>LR738713.1:227451759-227554384 GCA_902687465.1 Secale cereale | reverse complement strand
AAAAAAAAACATTTCCCCCTGACTGCTGGGACCCACGAGCTACATCTTCGCACGCAAGGAAGTGTGCCCGGGCAAAAAGAAATGATTCGCCCTTTGATTGCCGGGACCCACCAGCTACATCTTCGCACACGAGGAAGTGCCTGACAGTCGGGACCCACCTGGTCGAAGCGTACGTAGCGTTGTCATTCTGGTCGCGAACGTGTACGTACATACTGGTCGATGTAGAGGCACGCACGTAGCATGTACACGTACGTACAGCGGCTAGTGTGCAATAAAGAAAATACGGCCACATACGTACATACGGGCATGTCTCGAATGCCTACTCGCGCATACGTACGACCAAGGCTCGTGTACATGGCTGGTTCAAAACGGAGAAACTGCATCGTTGTCGTGTTCATGGGGAGGCAACGGAATGCATCTTGTTCATCGGGAGGCAATAGAACGCGTGGGAGCCAACCGGCTTGGACGGAACAGCCGATGGAAACGAGGCCTGGCGTACCGCAGAATGGAGGAAACGGCCTTGTGTTTGACCATCTACTGTCGAAATGGGATCCGGTTCATCGGGAGGAGTCTGGCGTACCGCAAAGAGGAGGAAACGGACCTCCTACGGTCGAAATGGGGGTCCGGTTGATCGGGAGGGTTGTGGCGTACCGCAAAACGGAGGAAACGGACTTGTGTTGGAGTGCTACGGTCGAAACGGAGGTCCTGTTCATCGGGAGGGGTGTGGTGTACCGCAAAACGGGACTCCACGAGATACTGTTCATCTCCACCGTCGCCCCCCTCCAGCCTCCATGGGCTACTGTTCATCCACCATCGACCTCCTCCTACCTCCACCTGCGACTGTTCAGCCTCCACCGCGTGCTACTTCACCTGCTACTGTTCAACCAGCCCTCTCCACGGGCTCCTGTTCAACCACCCCTCCATGGGCTACTGTTCATCCAGCCCTCCACCGTCTACTGTTCATCTAGCCCTCCATGGGGTGGTCCTGTTCATCCAGCCCTCCACGGGGTCCTGTTCATGCAGCCCCAATCGGCTCGATCGACCGGGGTCCTATTCAACACCACGGGGTCCTGTTCATCCACCCCCACCGGGAACTGTTCATCCAAACCCCCCTAGTAACGCTCACTGTTCATTCAGAGGCAGCATCGATCGGCTTCAGTTAGCCGCAGTAGCGAAGGAATCGCTCGATTGGGTTCAGTTAAGAGCCATCGATCGATCGCTCAGGTTCAGTAACGCGTAGCCTGCAGTGCAATAGCTCGGGTTCAGTTAGAGCCCAATGCCTAGCTCGGGTTCAGTTAGAGCCCAATGCCTCGCACCCACGCGCGTGCGTGTACGAGAGAAACGCGCATCGCTCGGCCCCGACCACCCATCGTAACCGGGAACACCCCGATATTTTCCTTGCCCTCGCTTCTACCATGGTTTTTTCCGTCATGGACGGTCCAAAGAATGTCTTGCAGCTGTGTCTTCGGCCCGCCCAGGACGAAAAGCCCATTTTGTGTCATGATTTTTTTCATAGAAGTAGGACCCCACCACATCTATGATGATACCGTTTTTTGTCGAAATTATTGTCATAGAAGTGTCATAAGTATGACAGAAAAAAGTTTCGTTCGGCCCAAAATGTCCCGGATGTGTCTTTTTTTGTAGTGTCACCCGTTGCACTGTCTCGTGCCTCAAAGGGGCGGCGCTCGTCTCATCATGCCGCATTGGGATCGTCCCTTAGGAAGGGGACGTCAACACAAGGCGGGCGTTCGAAAATAAAGGCGGACGGTGGTACTTCCCAGCCCTTGCCTTCATCGAAAAGGTAAGGTTTCGAATATGCCGTGTGGCAAACATATCAAACTATGACGTATTTTGTTGTGCCATAATTCAGGAAGAGCATCCACCAGACTATATCCGGAGACCTAGCCGGACATGCGTCCGCCAATCTGACCCCGGACCGTGCCTCCACGGCTAGATCCGGTACGAGTGCAATGCCGAATTGTCCTCCTTGCGACGATCCGGATAATGTATCCATCATCAACTACGAAGTGGAGAGTGCAATGAACCATTGACGCCGGAGAGCAGTTATGCGTAATCCCAGCTTTACTGAAGAGGCATTCAATAACTTCTGCTCAGCGGATGCATATACCCGAGCTGCTCGGGATGGGCTTGCTGGAGCCACTTACCAGCTTTCAGAGCATATGCGGGTAAGATCATTTATTGTAGATTTAATAACCATATACCAGTAGCTCCCGAGACTTGAAAACAGTTGAAGCAAGTGATTTTAAGAATCAATTTATAATCAGGTACTCGCGGATAAGAGCAACATGCTATCCCGGGAGCTAAAACATTGCCAGAACTGGCTGGATGCCGTTACCGCCGAACTGGAGAAATCCAAGGAGGCCCCGACTGGTAATGTCCCCTTTCGTCCGGAAAATATAATCGACTGCCAATACCGTTTATGTGAATAAACGCTGATGTATTATACAATGGCCGTATTGTCGGATCAGCTGGAATAGAAATTAAAGGCCGGACTGGCGGATAAAGCACATGCCGAAAGGCAATAAACCGCTGGTCAACGTGTTCTCACACGGATCAGGGTTGAGAAGAACAATCTGCAGGATGCCAACACCCAGCTCGGCCAGGAGCTAAAAGACGTGTGAGCTCAACTTGCAGACGCCTTAAGAGAAAACTGAAATCTAAGAGGTGGCATATTCGGTATGCATTTGAACTTATTGTCATATAGTTCGCTAATGCGAAATGCTGACAAGGTTATTTCTGCAGACGTGTTAACTGGGCGGCCTGAAGAAGAGGTTTACGGATTTCGAGGCGACCTGCTACAAGAGATGTCCAAGGTGCATGAGCGAGCACGGAAGGCAATGAGGAACATTGCGAAGGTTTTATGGCCAGCCGATTCTCCTCCAAGAAGTATGGAGGAACTCGTCAATTTATTCAAGGGAGCTCGGCGCCGTTTTGGGCTATGGAAGATATCGGCATGCCGAGAGGGTGCTCGGGAATCCTGGGCCATGGTAACAACAAGGTACATCGGGCTTGATCCAAATCATATGGCGCGGGTCGGACCTCGAGGATCCGATGGACAGGAAATTCCAGTCAGCCTGGTGTATGACTAAGTAAAGTTAGCCGCCAAGTTTTCCCAACAAGATTGTAAACTAGACAACTTATTAGAAGGTCTAGAGGAAGAAGAAGTTTTTGAGTCTAAGTATTAATGCACTTTTGTCAATAAACTTGTCTCCTACCTAATTTGTATAACGATTGTCATGGCAGATTTTCTGCTTCGACCTCCGGAAACCCTAGGTTCAGAGTGTTTCCGAATACTACACGCTGGGTAAACACCCGAGTATGTTGGGAAACCAGGCAAGTTGGTCATAGTTGCTTGAACAGACAAGTTGTATTCGGGGAGTTATGTTATATTACATTTGATTGTAAGAAATATCTTCCAGAGAGAATAGTTCTGTTAAGGGTTCCTTTCCCTGGGCCAATATGCGGGTTTTTGTGCATACCGAAGTTGTGACACTAAAAAATCACAGTACAAGTTGTAATCTAGGGTTTTGTATTGCAACAAGGGCAGTTCGTCTTTTGCTCACCGACCAATCATTCCCTTAAGAACGCTAGCTTTCGGCTTCACCCGTATGAGGTACACGTCCGGATAACCCGCCTGTAACAATCGCACAGGTGCTCCCTTTATGCCCTAGCCGAACAAGAGGGAACGTAGGGCATAAGCACAGGAGCGAGGCAACCCAGCTTGGCAAAAACTTAAGTCATAAAGGTTCATATAATGGTGGTAAGAAGACATATATGGGTAGACGACACATATATAGGGTGAGCTTGATGCTCAAAAAACAATTATAATAAGCTTCATGTAAAAAGAAGCCCCCAGGTATTGTGGGGTGTGTAGATTTAAGGATGTATACCCCTCAAGTGTGCGGTTTGTCCAAACACACGTCGAAAAAGTCATATATAAACGAGAAAATACAAAATAGTGAAAAGGAGAAAAGAAGGAAAAAAAGGTATATGCGCGAACTTTGGGGTAGAACCGTCGAAGCCTTGCTGCGTTCCATGGGTTTGGCTCCAAGCGATTGTTTGAAGCATTGCAAAGATGATAGGCTCCTCCAATCACAACTTCATCTATAATAAAGGGACCCTCCCATTTGGGCTTGAGTATGTCCTTTTTCTTCGCTGGTAGGCGTAGAACGAGTTCCCCGACATTGTAAGTCTTTGCCCGTACTTCTCTGCTTTGGTACCGCCGAGCATGTTATTGATAGAATGTGGAAAGGGCCTTAGCGACATCGCGCTCCTCCTCCAGGCCGTCCAGGTCGTCTTGTCGATCGACTTTGGCTTCTCTCTCTTCATACATGCGCACTCGAGGTGCGTCATGAATAATGTCGCAAGGCAAGACTACCTCCGCGCCGTACACCATGAAAAAAGGTGTGTATCCGGTCGTGCGATTGGGCGTGGTCCGCAGCCCCCACTGTATGGAATCGAGTTCCTCGACCCTATGTTTGTCTGATTCTTGCAGAGATCGCACTAGTCTGGGTCTGATGCCACTCATTATCATGCCGTTAGCCCGTTCGACTTGGCCGTTTGTCTGAGGGTGATATACGGATGCGTAATCGAGTTTGATGCCCAAATTGGCACACCAAGTTTTCACCTCATCATTTGTAAAGTTAGAGCCGTTGTCAATAATAATACTGTGCGGGACACCGTAACGGTGTACTACACTGGATACGAAGTCTATCACCGGTCCGGTTTCAGCTATTTTGACTAGTTTGGCTTCTATCCACTTAGTGAACTTATCGACCATAACCAATAAGTATTTCCTCTTATGGCTTCCCCTTTAAGGGGTCCGACCATATCGATCCCCTAGACCGCAAAGGGCCAAGTGATGGGGATTGTTCTTCGGGCAGTGGACGACATATGGCTTTGATTAGCGAAAACCTGGCATCCCACGCAGTGCTGTATGAGGTCCTATGCATCTGCCCAGGCCATGGGCCAGAAGAAACCCGCGCGGAAGGCCTTACTTACAAGGGCCCAAGCCGCGGCATGGTGGCCACCATGACCAGCGTGTATTTCAGCGAGGAGCTGCCGTCCCTCTTCTTCGGAGATACATCTTTGAAGGACTCCGGTAGTATTTTTCTTGTACAATTCTCCTTCGTGAACTTTGTAGGCCTTTGAGCATCGCACGATGCGACGGGCCCCAGTCTGATCCTCTGGGAGCTCATTCCTAGTAAGGTAGGCGAGGGAAGGTTCGGTCCACTGGGCAATTATGTCCATGATTTCGTGGGCCGATTGTGTTATTTCGGTACCCGAACCTCCGATAATATCGGAACTATGTTCAGAATCGGGGGGTATGATCGCCTCCAGATTAGTGTTGCCGCTCTTGTCCTGCCACACCACGGATGGCTTGAAGAGCCTCTCCACAAAGGTGTTTGGTGAGACTGGGTCTCGTTTAGCGCCCATGTGAGCAAGGATGTCTGTGGCCTGATTACTCTTTCGAGCCACGTGATGAAACTCGAGCCCCTCGAACCGAGTTGATATTTTGAGTACGACATTGCGATAAGCCACCATCTTCGTGTCTTTTGCCTCGAATTCTCCATTTATTTGGGATATTGCGAGGTTTGAATTCCCGTGCACCTCGAGGCGTTGTATGCCCATGGAGACAGCCATCTGGAGACCATGCAACAGGGCCTCATATTCGGCTGCGTTGTTGGAGTCTGTATACAGTATTTGCATCACGTAATAGACAGTGTCTCCACTGGGGGATGTCAAGACGATACCGGCCCCAAGTCCAGCTAGCATTCTAGAGCCATCGAAGTGCATCACCCAGTTGGAATACATGCCGTACCCTTTAGGGAGTTCGACCTCTGTCCATTCGGCGACGAAGTCGGACAACAGCTAAGATTTAATTGCTCGGTGTGGTTTGTACATTATTTCAAATGGTAAGAGCTGAATAGCCCATTTGGCGACCCGGCCAGTGGCGTCCCGGTTTTTTATAATATCATTAAGTGGTACCTCTAAAGCCACTTTGATCGAGCACTCTTGAAAGTAGTGCCACAGCTTGCGGGATGCCATAAAGACCGCATATGCTATCTTCTGATAATGCGGGTATCATGATTTGCATGGTGTAAGGACCGTCGATACAATAGTATACCGGTTTTTGAGTTAGGAGTTTATGCCCCTCCTCTTCTCGTTCAACCATGAGCACCACACTCACCACCTTGTGAGTTGCCGATATGTAGAGCAACATTGGTTCACCGACATTTGGTGCGGCCAGGATGGGGTTGCTTGCTAGCAAAGTTTTTATTTCCTCCAGTCCGGCTGTGGCAGCATCCGTCCACACAAAGTGGTCGGTGCGTCGTAGCAGGTGATACAATGGCAGTGCTTTTTCTCCTAGTCGGGAGATAAAGCGGCTCAAAGCTGCCACGCACCCGGCTAGTTTTTGGACCTGCTTGAGGTCGGTTGGTGTTGCCAAATGTGACAGGGCCCGGATTTTGGCTGGATTTGCTTCAATTCCTCTATTGGAAACAATAAACCCAAGTAGTTTGCTGGTGGGGACGCCGAAAACACACTTTTTCAGATTGAGCTTTATATCATATCTTCGGAGGTTGTCGAATGTAAGGCGTAAGTCGTCCACCAATGATTCAACATGCCTGGTTCTGATGACTACATCATCTACATATGCCTCCACAGTTTTGCCTATTTGCTTTTCTAGGCATGTTTGAATCATGCGTTGGTAGGTGGCGCCAGCATTCTTGAGCCCAAAAGGCATAGTGTTGAAGCAGTAAGGCCCGTACGGGGTGATAAATGCCATTGCGGCTTGGTCGGATTCCTTCATCTTAATTTGATGGTATCCGGAGTATGCGTCGAGGAAGCATAGTGAATCGTGTCCGGCGGTTGCATCGATAATCTGATCGATGCGAGGTAGTGGGAAGGGGTCCTTAGGGCAGGCTTTGTTAAGGACTTTGAAATCGACACACATGCGCCAGGACTTATACTTTTTTGGTATCATGACCAGGTTTGCTAGCCAGTCCGGATGTTTGATATCTTTGATAAACCCGACTTCGAGTAGCTTGGCTAGCTCCTCCCCCATAGCTTGTCGGTTGGGTTCTGAAAATCGCGTGGAGCATTTGCTTGACCGGCTTGTATCCTCTAAGTATATTGAGACTATGTTCGGCCAGTGCGTGTGGGATTCTTGGCATATCCAAGTGGTGCCAGGCGAAGATATCTTAGTTCTGCGCAAGAACGCTCGTAGTGCAGCGTCGACCGTGGGTTCCAGCTGTGCCCCGATAGAAGTTGTTTTCTTGGGATCCGTCCAGTGGACTTGAAATTTGACTATTTCATCCGCTGGTTTGAAGGAGGTGGATTTAGGCCTTTTATCAAGGCTTACGTCATCTCTATCCACTGTGGAGCATCGAGCGGTGAGTTCCTCGGCCGCTAGGGCTTTGGAAAGTGCCTCGAGGGCCAGGGATGCGATTTTATTTTCAGCACGGAGTACTATGTACGGATCACTAGAGACAATGATAACACCACTGGGCCCGGGCATTTTGAGGTTCATATACCCGTAATGAGGTATAGCTTGAAAGTGTGTGAATGCGTCTCGCCCTAACAGGGGATGATATCCGCTGTTGAAAGGAGCCACCTGGAAGATTATCTCTTCGGACCTATAATTTTCTGGTGTGCCGAATACCACTTCCAGTTTAATTTTCCCTGAGCATCTTACTTCCCTGCTGGGGATGATCCCTCTAAAGGATGTATTTCTCTGCTCAATGCGACTCCTGTCCATTTGCATTTTATTGAGCGTGTCCTCATAAATGAGGTTCAACCCGCTGCCACCGTCCATTAACACTTTAGTGAGCCGAAAGCTATCCACGATTGGGTTAAGGACCAATGCGGCTGGAGCCCGGACTAAGCGGGACCTTGGTTCGTCATCGATATTGAAATTAATTTCCATATCATTCCAAGGGTTTACTCCTGCTATTTGGCAGACTTCGGTGAGGTCGCGGAGCACCCTTTTGCGCTGGTTATTCGTGAGAAGGTCTCGAAGACCAGGAATACTTTGAAGTCATCGTCCTCCAAAGAGTACCTGCTTGGGGTATTTTTGGTGAGGATACCCTCGCTGCTCTTGGCCACCTGCCCGAGCATCCAACATGCTCGTGGGCTATGCGTTGGTTCGGTATCCGACGTTGAGTGTATTTGATGGGGCCTGTCGAGCCATTCGTCGAAGACAGTTCTATGTCCCGTAAAGGGCTTAGTTTTCTTGCCCACGGGATGATGATAGGTGCCCCATGAGGGTGCATCCTTTTTGCCCGCCTAGGGGATGACTTAAAGGCCTTAGGTTCCCAGCGGGCCGTTGGCTTTTCCAAGCGCTTTCCATTGCGCAGTACTTCTGTACTATGTGTTCTAAATCTTCAAAGTGCAGTACGTCACTGTGATTGAGGGCGTTAAGGATCCTTTCATTCGTCCAGTTGTTACAAAATACCGAGATTGCATCGTCGTCGCAACAGTCTTTTATCTTGTTTTTAATAAGGAGGAATCTGGCCCAAAAGTGATGGACTGTCTCCTGAGGCTGCTGCCGCACATACATTAGGTCACATATGTCCGGAGGGCCTGAATTGTTTGGGAATATTGCTTGTGGTGGGTAGGCGGGATTAAATTCGCACCCTAACCCAATAGAGGATCCGTAGTTTGAGGGACTTCCTTGTTTACCAGCCCAGGTTCTGGAGTGTCCGGTGGATTCTCAGGCTTGATGTCTGATTTTGTGTCCGGGGGACAGGGAGTGTCCTCCTGAGGACGGGTATAGGCTTTACCAGTTTGAAAATCTGAACGTAATTTGTTCTCAACGTAGGAGAAGAGTTATTGTCAGCTTGCTCCTCCACACCCGCTACCTGATGGGTGATCAGTGGAGTTTTAATCTCTCTCTGGTCGGGTTTAACCCTGATCTGATCATAGTCAGTTGAGACCCCCAAGGCGGCGATGCGATCTAGCAGCTCATTCAAAGATGATGAATCTGCCGGATCCATTCTGTCAGAGTATT
This sequence comes from Secale cereale, assembly GCA_902687465.1. NCBI lineage: Eukaryota > Viridiplantae > Streptophyta > Magnoliopsida > Poales > Poaceae > Secale > Secale cereale. The sequence continues at coordinate 227,545,353 of LR738713.1, read as the reverse complement.
CAGGGCTGATACGAAGAGGGTTTCCGACGACTTGGGGGTATGCTTTTGGCTTAAAAGACGAACGAGAACCCATGGTAAAGCTGCCGAGCCGGAGAGTTTGCCTTGAAACTAGGGATCCTTCGGAAGTGATACTATCATTGATGACAAGGCAAGCCATCGAGCCTTTCGACGATGGCATAGAGGAACTCTCAATGAAAGCACCAATGTCGGTGTCAAAACCGGCAGATCTCGTGTAGGGGGTCCCGAACTGTGCGTCTAAGGATCGAAGGTAACAGGAGGCAGGGGACAGTTTGTTTACCCAGGTTTGGGTTGTAATGCCCAGGATGGGATTATACCTCCTACGTGTCGAGGCACGACTTAAAGGTATAAGCCCATTCTAGAATGATCTCAAGTTTGGTATCTTAGCACGACTCATGTAAAAATAGGGATGAAATTGCAAAAGGATAGTTGTCTTACACTCGCCACGTCACACAATACATTACATAAGCAAATCATCATCCAAATAACATCACAACCTGACTACGGGCCGAGATCCAAATGAAAGATACCAAATACATAAAGCCACAAGGTCCGAATTGCCCCTAGTAGAAACCACTTCTGATCATCGGGATAGTGCACATAGTATCGACTACGCTCTTCATCGAACTCCCAGTACAGCTCCGTGCCGTCACCTGAGTAGTCCACCCTAGTACCTGCATCTGGTGTGGTGAAGAATCTATGAGCCACGGAGGACTCAGCAATCCCGTTCCTAGGTAGCAAAACTATCTAAGCCTTGGGTGTGGAACAAGATTGAAGAAAGATAAAGGTTGCAGCTGCACTAGCACTAGCTTACGTGTTTAGAGCGAGAAGAGAAGAGCCACGAGCATCAAAGTGATCATGAAGTGATACTATCTATGTACATCAATCATAACCCCATCGTGTTCACTTCCCGAACCCCTTTCGGAAAATGACCGTCACGGTTACTCATGCTGGTAGTGTGTTCTGAACATGGTGTCAAGTTTTCTACAACCCGATATTAACAAATTCCCATCTGCCACATAACCGCGGGCATGGCTTTCGAAAGTTCAAAACCCTGCAGGGGTGTCCCAATTTAGCCCATGACAAGCTCACGATCTGCGGAGTCGCAACTCCAAGGTGGGAAGGCCCAAGTATTCTCGGAATCCCGTGCTCAAGATACTCCGACTAAGGTAAAACTAATCCAGCAAGACCTCCCAGCGTGCCGACACCCTGATAGTAGCCGCGCGTATCTAGTCTCAGGCCACGACAGGATGAGCAAAGCGTACAGGTACCAGATACCCCAAGTTGCCAAGGGGTGGACCCGCACAGTGCTCACGATCTGCGGAGTCGCAACTCCAAGGTGGGAAGGCCCGAGTATTCTCAGAATCCCGTGCTCAAGATACTCCGACTAAGGTAAAACTAATCCAGAAAGACCTCCCGGCGTGCCGACACCCTGATAGTAGCCGCGCATATCTAGTCTCAGGCCACGACAGGATGAGCGAAGCGTACAGGTACCAGATACCCCAAGTTGCCAAGGGGCGGACCCGCACAGTGCTCTAGTTTGGACCAACACTCATGGAGCACTGGCCCGGGGGATGATTAAGAACAGGGGATAGCTAGTCCCTATGCAAGTTTTAGTTATTAGGCAAATGGAGTACCAATGTCGGGCCTTGCTGGAAAAGGTTTAGCGCTAAGAGGGTTATCGAGGGGGTCCCATAACCCCATCAGTGTTAGGAACGCATAATCAAGGAACATAACACGGGTTTATACGGTTCCTAGAGCGGCATGAGTGGAACAAATCACCAAGCAAGAGGCTTAGCCTTCCACCCATTAACAATATATAGATGATTTAGTTTAAGAGTTTATATAGTGTGATATCCCAACAATAACTTCAACATGAAGCAAGAATCTTCAACTCTTCTCCTGCAACTAGCAATGCTATAAGAGGGGCTGAGCGAAGCTTACTTAGCCAAACAAAGGTTTGCTAGGTTGGGTGGTTAGACAGATTCATGGTTACAATAGGAGTCTGACAAACAAACATGGGCATCGAGGCAATAAGCTAAAGAGCGAGACTTCTAGCAATAGACAAAGATAGTAATGATATCTGGGTCAGGTCATCTTGCCTGTCGGGTCGTCGATGGGATCGTAAGACGGCTCCTCGTAGTCAACCTCGGTAGTAACCTCGTTCTCGTTCTCGGTCTCGGCTTTCGGCTCTACTCAACACAAGAACACAACGAGGCACGAAATCAAACAAGGTGCAATGCGCAATCAACATGATGCACGTATGATGCATGTATGATGCAATACATGTCAAGGGAGGAAGCACACAAGAACAACACAAGACAACAAGATTAAATGAGGCCGGAATCTATATAAAGCGAATCCGGTAAGACCTCATACGCATATGTTGAAAAATGGTCCAGATCTGAACAAACCTTAAGTTAAAGTTTTTAAACAGCAAGTTAACATGCACCATGATGATCTAAACGAAATTCTAGTCAAGTTTCATATAAAGTTTGTTTAATTCGGAGCTACGGTCTAGAAGATATGAGCAAAACAAGTTAAGCATGGCAACGGTGCAAGATGCACCCAAACATCAAGCAAACATACTCCAAACATGTAAACAAGATGATATTAATATTCTACATGCAAAATCACACAACTTTCATATAGGACTTGCTCAAAACGGAGCAACGGTTCAACACATACACACGAAACAAGATTCAATGCAAAGTCGAAATTAACAGCCACATAGAAACTTTGGAGCAAGAAATATATACTCTACAACACTCAAACATGGTGACAAGAAGCATGGAAATGAAGTAGACATATCCTACAGCAAACAACTCCATTGGAGCAAATCCATAGGAGGCATGGAGCAATAGCAACAAGCTACAACATTTTGATCATGACATGAAAAACCTGACAGTTATATTTTATAGCAACTTGGGAGAAAGAATTAAATAAGCTACAGCAAGCCATATGAGCAAGTGAGGACATGGATGGATAGACAACAACATGTACAATAAGGAATGATCAATGTCCACACCAAAACTAACATGGATTTTCCTAGGGCATCAAGCAAACATAGCATCAGGATATGACAGAATTTTCACTAAATGTAAAACAGTTAAGTTGGCATGGCATGTTCGCAAGCATGTTTAAGTCACCTCAAGGCATGTCATGGAAAATGGTTTGCACCACAGAAAAGACCACATGATGGAGATTCTAAAACATATTAACATGTGACATGGGAACAAACACATCAATAGCAACGAGCACTTCAAATCAGCATCTCATAACATGTTACAAAACTTAACAGCCACATGCACTTTTGCAACAGATATTAACATGGCAATATGAACCCTAATAAGCATGCTACATCAACCATCATGTAAAGCATCTCACTATGAACATTTTGACATCTCATTTGCTTCATTTGGATAAACATGCACCAAGATATCACATCTCAAACATGGTATGAAAATAACAAGTAGCAGCAGTTTATATCAAGTACCACTCTTTTCACGAAGATTAAGACCTCTAGAAGGACTCAAACAAGCATGACACAATGGAACAAAATGTAGAGCACATCACCATGATCATTTTGACATATCATACACTCAAAACAGACAAGTATGCACAAAGTTACAGCCACTAGAAGTATGCAACAAAATAAGCAATTCTAGGACTTAGTAAAAAAACAGGGATAACCTCCTCGCGGATCGGGTTGGAAACGGAGCGGTTCGTGCGATGGAAGCGGATCGGGCCGGGTGCGGGAACCGTACCCACTAGGGTTCGAGCCGGCGCGGGGCCGATCGGATCTGGGGCGAGGGAGGCCTCGACTCTGGCGAGGAGCTCGGCCCTCCGGCGGGTGGAGCGGCTGCGCCGATGAGGAGGCGACGGCCGGAGGCGCTCGGGGCCGGCGGGAGCTGGTGTGGAGGCGTGGCGGCGCGCGGTCGCCGGTGGAGAGGTGCGGCGGCGGCGTTCCTCGGCGGCGGAGATGGGATCCCGGCGGCGGGGAGAAGAGCGGCCGGCGGCGGCGGGGCGGGATCCCGGCGGTGGATCGAAGGAGCGGGGTGGCGCGAGCTCGGAGGCGGTCGGGGGCGGAGAGGCCCGGCGCGGCCCGGGGCGGGCCGGCCTCGGGCTCGCGGGCCCGGACGACGGCGGGGAAGTGGGCGCGGGGCCTCGCCCAACGGGGAAGTGACACGTGGCAGCGGAGAGGCTAGTCGGACATGTTCGTCCGACGGGGATGTGTCTGGCGGCTGCGGGGAGGAGGATACTAGGGTTTCGCACGAAAATGGAGGGGTGTGGACGTTTTTATAGGCACAAGGAGCTAGGAGACTCCAAATGGGGAGCGGTTTTCGGCCACGCGATCACAATTCGACGACCGAGATGATGGCAAGGGTTGTGCTGGGTTAGTGGACTGTTGTGAAGGCGGTCTTGGGCCTCAAAGAAGAGGTTCTTTTAGCCCACTAGGTTAACCGTTGGAGTACCAAACGAACTCCAAACGCGACGAAACTTGACAGGCGGCCTACACATACCAAAACAACATCGCACGACAAGTCTCACGTCATTCCGGAAACGTTACACGGCCACACACGAAAGAAGGACTCGGGGATGCCACGGGCACGTGTGTGAGCGTCGGAACTCGAAACGGACAACGGGAAGAGACGAGTGGGACCGGATGCAAGTGACAACACAAATACAATGCAATGCACATAACAACATGAAATGAATGAAATGCACACACGCACACGAAAAAACAAAGAAACCCGAAATGAAGAGAGCCCGGAAAAGAATTTACGAAGCCAAAGTTTATATATATTGCCATATTGGGAAAGTGTTACATCTGGGGCATTACACGGGCCCTCTTGATGGAGGTAATACCATACTTCCTGCTAGATTGACTTTGATGAGTACATGGGTTACAAGAGTTGATCTACCTTGAGATCGTAATGACTAAACCCTTGATGTCTAGCATGTATGATTATGATTTCTCTACGGACTTGTATAACCCCATATGTAACACCTTCCAATTATGGCAATATAGGAAACATTGACTTCTTCAATTCCATTATGGGCTCTTCTTTCATTTCGGGTTTCTTCGTTTTGTCGCGTGCGTGAGTGCATTTCATCCATGTCATGTTATCATGTGCATTGCATTGCATTCGTGTTGTCACTTGCACCCGGTCCCTCTCGCCTTTTCCCGTTGTCCGTTTCGAGTTCCGACACTCACACACGTGCCCGTTTCACCCCCGAGTCCTTCTTTCATGTGTGGCCATGTAACGTTCCCGGAATGAGGTGAGACTTGTCGTGAGATGTTGTTTTGGTACGTGTAGGCCGCCTGTCAAGTTTCATCGCGTTTGGAGTTCGTTTGGTACTCCAACGGTTAACCTAGTGGGCTAAAAGGACCTCTTCCTTTTGGCCCAAGACCCCCTCCACAACAGCCCACTAACCCAGCACAACCACTCCCATCATCTCGGTCGTCGGATCACGAACGTGTGGGCGAAAACCGCACCCCATTTGGACCTTCCTAGCTACCAGAATCTATAAATTAGCCCCCACCCCCCAGATTCACGGGCAAAAACCCTAGAAAAACTCCTCCCTCGCCGCCGGACACGTCCGGACCGCCGGTCCGGACGAATCTGGGTCTGCCACGTGGCGCGTCGCTGCCCGCCTTACACCGCGCCGCTGCCGGCCCGCGTGGCCCACACTCGGCCCCCGCGGCCCAACCGCTGAGCGCGCCGGTCCAACTCCGCGCCCGACCCCGCCGTCTTTCGCCGCCGTTTCACCCGCGCCGCTGCAAGCTCCGCCGGCCGCCGCCTCCTCCGCCGGCATCCATCTCCGCCGCCGCACCGCCTACGAGCCGCCGCCTCGCCTCGCCGCCCCGGCTGGCCCGTGCCTCCTCCTCCGCCGCCGGCTGAGCCGCCCGTCGCCGCCGGCCCGGCTCCAGCGAGCCGCCGCCGCAAACGCCTTCAACTCTGGCGAGCGGATCCCTTCGTCCCGATCCAGACCCAGTGGGATCAGATCCACCGGGATCTCAACCAAACGCCTCCCGCGCCGACCCGGATCGCCACGTATCGCACGCCTCCGGCCCGCTTGATTTTCGGGAAGTATAAATTTCACTAAGTCCTCAGTTTTCTGTTATTTTGTTGCCCTCTTTGACATGCAATAACTTCGCGCTCGTAGATCCGTTTTAGGTGCGTAATATATCAAAATGTTCGTTGAGATGTGCTCTTCATTCTTTTCCACTGTGGCATGCTTGTTTGAGTTCATTTTGATGACCTAATCATCGTTGCAAGAGTGCTATAAGTTTAAAACTACTGTTATTTGTAAATTTGTTGCCATGTTTGAGATGTGATAACTTTGTGCATGTTGGTCCAAATGGAGCATATGATATGTCAAAATGTTCATTGTGAAGTGCTCTACATGATGGTTGCTGTAGCATTCATGTTAGGTGTCATATTGCCATGTTAATCTCTGTTGCAAAAGTGCATGTGGATGTTAAGTGCTGAAACTTGTTGTGAGATGCTGTTTTGACTTGCTCATTGCTATTGGTGTGTTTGTCTTCATGCCACATCGCAATATGTTTTAGAAGCACCATCATATGGTATTTGCTGTGGTGCAATCCACTTTCCATGATTTGCCTTGAGGTGACTTAAACAAGCTTGTAAACATACCATGCCAATGTTGCTGTTTTATACTTGATGCCCCACTCACATCCATGCATGTTTGCTTGATGCCCCACTCACATCCATGCATGTTTTGGTATGTCAAATGATCATTCCTTGTTGTCCATGTTATGATCTATCCATCCATGCCCTTATTTGCATATAGGGCCTGCTGTAGCTTATTTATTTCTTGCTCTCAAGTTGCTATAAAATTACCTGTCAGGTTTTTATCAGCATGATCAATTTGGTGAAGCTTGTTGCTATTGATCCATGCCTCCTATGGAGTTGCTCCAATGGAGTTGTTTGATGTATGCTATGTATACTAAATGTCCATGATCTTTATATACTTAGTGGAGTTGATATGCATGTTGTTTTGTGCCTCCGAAGGCAGCAACGTGATGATGTTTTTGCCTTCCCATATTTTGGATAATTCTGGATAAATTTATTGCAACTTGCCATGCTTGGTTAATTGTGTTCCAGTAGGTTTTTGGGTGTGTTATAAGTTCATGCTTGTTAAGTATCATGTCTACTTCATATCCATGCCCTTTGTCTCCATGTTTCAGTGTTGTAGCATAATTATTTCTTGCTCCGAACATGCCGTGTGGCTGTAAACTACAGCTTTGTGTGAATATTATTTTGCTTGCCATTTGCAAACCGTGTGTCCGTTTCCGGCGATCTTTATATTGATTTCAACCGAAATCTTCCCCTCTATCCAGTGATTTGCTTGGTTTTCCAAGATGAGGCCTTTTCCATCATCTTCTCCTTAGGATCAAGTGCTTCCACATGCATACGCACATCATACTTGCATCATGTTGATTATGCATTGCACCTTGTTTGATATTGTGCCATGTTGTGTTCTTGTGTTGAGTAGAGCCGGGATCCGAGACCGAGTACGAGGTTCCTACCGAGGTTGAGTGTGAGGAGCAAGGTTACGATCCCACCGACGACTCAACAGGCAAGATGACCTTACCCAGATATCAATACTATCTTTGCCTATGCTAGATGTCTCGCTCTTTAGTTTTTTGCCTCGATGCCTATGTCTGTTTGTCAGCCTCCTAATGTTGCCATGAACCTCTCTAACCACCCACCTAGCTAACCGTTGTTTGGCTACGTACGCATCGCTCAGCCCCTCTTATAGCGTTGTTAGTTGCAGGAGAAGATTTGAAGATTCTTGCTTCATGTTGAAGTTATTGTTGGGATATCACAATATATAAACTCTTAAACTAAATCATCTATATATTGGTAATGCGTGGAAGGCTAAGCCTCTTGCTTGGTGTTTTGTTCCACTCATGCCATCCTAGGAACCGTTTAAACCGGTGTTATGTTCCTTGATTTTGCGTCCCTAACACGGTTGGGGTTTATGGGCCCCCCTCGATAACCCGCTTAGCGCTAAAGCTTTTCCAGCAAGGCCCAACCTTGGTTTTACATTTGCCTAATAACTAAAACTTGCATAGGGAGTTATAAACCCTTTTCTTAATCAACAACCCGGGCTAGTGCTCCACATGAGTGTTGGTCCAAACTGGGGGTCCTGCAGGGCCATGTTGGGGGAACCCGAGGGCGGTAAAAACCTGTAGCATCACCCATCCAGTCGTGGCTTGAGAAGAGATACGCGCGGCTACTATCAGGGTGTCGACACGCCGAGAGGTCTTGCTGGATTAGTTTTACCTTAGTCGGAATATCTTGAGCACGGGATTCCGAGAACACTCGGGTCTTCCCACATTGGAGTTGCGACTCCGAAGATCATGAGCTTATGATGGGCTAAGTTGGGACACCCCTCCAGGGTTTTGATCTTTCGAAATCTGTGCCCGCGGTTATGTGGCAGATGGGAATTTGTTAATATCCGGTTGTAGAAAACTTGACACCATGTTCAGAATACACTACCAGCGTGAATAGCCGTGACGGTCATTTTCCGAAGGGGTTTGGGAAGTGAACACGGTGGGGTTTGGGAAGTGAATAACCGTGACAGCCTAACTAGCAAGTCAAACATAACCCCACCGTGTTCACTTCCCGAATCCCTTTCGGAAAATGACTGTCACGGAACTCACGCTGGTAGTGTATTGGAACATGGTGTCAAGTTTTCTACAACCGGATATTAACAAGCTCCCATCTGCCACATAACCGCGGGCACGGCTTTCGAAAGTTCATAACCCTACAGGGGTGTTCCAACTAGGCCCATGACAAGCCCACGATACGAGGAGTCGCAACTCCAAAGTGGGAAGGCCCGAGTATTCTCGGAATCCCGTGCTCAAGATACTCCGACTAAGGTAAGGCTAATCCAGCAAATCCTCCCGGCGTGCCGACACCCTGACAATAGCCGCGCGTATCTAGTCTCAGGCCACGACCGGATGGGTGAAGCTACGGGTTTTTACCAATCCTCGATTTTCCTCGTGGTGGCCCCGCAGGCTCCCCGTTTCGGACCAACACTCATGTGGAGCACTGGCCCGGGGTTGTTGATTAAGAACTCGGGTTTGCAAGACCCTATGCAAAATTTTAGTTATTAGGCGAATAGTACCAATGTTGGGATTTGCTGGAAAAGAATTAGCACTTAGCGGTTTATCGAGGGGGTCCCATAACCCCAACCGTGTGAGGAACGCATAATCAAGGAACATAACACCAGTTTATACGGTTCCTAGCGGCATGAGTGGAACAAAACACCAAGCAAAAGGCTTAGCCTTCCACCCATTACCAATATATAGATGATTTCATTTAAGAGTTAATATAGTGTGATATCCCAACAAGCTTCAACAAGAAGCAAGAATCTTCAATCTTCTCCTGCAACTAACAATCCTATAAGAGGGGCTGCGCGAAGCCTACGTATAGCCAATCAATGGTTTGCATAGGTAGGGTGGTTAGACATGATCATGGTTACGATAGGAGGCTAACAGGAAAACATGGGCATCGAGGCAATTACTATAGAGCGATACTTCTAGCAATAGGCAAAGATAGTAATAGTATCCGGGTTCGGTCATCTTGCCTGAAGAGTTGTCGATGGGATCGTAAGAGAGCTCCTCGTTCTCAACCTCGGTAGTACCCTCGTTCTCGTACTCGTACTCAGCTTCTGGCTCTACTCAACACAAACACACAAGGCACGAAATCAACAAGATGCAATGCGCACACACAAAATACTGGATGCATGGCTGATGCACTATGGAAGCAAAACAGATGCACTATGGAAGCACAGAAAGTCTACATAGGAAGCACAGTGTTACAGCACAACAATATGCATCAAGCAAAATGCTTCAAAACATGTTAACAATAGGATATTATGAATCTACATGAAAAATCACACAAGTTTCATATAGGACTTGCTCAAAACGGAGCAACGGGCTAAAAGTTACACCCAAAACAATAAACATGCAAAAGCTGAAAATAACAGCCACATAGCAACTTCGGAGCAAGAAATAAATAGTCTACAGCACTCGAACATCATGGCAAGGAGCATGGACATAAAGTAGACATATCCTACAGCAAACAAATCCATTGGAGCATCCCCAAAGGAGCCATGGATCAATAGCAACAAGCTATGACATATTGAACTTGACAACAAAAACCTGACAGCAGTAATTTGTTACAACTTGGGAGCAAGAGTTAAATATGCTACAGCCACTCAAATAAGCATGTGAGGGCATGAATGGATAGCCAACAACTTATACAACAAGGAAACATGAAGATTCACCCCAAAACTACCATGGATTTGCCTAGAACAACAAGCAAACATGGCATCTGGAAATTACAGATTCCAGACTTAGTGAAAACAGCAGTTTTATCATGGCATCTTTGTGAGCAAGTTTAAGTCACTTCAAAGCATAACAAGACAAGTGGTTTGCACCATAGCAAAGTACACATGATGGTGAAACCAAAACATCTAAGCATGCATCAAGGGGACAACCACATCAATAGCAACGAGCTCCTCAACGAGGCATCTCGTAACAAGTTTAACGACATAACAACCACATACTACTTTGCAAAGGAGATAAACATGGCAAGATGAAATCTATCATGCAAGCTAAAGCAACCAACATGTAGAGCATTTCATGATGAACACGTGGACATATAATTTGCTTCATTTGGATAAACATGCACCAAGTTATCACATTGCAAAGATGGCATGAAAACAATTACAAACAGCAGTTTTTAACAAGTAGCACTATTGCACTAGATATTTAAGCATCTAGATGACCTCAAACATGCATGGCACAATGGAACAAAACGTAGTACATGTCTCCACGAACATTTTGACATATCATTCACTCAAATCGGACATGCACACAAAAAGTTATCCACATTGCAAAACTGCTCCAGAAACTAAATAACCAGGGACTTAGCAGAAAAACAACCTCCTCGGTCAACGAAGGTCAACGACGGCTGGAGTCAACCGGGCTGGCTCGCGGAGCGGATCGGGCTTCGGGCGCGGAGCGGATCCACCGGCTAACGGGCAGGGCGCGGCCCGTTAGGTCATCTGGCCGACCGGATCGAGGGAGATCGGGATCCCGATCGGGAGCTCCTCCCGAGCGAAGGACGAGCGGCGGCGGCTGGCTCGGGCCCCGCGGGCTACCGGGCTTTTGTGGGGACCCCGACTCATAAGTCGTGATCACCGAATGCACGTGTACAGTGATCCCAGAGATCAATGCTCACTGAACACACAAAAGCTGAATAACAAGAGTCTTACATCCTTACATACCGTGTTACACAAATAGGACCATAATGGTCAAGCCTTGAGTATATCGTCGCAACGGAAATCTTCAAAGACAACTGGGACCCATGCCATCTGCCTTAACCCTACAGGCATTCTGACTGGGAAGCGTCCTAGCTCGCATGCTCGTCACCAAGAAATCTTCATCATAACCTGTTCTCTCCTGCCTGGCCAATAAAATAACCAGTGGCAAGCCAATGAGTACATTGAATGTACTCGCAAGAAACCCAAGTGTGGTAACAGAATAATTATGCAAGGCTCTACTGCTAGGTTGGCAGTTTTGCGGAAAGCTAGTTTTTCATATGCAATTATGATCAACATATAACAAGGGCATGCATGTGTCTGTAACAAGTATCAGGAGGTCACAGACATCATTATCGAGAAAGAGTTGTAATCAAGTCATGTTCAAGCTCATTGAGACTTTCTCACAATCACATCAACAATATCTCTGATTCATGTTGTTTCCCAGAAACTTATGGACATAGTCTAAGTAGCACCACCCAACTGTCCTTGACCACGGACTCGGCTATTCGAATAGTTTGACACTCTGCAGAGGTTGCACACTTTACCCACAAGATTCGGGGAACTTCCGTGTCATCCACGACCCGCGATACCTCAAGTATCCGGGGTAAGCACCCGATCACTATCTTTCCCTAGACGGCACTAATATGGAGTCCACTCGATTGGTAACAGCCCCATGCCAAACATTTCACATCTCAAGGTTTGTGGAGACTCGCTCCGTATTCATCACATACCACTGACACGGGGTACCAACGGTGTGTCCGGTGCCTTGTAAAGACAGTCATAGCCGCCTATCCAAGCGCGACACCTCATGTCACCCCCGTCACTAGTAATGCGGGCACCATGCTAGTATCGGCCTAGGTAATCAATAATGCCCTTTCCCATATAAGGGTAGAGTGGTTGCGCATGTAAGGTTGGGACGGTAGTCACACATAGATCTAATCCATCTCTGTAAACAACACTTTCGTCAAGCCTCGGCACACTACTTCTTCACCAAGTAGTGCCCTAGCTCCTCATCAACTCCCAGGGGCATTAGTGGCACCCCCTGGGTCCTTTGCAAGTATGTCAGACCACACTTGTTTCACTCAATGCATAACCCCGACCCATTTTGCGTAGCCAGCTACTATAGCATTCATCTATCTACTCCCACCCACATAACCCTCATAGGAAGGTAGGTTCATGTTTGATGCAAGTTTCAACAATAAAGTAACAGGGGTAGCAACCAAAGTGGTTTCCACCTCAACATGGTTCCGATGCATTGAATAATAAGGTGCTATGAGACATGCATAAAAAGGTTTCTTGAACATGGTCAAAGGGCTGCTTGCCTTATTCTTCCGAGTCTTCAAATCTTCTGGTCCATCTCCGAATACTCCGTTTATTACGTCAACTAACGATGGAAACAATCATAATAAGCAACACAATCAAAGCAAAAATAAAAGTGCTCTAAAAATAGGAGTTGGACTTTTCTAGGATACCTCTGGTCATATTAGAAATGACCAAGGTGGTTTCATAGATGTTGGATCAATAGGTAGTTTGGAACATTCCAATATGATGGAATCAAGGGGTTTATGGATTTGAAAGAAGTATACAGAAATATTTTCTTGAATGATGAGCAAAGGCACCCATCAACAAGTCATGATTTTAGAAGCATTTAGGAGTTGGTTTCACTGGATTTGTATTTCAAATGAATTTCCTAGGATTTTCCAAAGCTGATAAATAGGAGGAAATGGCTCAATATTTGGTGGGGTACATAAACTATTATTAAAAATGTTCCAAAACTAAGTTTGGACATGACAAGCATCTAGGAACTTGAATCACTGCATTTGGATCAAGATTGAGCTCTCTGTGATTTTCTAAAGTTCATCACAGAAATGAAATAAAGGCATTTGATAAATATGTGTGAAGGAAAAGTCTCTGGAATAATGAGCATGTAGCACCAACAGATAGAGCATGATTTATAGAGTCATAGGAAATTTGAATCATCAAGTTTGGAGTTCATTTGAATATTTGGGTGATTTTGGAAGTTGACAGAATAAGGAAAAAGAAAAGAAATGAGGGTTCAACCTTATACAGCGCGCAGGGCGAGGGATGGCTGCACAACAACTGGGCCGGCCCATCAATTCGGCCGCGCAAAGGAGGGGGGGTGTGACGTCGGAGGCGCCCCTTGGAGTGCGCCTTCGCGCTGGAAAGGCACCTTCCAGCCGCCCCGCCTCCACTTATCCTACGTGGCGGTAGGCGAGGCCACTGACCTGCGGGGCCCGGCCGCAGGTTGCTCGTTGCCCCTGGTCTTCTTCTCCGGCCCGACGCCGGGCGGGGGAAAACTTTGGCTGCCGGCGCAGCCGTGGCCTGGGGATGCGGGAGGGCCGGCCGAGGTGTCCAGGAGCTCCGGCTCCCCTCCCCGCGCCCGAGGGTGGCTGCGAGCCCGCCCATGGAGGGCCACAGCCTCGCCTCCACAGGGAGGCCGCGGCGGCCGCGGGGTCTCCGGCGGCACCACGCCGGGAAGGACTCCCAGGCCAAGGGGAGGACCGGCCCGTCCCTGGAGATTCCCCGAAGAAGGCTCGGACCTCGAAACGAAGAAGGGGAAGGAGGGAGTGGCCGAGGCGCCCGATCCCGTGCGGCGGTCGGCGGCGGCACTCCGGCTATGGAGGGAGCAGGAGCGCATGAGAGGAAGAGGGGAGATGTCTGGGAGGTGCACGGGAGAGAGGAGGGTCCAGAAGAGTCAAAGGGCGCTCGGGGGGAGGCTTTATATAAGCGCAGCCACGGTGCACCGTGAGCGTCGTCCATGGACGCGCTCGGGCGAGCTCATGGAGAGAGGAGGAGGACCGGGGAGGATAAGGCCGACCGTCCTGCAGGTCGTGGACATCGAGGGCACCTCGGGGGACACGAGGAAGAGGCCCTAGGTGGTCGGGGGCTCCTGGTTGGGCGAGGCTACAGTGCGCCAGAGCACTGTAGCGTGCTCCAGAGCACCCGTTTGGCTGGCATGGCCACGTCCCCGTCGCTCTGGTCGTGTCCAACCTGCCCAAAGTTGTCTAGAAGGTCAGGGGGGAGTAAAGAAGTGCTCTGTGGTCTTGGATGCTCTGGTGAGCCACTGGAAAGAGGAGGGAGGTGAAGAAGAGGGTGAAAACTGTTGTCCAGCAAGGTAACTTGGGGTTTTACCCCCTCCAAGAATTGAGCTGAGGCCATAGAGAGTTACTGGAGGTAGAATAGGACTAGGGGAAGCTGTGGTAAGAATTTGGGGTAAAGGGAATTAGAGAAAGGGGTCCAAACACTTGTTTTGGTAAATGGAAAGAAGGTGTTTGATCAGGTTCTGGGGAGGCAAATGACCTCCAATTGGCATGGGACTTAACAGGATCAAATGTCACATATAATTAGGCCCCTACACCAAATTTGAGCTCATTTGGGCAAAGTGGCCAATGTAACTTTGGTGAACCCTAGAAATCAACAAAAATGGGTTCACCTTGTTTGAGTCAAGCAAATCATCTCCCCTTGATGCACCACTTGGTGTAGCATCATCATTTGGGGTTATGAACATGCCCACAAAGTTTGAGGCTCTAGATAAAAAGTTGACAATGTAAAGTTGTTCAAATTTGAATTTGAACAGAAGTGGTTTTGGGGTGATCTGATCAAGTTGCTCTATTCCAAATCTTGTGCCATCTGGTCTAGATGCCTTATTAGGCCATTCTAGCATGTGCACCAAATTTGAGAGCATTAGGACAAGTTTGGCAATGTAGAGTTGCTCAAACTTCAAATATGGACAGAATGGTTTTGAGGGGATTAGAGGATGTTTCCTTGATCTTCAAGGCATGAGGCTTTGGAAGATCATCAAATATGTCATATATGACATGATAGAATTTCCCTGGAATTTTTGGAGAATATTTCCTTTGTAAATATTTCAAAAGCTTGAAATATCCAGAAAGGGTTTTGGAAGGATTTGTCCAATATTTTGAACATGACCATGTGTTGAAACTCTTATATATGGACAATATATGTCCTATGAGTCTCCCTGAATTTTGGAAAATATTTTTGAAATGATTAAATATTTTTTACCTATTAAAGACCATTTCTGGCCTTAAGAAAAAGCTTTTAAATAAAATATAAAAATAACTTTTAAAATTATACTTTTGTGGTTTCTGGGAGTCCTATACCTAATAGGATTCAAATAAACTTTTTGAAAGATTTTTCACACCCTAAATAAGGTACTTGCAGTGCAAACCTCAATTCAGGGGTTTTTGGAAAACTAATTTTAGAAAATACCATTTGGCCAAGATATTTTTATAAGAAAATTCTATACTGGTCTATACACATGGCATGATCATTGGGAAAAGGTTTTGGGTCAAGGAGATGAAGTATAAGAGTTGGAGGATTTATTTGATTTTTAGAGCACTAGCAAACAGCAGACAAAAGTCAAATCAAGCAAAGTCAAAAACACTCAAAAGTTTTTGCAAATCCACATTTTTAACATGGAAATTAGCTTAAGCAATGTGACATGAAAATCAGGGTGTGACTGACCTACCCCCCTTACAAGAATCTCGTCCCCGAGATTCCCAGACTAGGCGTGGAAAGAAAGGCGGAGTCTTGGATATGGGGTAGTCTTCACTTCTCCTTGTTTGTTCTGCTTCCGAGCGGTGCTCCTTGGAATCCTGAAGTGCTTGATGGTATGGCTTCTTGCTTGATGCCTTCCTTGATGGAGGTTGCTGAGGGGTCTCTTGCATAGGTTAGGTTGGGTTAGCTGTCAAAGGCTCGGTGATCGATGTCCTTGCGGGCATCGGGCTAGCTAGGGGGTAAGAAGTACTTCCAGAGTGGGGGCTTGTGGAAGATTTGGTGCACGGAGGGTATCTCAGGTGGTAGATCTAGCTGGGGAGCCGTCTACCACATGACTTGCAGTGATCTCAAAGGGTCCAATGAACCTTAGTGCGAGCTTCCCCTTGACGTGGAAACGCTTGGTTCCCTTCAGAGGAGTTACCCACAGGTACACGTGGTCCCCGATATGGAAACTCATGTTCCGACGGTGAGTGTCAGCATAGCTCTTTTGCCTTGACTTGGCTGCCTTCAAACGTTCTCTGACTAGTTGGACTTGCTCTACCGCTGCGCGGAGAATATCCGGTCCAAGGACTAGCCCTTCTCCAGTCTCTGACCAGTTGAGGGGTGTGCGACATTTGCGTCCGTACAACACCTCAAATGGTGCCATCAGAAGGCTCGACTGGTAACTGTTGTTATAGGAGAACTCGGCTAAAAGGGAGACAATCCTCCCACTTGGCTCCATATGCCAAGACACAGGCTCGGAGTCATGATTTCGAGAATCTGATTGACCCGTTCAGTCTGACCTCCGGTCTGTGGGTGGAAAGCCGTGCTGAAAGATATCTTGGTTCCCAAGGCTTCTCGGAACTTCTTCCAGAACCTTGAGGTGAACTAGGTTCCTCGATCTGACACAATCTCCTTGGGAATACCGTGAAGACTTACGATTCGGTCGATGTAGAGAGCTGCCAGCCGGTTGCCATCATAAGTGGTATTGATAGGGATGAATTGGACCACCTTGGTCAAATGATTGACTATGACCCAAACAGAGTCATGTCTCTATCCGACCTTGGTAACCCAGTGACGAAGTCCATTCCGACTTTATCCCACTTCCACTCAGGAACCTTGAGTGGTTGAAGCAATCCGGTGGGTCGCTGATATTCAGCCTTGACCCTTTGGCACACATCACACTTTGCAACATAGGTTGCAATCTTTCTCCCATCCCGCGCCACTAGAATCATGCCTTCAAATCTTGTTACATCTTGGTGTGAGCGTTCCTTCGACACGGAGATGCTCGGTTCCTTTGGGAGGAGTGGTTTGCAGACACGCCCGGTCTTCAACATGGAAGTTTACTTCTTGATGACGGTGGTCGGTGTAGATCTTCCTTCAGGGCGGTCTTCAAATGTCTTCCATCCAGCTGTCCGTCTCTTCTTTGTCTTCGGGCAGACAAGTAGGCCATCAATTAATGATGTTACCCAACTTGTCCACTTACTCCATGAGGTCTAAGGGGTACGCAAGGTAAGCTGGGGTATTGGTGGTGGTCTCGGTTGAGTATTTTGCAGAGGCCTTCCTAACTCTGAGTCAAGGCCCTGCGGTCAGAATCTGACCAGGTGGTGGCTCGGTGGGGCTAAGGGTTTCAAGGATTCTAGTGAGTGAATGAGCTTATATCATCTTATCCTTAAGCACAGTTTCTGAGATGCCAATAGCTCTATCTAGTACTCCGAACGGAAAAGCGGCCTCTCGCATAGACCAACTTCAATCACCACTCATGCCGTGCATATCCTCGGGATTCTCAAGAGACGGTCTAACAAAATTATACTTGTCTAAGATCTCCAAATCTATATGTATGCCTACCTCTAAAATCCAAAGGTAGATCATACATGCTGCTGAGCTTAAATTAAACTCCATAATCCAAGCGCTCAACCTAGTCTTGCAAGGCTCAAGGTAATGCATCTCTATTCTAAGGAAACACGTCATATGCCACTCCAAGATTTGTTTCCTTCCTATAGATCACCTCCAATAGCCCGGTAATTACCATCAATCACCACATAATCCAATAATTCTACAAATCTGATATCTACGGTGTTCCACGAGATCTCAATACCCAAATACTCGGAAGGACTATGCATCACGATAGTATGTCCACCAAATTCCCATCATCCGGGTCAAGTAAACTCCAAGATCACGACTAAATAGATCTCTAAATCAACTCGACAAATAATCCAATCTCCTAGGTTATTGTCCATCGAGGAGCATGATATCATAATCAGGATCATAGGCCTAAATCCAATCTTACTCCGAATCATGCAGACATATCCAGCATCTATACCAACCAGAATCACCTACATAAATCCAAATCTCATGTCCAACGGGCACACCTACATACTTCCCCAAAGTCATGATCCACCAATATGAAAACCTCACAATCCATCAAGGTCTCAGATAATTCCTCGAAGTCACTGATATAAACCACCATGTCATCTGTCCAATATCCTCGAACTGGTCTATCTATGGCATCGTCAGACCTCGTGCTATATCAGGATGAAAATGTGCTCACTCATCGTGTCCACTAGCTCCTTTACGAACCCAGTGTTGTGCAAGGTTCTAAAGGCTTAACAGGTTCTCTCGCTTTACCATGGGTTAGGCACATGGTTAAGGATTCGTGCTGGAGTGTCTCGGAAAGTCTCAAAGAGTCTAGGAATGGGGTTGCTGGTCTGGAGGGTTAAACATAACTCTACGAGGTTGCAATTGATCACGAAGGTTGTAGTAGAAGTCTTCAGTGCCAGTTGGCTGTCGAGGTAGAATCCTTGGTGCATCTTGTCTTGCGGGTCTCAATTGGGGAGAGAGAGAACAGAGGGAAGAAGCAGCACAGAGGAGGGAAATGCCTAAAGGGGGTTCTATAGTGCAGGTGCAACAAACAGGTGCAAAAAGGCCGAAACAAAAGAAACAAGGCAAGGAAGGTGATATAGCCATGCACTTGTTGCCTGGGGCAAAAGCGCGACTTATATCAAAACACAAACGAATAAAAGCAAACAACACACAATCATGGTTCTATTCGAACCATCATACGGACTCGACTGCCCATAGGGGGTACACGACTCATCCTACCCTAGGGGTTCTCAGACTCAGTGTCGTGACTTGTGCCTCGTGCAGTCTTCTGAGCTTCCTCGGATGTTGCTATGCCCCTTGTAGTTGCTTGATAAATGATCCGGGTTGAGCCTGAAGAATCTTCAACATCTTCTTGCCTGATGAGGTGATGGGGTGAAGGTGCCTCCTTGTAGCTGGCGTTGACTTGGTCTTCTCTTGTCTCTTTAATCATGACGATCCCTTGTGCCTTCTGCGGCGTCGAGGGTACCAGGTAGGCAATCCATATGCAATGACAATAACAAGGCATAATAGAGGTCCAACATGTCGATTTCGTTGATGAAAACATCGGCACCAAGAGCGGGCAACGAAGAGAACCGTTTTCCTGCTCACTATAGTGAGGAGGACAAAATGGCAAGGTTCTCATCCACCGGTGGTTGCCGACACAACAATGGTAGTGACAGGATTACTCTATTAGCGATGCATATCATGATTTTGCATAACCTATTCCCTGGTCATCAAAGGCCAACGTTGCATCTTCTTGGGGGCTCTTGTCAAGGGTGTCCCCCATCTTTTGGGTCTTCATGTCCTTACCCATCGAGGATGTAACTTCCGTTGGTATCGTCTTGTCGTGGTGTCGTCAATCTTGCGTTCAGAAGAGGTGGGTAAGTGTTTGGCAAGGTGCACTCCACGAGGATTACAGAAAATCTAGTGGTCAGGGGCATAGGGGTTTTAGCGACCAAGGTTTTGAAGGGGAAGAGTTCAAGTATAGCCTAGTTTTCGAAAAACTGAGAAGGGAAGAGAAGTATAGATAGTTTTGAAAACTACTAATAGTTCTGGAAATAGTTTTACCCTAACTAACGACCATGCTAACTAAGGCTTCCTACAGTCAGGATGGCTCTGATACCAGCTCTGTGGGGACCCCGACTCATAATTCGTGATCACCGAATGCACGTGTATAGTGATCCCAGAGATCAATGCTCACTGAACACACAGAAGCTGAATAACAAGAGTCTTACATCCTTACATACCGTGTTACACAAATAGGACCATAATGGTCAAGCCTTGAGTATATCGTCGCAGCGGAAATCTTCAAAGACAACTAGGACCCATGCCATCTGCCTTAACCCTACAGGCATTCTGACTGGGAAGCATCCTAGCTCGCATGCTCGTCACCAAGAAATCTTCATCATAACCTGTTCTCTCCTGCCTGGCCAATAAAATAACCAGTGGCAAGCCAATAAGTACATTGAATGTACTCGCAAGCAACCCAAGTGTGGTAACAGAATAATTATGCAAGGCTCTACTGCTAGGTTGGCAGTTTTGCGGAAAGCTAGTTTTTCATATGCAATTATGATCAACATATAACAAGGGCATGCATGTGTCTATAACAAGTATCAGGAGGTCACAGACATCATTATCGAGAAAGAGTTGTAATCAACTCATGTTCAAGCTCATTGAGACTTTCTCACAATCACATCAACAATATCTCTGATTCGTGTTGTTTCCCAGAAACTTATGGACATAGTCTAAGTAGCACCACCCAACTGTCCTTGACCGCGGACACGGCTATTCGAATAGTTTGACACTCTACAGAGGTTGCACACTTTACCCACAAGATCCGGGGAACTTCCGTGTCATCCACGACCCGCGATACCTCAAGTATCCGGGGTAAGCACCCGATCACTATCTTTCCCTAGACGACACTAATATGGAGTCCACTCGATTGGTAACAGCCCCGTGCCAAACATTTCACATCTCAAGGTTTGTGGAGACTCGCTCCGTATTCATCACATACCACTGACACGGGGTACCAACGATGTGTCCGGTGCCCTGTAAAGACAGTCATGGCCGCCTATCCAAGCGCGACCCCGTCCCGAGAGTGACCTCATGTCACCCCCGTCACTAGTAATGCGGGCACCATGCTAGTATCGGCCTTGGTAATCAATAATGCCCTTTCCCATATAAGGGTAGAGTGGTTGCGCATGTAAGGTTGGGACGGTAGTCACACATAAATCTAATCCATCTCTGTAAACAACACTTTCGTCAAGCCTCGGCACACTACTTCTTCACCAAGTAGTGCCCTAGCTCCTCATCAACTCCTAGGGGCATTAGTGGCACCCCCTGGGTCCTTTGCAAGTATGTCAGACCACACTTGTTTCACTCAATGCATAACCCCGACCCATTTTGCGTAGCCAGCTACTATAGCATTCATCTATCTACTCCCACCCACATAACCCTCATAGGAAGGTAGGGTCATGTTTGATGCAAGTTTCTACAATAAAGTAACAAGGGTAGCAACCAAAGTGGTTTCCACCTCAACATGGTTCCGATGCATTGAATAATAAGGTGCTATGAGACATGCATAAAAAGGTTTCTTGAACATGGTCAAAGGGCTGCTTGCCTTATTCTTCCGAGTCTTCTAATCTTCTGGTCCATCTCCGAATACTCCGTTTATTACGTCAACTAACGATGGAAACAATCATAATAAGCAACACAATCAAAGCAAAAATAAAAGTGCTCTAAAAATAGGAGTTGGACTTTTCTAGGATACCTCTGGTCATATTAGAAATGACCAAGGTGGTTTCATAGATGTTGGATCAATAGGTAGTTTGGAACATTCCAATATGATGGAAACAAGGGGTTTATGGATTTGAAAGAAGTATACAGAAATATTTTCTTGAATGATGAGCAAAGGCACCCATCAACAAGTCATGATTTTAGAAGCATTTAGGAGTTGGTTTCACTGGATTTGGATTTCAAATGAATTTCCTAGGATTTTCCAAAGCTGATAAATAGGAAGAAATGGCTCAATATTTGGTGGGGTACAGAAACTATTATTAAAAATGTTCCAAAACTAAGTTTGGACATGACAAGCATCTAGGAACTTGAATCACTGCATTTGGATCAAGATTGAGCTCTCTGTGATTTTCTAAAGTTCATCACAGAAATGAAATAAAGGCATTTGATAAATATGTGTGAAGGAAAAGTCTCTGGAATAATGTGCATGTAGCACCAACAGATAGAGCATGATTTATGGAGTCGTAGGAAATTTGAATCATCAAGTTTGGAGTTCATTTGAATATTTGGGTGATTTTGGAAGTTGACAGAATAAGGAAAAAGAAAAGAAATGAGGGTTCAACCTTATACAGCGCGCAGGGCGAGGGATGGCTGCACAACAACTGGGCCGGCCCATCAATTCGGCCGCGCACAGGAGGGGGGGTGTGACGTCGGAGGCGCCCCCTTGGAGTGCGCCTTCGCGCTGGAAAGGCGCCTTCCAGCCGCCCCGCCTCCACTTATCCTACATGGCGGTAGGCGAGGCCGCTGACCTGCGGGGCCGGCCGCAGGTGGCTCGTCGCCCCTGGTCTTCTTCTCCGGCCCGACGCCGGGCAGGGGAAAACTTCGGCCGCCGGCGCAGCCGTGGCCTAGGGATGCGGGAGGGCCGGCCGAGGTGTCCAGGAGCTCCGGCTCCCCTCCCCGCGCCCGAGGGTGGCTGCGAGCCCGCCCAAGGAGGGCCACAGCCTCGCCTCCACAGGGAGGCCGCGGCGGCCACGGGGTCTCCGGCGGCACCACGCCGGGAAGGACTCCCAGGCCAAGGGGAGGACCAGCCCGTCCCTGGAGATTCCCCGAAGAAGGCTCGGACCTCGAAACGAAGAAGGGGAAGGAGGGAGTGGCCGAGGCGCCCGATCCCGTGCGGCGGTCGGCGGCGGCACTCCGACTATGGAGGGAGCAGGAGCGCATGAGAGGAAGAGGGGAGATGTCTGGGAGGTGCACGGGAGAGAGGAGGGTCCAGAAGAGTCAAAGGGCGCTCGGGGGGAGGCTTTATATAAGCGCAGCCACGGTGCACCATGAGCGTCGTCCATGGACGCGCTCGGGCGAGCTCATGGAGAGAGGAGGAGGACCGGGGAGGATAAGGCCGACCGTCCTGCAGGTCGTGGACGTCGAGGGCACCTCGAGGGACTCGAGGAGGAGGCCCGAGGTGGTCGGGGGCTCCTGGTTGGGCGAGGCTACAGTGCGCCAGAGCACTGTAGCGTACTCCAGAGCACCCGTTTGGCTGGCATGGCCACGTCCCCGTCGCTCTGGTCGTGTCCAACCTGCCCAAAGTTGTCTAGAAGGACAGGGGGAGTAAAGAAGTGCTCTGTGGTCTTGGATGCTCTGGTGAGCCACTGGAAAGAGGAGGGAGGTGAAGAAGAGGGTGAAAACTGCTGTCCAGCAGTGTAACTTGGGGTTTTACCCCCTCCAATAATTGAGCTGATGCCATAGAGAGTTACTGGAGGTAGAATAGGACTAGGGGAAGCTGTGGTAAGAATTTGGGGTAAAGGGAATTAGAGAAAGGGGTCCAAACACTTGTTTTGGTAAATGGACAGAAGGTGTTTGATCAGGTTCTGGGGAGGCAAATGACCTCCAATTGGAAGGGGACTTAACAGGATCAAATGTCACATATAATTAGGCCCCTACACCAAATTTGAGCTCATTTGGGCAAAGTGGCCAATGTAACTTTGGTGAACCCTAGAAATCAACAGAAATGGGTTCACCTTGTTTGAGTCAAGCAAATCATCTCCCCTTGATGCACCACTTGGTGTAGCATCATCATTTGGGGTTATGAACATGCCCACAAAGTTTGAGGCTCCAGATAAAAAGTTGACAATGTAAAGTTGTTCAAATTTGAATTTGAACAGAAGTGGTTTTGGGGTGATCTGATCAAGTTGCTCTATTCCAAATCTTGTGCCATCTGGTCTAGATGCCTTATTAGGCCATTCTAGCATGTGCACCAAATTTGAGAGCATTAGGACAAGTTTGGCAATGTAGAGTTGCTCAAACTTCAAATATGGACAGAATGGTTTTGAGGGGATTAGAGGATGTTTCCTTGATCTTCAAGGCATGAGGCTTTGTAAGATCATCAAATATGTCATATATGACATGATAGAATTTCCCTGGAATTTTTGGAGAATATTTCCTTTGTAAATATTTCAAAAGCTTGAAATATCCAGAAAGGGTTTTGGAAGGATTTGTCCAATATTTTGAACATGACCATGTGTTGAAACTCTTATATATGGACAATATATGTCCTATGAGTCTCCCTGAATTTTGGAAAATATTTTTGAAATGATTAAATAATTTTTCCCTATTAAAGACCATTTCTGGCCTTAAGAAAAAGCTTTTAAATAAAATATAAAAATAACTTTTAAAATTATACTTTTGTGGTTTCTGGGAGTCCTATACCTAATAGGATTCAAATAAACTTTTTGAAAGATTTTTCACACCCTAAATAAGGTGCTTGCAGTGCAAACCTCAATTCAGGGGTTTTTGGAAAACTAATTTTAGAAAATACCATTTGGCCAAAATATTTTTATAAGAAAATTCTATACTGGTCTATACACATGGCATGATCATTGGGAAAAGGTTTTGGGTCAAGGAGATGAAGTATAAGAGTTGGAGGATTTATTTGATTTTTAGAGCACTAGCAAACAGCAGACAAAAGTCAAATCAAGCAAAGTCAAAAACACTCAAAAGTTTTTGCAAATCCACATTTTTAACATGGAAATTAGCTTAAGCAATGTGACATGAAAATCAGGGTGTGACAGCTTTGGCCCGTTAGGGCGGATCTGGCTGGCGAGGGAGATCGGGATCGGAACCTCCCGATCCGATCGATGCGCGGCGGCGGTTCCTCGAGGGGCGACGGGACCGGCGGGAGGGAGGCGGCCGACGGCGGCCTGGCAGGCGGGGTGGCCAGGAGGCGGCGGGAGCCGGGCGCGATGGCGGCGGCGCGGCCTGAGGCCGGGCGGCGTGGTGAGGGCGCCGGCGGGGAGGCCCTCTGGCGGCGGCGTTGAGGAGAAGGGCCGGCGACGGTGAGCTCCCTGAGGCCGGCGGCGGCGAGCTCCTCCGGCGAGGATTCCGGCGGCGGTGGCTGGAGGAAGGAGATGACCTCGTGGGCCCGCACGTGGGAGTGGAGGCACTAGGGTTTTCTGGGGCAAAAAATTGGGGAAGATGGACGATTATATAGGCACAAGGAGCTAGGGTTGTCCAAAAGAGGTGAGGTTTTCGGCCACGCGATAAGAATTGGATGGCCAAGATGAAGGGAGGGGTTTGGGTTGGTTTGGTGGGCTGTTGGAGGGGTTTCTTGGGCCTCAAAGTGGAGGTACTTTCAGCCCACGAGAATAACTGTTGGAGCATCAAACGAACTCCAAACGCGACGAGATTTGACAGGCGGGGTACACACACCAAAACAACACCGCATGACAAGTCTAACACCAAAACGGAAATGTTACACGGCCAAACACCAAAGTAGGCCTCGGGGATGCCACGGACACGTGAGGGAGCTCCGGAACTCGAAACGGACAACGGAAAGGAGCGAGTGGGACCGGATGCAAACGACAACACAAATGCAATGCAATGCACATGGCTACATGATATGGATGAATGCACACACACACACACACGACAAAACGACGAAAACCCGAAAATACGAAGAACCCGTAATGGAACTGATGAAGCCAAAAATATATTTATTGCCCAAAAGGGAAAGTATTACATCCGGGGCATTACAGTCTAGTTCGTCGATTAAGTCTTCGACCGTGGCTACCAAGTGGGTGGTCGGTGGGAAGCAAAATTCCCTGATCTCAGCCCCCAGTTTTAACTTGGCACAGTTTGGCGGTGAATCCTCCGTAATGGCGAGAGATTGTAGTAAGTCTAGCACCTCGTTTAAGAGCGAGAGCTGGACAAGAGTCTGGGGGTCTGCGAAGCCGGGCTTGGTGATGACTTCTTGGTCGAGCCCAGAGAGTGCGGATCCCAAGAATTTGGAGCTCATAATTGGAAACGAGTTCAGCTTCCCAGCGGTGCGGAGAGTCCCGTTCGATTCTGGGTCTGTGAGTGGCACGATCACCGTTGAGCCTCTAGTTAAAAGTTCAATGGAGGGGGAGAGTCCGGCGGAGTTTATCCTCCCGTCTTCGGATAAGGTGATCTCCTCTGGATCTAGGGCCAGAGCAGACACGAATGTTGACCCCTGGACAGGATCGGATGATAGATCTGACATGCCTTCATCGTGTAGGCAAGGAGTGATAGCCGAAGGCGCGAATCTTTAGGAGATCAAATCTCCTCGGATGTCACCAACGTAATTCTGACTTCCAAACCTGATCTGATGACCAGGGGCGTAGCTATCAACTTGCTCAAGGTGGCCTTCCAAGTTGGCATGTAGCACGAAGCCGCCAAACACGAAAAGCTGACCGGGGAGGAACATCTCCCTTGTAGGATCGAAAGTATGTCTAGAGGGGCGGTGATTAGACTATTTGACCAAATAAAAATCTAGCCTTATCCCAATTTTAGTTCTTGGCAGATTTTAGCAACTTAGCATAAGTGAAGCAATCAGCCTACACATGCAATTCTAAGAGTATAGCAGCGGAATGTAAAACAATTGCATTTGAACGTAACGGGAGGAGTTAGGAGGGAGCAAACACAAGTGTAGACACAGATGGTTTTGTCTTGGTTCAGATAGGTGGTGCTATCGTACATCCAAGTTGATGTAGACTTCAACCCACGAAAGGTAACAGCTGCGCGAGTCCACAGAGGGCTCCACCCACGAAGGGTCCATGAAGAAGCAACCTTGTATATCCCACCATGGCCATCGCCCACGAAGGACTTGCCTCACTACGATAGATCTTCACGAAGTAGGCAATCTCCTTTCCCTTACAAACTCCTTGGTTCAACTCCACAATCTTGTCGGAGGCTCCCAAGTGACACCTAACCAATCTACGAGACACCACTCTCCAAAAGGTAATAGATGGTGTGTTTGATGATGAAGTCCTTGCTCCAATGCTTCAAATGATAGTCTCCCCAACACTCAGACAGCTCCTCGCATATTTGGATATGGTGGAAGAATGATTTGAGTGGAAAGCAACTTGGGGAAGGCTAGAGAACAAGATTCATATGGTAGGAATGGAATATCTTGATCTCAACACTTGAGTAGGTGGTTCTTTCTCAGAACATGTATGATGGAAGTGTAGGTATGTTCTGATGGCTCTCTCCACGAATGAAGAGTGGGTGGAGGGGTATATATGGCCTCAACATAAAATCTAACTGTTACACACAATTTACCAAACTTGGTGGGACCGATTCAGAGAACACGGTCAGATCGATTTAGTTCATAATGTGACCGTTAGGTATTTTTGTGGGACCAATATGATCAACATGGTAGGTCTGATTTCATTAGGGTTAGGGCATAACCTAATATCGGTGTGACCGATTACACAAACTCGGTGAGACCGATTTTGGTAATGAGCTTACAATGAGTTGGTATGTTAAACTCGGTGGGACCGAAACGTTACGAAGAGTAAATAGAGAGTTTGCATTGCAAACTCGGTGGGACCGATCGCTCATGTCGATGAGGCCGAAATGTAACGAAGGGAAACAGAGAGTTTGCAATCCCATCTCGGTGAGACCGAGATCCCTTTCGGTGAGACCGAAATGATTAGGGTTTAGTGGCAGTGGCTATGTCAAATGAACTCGGTGGCGCCGGATAGAATTTTTCGGTGGGGCCGAGTTTGACTTTTGGTTTGGTACATATGTGGATGTGGGAAAATGGTTGAGGGTTTTGGAGCATATCACTAAGCATTTTGAGCAAGAAAGCCATTAAGCAACACCTCATCCCCTTTTAATAGTATTGGCTTTCCTATGGACTCAATGTGATCTTGGATCACTAAAATGGAAAATGTAGAGTCTTGAGCTTGAGCCAATATATGTCCTTAGCATTTTGAGGGATCCACATTCCTAGTCCATGCAATGCCAATCATTGAACTTTCTGAAATATCATCTTGAGATAGCATTAGTTCAATGAGCTATATGTTGTTAGTAATTACCAAAACCACCCAGGAATAGTTGCACTTTCAATCTCCCCCTTTTTGGTAATTGATGATAACATATAGATCAAAGCTTTGACAAAATAATGAGATTTAAATACATCGTCGCTTTGAGAAGTATGTGATAAACAAGAGCTCCCCCTAAATTTGTGCATTATTTTTAATTTGCGTTTGAATGCAAATGCACGATCAATTAGGATCATGGGTTACTCTTCCATGTCACATACATCTTGGTGGAGCGCTCAAAATGATATACACTAAAACATGCACTCGTCACAAGCAATGATCATATAAGGATATAAGAGATAGTATCATCCAAACAAACATTAAGGTAGCATATGATCAATCACGTGATCAAACAAGTATCTCACACACTGACATAGAGTATAAAGCAAACGCACAAAAAAGTTCAACCAAAAGCAAGAGAGACCAAGAGGCAAAACAGTCTCTCTCGAAGCCTATGATCTATACATATTTCTCCCCCTTTGGCAACAAGTTACCAAAAAGTTTGAAAATGCATAGTGCTATGCGTCTCTCAGGCTTGATCTTCGGGAGGCGGTGTTGAGAGAACTCCAAGGACGAAGGCTTCAGATGACGTAGTTGGAGCTGGTGGAGTGGCTGCTGGAGGTGGCACTAAAGCTGTTGCTGCTGGTGCTGATGTAGTAGCTCTAGTGTCTGGAACTGGCACAGCAGTAGATCTCTGTCCTCGAGGCACTCGCTGAAATGCATATATGGTAGCCTGTCCTCCCCTCTCCTCTGCTTCCTCCTGAAGCTTCTCAACTGCAGAATGGATCTCTGTAACTTTCAGATCAAGATCATAGAACTTAGTCTCAATGATCCTCTCCAAGCTCTCCTGATTCTGAGTCAGGGTGGCCAAGCCCTTCTCAATCCTCATAATTGCTTGAATAAGATATGCCATTTGATCTTGTTTGGACTTGAGGGTCATTTGAGATGCTTCTGTGGCACTTGGCATCTTGGCAGCTTTCTCTGCTTTGGCTTTCTCTCTCCTTTCATGTGCATGCACTAATGATGGTTCATTTTCATCCATGACAACCGTGTTGTCCTCAAAGTCAGGCACCAAGGGAAGATATTCTCTGTCCAATAAATATGTGCCTGTGCCATCTTGGAGTTGATGAGCATCTGGATATGTGGAGCATACCCACATGATCTCTTCTGATCTGCAACAGTCCTCTTGATTGTTTCAACTATGAGACTCATGTCTTTGAATTTTTTAGGCACATCAAAAATATGTAGCATGTTGATTGAATGTCCTCTGATCATCTTTGCATCTCCAGATTTGGGCAACAATGTATGCCTCAAGATTGTGTTGATAGTGGCTGGACCAGACTGCAAGTGATGTATAGATCCAGACTTATGTGTCTCCAAGTCATTATCAGGGATCTCCTTGTACATGTTGGCCATAGACTTGTGGTCTTTCTTCTTCTTGGCATACACATCCAAATCATCCTCATGCTCTTCAGGGGCATTAATCAGCCTGACTCACTCATTAACAGTTGGCTGGTACCTTGTACCTTCAGACATCCATACAATCCTACCATCAGGATAAAAGTGAGCTGTGGAGTAGAATTGCATGATGAGTTCATCATTCCACTTTGTCAACTTCTGAGCCACAAACTTGTCTACTCCACATGCTTTGAAGCTTTCATGCACATTGGGAAAGTAATTTGCATTATCATCAATGAAGTCCCAGTCTACCCTTCTGATATCACACACTATGGGCTCCTTGTTGAGTAGAACTGTCTCATCGAAGTCTTGCCATTCTTCAGTATGAAACCTGTAGTCCACAGCAGTCCTTCTCCTCACAGCATATGGATTAGTATGTCTCCATCTTCTGAGACCTGCATCTTTCCTCAACTTCATGTCTTCTGCTACTAGATGGGCTTCATTGTGATCAGGGATCTTGGGCTTCAACTTTCTGAGCACTTGGGCCTCAGCTTCTTCAGCTACCTCAGGCACTGGGGCCTTGTTCTTCTCTGAAGCTAGAATGTTTCTTGTGCTCCTCTTGGGTGCAGACTTGGTGGCTTGAGCAGCATTGGGAGCAGTCTTGGGCTTAGAAGGAGCAACCCTAGACTTGGTAGCATCTCCCATAAGCTTCTGAACTTTAGGAGCTGGTGCACAGCCTGTTCTTCTTCTTCTGCAGCTTCATCATCCCTCATGGATGGCTTGCCAATCACTTTGGCTGTGATTTTTTTTGCTCTCTTCTTAGTTCCTCCTGGCTCATCATCTCTGGTTTCAAGTGTGTTTGAGTTGATGCTCTGGCCTTTGACATAGGAACTCTTCTTGCTGGAGCCTTATTGTTCAATCTTGGCTTAGTTGCCTCAGCTATGCCATACTCCTTCCTGAGCACCTTCTTCTTTGAAGTGGCCTCATCAACCACAAAGTCCTCATCCTCAGCATCTGAAGTTTTCCTCTTTCTCGTATTGGTAGCTGCTTTAGGAAGATCACTAGGGGTGCTTTTGCTGCTCTCATAATAGCTGGAGTTATTGGGACTAGAGCCCTCACTCAATTGTGCCTGATCCTCTGACCTGTTCTGACTGTCACTGCCCTCAGACATCTCTGACACTGCAAACTGAAATCTAACCCTATAAATATATGTAGATGAGGTAGAGTGGATGAGCATCACAAAGCACATAATTTTTTTCAAAACAGATGACAAGAAAAACTTAGTTTTAGTTCTCTACAGAAAGCATTTCGGAGCTATCGATTTGTTAAACTCGGTGATACTGAAGCATTTCTGGAGCCTGAACTAGTGAACTCGGTCAGACCGAGTCACAGTTCGGTGGCACCGATATTGCTAGGGTTTCACAGAGAGTTGAACTCGGTCGCACCGATTTGCAATTTTTGGTCAGACCAAAAAGAGCAAGTGCAATGTCCTAAGCCAAATCGGTGAGACCAATTTCTACAACAAGGTCGGTCTGAGATGAGTTCGGCGGAGACCTAACCCTAAATTTTTCGAATCAAAACTACTTTCTATGGAGTTTCTGCTGGATAGGAAGATTTCATACAAGGTAACGAACATGGCAAACCAATGTGCTATGAATCGGAGTTAAAGAGAAGCACAAAGGATCAAGTTGACACCCTAACTCGATGGTGAACTTGCTACGGCGGCAAGGGCGGCAGAGATTGCCGTTGACGGCGGCGGAGACCAGCGGCGGGAGGTCGCTGGTGGCGAGGAGATGATCCGGAGACCCGAGGAGGCAGAGCAGGTCACGCGCGGGTGCAAGACTTCGGAAAGTTTTCCAAAATTCAAGCTGTCGTTATATATAACCTGACCATGTCCGTGTGACCAAGTGGAACAACTCAGTGGCACAGAGATGCAAAACTGCTAGCAGTTATTGCAACTCGGTGGAACCGAAAAGTTCAAATCAGTTGCACCGAGATTGAAAACCTAGATCAACTTAGTGAACTCGGTCTGACCGAAGTGAATGACTCAGTCATACCGAAATGCACAAAGAGGTTTTGGAAGTTTAAGCCTATGACAAATCGGGGACCCTGAGTGCTCCTCACACAGAGTGGTTCGAATCTGACTTGATCAAGCTTTGTGATGTAGCATGAATAGAGTTTGAGACGAGAAACACATAGATAGCTAGAGGGTGTTCTTAGGCATTCCTGTCCATCCATTTCGCAAAAGAAAAAGAGCCAAACAATCAAAGCAACAAATGAATGTCCTCGAATGAGAAAAATATGCATTCAACATGCTCACACAATAAGATAGCAAATGAAACATGTGGCAACGCATGCACAACCATTCTAGCTTCTATCAAGCAATTGTCGATGACTAGGTCATCTATATATGAGTATACTGACTTAGGAGTCAAATTACAACATTTGATCATAGGTCATACTCATCGTTTAAGCACAAGTGGGGTTACCACTTTTATATAAAGCATTGTTGTGTTCACATCATTAGAATTGCTTTAGCTCAATTGATTAGAGTAAAGCTACCCCTAGATGTGATATCTCCCCTAAGAGGGACGAACTAACTTTGGGTTTTGTCGATGATGACTTCATGTAGGTATTGAAGATGTAGATGCTCAATGTTGATGTAGATCATTTGGAGAAATCCATTGGAGTGAGTTGCACTTTCAATACCTACACGGGTTAGTCCCACATGGAACAAACAAGGATATCCATAGACATAGAGTGAATTGCACACATGATGATGTCCATGAAAGCATTAGGTTACCTTGTCCCTTGTCTTACGAACAAGAGGGTTTGTGACTCCCCGAACTAGTGCAAAATAGGGAAGTTTTTTGCACTTGTTCTCGCCATAATGATATGAGTGAAGTATGTTGGCAGAGTCACCCTCAAGAACTCTCTAGTTCTTCTTCTTCGGGATCCACACCATCTTGATGGGAATCCTTGGAGTTGTAGTCGTACTTGATGAAGTAGAACTTGATGTAGTCTTGGGAACCCACTTGACCAAGGCCTTGGGAGCTTCTTCAAATGCATCAATCTCTTCTTGAAGCTTGTCCTTGCCCTTTAGCTTGTGGTCTTGGGGTGGAAGATCATCTTGTGCTTGTGTCCATTGAAAAGAAGTAGGATCATACTTCTCTCGTTGAGGAGCAAACTTTGTCTTGGGGTATTGATCTTCCTCCCACTCAACTCCATTGGTATTGAACTTTCGTTCAAAACCGACACCTTGATTCTTCCTGTGTCTTCCTTGCTTGTGTACAATCTCCTCAAATTGCTTAGTCCCGGCAAGGCTCTTGTAAAAACCTTTCCCTATAATTCCCTTCAATAAGATATTTTCTTGCTCAAGTGTAACTTGGGTAAGAGAATCATTAGTGGAATCAAGAGAACTACTAGAAGCAACATCATTGGATTTAGCATGATTATTGTTACTACTAGAGGAAGAATCTTTCTTGTTCTTGTTGCTAGATTTTACTTGTGGCATGTAGGTAGGCAAGAGTAAACGCTTGGCAATGTAAGAAGAACTTTTCTTTCGAAGATCATCATTGATGGCTTTTAAGAACTCATGCTCTTGCTCAAGGTTGAGCTTTTCAAAGCATAACTTCTCATGAGTTTTTAAAAGTTCTCAATGATCTTCCAAGGTAGTTTCACGAGCTAACTTAAGAGTGTTTAGTTCTTTAGTTAGACGCTCAATCTTCTCCTTATCATTGCCATTCGTTTTATCTTGATTAGCATGATTAATAGCAATTTTATCATAGTTTTCATCAAAGGTTTCATCACTATTGCTACCAACAAGTAAATCATCATCTCCTAGCAAGTCATCTTCGTCACTATTGAAATCAAGATACTCGGGATGTGATACCTTAGGGCCTTTAGCCATGAAGCATCTTCCAATTCCTTCATTTGGTGAGTCGAATATGTCGTAGGGGTTGGTTGACACAAGAGCAATTCCGGCAACACCTTCATCTTGAGTATCTTCGGAGTCGGAGTAGTAGCTTCTCTCGGAGTGGTTATCAGAGTCGGAACCGGATGCCCATTCACCAACATGAGCTTGATGTCTTCGTCTTGTATAGCTCCTCGATGATTTGTCCTTCCTTTCCGAATCTTTGCTTCTTCGAGAAGGTCTTCGTTCATAACGATCATCTCTACTCCTTCTCTCTCTTGGTGGTGAATCTTCTCTTCTACTTCTCCTTTTGGGCGAGTCTTCCCTTCTCTTGTGGGGAGCCATACATTCATTGGAGTAGTGTCCGGGTCTTCCACAATTTTAGCAGTTTCGATCACGACTTGAAGATCTCTTGTCATTGTAGGACGTTGATTTGGAACTTCTCTCTTTGCTTCTACTATTGTAGAACTTGTTGAAGTTCTTCACCATTAAGCTCAATTCTTCATTGATGACTTGTTTCTCACTTGATGATGTAGGAGCGTCACATGAGGCTTTGTAAGCACCACTAGACTTGTTGTGAAGCTCTTATTTTTCTTTGAGTGACATCTCATGAGCAACAATTCTTCCAATGACTTCCATTGGCTTGAGATCTTTGTAATTGGGCATCATTTGGATCAATGTGCACACGACATGATATTTTCCATCCAAGGCTCTTAGGATCTTATTGATGATGAATCTGTAGGTCATCTCTTCACTTACTAAGCCAGCAATATCATTTGTGATGAGAGCAAGCCTAGAGTACATTTCAGCGAAACCTTCACCATCCTTCATCTTGAACTTGTCAAGTTTACTTTGAAGCACATCCAACTTGGATTCCTTGACGGAGTCAGTACCTTCGTGCATATCAATCAAAGTATCCCAAATTGCCTTTGCATTCTCAAGACGGCTGATTTTGTTGAATTCTTCGGGGCACAATCCGTTGAAGAGGATATCACAAGATTGAGCATTGTATTGCAGCATCTTCAACTCTTCCACGGTAGCTTCACGATTCGATTCCTTCCCGTCGAAGAATTCACCTTGCAAACCAATACACAAAATAGCCCAAACGGTGGGGTTATGTCCAAGAATATGCATTTTCATCTTATGCTTCCAACTAGCAAAATTAGTACCATCAAAGTAAGGACCTCAACGGTGGTAACTTCCCTCGCAATACGCCATACTCTCCTAGGTTGTGAAACCAAGGCTATGCTCACCAAAGCTATGGAAATCATGACAAATGGAGACCAAAGCACTGATACCACTTGTAGGATCGAAAGTATGTCTAGAGGGGGGTGATTAGACTACTTGACCAAATAAAAATCTAGCATTTTCCCAATTTTAGTTCTTGGCAGATTTTAGCAACTTAGCACAAGTCAAGCAATCAGCCTACAAATGCAATTCTAAGAGTATAGCAGCGGAATGTAAAAAAATTGCATATGAAGGTAAAGGGAGGAGTTAGGAGGGAGCAAATGCAAGTGTAGACACGGATGTTTTTGTCTTGGTTCGGATAGGTGCTCTTATCATACATCCAAGTTGATGGAGACTTCAATCCACGAAGGGTAACGGCTGCGCGAGTCCACGGAGGGCTCCACCCACGAAGGATCCACGAAGAAACAACCTTGTCTATCCCACCATGGCCATAGCCCATGAAGGACTTGCTTCACTAGGGTAGATCTTCACGAAGTAAGCGATCCCGTTGCCCTTAAAAACTCCTTCGTAAAACTCCACAATCTCGTCGGAGGCTCCCAAGTGACAGCTAACCAATCTAGGAGACACCACTCTCCAAAAGGTAATAGACTGTGTGTTAATGATGAACTCCTTTCTCAAATGCTTCAAATGATAGTCTCCCCAACACTCAAACAATTCCTCACATATTTGGATATGGTGGAAAATGATTTGTGGAAAGCAACTTGGGGAATGCTAGAGAACAAGATTCATATGGTAGGAATGGAATATCTTGATCTCAACACTCGAGTAGGTGGTTCTTTCTCAGAACATGTATGATGGAAGTGTAGGTATGTTCTGATGGCTCTCTCCATGAATAAACAGTGGGTAGAGGGGTATATATAGCCTGCACACAAAATCTAACCGTTACACACAATTTACCAAACTCGGTGGGACCAATTCAGAGAACTCGGTCAGACCAATTTAGTTCATAATGTGACCATTAGGTATTTCAGGGGGACCGATATGATCAACTCGGTAGGACTGATTTCATTAGGGTTAGGGCAGAACGTAATCTCAGTGAGACCGATTACACAAACTCGGTGAGACCGATTTTGGTAATGAGCTTACAAAGAGTTGGTCAGGCAAACTCGATGGGACTGATTCGCTCATTTCGATGGGACCGAAACATTACGAAGAGGAAACAGAGAGTTTGCTTTGTGAACTCGGTGGGACCGATCGCTCATCTCGGTGAGGCCGAAATGTTATGAAGGGAAATAGAGAGTTTGCAATCCCATCTTGGTGAGACCTAGATCCCGTTCGGTGAGACCGAAATGATTAGTGTTTAGTGGCAGTGGCTATGTCAAATGAACTCGGTGGCGCCGGATAGAATTTTTTGGTCGGGCCAAGTTTGACTTTTCGTTTGGGACATATGTGGATGTGGGAAAATGGTTGAGGGTTTTGGAGCATATCACTAGGCATTTTGAGCAAGAAAGCCATTAAGCAACACCTCATCCCCTTTTAATAGTATTTGCTTTCCTATGGATTCAATGTGATCTTGGATCACTAAATTGGAAAATGTAGAGTCGTGAGCTTGAGCCAATATATGTCCTTAGCATTTTGAGGGATCCACATTCCTAGTCCATGCCATGCCAATCATTGAACTTTCCTAAAATATCATCTGGAGATAGCATTAGTTCAATGAGCTATATGTTGTTAGTAATTACCAATACCACCCAGGGATAGTTGCACTTTCATCCCCGGGGAAAGCGCCGTTGCTGATGACGAAGCATGATATCAATCCTTCTGTCGACGACACAATAGAACTCTCAACAAGAGCACCAATGTTAGTGTCAAAACCGGCGGATCTCGGATAGGGGGTCCCGAACTGTGTATCTGAGGATCGATGGTAACAGGGGAAACAAGGACACAATGTTTACCCAGATTCAGGCCCTCTTGAAGGAGGCAATACCCTACTTCCTGCTAGATTGATCTTGATGAATATGAGGATTACAAGAGTTGATCTACCTTGAGATCGTAATGGCTAAACCCTAGAAGTCTAGCCTATGGTAATTGTGATTGTCCCTAGGGACTAAACCCTCTGGTTTATATATGCAGCGGAGGGACCAAGGGTTATATATAATCATCTTGTAGAGGAAGGCAATATTACACCCGGACTTTAAACTTACCATTCTACACATAGAGGAGTCCTATCCGGATACGAGGGATAATCTTCTGTGATGATCTTCATGGCCCACCAGTCCGGCCCATAACGAGCAATCCGGCCACCCAAGGACCCCTTAACCCATGACTCCCTCAGCTGACATAGCTCCCGCCGAGTAGTATATTTTGCTAGGAGGACCTGGCGAAGGTGTTCATTAGGACCTTTGAAGGCACGTTGAAAAGTGCAGGGGGACTGACCGAGTTACATCATTGCATGCATAAGCAGGGTGAAACTCTCCAAGAGTACATCCAGCAATGGACCACTCTGCATAACTCGGTGGAAAATTAAACCGAACACCAGGTGATCGGCACCTTCAAGGCCGGAGTCAGGTACCGGGAGCTAAACATGAAATTTGGCCGAACTGAGACCCCAACTCTTAGTCGGTCTATGGAGATAGCCAACATGTACGCCAATGGTGAAGAGGAAGGCCGACTGAAAAGCTGCAAGATTCGAGCAGGGGACACACATCAGACGGAGAATAAGGGCAAAAAGCACAAGCGGAGAGTAGATGGGAATGCTGAGGCCGCGGCCCAGACAAGCCAAGGCAAGAAGAGCTGCCAAAAAAAGAAGAAGGATTGGAAATGAAAGAAGTAGGTCACCATGAAGAGCGACATCCTTGACCGACCTTGTCAGGTCCACACCAAGAAATACGAGTATGGCAATCTAATTTTGCCCAAACACACCACTCGGGTGTGTCAACTCCTGAAGCAAGAGATGCGGCAAGATTATTCTAGGGACAAGGATGAAGATGATGACGACAGGACTAAGGGTGCTTCCGGGTACCCCCAACGTCGAGAACGTCTTGATGATCTTTGCCGACGTGGAAAGCAAGAGTCACCTCAAGGTCATCAATCGAGAGGTCAACATGGAAGTTCTGACCATCACCAAATTCCTCGACTGGGCCATGACGCGGTAACTTTTGATTAGCCCGATCACTCGGCTCACATACCGACTCCCAAGCAGCAAGCCTTGGTAGTAGATCCAGTCGTGGAAGGAGTCCGATTGCGCAAAGTCCTAATGGACGGCGGCAGCGGGCTTAATATCATCTACAACCACACATTGGAGGCAATGGGCATCCCGATGACCCGTCTCAGCAAGAGCAACATGCAGTTCCATGGGGTAATCCCCGGGAAGAAGGCCAAGTCACTCGGCCAGATCACACTCGATGTCGTATTCAGTGAAGAGAAAAAATTCCAAAAGGAATGGCTGACCTTTGAGGTGGTGGACGTCAGAAGCGCTTATCATGCCATCCTGGGTAGGCCTGCCTACGCATGTTTCATGGCCCGTCCATCTTACATGTATCTTAAGCTTAAGATGCCAGGGTCGAAAGGCGTGAACATCATCACGGGCAATCGGAAGTTGGCAGAAGAGTGCCTCTAGAAGGGTTCCCAGATTGCTGATGAATAGATGGCAATGGCCAAGCCAGATGAATACAAGAAGGTGGTGGACGCAAGTGAGTTGTTGAAGTCTAAGAAGCTGATTGTGGAATCTCCTTTCCAGTCAGTTGGGGAAACGAAGTCGGTGCACATCCATCCTGAAGACCTGAGCGCTGCCTTGACCAACGTCTCCACCACCCTCGATAGAAAATAGGAATCCGAGCTTGTCCAGATCCTCCATGAGAACTGGGACATCTTTGCATGGAAGCCTTATGACATGTCGGGTGTTCCTAGGGAACTAGCTGAGCACAGACTCCGTGTTGATTCGACGATGAAGTCTGTCAAAGAGCATCTTTGAAGATCTTCCACCGAGAAGTGCAAGGTGATCGGCGAAGAGATAGCAAGGCTCCTAGCCACCGAATTCATCCGGAGGTATACCACTCCGAGTGGCTCGCCAACATTGTCATGGTGCCAAAGAAGGACAAGTCTCTCCGAATGTGTGTAGATTTTAGGCACATCAATCGGTCCTGCCCTGACGGCTGTTTCTTGGCGGGGCGGCTCGTCGTGTTCCTCGTCGTCGTCCGGCCAATCACGGACATCGGCCCCCGCACCGCCCCCTCCTGTGGCATCGTCCTCCTCCATCGCGACCACCCCCAGCTCGGGGTCGCCCTCATCGCTCACCTCCCGGTCCGGCATCCATTGATGGTCGGGAGCTGGCACGGCAACAACCCCTTGGCCGATGAAGTGCTGCACAACAGGCCGATTACTCAAAACGGGGAAGAATACACAGCAAATGGAAAGAAAGGAAGCTGGATACTCACAGCAGGCGAGGAGTTGGCATGGCTATAGGGAGGCTTGCTGAAAGCCCACTTCACCTCATCAAGTTGATGATTGGAGAAGTGGTTGACATGCCGGACCACCTCAACAGTCGGCAGGAACTTTGTTGACATCCGACATGGGTCCCGGCGACCGCTCATATCGCACATCGGGTGCGGCCGGTACTGGAGTGGCGATACTCGAAGGTGGACGAAGGACGCCAGCAGATCCGCCGGCTGGAGCCCCTCCAACTCCGTCATCTCCTGCAGCCGACTAAGCGCAGTTTCGACAGCAGCCGGCAGAGGCTTGCCCGGCTGCTGGCCTGTGTTGCTCCGTGCCCCAGGAGGCGGCCCGGACGCGAAGACCGGCAGATTGACGTAGTCCCGAGACGGGTGGGCATTGCGTGTGTAGAAGTACGACTTCTGCCATAGGTTGGCCGACTCGTGGATGATGACGTGCGGGAACCGCGTCCCTTAGCCAGTGCAACGCACAGCGACGTAGGCACCGCACTGTGCTGCCAAGCTTTAGATAGAAGAATCTTCCCCACAACTCGAGTATGGGCAAGACACTAAAATACGCCTCACACGGAGTGAGGAAGCTAGAGAGGTGCACCACCATATTGGGAGTGAGGTGGTGTGGTTGAAGGCAGTAGAAGTTGAGGAAGTCTCGGAAGAAACCACTCACCGGCAGGCTGAAGCCGCGGATGAAGAGGCTGAGGAAGACGACAAACTCGCCGGCCTCCGGCGCCGAAGAGATCTCCCCCTTGTTCTGAATGTGTGCCGCTACGCAGGACTCGTTGGGTATCCTCCGCGTTGCACAGAGGAACTCAAGGTGGTCCTCGTGCATGTTGGATCCGTCCCACTCGCCACGCGCCATCACGTGAGGTCGGTGCCGGCGAGGTTGCGGTGGCCTGATGAGGAAGAGCAGTAGCTAGCTGCGGCGGCTCCTTGGCGGCGGAATGACGTGTCGGCATGACAACAGCAAGAGGCGAGGGGCGAGAGGAAGAAGAAGCAGAAGAGGTTGGAGAGCAGAGGGGAGCGCGTGTGTTCTGCCGCGCCCCTCCCTCCTATTTATGGGGAGACGGTGGCAGAGGCAAAGAGGCGAGGCGTGGGGACGTGGGTATTAACTGCACCCACCCTCCGCACCTCTCTGCATTCCCCATGGG
The DNA here is from genome assembly GCA_902687465.1 of Secale cereale. Lineage (NCBI taxonomy): Eukaryota > Viridiplantae > Streptophyta > Magnoliopsida > Poales > Poaceae > Secale > Secale cereale. The sequence goes on along the minus strand of LR738713.1, from coordinate 227,505,416 downwards.
AAGTTACGCCACGCGGGGAGGGAAATAGTCCGCCTCGGCCGCAGCGGATCCGCACATGCACCGAGGACATGTAGTGGCAGGCCCAGGCCTACAGCGATGTCCCGTCACACGCATGGTCTAGTAGGCCGGCCTGGCCTGCTGGTGACGAGTGGCAAGCATCCAATGGGAAACACCCTCACCTCTCGGTGAAGCATCAGGCACGCCTATCTCAATGGTTCAAATTCACCAAGCGGCCGGTCTGAGCCTTGGCCGGCTCCTGGAAGACGGACAGATGAAAATGGCAGATCTCTGGGAGAGGAAGCTGTTTAGGCACCTCGGCGCCAAGCCGCGGCCCTTCACTAGCTTCGTGGACTACTGTCGGGGTTGTGTACCTCGGGTAGCCTCATCTACCCCCAAGAACATTTTAAGATGTTGGAACTGGCCTAAGTCATCCGGGCACACTGGACCATACGGCCGGTGTCTTGGCCGCATTCTAGAAAGTGGCATGCTGAGACAGGCGGCCCCAGGAGTGGGACGACATCCAGCAGCCAGCCCTCTCACCCTCGGAGTCTGCACCAACTGACCATGATCAATGCTAAGCATGGCAACAGTACCAGCTGTATCTCCCGGGATATGCGAAGGCATGGCAATAGTATGCCATGACCAAGCATACATCCTCCACCAAGGCGCGGCACTGTAACCATGCGCGCCGTGACGCCGCCTTCGTCAGCAAGGATGATGCTACACAAAAAGGCAGTAGATGTGGCCCGCAGGCAGCGGGCCCTACCTATCGGCCGGATTCTTCGCAGCCGGCGGGGCCCACAAAAGGCGGGCCCCAACAGCCGGCGGAGAACCCGGTGACCGAAGACACTAACGTCCGGGTCCTACCAACCGGCAAATTACCATTGTACCCCTATGGGTTAGGCCTATATAAACCCCCCAAGATCACCCACACCAAGTTTGAGCTCTAGTAGAACCCAACATACCATCTATCCAGCCATAGCTAGGAGAAGGAGAGCTAAGTGTCGGATTCAGGCCTCTACCAAACCCTTCTTGGTTCAAACACTCGGGTGCGTGCGAAGAACTCAACTTCGCCTATCTACCTACTCGTCGTCCCACGAACTAGCTCGATGAACATAAAGTAAAAGACACACAAGGCATTTTATCCTGGTTCAGGCCACCTAGTGGTGAGTGGACCTCTCCAGAAGTGCGGTGGATTAGCCTCGAGATGGGCTGAGGATGAACTAGTATAGTGGGTGAACAACCTCTGGAGGAGTGTTCTTGGTTTGTTGTGGAGAGGAAGGTCTGAATGACATGTCCCCTTGCTGGGTGGTGGCTATCCTACTTATATAGTAGCCTTGGTCCTCTTCCCCTGAAATGTTGGCGGGAAAGGATCCCACAACGGCCAATTTTGAAGAGAGACAACTAGTACATCTTATCCTAACTAAAGGTGGTGTTCTCCTACAAAGCCTCTTATCCCGACCCCAGTGGGCTAGGAGACCACCTCCGTCCTGCCGTCCTGGCGACCTTGGTCTTGTTGCATGGAAATGGAAACCTTTGGCAGATTCCTCGGGACTCCGCCCGTGAACCTGCTTCCTTAGCAACAAAGAGGAAACTGATGTCCTGCACCCGCTAGCGCCCGCCTGGACTTGGTCGTCATGTCCTGCGTCATGTAAACCTCGCGAGGTGGGGATTGCATAGAGTTCTCCGCTCCTCAGGAGACAGCTAGACGAGGATGCCCTTTCCGGAGGTTTCGGCATTGTTCCCCTCGCGAGGATCTTGAGGGTCGATGCTAAAGATGGGCCATACCAGGCCTGGGAAGGAGCCACGTCGCGGGTCGTAGGTAGGCAAGTCTGGGTAACCTCGTTCCCAGAAAACCGATAGTAGCCCCCGTGCCCAAGGTGCGCTCGGTCTTGGCTTCGAGGCGAAGCGCCATGGTCCCCAATCGCCTGTGGACCTGGTCGACATGTGGCGCCAGGATTGGATGTGGGCGTCTCCACTTCCCCATGCTGCCTTGGCAACCACTCGACTTGACTGGAGCTAGCTACAAGCAGAAAAAGGGTCATCATTACATGTGATCGTGGGGGCTGATGGTTTGCCTCCCTCTTGCTATAAATGGGGAGGGGCACAGTCCCCTCCGCTCATCTTCATCTCCTCCGTGCTTGCCCCTCTTCGCTTCAGGCATCCATGGCGCCACCGAGGAGGTTCTCCGCCGCTGAGAAAGGCAAGGCCCCCAATGAGGGCCCGGACGTTCCCCCGACAAAGAGGGGTCGTGGGCGCCCCTGAAAGCATGCTGCTATCCCAGCTGTGGTCTCCCGGGGGCGAGGGCATGCTTCTTCGCGCTCGGGCATCGCCTCTGGGAGCCACAGCGGCTCTTCCTCACGCGGCGAGGGTCGCGACGGACGGGGTGGTCTCTGCAACGAGGGGAAGCGCGCCGTGTCCATTCGGCCTTCACTGCCGCGCTTTCTCTCTGCAGATGCCATTCCGGAGTTCGTCGTGTGGTCGAAGAGGCCCGCCGGCACCTGGCTTCCGCTCTCGTGCTTCCTCGTGAGGTCGCTACCGAGGAGGCTTGACGGCCTACGGTTGCAAGCCGACGGGTGCTGCAGTAAGGCCTCGTGGGTGGGGGTTGAGGTTGCTACCGTGGGCGACGTGTCCTTGACCCACGGCTGGCACACGCTCGCCCGCGCGCGGGGCCTGAGCGAGCAGTGCACCCTCCACTTCAAGTACGACGGCCTCGCGGCCCTCTATGTGAGGGTGTTTGGAGAGAACAGAAGGCGCGCGGGGTGCTGCCCCAAGGAAGACAGCAACGACGGCGAGTCCACCCTTGATGACGTCTGCGGCTCTTGCAGGGACGACGGCTCCTGCTCCGGGAAGAGCGCCAGTAGCAGCGGCATCGATGAGCTGCCACACCGCCGAGTCCGGATCAGGGGAGGCGACGATGTGCCTTGCCATTGTGCCAAGGTGAAGTGGGAGGGGGCTGAGACTGAGCCCCGATGTTGCTGGTGTCGGGCCTCAGGAGTTGTTGCGGGCCTTTGGTCCTTTCCTACATTTCTGAAGAATAGGTCCCGCTGGGATATGTAATGGACTATGGCGCTTGCACCAATATATTATGTTATATTCTACTATTTATGTTATGTCTTTGATATCTATGCTACCATTACGTGTGGATAGGATAAGTTATCCTGTCAAGCTCGTGGTAGGCGTTGGATTCCATGGGTCTTCTCCCGAGGCTCCCTTCCTGTCAGCCTCGAAGCCATTGAGCCTCCGGAGGCATGGGTCATGGTGCTGCTGCAAAACTAGGGAATATCATGAGGCATCTTTTTCTTACTTGCTTAGCTAGCTATTGCCGATGGCTCTTGGTCGCGGTGCACAGAGTCACGGACTTCGAGAGAGCGTGCGTGCGCCCAAGCACATTCAAGCGTGTCCCGCGAGGATAAAAGACGCCGAAGCATTGGGGTACCCAGGCTTGGCAAGGTGTGATTGTGGGCTCGCCCGAGCATAGACACCTACCTAACTCGTGCGTGCGGGACGTGCTTGGGAGGAGAGACGGGCAACTACCGCTCTTCCTGGGGTAAGGATGAAAGGGGCGAGCAAAACCAAAAAGGAGGGGGAAATTCATGCACTCAAGAGAAAAAGAAAACAGTTCCAAATTTCATTCTAGGGAAAACAAACCAGCTACAGAAAGCAAGAAAAAGAATAGCCGCGTCCGGCACCTAGACTAGTCTTCATCTTCTCACGAGTGCGGAGCTAAGTGCTGCCACTGAGACGTGCGAGGGAGCCCCCACGAGGCCCTAGGGCGGCGGTCAGGAGACTTCGTGGCGTGTACAGCCCCACTCATTATTATGTAAGAGTGTCACGAGCGGAGACCTTCACATGCACGGGGCCTTGCTTCATGGGTAGAACTAACGGAGGTGCTGGATGTTCCACGCGTTCTTGATGGGGACCCCATCCCGCATCTCCAGGCGCACGGCGCCAGGCCTGGAAACATGGGCAATCCTGAACGGGCCCTCCCACATGGGCGAGAGCTTATGCAACCCTTCCCTGGAAAGCACCCGCCTCAGGACGAGGTGGACCACCTCGAGCGTCCTGGAGCGGATGTTGCGGCAATGTTATCGCCGCAGCGCCTGCTGGTACCTTGCTGCTCGAAGAAAGGCTTGACGACGACGCTCCTCCCCGAGCACAAGGTCGGTCGCCCGCGAGGCGTCCTGGCGTGCCTCGTCAAACGCCAAGACCTGCGCAGAGCGGTGCATGACCTCGTGCGGGAGTACTGCTTCGGCTCCGTAGATGAGGAAGAACGGGGTCTCGCCCATTGTCTTGGTCGCGGTGGTGCGGATGGACCACAACACGGACTGGAGTTTGTCAAACTAGCCCCTGCTGCAATCCTCGAGCTTTTTCTTGAAGGTCCTCGTCTTGAGGCCTCTCAGCACCTCGGCGTTGGTGAGCTCGGCTTGGCTATTGCTCCGTGGGTGCGCCATCGAAGTGTAGCATATCTACGTTCCAAGGTTAGCACAACACGTTTTGAAGAGATTGCTGGTGAACTACAAGCCGTTGTCGGTGATGATGCGGTTCGGGACCCCATAGCGACTCATGAGGCCCTTGATGAATTTGACTATCGAGCCGGCCGGGATGGTGCGGAGGGCTTCTACCTCTGCCCATTTGGTGAACTTGTCAATGGCGATATAGAGGTAACGGTAGCCCCCAGGCGCCCTGGGAACGGGCACATGATGTCTAGCCCCTAGACAGCGAACGTGCAGGACAGCGGGATGGTCTCGAGGCCCTGTGTGGGCTAATGAATCTGTTTTGCATGGAATTGATAGGGCTCACAGGACCTTACCGGTTTTGAGGCGTCGTTGAGCGCTGTGAGCCAGTAGAATCCGCTGCGGAATGCCTTACCCACGAGGGCTCGTGAGGAGGAGTGGTGCCCGCAATCTCCGCCATGTATGTCTGCCAGTAGCTCGCATCGCTGCTCTTTGGATATGCATCGCAGGGACACGTTGTTCGGCTGCCTTTGGTAGAGCTCACCGTCTTGGATGCAGTACGCGGTGGCTTGCCGCACCACACGCTCTGCTTCTTCTTGTTTATCTAGCAGGGTCCCTTGGAGCAGGTACGCCTTGAACTCCTTAGTACAGCACCCCTCCTGAGGCTCCAGCGCGAGGAGTAGGCAAGCTCCTGAAGGCGGACTGCAAGTTGGTGCACCCGAGGCGGGTGCTTGCGGGAGCTCCTCCCATGTTCGTGCGCAGGAAGCGAATCAAAGCTTCTTCTTGCTCCGGGGAAGGCCATCCCGTATGGTGAAGGTGGAGCCCGACTTCCCGTATTCGTCCAACGACACTTGCTTTGTTTCTGCCCGATCGTAAGAGAACAACTGCTTCTTTTTCGCTGGCGCAGCCCCCAGGGCCTCTGGTGCCCCTCCCTTATGCGTCCGTGCAGCCTCTATGAATCCGTAAGCATGCTTGAGCACCTGATACGTGTCCTTGGTGTCTCCTGGCACGGTGAGGACACCACCGCTTCCCGGCATCTTCATGAGATTGTACGCGGGATGGGTCGCCGCCATGAACTTGGCCAGCGCTGAGTAGCCGAGGATGGCATTGTACGGCAAGTTGATGCGGGCGAAGTCGAAGTCGATGAGCTCGGTGCGGTAGTTGCAGCGCGTGGTGAAGGTGACTAGGAGGTGGATCAGCCCGATGGGGCCGACGGAACCATCGACGACCCCTGAGAAAGGCTTGCTGGGGAGGATTCGCTCGCAGGGCACATGGAGGAGGATGAACGCCTCTATAGAAAGGACGTTTAGGCCGGCACCACCGTCGATGAGGGTCTTAGTGAGGGCCACGTTGCATATGGTGGGTGTGCAGAGCATAGGGAGCACACCCGCCCCTGCCGTGGACGTGGCATGGTCGCTTGAGTCGAAGGTGAGGTCGGACTCGGGGGCCACCCAGCCTGGGGGCGAGTGCGCAACCACCGCCGGTCGTATGAACTGCTTGATGTGCCGATCCGTTGTCGGAGCCCGCGAACCTCCGAGAAGTGCCGCGACCACGTTGGGTTCATGCACCACGAAACGCATGACGAATATGTCACACAACTCTTCCGAGGAAGCTACCGAGGAGTCCGACAAGCCAAGAAACGATGTGCACGGCTCCCCCACGAGGGCCATGGGGAGCTAGTTTGCCATCACCTTCTCGTCGCCGCTGGCTTCCCAGATGGCCTCTTCATAGGCTTGGAGGAACCCCATCAGTTCGGCCGTGCCGTTGTACTATGGTGGAAGCGCCGGCCTCAACCTTGGCGGCCACTGCACTTGCCGTAGAGTGGGGGAGAGGGCTCGGATGCCCGCTCTTCTTCCGAATGTCGCCTATGGTCCGGCGGGCAGCACGATGTCCGCCATGTGTGGAGTCATGTGGCGTGGGTGCAGCATGGTGATGGGGAGAGTGGATCCTCAACACGCAGCCTTACCTGGCGCGACAAATGTCGGATTCAAGGATCCGCAAAACCCTTCTAGGTTCGAACACTGGGGTGTGTGCGAAGAACTCAACTTCGCCTATCTACCTACTCGCTGTCCCATGAACTAGCTCGATGAACAGGAAAGTAAAAGAGACACGAGGTAGTTTATCCTGGTTCAGGCCACCTAGCAGTGAGTGGCCCTACTCCAAAAGTGTGGTGGATTAGTCTCGAGATGGGCAGAGGATGAACTAGTACAGTGGGTGAACAACCTCCGGAGGAGTGTTCTTGGTTTGTGGTGGAGAGGAAGGTCTGAATGATCCGTCCCCTTGCTGGGTGGTGGCTATCCTACTTATATAGTGGCCTTGGTCCTCTTCCCCGAAAATGTTGGCGACAAGGGACCCCACAACGGCCAATTTTGAAGTGAGACAACTAGTACATCTTATCCTGACTAAAGGTGGTCTTCGCATGCAAAGCCTCTGATCCTGACGCCACGGTGGGCTCAGCGATGACCTCCATCCTGCCATCCTGGCGACCTTGGTCTTGTTGCATGGAAATGGAAACCTTTGGCAAATTTCGCAGGACTCTGCGCCTGAGCCTGCTTCCTTAGCACCAAAGAGGAAATTGATGTACTGCACTCGCTTGCGTCCGCCTGGCCTTGGTCGTCATGGCTTGCGTCATGCAACCCTCGCGAGGTGGGGATTGCATAGAGTTCTCTGCTCCTCAGGAGTCAGCCGGACAACGCTTTCCCTTCCGGAGGTCTTGGCGTTGTTCCTCTCGGGGGGCTTGGCCCATAGCGAGGGTTTTGAGTGTCGATGCTGAAGATGGGTCGTACCAGGCCTGAGAAGGAGCCACATCAAAGGCTGCAGGCAAGCAAGTCTGGGTACCCTGGTTCCTAGAACGCTGACACTAGGCCATGCCCTTCTTCCTCCTCTAGCAACACAACTCCAGAAGCACCCTTGTACACTTGTGATTCATAGTGATCATGCGGAGACCCCGCTGAGCCAGACTAGGGGTGTTATCTCCACATAGAGCCCCGAACCTGGGTAAGACTCATGCACGATCGAGATCTCGCCCAATCCCATTTCTAGAGCCCAACGACATCCTCCTCTCCCACACCATGATAAGCAAGCCCCTGGCATCTGTATCGAGAATCCTCTGACAGCCCCCCCCCCTGTGATGGCCTGGCTTAATAGGGATGATAGACTACTCATATCAATAAGGAACTCCTTCTTTTCCGGGAGCCCATTCAGATAGAACTCCAAAGTTAAGCGTGCTTAGCTTGGAGTAGTTTCAGGATGGGTGACCGACCAGGAAGTTGCTCCCGGGTGCGCACGAGTGAGGACAAAGTGCGCCGAAAAGACTAGTATTGATATGTGGGGCCAGTCTAGATCCCGCCAGGAGTAACGACCACCGGCGGGTGTGTCCAGGGCGTTACAAGTTGATATCAGAGCCGACCCTCGCGGTTACACGGATGTTTGCGGACAGTTTGCAGTCATGTTGTGCATGACGTTTGTGACCCGTCATGGCACACGGCATGGCACATGTGCTGTCCTGGAAGCACAGACGGTTGTGCCAAGAGGGAACGTTCCTGTGGCCCGACGAGGACGTCGGTTCCTCTGAGTGAGGGTGTATGTGATGGCCTGGCTTAATAGGGATGATAGACTACTCATATCAATAAGGAATTCTTTCTTTTCCGGGAGCCCATTCAGATAGAACTCCAAAGTTAAGCGTGCTCAGCTTGGAGTAGTTTCAGGATGGGTGACCGACCGGGAAGTCGCTCCTGGGTGCGCACGAGTGAGGACAAAGTGCGCAGAAAAGACTAATATTGATATGTGCGGCCAGTCTAGATCCCGCCAGGAGTAACGACCACCGGCGGGTGTGTCCGGGGCGTTACACCCCCTCAGGGCACCCCCAGGTGCTCCTTTGGCCCAATAGGTGTCTTTTGGTCCCAAAAAATCCCCGTAAAGTTTTGCTTCATTTGGACTCGGTTTGATATTGACTTTTTGCGATGTAAAAAACAACCAAAAAACAACAATTGGCACTTGGTACTATGTCAATAGGTTAGTCCCAAAAAATCATATAAAATGATAGTAAAACATCCAAGAATGATAATATAACAACATGGAACAATCAAAATTTATAGATATGTTGGAGACGTATAAGTTGGCGGCACCCGCACAGGCCGCAGAGGTTTCCGAGCTCAATCGGAAACTTCAGGAAGCCGATGAGGAACTCGACTACATTAATAAGCGAGCCGATGAGGAGCTCCATCAAAATTTATTGTTATATCAAAGATGATATGTTTATTGATAGTTTAACTCATCGGATGATGTGATTATGATCACAGTTGTCGCGGCCGAGGTCGAGACCCTCAAGGGCGCCCTTGCCCAGGCCAAGAAGGAGGCTGAGGCGAGTAAGGCAGCTACTGACAAAGTGGTTAGCGAATTATAGGCTGAAAAAGCTACCCACCGCCAACATGAAGCTCAGGTGGCCGAAGTCGAGCAGGAACTCAAGGATGCCATTCACAAATGAGAGGGGTCGGAGCAAGAAAATTCGGACCAATCATCCAAGCTTACCAAGGCTCTCAATAACGCCAAAGAGGCGTGGAGCGAGCCGGGGAGTGCTCGTGAAGAGATCCACCAAGCGAAGAAAATAGTGGCTGGTATGGCCTTTAATTTATTTTGCAGAGAATCTTTGGAGGTCAGAGGTATGCATTGCTCACCTGGGTGTGGAGTTCTGCTGGCGTGTTTGCGGATCTCCCGAAGAGTGCCACCGACACCCCACAGTTCTTCAGAGACCAAGAGGGGAACTCGATGGAGAAGTTGTTCGGGTCACAATTTCTTGAACTAGAACACCCGACGCCTCTCAATGACCAGCTGAAACAGCCAGTGGAGCTACATGGGGTGCCAGGTTCGACTATGAAGAACTTAATAGTCCACCTCTCTGGCGAATCGAGCCAATCCCTAGTAGTTACTTCAGTTTGGTGAAGCGGCTCGTCAATGCGTGGCCGCGGATTGCTGCTGTGAAGCGCTCGGCCTGCATAGAGGGTGCCCGGATGGCTTCGCTTGTGTCAAGATGCAATGGGCGAAGATGAAGGCCACCGAAGTGGCGACCGCAGGCCCGCCCGAAGGCAAAGATCATCGGAAGCCAGAGAGGTACTTCGATGACATCCTCGGAGGAGCCCGCATTGTAGATTGCCAATGCTCGAACGATGTAATTTTTTAGTTAAATGTGTCCGGCTTGTAAAATCTATGTTATAAATTGTAACAGCCTGGATTTTTGCCCTTTCATTTTTCCTTTGATTTTATTGATTTTATTTGCTTTTCTGTGGCTATGTGGTTCTGAAACTTGGGAAGACACTGTCTTCCTAGGTTTTATAGTGGCTTGACATCCTCCCCATCATCCCATGATCTTGTCATTTCCATCCTTGACCTAACCCAATATTCTTTTTCCAAGGAATATTCCTTTTGTATTAAAGGAATAATACTTTTTCCTAGGTTGTGAAGCAACCTATATCTCTGTGATTCTAATAATTCCCAAATAATTCTCATAATTTTTTTGGGTCATATCTTGATCAAATATGGCAAAACATTTCATTGCCATGTTAAAAAATAATCCTCCGATAATCATTTTTCTATTACGCACTAAATGGCACTTTGTGAAGAAAGTGCTATTTATCTTTGCCCAATTGCCTCAAAACTTTTTGGACATCTTTTCCTATCCATATAATTTCCTTCTGCCAAATTTCAACTTCATTTGCCTACTAATTATTTTTCAGCAATTTTCCAAAGTTTCTGTCCAGAAAGGAACTTTGTGAAGGAAGTATATTCTAGGCATGTCCAAATGAGTTGAAACTTTGTAACATCCTTCATTTGACCAAATAATGACTCTCTACCAAATTTGAGCTTATGGAGATCATCTATGTGAGCTCAGCTCCAAATCTTGATTTCTGGTCAGATTTTGACTTTGTGAAGCAACTATATTGTATATTGCTTCATTTGAGCTGAAAATTTACCAGGACATTCTTACATGTATATATACTCCCTCCACCAAGTTTTGGATAAATCCACTTAGCCATTTACCCTCAGTAAATTTTCCCAGTTTCTGGTCAGAATGGAGCTTTCTGAAGCAAGTGCCACTTTGGTAATTCCAAATGGCATGAAATTTTTACAACAACTCCATATGGTCAAATAACCTCACTACACCAAATTTCAGCTCATGACACTTCAGTATGTGAGTGCAACACCATAGTCCCCTAATCTGGCCAGTTTTGCAATTTCTACAACAAGTATCTCCTAAACTCCTGCTCTTAGTCTCATTTTTGGTGATCAACATCACCTTAGTGTGAGATCATCACAGATAAGTTATTTACTGCTTTACCAAGCTCGTGTCCCCACTTCACATCACAAACACTTGGCTGCTGGTTTGTTTTGTGGCCATCTGCATATCTCTTCTTTGCCCCTCGACCCAATTATTTCCACATTTAGACTCAGGGCACTAAGGTCTATCTACCAGACATGGTCGTTTCATCCAAAGAGCGCTGCTCTGGCCAATGCCGGTGGTGATCACGCTAGCGTCATTCACACTTCAAGCTCTGGATCGATTTGGCCACTGTTCCCGTCGTCTCCCTCGCCATCTCGACCTCCATTCATGTCCTGGAGCTCCCCCTTGATGCCCTGCATCGCCCTGTGCCTCTGCCTTGTCTACGTTCGCCATAATTGCGCCGCTAGAATAGTGCCTATGTCGTGCACTGTCTCTGCTCCGCCATTGCAGCTTGTCGTGAGCTCGCTCGTGAGCTGTAGGATCCTCTCCCGCAGCTATATAAGCACCCCCGAGGTGTTCCGCACCTCACCACTTCTTTCCCCGCCTCATTTGGTCACCAGAGCCATCTCTCCCCACCGGAGTTCGTTGTGCCCGCCTCGGCCACCATGGTTCCTCCTTAATTCTGGTGCGCGGCCTCCTCCCAAGCTGTCCATCATCTTCCCCCCCTCTCCACGAGCCGCCCCAACCCTCTTGCCCTCACCGGAGTGCCCTGCCTCGTCGCCAAGCACCACCACTCTCTGCCTCCTCTCGGGTCCTCCTCCGCCTCGCGACCCACACTCCTCCCCGGCAGCTGTGTCTCCCCTGAACGGGTGCGGCATGCCCCGCCGCAGCCGCCCATGCCCTCCCCTTGGCCGGAGCTGGCCTGGGCCGTCCGGCCCCATCGCCACTTCTTGCCTGCCCGCCCTGCTCTGCTTCACGGGAGGACAGGGGCGAGGAGGAAGAAGACGCCCCGATCGGCCCCCCTGCATGTGGTCCCCACGCGCCAGTAGCCCAACCACCTCTGCCCACATGGCAAGTGGAAACGATTTCCCGCGAGTACGTTTTCTGTTTCTGAAAGCGTATTTTTATTCTACTTCGGCCCAACGTACGTTTTCCTCTTCAGAAAGCGTATTTCTGATTTTTCGCCTCTCCCTTATCCACTTAGGGACCTGTTTGCTGAAGAAATATTCACAAATAGGTCCTTCTCCCACCAACCTCCATAACTCCGCAACCGTAACTCCGATTTAGGTGAAACCAACGCTCACATCTTCATCTCGTCGAGTTCTTTCTGTTGGTAAACATATTCACTAAGTGTTCACACTACGAAAATGACCATTATGCCCTTGCCCTTATCTAGCGCCCTCCGAAGGAGAACCGTTCGGTGTTTCGTCCCGCGGCTTCACCGCACTTCTTCCCAGAGTCTCCGTCACCCCCAAGCAAGCCAGAACAACCACTTGAATGATAGACATGCAGTAGCCATTATTTCTACTTGAATATTTAATAAAACTTTGCTCATTACATGTCTGCTGGTTTGCTACTGATGTCGTTATTTCGGTTATGCTCGTGGATTCATGTTCACCTTCATGATATGTTCTGATGCTTCTTGTTATACTTGCTAGTATTATGGTCAAATGTCGTGATTGGTAGTAGAAGTATATGCTGGTAGCAGTGATGTTCATACTGATGCATGTTTGTCGTCCGCTATATAGTACCTTTGTTATGCCTGTTTTGTTGTAGCTAGTTGGTTACATGCTTACTTGGTAGTATTCTTGCTATGTTCTTCCATGATATTTATTTATGATGTTAGTAGTCATGCTATTCTCATGAGTAGTGTTAAACTTGTGATATTCATGCTCGTCAGTATTCCATGCTCATTTGGATATATGCTTCATTGTGGTTATGCTCGATGATTATGTTGCACCTCCATGCTTATGTTGATATCATGCTCATGCATTGTAGTTGCATCATGTTATTTTAATATGGCTCGGGATCATTTGCATTCAAGTTTAACCGGATAATAACGAACTTGAACAACTGTTAGCTGAGTCATGGTGCCATCGAATCGAGCTGACCAGTGCAACCACACTTGCCTTTGTGGGAAGGACCTAACTGGGTCTATTGTCATGAATCTCGCCGATGCCTCCAACGAGGGAAGGTTGGCGCGCGCTACCCTGATCAGGTAGGCGGACATAAGCCCTGTGTGCCTGTTGTCGTTGTTATGGTACTTTGTCCCCGTTTGGTACCGTTTATGTTTTGCCACGACGGTGGTCGTTGGTGTCTTTGGTAGACACGGGGCCACCCAGGACTTAGCCCAAAGGGGAGTTAGTCGGAGTGGGCGGGAGAGTGTCATGGCATTTGGACAGTTTTGTTGGAACGCCGTTGGTCCACCCGAATGGGAGTGTGATGCCATGGGTTCCGTGGTGTGGGTACTATGTGCTAACCTCTGCAGAGTGTGTGTTAAATCTATCGGTAGCCGCGCCCGCGGATATGGGCCTAGTCCGGAGTCGGTCACACTATGTGTCAACAGTAATAATAATAACGTGCTTAATAACAACCCCGGTTCGATGATGAGATAAGTTGGTTCTGTGATCCGTGAATGATCACCGTTTGGTTATGAGGTAATCCGTTGAGCCAAGAGTAGTTCCGTTTGTGATCCGTGAATGATCACTGTTTGGTTATGAGGTAACCCGTTGAGACAAGAGTGGTTCCATTTGTGATCCGTGAATGATCATCGTGGTATCGAGGATACCGAGTTGTTGGATATTCGTCATGTTGTGCGAGAATCGTGGGTAAAGATCAAGCTTCTTGTAGTCATTGGAAGAACAACCTCCTAAGGAGAGGTGTTCTTGTGCTCGGTGAGCTAGTGGGTGTAAGGGTCAATTGAATCTGATCCCCCGTCTAAGGTTGGGTCAGCTCAAGATGAGATGAGATGCCCCTCTATGGTGGTGGCTAGTCCTATTTATAGTGGCCCGGTTCCTCTTCCCAAATATCTAAAGGGAAGGGGTCCCACAACGGCCAAGTTTGAAGGGGGACAACTAGTACAAGCTATCCTCACAAAAGGTGGTCTTCGCCTGCCAAAGGCTCTGGCGGTGACGTTGTCGTGGGCTCTGTGGTGACCTTCGCCCTGTCGTCCTACTAGTCTTGGTCTCGTTGCACCGATATGGAAACTTTTGCCTGATGCCTCGGAACTCCTCGCCTGCGCTTGCCCCTTTAGCGCCAAAGCGGAAACTGGCTTCCTGCGCCCGCTGGCGCCCGCCTTGCGTTGGTCATCATGGCTCATGTCACGCGAACCTCGTGAGGTGCCCCTTGCCTTGATATCTCCGCTCCTCAGGAGCCAGCCTAGTGAGGCCGCCTTAGGGGAGGTCTTGCATCGTCCGCCTCGCGAGGCTTGGCCCCTCGCGAGGGTCTTGAGTGGTTACAGATGAAGATGGGCTATACCAGGCCGCTGTATGAGCCACACTCTGGGTCGCAGGTAGGCAAGTCTAGGTACCCCGGTTCCCAGAATGCCGACAGTAGCCCTCGGACCCAAGGTGCGCTCGGACTTGGCTTCACAGTGAAGCCAAGGGTCAAGTGAAGAGCGCCGCGGGCCCCAAAAGCCTGCGGCCTTGATTGACGCGTGGTGATTGATAGGTCGTGGGCGCAGTTGCCATTTCAGTGCAAAGGGGACAGCGCGGCTGTTGGTTCCCAAGGAGCGGGGCAAAGGTTTCCTCTTTGGTGCAACAAGACTGAAGACCGCAAGGACGACAAGGGAGATGTCACCGTTGAGCCCACCATCGTGTCACCGCCTGATCCTTTTGCAGGCGAAGACTTCTTTTGTCAGGGTAGGAACGTCCTCGTGTTCCCGCTCAAAAATGGCCGTTGTGGGATCCCTTCCCGCCTAAACATTTCGGGGGAAGAGGGTCGTGGCCGCCTATATAAGTAGCTAGGACTCCCATTGCAAAGGGACGAACCAATACACTCTGCCACCACACAAGGATCAAGAGCACTAGCCTCCTGACCCTCCTGAGCTCACATCCTGAGCCCATGAACCGTTGTACTAGCTCGTATCCCAGCTCGCCTGAGGCTAATCCACCAAAGCAGGAAGTAGGGTCTTACAGCACGCGGTAGCCCGAACCTGGATAAACTCTTGTGTGTTTTGTTCATTGTTTGCTTGAATATTTCCACCAGGACGAGAGCGAGGCGCTAGGTAGACGAGAGTGGGAGAGATCTTCGTTCACACCCTGTGTTCGAACTTAACGGGTTTTGCGGAGCCCTGAATCCGACAGATTTTACGCCTCATGGCAGCCCGAACCTGGGTAAAAACTGCCCGTGTGATCTCTAACATGCTCTGCTACACTCCTCCGCTTTTTGTGCAACGTGCCCATCCCCCCGCCGAACCAAAATGGGCTCCTGGCCCCATAGGTGGCCATGGTTTCCTACGGCATATCCATACAAGCAAAGTGTGAGCTCGATATATGATACCATGGAAAATGCTCTTGTTGCACGGATGCTAGAGAGACGTAGCTCGATTTCTCAACTTGGCACGATACGCTATGTGCACCTACCTATGTGAGTAACCACGCCGTTCTCAATCCCGACTATGCGATGTATGTATGATACCAATATGATTTCAAGGTATATGATATGAAAAATGGCTCAATTATATTGCTTACAAGCTTTTTTTTCTTCTCGATTTTCTTAAAAGCTTTGTATCTCTCTATTTTTTCTACTATGCTTGATGTCCGATCCAAATATGATATGAGACAAGTATGGTAAGATATGCATGGGAGAGATTTTTGGCAAAATAACATAGCAAGATGATTGCATGCTCGTGCAAACTAAGAATATCCCTAAGGTGCACAATATGGTGTGGCCCGGCAACTCCCAACTCGCTAGTATCGATGGTTAGGTAATGCATATAAGCTCGGTTATCAAGTGTGAAGGCAAGGTAGAGTATAAGGTGTTGTCGAGGTTACCGTCCTTGCTCACAGTTAGTGGTGTCAATGTCGAGTGGTGAAGATGATGACGACTCTGGGGCAATGATGAATGGCGGCGATGAAGATGAACAATCGTTCCTAAGTAGCCGGAACACCTTAGGAAACGGAACCGCGACTCAAAATCTCAAAAACACATGGTGGTAGCGGAAACAAGTGTGTGGGCGAAATGGTCTATACGGAAGAAAGATGTGGGAATCGAAAAACCAGAAAACTAGGCGGTCGTGGGGCTCTCTGACCAGCCCGTGTGCACGGGGTCAAAATGGCCCGTGTGCACGTGGTCCGCGGCAGGCGGCTGTTCTTGCCCGGATTCATGGGTATGGCCAAAATTCTTCGGAATTAGGCCATGGGGTGGTTGTGGGAGGTGGTAGGGGAGTAGATCCAGTTGCCAAACACAATTTTCGTGGATCAAAACAACAAAATCTCACAAGATCTAACAAAATGCAAGAAAAAACTTCAGGGCTATTTTTCTGGGGAATTTTTGGATTAGGACTAAAAACAACAAAATCAAGCTAGAATATGAGGGGTGGGGACTCCAAGATATGAATCAACCATGGCTCATGATACCAAGATGATGTAGGGTGGAACCCTAGACGAAGATTTTTTTTCACACTTGGAGGGGAAAAGAGGAAGAGTACAAAGAGAAATCACTCAAACAAACGACAAATCACACATCCACAAGGATAGGATACATGAGATCCACAATTATACAAGGTCAATCCAAGGAAACAAGCACACAAAGGTAACGTTCTTCCGAAATCCCTAGAGAGATGAGGTCTTGGTGATCCTATGATTCAGATCCTTCTCTTGATGAAGAAGTCTTGTAATCCACAAGGATTATTCTCCTAGGATGTCTTGTCTCTCCTAGATGGACTGATACAAGTAGCAAAGCTCTCGAATAGTCTCAACACTATGCTAACCCTAAAACATGTCCTAGGTGCAGAATATATAGCCTTGGAGAGGTAGGAGACGAAGAGGGATGAAAAGGAGGCCTAACAGCCCAGCTCCAGCCGGCCATCCTGAAGGGCCGGTGCGCAGGGTGTAAGTTGGGCCCATGGGCACGGTACAGGCCCGTGCGCACGGGGTGCTATAGCGTAGCTTCCTATGTAGCACGTGTGCACGGGGTCTCGGGGCCCCTTGCGCACGGGATCGCTTGGGACTTCTTGTCCAGCTTCGGTTGGCCTTCTTCTTCATCTTCTTGGCCTTGGAATGCTTCTCCTCCTTCATGGATATGTTCTTCTTCATACTTAATGACACATAGAGAATTTTGGTGAGGTAGAAACCAAGTTCCACTCATGTCCATACATGTGTCAAGTAGGAATGAATTCACCTCGGTTTCCATTGCACATGTCGTAGCTCAGGTCATGGGTCCTTTTGGAGCATGCCTAGTTGAAGTAGAGTCCAATTTCTCACGCTGGTATACTTCACTAAGTCCCTGATCCCCAACGATATGTTGCCCTCTTTGCCACGTCATATCTCCGTGCCTGTAGCTCTGTTTTGCGCATATGATATGTCGTTTTGTGCATCTCATACTGCTCTACATGTTGATATCATTTTCATGCATGTTAGGTTTCATCTTGTTGTCTGAATCTTCGTTGCCAAACTGTTGTTGCTGTTACGTTTCAGCTTAAGTTGTCTGTCAACAGCATGATAGCTTGTTTGTGAGGTCGTATCTTTGTGCATGTTGGTCCAAATGAAGTGTATGATATGTCGCAATGTTCGTCTTGTGATGCTCTTCATGATGAATGCATTTGCATACATTTTTGGTTGCATTATGCCATGATTATACCTATTACAAAGTGCTTGTTGTTGTTAAGATGCGGAAATTGTTATAACTTGTTGTTTTGTCTTTTTCGTAGCATTTTCTATGATTTTTTTGGGCCACATGTCAACATGTTTTAGGAGCATAATCATGTTACATTTGAAGTGGTGTAATTGGTTTTTCTTGATATGGCCTGTGGTGACTTGCACAAGCTTCTAAACATGCCATGTCATTGTTGCTGTTTTTGCACTTAGTGAAAAACTGGTAAGTCTGGAATCTGTTATAACATGTTGCCATGTAAACTTGATGCTACAATCTTTTCCATGCATATTTTGGAAATACCAGTGGGCATGTCTTGATGTCCATGTAATTTGCTATCAATCCATGCCTTTGTTTGCATATATTCCCTATTGTAGCTTGTTGTTATCTTGCTCTCAAAATGCTTGAAATCTGAACTGTCAGCCTGTTAACAGAATATTCAATTTGGGAAAGCTCTTGTTAATCAACCCTTGCATGGAATGAATTGTTTCTTTGGATGAATTGGAAGTATATTATGTATTATTCATGCTCATGTAATTTTCATGCTTGTTATAATTGTTTTTCTTGCTGTTATGTGCCTCCAAAGGCAGCAACATATTGTTCCTGGTTGCATGTCTAGTAATTTTCACTAAGTCTGAAAACCTGTTAGCTAATTGAATCTTACCATGCTAGTTTAATTATGTTCCAATAAATTTTTTGGGTGCGCTCTGAGAGCATTTATGTTTAGAATCATGTCTACTTCACATCAATGCATTTTGTCATCATGTTTGGGTGTTGTAGCATATTTAAACCTTGCTCCAAAGATGCCATGTTGCTATTGACATCAGTTTTGCATTGCATCTTGTTTTGCTTGTCATTTGCAAACTGTGCTTCCGAATCCGATGATCTTTATATCGATTTCGACCGAAATATTTCAATCTATCCAGTGGCATGCTTGGTTTGCCAAGATATTTCCCACATCCATCATGTCTTCACATGTCCTTCCCAGCTTCATCTCCTTTCGTATCGGTAGCTTCGTAGCATCATACTTGCATCTCTCTTGAATAACATGTGTTCTTTTCTTGTCAAGTGTGTTTATTTGGATGCTTGTTTATGTTGGGTAGCACCGGGAGACAACTTCGAGTCCGAGGTCGAGACAGCCGCTGAGTACGATTACGAAGAGCAAGGTCCCGATTACACCGAAGACTTACCAGGCAAGATGACGATTCCTTGATATCACCTCTATTGTTGCTATGCTAGATGCCTCGCACTATTTCTTTGTCGCGATACCGATCCTTTTACATGTCAGCCCCTACCTTGCCATGAAACCTCTAACTACCTTCCTAGCTAACCGTTGTTTAGCTAAGTTATGCTTTGCAAAAGCCCCCCTCTTATAGTGGTGTTAGTTGCAGGTGAAGATGAAGTTTGCTCCATGTGGATTGGGTTTTGGGAATAACACAATATCTATTATTTAAATTAATGCACCAATATACATGGCAATGGGTGGAAGGCTTGGCATTTTTCTCGGTGTTTTGTTCCACTCATGCCACCTTTGGAACCGATAAATCGGTGTTATGTTCCTTAATTTTGCGTTCCTAACGCGGTTGGGGTTTATGGGCCCCCTTAATAGTTCGTTTTGAATAAAAACCACCAGCAAGGCTCAACATTGGTTTAACCATTTCCCTAGTAACAAATAAAACTTGCACAGGGATTAGCTACCTCATGGATTCTTAATTAACAACCCCGGGCCAGTGCTCCTCATGAGTGTTGGTCCAAACTAGAGCCACTTGCGGTGCCACCCAGTTTACTGGGGTCTTTGGTTGTTGTATGTACTGCTCATCCGATCGTGGCCTGAGACGAGATACACGGCTCCTATTGGGGTGTCGGCACGTCGGGAGGTCTTGCTGGACTTGCTTTACCATTGTCGAAATATCTTGTACACCGGGATTCCGAGTCTGATCGGGTAGTCCCTAAGATAAGGGGTTTTACCGCTGTTGATCGTGAGAGCTTGTGATGGGCTAAGTTGGGACACCCCTACAGGGCTATGATCTTTTGAAAGCCATGCCCGTGGTTATGTGGCAGATTGGAATTTGTTAATATCTGGTTGTAGATAACTTGACACAAAAACTCAAACGTAATACACTACCGTGTGAGTAGTTGTGATGGTCTCTTTTCGATTGAGTTCGGGTAGAGAACACGGCTGGGTTATGAATGACTCGTAGGTAGAAAGGATCATCTAGTGATCATGATTTAGTTCACGACCGATGGCTTTCACTTATCTTCTCGCTCTGATGATACGTAAGCTAGCCACCTCATCCATGCTTAGTGCTTGCAGCTACCCACTTATACACTTTCTCCTTACACAAAGGCTTTGATAGTTTTGATACCCGGGAATGGGATTGCTGAGTCCTCGTGACTCACAGTTTACTACAAACACAGGTGCACGTACAACCAAGTATGAATTAGGTGATGGCCAGGAACTCTAGTGGGAGTTTGATGAGGAACATGGGCGAATGTATGTGACCTTCCCTGATGATCAGTAGTGGTTCCTGCTAGGGCCAATCGGGCATAGTGGGTGGTTGTCTTCTTTTCATTTGGATTTGTCCGTAGCCGGACCATGATTGTACTTGGATGAATGTATGACTTATTTATCCATTGTGTGAAGTGGCGATTGTAAGCCAACTATGTATTTTTTTTCCTTTGTTCTTGTACATGGGAATGTATGAAGATGACTATCTTGGGATCATACCAAAATGCGATTATGCCTGTAAGTCGTGCCGCGACACGTAGGAGATATAGTCACATCTTGGGCATTACAAGTTGGTAATCAGAGTCTTCCCTGACCTAGGAGCCCCTGCTTGATCGAACCGCTGTCGATGTTGAGTCTATAATTTAAAAATGTTTTGAATCTTAGGATTATATATATCGGAGAGTAGGAATTCATTTTATCCTTATCCCTTTTGTCGCTCTGGTGAGGACTCCTGACGTAGAAGTTTTGACTTCCTACCCTCTTTTCCACTAATTTTTTTAGGATCACGCGGGTATTGTTGGGATCATTTCGATATCTTTGTGACGAAACATTGTTCTTGGTTCCTCCTGTCATTTAGGTGTTGTGGCAGTGTCCCGGGGAGTTGAGCTCCGAGGTGTTGTCGTCACAATTGTATCGTTGCAGTTCTGGAATACCAAAGGTGGCCGACATCGAAAACGCTTATATGCATGTCTGGTGGTGAGATAACCCCGACGTCACCCATTACTGGGGGGATAGTTTGGGAGTATTGCCACAGCTAGTATAGCGGATGCTTTTCGAATGTCTGAGGTAAACGGTTTCCGAAGGTGTGTGGTTATGTGTTGACGGATAGATACATCTTGATGTAGGACTTGTTAGTTGTGTGTTATATGGTGCTTCCCCTGTATCCCCAACACCAGATTGCATAACCAGAAAGGTTCGGGAATTAATAGGTGGGAATTCAAGTAGCTCTTAGATAATCTTCCAACGGATGCATGATATGAGGTTGGGATTCAACGTCTAGTGGTTTGTTTGTCACGGTCGATTTTACACTGGGGTTGCATCAAAATGCATCCTTGGCTATGCTAATTTGGGGTTGCAATGTACTTTGTAACGTCATGTCGGGGGAGGCTCATCACGAAAATTTTGGACGAAACCTCTATCATGTATTTGTTCCAGCTGTTAACTTGTTGGTTTATTCTTCAATCTATTCATGTGGCTTCTCAACAAGTTGATGTGTCATTTAAGCTTATGGAATTCATTCGTTCATTGCTCTGTTCGGATGATATTGTGCAGATTTATGTTGCAACATGTCTAGCCTTTGATTCAGCTTATCTATCTTGCAATTAGGATTGAAACGGTTGTCGTCATCTCCAGGATGGCACCCAAAAGAGTTCCCAACCAGAACCCGGAGGTTGAGGATGAACAACCACCATCCCCTCCTCCTCCGCCTGAGGCATGGCGGGCTGTGATGCAAGCCACCACCGCCAATACTCAGATGATGCTTCAGATGATGCAAGATTTTCAAGCTATTCAGAACAACCAGAACAATCAAGGGAATAAAGGACAAGCTAACTTCAACAACCAACCCCACTTTGCTACTGTGAATCAATTCCTTGCAAATCAGCCCAAGTCCTTCAGCTACTATGTCGATATGCTTGATGTCGAGGATTGGATCACTGACATCAAGAAGCACTTAGAGTGCAGTAATGTCAACCCAGTGGACTATGTCAAGTTCGCATCCTTTCAGCTCAAAGATCAAGCAGCAGATTCGTGGCAACAGTACAAAGACTCTAGGGAAGGTCAAGTGGTCAGATGGACCAACTTTTGTCGTGATTTTTGTGCGCAGCACATCCCTACCAGTGTCATTGATGGCATGCGTGAGCAGTTCCGCAACCTCAAGCAAGGCAACATGTCTGTCTACCAGTACAATGTCAAGTTCCAGAATCTGGCCCGTTATGCAAAGCAAGATATTCCCGATGCCAGGGCAAGATCTACCAATTCCGAGGTGATCTGAAAGATGAACTCCAGCTTTCTCTCACTCTCTTCGAGCCAGCCGAATTTGATCAATTCTACAACATGGATCTCAAACAAGAAGCTGCCAAGCTCAAGTGTGAGGCTTCAAAGAAAAGAATCAAAGATGAAGTCAGCTCCTCTTCCTCCTCACAAGTGGTTGCTAAACAGCAGAAGTTCTGGGTTCCACCACCTCCAGTGCTCCATCCTCCAAGTCAGAACAAGCACTCAGGTGGTCGTGAATCTTCCCACCCACCCAACCCAAGCAACCAGAACAAGTCCCAGTATTAAGCTACAAGGCCAAACCGTCCTTATCATCAGCCACTCTATGAGGTTACTTGCCACAAGTGTGGTCAGAAAGGTCACTATGCTAACAAGTGCACCAAAGGCACCTTCCGCCTCCTCCGCCTATCAAGCCGCCAAGCAATGCTATTGTCAAGCACAATCCCAAGTATGCAAGAGTGAACCTGATGAACTCAGCTCAAGAAGAGGATTCCTCTCAACTGATCATGGGTACTATTCCAGTTAACTCTATTCCTGCAAAAGTTTTATTTGATTCAGGTGCATCACTCTCTTTCATTTGAAGACCATTTGTTGCCAGGCATGAATTTGTCACAGAAGTGTTGCCAAGTCCATTGAAAATTATTTCTCCCAAATTGCAAATGCCCTCTCGAGTGCACGTACCAGATGTTTCTATCAAAATGGGCGATTATAAATTTCTAGCTTCCCTAGTAGTTCTTGGAAATTCGGACATTGACCTCATTCTTGGAATGGATTGGCTCTCTAAGCATGATGCTCTTCTTGATTGTGAAAACAAGGAGGTTAATCTAACTCAACCTTCTGAAGACATGATTATCTTCGCAGCTCGAGATAACACAATCAGGTTATTCTCTCTCAATGACAAGGGAGATATTAATGCCATGTTTCAGATTCCGGTGGTTTGTGAATATGAAGATGTATTTCCTGAAGAATTGCCACGGATGCCTCCCAACCGTCCAGTTGAATTCGTCGTTGAACTTAACCTGGTACGGAGCCAGCCTGCCGACGTCCGTATAAGCTTTCTCCTAAAGAGTTGAAGGAACTGAAGAAGCAACTCGACGAGCAATAACGCTTGGGTTCTATCAGACCGAGTTCTTCTCCATGGGGTTGCAGAGTTCTATTTTCAAGAAGAAGGATGGCACAGAGCGGCTTTGCCTCGATTACCGTCCATTGAACAAGAAGACAACTAAGAATAAGTACCCTCTCCCCAATATCAATGAACTGTTCGAGCAGCTCAAAGGAGCCAAGGTTTTATTGAAGCTTGATCTCCGAATGGGTTACCATAAAATTCGTATCCTTGAGCAAGATATTCCCAAGACCGCGTTGAGGACAAGTTTTGACTCCTACGAGTACACAGTCATGTCCTTCGGGCTTGCAAATGCCCCTCCCACCTTCTCTCGGATGATGCATTTTGTGTTCAACCAATACACCAATGAGTGCGTCCTCGTCTATCTCGATGATATCTTGGTATTCTCCAAGACAAAAGAAGACCACGCCAAGCACCTCCGTTTGGTTCTTGACAGGCTCAGAGAGCACCGCTTTTTATGCAAAATTCTCAAAGTGTGAATTCTGGCTTGATGAAGTTCTCTATCTGGGTCACATTATCTCTGCCAAGGGCATTCAGTTAACCCCGAGAAGGTTGAATCTATTGTTAAGTGGGAACCTCCTCAAAACGTCAAGCAAGTCTGAAGCTTCCTCGGGCTTGCAAGCTATTGCAGAAGGTTCGTCGAGAACTTCTCCAAGATTGCCATGCCTCTGTCCAACCTGTTGCAAAAGAATGCCAAGTATTCTTGGACTCCTGAGTGTGATGTGGCATTCAATACACTCAAAGAGAAGCTTAACTCAGCTCCAGTTCTGACTTCTCCTGATGAAACCGAACCATACCAAGTGTTTTGTGATGCCTCTTTGCAAGGTCTGGGTGGTGACCTTATGCAAGAGAAGAAGATTGTGGCCTATGCTTCTCGACAGCTCAAGCCAAACGATAAGAACTACCCCACTCACGATCTTGAGTTGGCGACAGTTGTCCACGCCTTGATAACGTGGACACACCTCTTGTTGGGCAGACAGGTTGACATCTTCATCGATCAAAAGATCCGAAAGTATATCTTCACACAACCAAATCTCAACCTCCGTCAGACTCGTTGGTCAAAATAATTCAAGAGTACAACCCAAGCATTGAGTATACTCCTGGCAAGGCCAACGTGATTGCAGATGCCTTGAGCAGAAAGGCTTATTGCAACAATCTCATCCTCGAACCGTTCCAACCGGATCTTTGTGAAGCATTCTAGAAACTCAACCTTCAAGTTGTTCCGCAAGGATTTCTTGCCAACCTTCAAGTCGCTCCTACCTTGGAAGATCAAATCTGTGAAGCTCATCTTCTTGATGCTATGGTGAAAAAAGTGGAGCATGGTATTACCAAAGGTACTCCAAAGTACAAGTGCTACCGCATTGATGACAAGGACACCTTATTCTTTGAGGACCGGATTGTGGTTCCAAAAGGTGACCTACGGAAGGTCATATGAACGAGGCTCATAATTCCCTTCTCTTGATGCATCCAGGCAGCTCCAAGATGTATCATGACCTCAAGCAATCCTATTGGTGGACTCGCATGAAAAGAGAAATTGCTCAATTCATGAATATGTGTGATGTCTATCGCAGAGTCAAAGCAGAGCATCAATGTCCAGCCGGACTTCTCCAACCTTTGCCTATTCTCAAGTGGAAATTCGATCACATTGAGATGGATTTCGTCACCCGCTTCCCCAAGTCCAAGCGAGGGAATGACGCTATATTTGTGGTCATTGATAAGTTCACAAAAGTGGCTCATTTTCTTCCAGTCAAGGAATCCATCAACGCAGCCCAACTGGCAGAGTTGTACACCTCCAGAATTGTCTCTTTGCATGGTATCCATCAAGTAATCTCCTCAGATCGGGGAAGTTTGTTCACTTCCAAATTCTGGGATTCTTCTAGTCAGCTATGGGTACCAAGATACGCTACAACACAACTTTGCATCCTTAGACAAGTGGTGAAGTTGAGAGGGTGAACCAAATACTCAAAGATATGCTCAGGGAATGTGTCATCTCCTTTAGTTTGAAATGGGAAGATTGTCTTCCATTTGACGAGTTCTCCTACAACAACAGCTTCCAAGCAAGTTCAGGCAAAGCACCATTTGAAATTCTCTATGGCAGAAAGTGTCATTCCCCTCTCAACTGGTCCGAGACTGGTGAACGTCAACTCCTTGGAAATGATTTGATCTCAGAAGCCGAATAAATGTGCAAAGTCATATGTGAGAATCTCATGGCCGCACAATCGCGCCAAAAGAGCTACTATGAAGGCAAACATCGTGACTTGGCTTTCAACATTGAAGACCATGTATATCTCCGTGTTTCTCCTATGAAGGGTACTCAGAGGTTCGGTATCAAGGGCAAGCTATCTCCAAGATATGTGGGCCCTTTCAAGATTGTTGGGAAAAGGGGCGACCTCGCCTACCAACTCGAGCTTCCTCCAAACTTCTCCAACATGCACGACGTGTTCCACGTGTCACAACTCCGCAAGTGCTTCAAGATGCCCGAGCGCACCATCGCCTTTGAAGAAATTGATCTTCAAGCCAACTTGTCTTATCATGAGCACCCTGTTGCTATCCTTGAAGAGACCGAGTGCAATACTCGCAACAAATCAATCAAATTCCTGAAAGTGAAGTAGTCACACCATACTGATCGAGAAGCTACGTGGGAACGCGAGGATCACCTTCGTTCCGAATATCCGGAGTTCTTTCAGGACTAGATCTCGGGGTGAGATGTTTTTGTAGTGGAGGAGAGTTTGTAACGCCCCACATGTAACAATTTCCTTTATGGCAATATATTCATCATTGACTTAATCAATTCCATTCTGGGCTCCGTCTTTTCCCGGTCTTTTGTGTTTTGCGTTGAGCATGCGTTGCATAACGCCATGTCATTTTCATCATGTGCATTGCATTGGCATAGTCCCACTTGCATCCGTGAGTTGTTGCATCGTCTTCGTCCTCTCCATTGTCCGTTTTGCATTCCGACTCTCTCACACGGCACCCATCGCACCTCTCAAGTCTTGTTTCGTGAGCGGGAGAAAATCATCCTCGGAATGGACCTAGAGTTGTCGAGTGGTCTTGGTATATCACCGGTAGACCGCATGTCAAATTTTATTCCATTTGGAGGACGTTTGATACCCCAACGGTTAACCGCGTTAACCGCTGGAAGCCTTTTCTCTTTTAGCACAGCACCCCTTCTCACCAACCCACAAGCCCATCCAAAACTCCCTCATTCTCTTCGCCGTTGGATCACGATCGTGTGGGCGAAAACTGCACCTCAATAGCCCTCTCCTAGCTCCCTCTACCTATAAAACAGTCCCCCTCGTCCAAAATCCCGGATGAAACCCTAGCCATCTTCTTCCTCGCACCGTCGGACACGTCCATATGCCGCCGGACGCGTCCACCACCGCCCAGCCACGTCGCCCGCCAATCTCGCGCCGCCACATCAGCCAGGCCGCTGCCCCAACGAATCCTGCGTCGCCACATGGACGCCGGCCTCCTCCCACCGCGCCAACCGCCACCGCGGCCCGCCAGGCCCATCGCCGGCCCGCGCCCCTCGTGCCACCCGCCAGCTCCGCCCCGCCAGGTTGCGCCGCGCGCCGCCACCTCGGTTGCGACCGCCGCCGCCGGCCGGATCTCCGCGCCCCGCGGCCTCTAACTCCGGCCACAACTGCCTTCAGCAGCACCGTCGCCAAGCCACCTGCCGCCGACTGCCCTCGCCACTCTGACCCCGCGCCGCCTCGCCGCCTCCAGTCCGGTCGTCGGCCCGCGCGCTGCCGGACACTGGAGCCCCACCGCTGTCAACTCTGGCCAGACCGGATCCGGATCTGATCTGGGATCAGATCTAGCGGTCCCTCCAACCAAACGCTTCGCCATCTGCCCGGATCTCCTTGTCCCGCACCACCTCGTCCAATTTCTCGCGCTGGTATATTTCACGAAGTCCCTAAACCCCAACGACATGTTGTCGTCTTTGCCATGTCATATCTCCGTGTCCGTAGCTCCGTTTTGCGTGTATGATATGTCGTTTTATTCGTCTCATAGTGCTCTACATGTTGATATCATTTTCGTGCATGTTAGGGTTCATCTTGTTGTCTTAATCTTCGCTGCCAAACTGTTGTTGCTGTTACCTTTCAGCTTAAGTTGTTTGTCAACAGCATGATATCTTGTTTGTGAGGTCGTATATTTGTGCATGTTGGTCCCAATGGAGTGTATGATATGTCAAAATGTTCGTCTTGTGATGCTCTTCATGATGTATGCATTTTCATACATGTTAGGTTGCATTATGCCATGATTATCCCTGTTACAAATATGCTTATTGCTGTTAAGATGCTGAAATTGTTATAACTTGTTGTTTTGTCTTTTTCGTAGCATTTTGTATGATTTTCTTTTGGGCCACATGTCAACATATTTTAGGAGAATAATCATGTTATCTTTGAAGTGGAGTAATTGGTTTTGCATGATATGCCCTGGGGTAACTCGCACAAGCTTGTAAACATGCCATGTCATTGTTGTTGTTTTTGCACTTTGTGAAAAACTGCTAAGTCTGGAATCTGTTATAACATGTTGCCATGTAAACTTGATGCTACAATTTTTTCCATGCATGTTTTGGAAATACCAGTGAGCATGTCTTGATGTCCATGTAATTGTCTATCAATCCATGCCTTTGTTTTCATATATGCCCTGTTGTAGCTTGTTGTTATCTTGCTCTCAAAATGCTTGAAATCTGAACTGTCAGCCTGTTAAAAGAATATTCAATTTGGCAAAGCTCATGTTAATCAACTCTTGCATGTGATAAATTGTTTCTTTGGATTAATTGGAAGTATATTATATCTTCTTCATGCTCATGTAATTTGCATGCTTGTTATAATTGTTTTGCTTGCTATTATGTGCCTCCAAAGGCAGCAACATATTCTTCTTGGTTGCATGTCCAGTAATTTTTGCTAAGTCTGAAAACCTGTTAATTTATTGAATCTTGCCATGCTAGTTTAATTGTGTTCCAGTAAGTTTTGGGTGTGCTCTGAGTGCAATTATGTTTAGAATAATGTCTACTTCACATCCATGCCTTTTGTCATCATGTTTGGGTGTTGTAGTGTTGACACCAGATTTTGGCACGGCATAAAAAGCAAATAAGATGGCCTCAAATGGAAAAGTGCTCAAAGTTAAAAAGTTCCGTATTGTCGTGGTGAACATCTTTGAAGTTTGGGCCATCGTCATCCGATCTCATCTCGAGTGCCAAAACTATGCTCAAAGCACTGAGATTTTATAACTAGAGCAGTATTCGGCAGATTAGACCACCAATACTGCCTCATATGGAAAACTTTCTACAAGAATTGTCTTCGTCTTGTCGAAACGGTCGATTTTTATATAAAAATCGTCCCAATCCGAGTTCGTATGCAAAAGTTACAGCCATCCGAACACAGCCCTATCACAGAGCCATAAGTGGCGCGCCCCAT
Organism: Secale cereale; assembly: GCA_902687465.1. NCBI lineage: Eukaryota > Viridiplantae > Streptophyta > Magnoliopsida > Poales > Poaceae > Secale > Secale cereale. Next base: position 227,476,879 of record LR738713.1, on the reverse strand, counting down.
CAGCCACGTGTCTGATGGGTAGCGCGAATAATAGCCTGTATTTCGTGACCGTTTTGGCCAAGCAGATGGCTTCAAATCGGAAAATGTTCAACATGAAAGTTGTTCGTCTCGTCGAAACGGTCAAGATTGCTTTTGGGCTCTTTTCCATATTAGGTAGTTTACCACCTCAAATATTAGCCGCAAGGTACAGCCAGTTTAAACCGAACAGTTTTGGAAAGTTCGGACAAAACCAATCCGAGTTTGGCTATGGTTTTGGACGTGAATCCAAGCCTTTTCCTTGCACGGGAAGTCCAGCCGCCTCTTATATACCTAAGAGGTGATGGCCGATTGAACAACACGCAACCGAACAAACACATCTACTACTTTTTTGTGTTCACCTATCCCCTACCCTTGTATCTTCTTCCTCGTTCTTCGTCTGTTCTTCTTTTGCAGGGCGGCGAACCTCGAGGCCCTAGGGTCGGTCAGGCCGACCTAGGGCAGCCCTTAGCCGCCGCGCGCCCTGACGGGGTCCCTCCCGGGCAAGCGGGGCTTCGGGTCGACAAAAGCGCCCGCCGGATTTTCTTGCGTACCGCGCTTCCGGCGGGTCTCCTTCGACGTGAGCTGCGGTGCATCATCCCCGACGTCGAGGGTACATGGTGACGTGTTCGTGTGCGAACACACTTTTTGGCGACTCTGCTGGGGACGAAGCTTTGAACAGTCTCCAGCATGTTCTTGCTATGAGGAGAGCGTCATCAAGCGGCTACAATCTACAACGGTAACATGTATCATCAATGTTCTTACGTAGATGCAAATAGCCATTATGTCGATGTTGCTAGATCTTTCAATGGACATGTCATGTCGGCTAGCCCTAACGAGCAAAGGCCGACTAGTTATTCCTTTGGAGAAACTTGGAATTTACAGAATCACGACATGCAACTTATGAATCTGAACTTTCGTGCATTGGCAACACCTTTCAATATGCCGGTGAACAACACGATTTATTGGAGTAACCAATATATGACACCTCATGTACATGAGGGTGTCTCACAGTTTTATCCATCGGCAGCCGACTCGCAATATGCGGGTTCATCCACAAACATGCCGATGGATGGGGAAATCGGCCATGCTTCCATTAGCTATTCGGCTGGTTATCCTCAAACATCGTATGCTACACCTCATGAGATTAATTGTTCAGGGGCATATGAAACTAAAAATATTCATGACTCGGCTCGCCTTCGCGGTTATGGCTGAGTGAATGGAGATTCTATAGGAGCAAATGTGCCTAATATTGCAGGAGATGATGTGGCTCTGGCTGCATTAAAAAGTTTAGCGCAAAATAAGAAGATTAGTGCAATTTGCCTAGAGCAGCACGAAAAGGGATTGGTTCCTGATTATGAGGCAATAAAAGCTAGGGTTTTGAAAGAAGACGAAGTGTTGTCGATTGATCAAATTGGCATGAGAAAATACTCAACAACAGTGCACATGTCTTCACCTATCGTTGCAGCATGTTATATACCCCCTATACAATCGCAAAATTTCGGCAACATCAATTCATTGCCGAAAGATCATAAAAGTATTGGGGGGCAAGCAGATCCATTCAGGGATGAGTTTAATGAAAAATATGTGGCCCAAGTGGACAAGATCAAGCCAAAGCTCACGGGGAATAACGTCAATGAATTTACTATGCCAACTTTTGAGGAATTACCGGAAGAATATCAACATGCTTATGAAGCACTCAAGAAGAAGCGTGGAGTGGAATATTTGCAAGAATACGTCAAGTGCCTTCCTCCATGTAGCAACCATGTTGGCTCCTTTGCATTTTCGAGGCAAGATAAAAAAGAAGCTTTGCAAGAAAATCATCAAGAAAGGGTTCACTCGGCTAATACGGTTGATTCGGTTGAAACCGATTCAAATATGACTAAGTCATCTACAGCCGAGTTGAACGGTTCCTTTAGTGACAAGACAATGGTGGATTCAATTGAAACCTCATTGACTACCGAGACGTTTAAGGCCGAGTGCGTTGCATCAAGCCAGCCGAGTACATCATGCCAGCCGAGTGCGTCGTTCCATACGAGTGCATCACCGACAAAAGCCGAGTGCATAAAGCCAGTTATTGTTGCGTGTACCAAAATAGAAGATGCAAGCTTCACCGAGCAAAAGAATGGTAAACGCAACAAATTGGCCGTGCTTGATTTTTCTGAATGTGAGGAAGCTTACATGCTACCCTATGAGTTTGGTGCTAAAGATATTGATGAGCATCAAGAACAAAGTAATATGGCTGAACAAAGTTCGGTTAACGATGAACATCAAGAACAAGAAAATACAGTCGAGCAAAGTTCAACTCACGAAGAGCATCCAAGTGAAATCTACTCAAGCAATCCGAGTGATGAGGCACGAGATTCAGAAAAAGAGGAAGATGCATTCAAGAATTATTCAGAAGTGGAGCAAGGTATTGCTCCAGTGGTGCAACCATCTTCTCGTTCTAACGGCTTGACAAAGGTACACCTAGCCGAGAGTTTACTCAGTTTTCAATTCGTTCAAAATCATATTGTTGATGCACTCGTTACTAAGATTCTAATTAATTTTGAAAGACCGATCGAGATGAGTAATATGTTTGTTTCGAATTATCTTGTTACAAATCATGCTGATCAACACATGGCACAATTCATAGAGGCTAATAGTGACAACTTATCGCAACCAAAGTTTTTCCCGTCATGCCGACTGAACTTTATATTCATATGGACAACTTTGTTTGTTTCATGCCTGGCTGACATTTGGTCTCAGATGAGACGTATATTCTGTAATTATTTTGGTTGCAGGAATATAAAGCCAGGTTCAAAGTTCTCCAGGATAGCCGATTCAAGAGCATCGGGAAAGGAGGACGAAAATCAATGCATAGCCGAGTCGGATGATGTTAAACTCACACCGCTCGGTTGTTTTGTATCGAAGCCGGTATCACAATATCGGTTAATGGACCAAGAGTGTACGTCCAGTGCAGGCATAGTTGATCACATCATCGGTACATCGCTGACTAATCCTATTATTATAATTGATCATGATGTCGAGCCGTCAAGACAAGAGCCAACGCAATGTTCGTTCAAGCAAAATGTCAAAGATTGCAACATGATCCATCAAGTCAAGCAATCGGACAAGATAGGACGGTTGGAGTTTGTTGAGGGACGATCATTTGGACAGTCGGATCATTTTGACGGCCATCAAATGTTGACTCGGCTATCTCCAGCCGATTTATCTAAAAGTTGATATATACACGTAAATGATGATGGGATCAAGTCTTTGAGCAAGGATACTGTTAAAAGGTGCATCAAGAACAATCTTGAAGACGGAAATTCCATCAAAGCTAAAATGGTAACATCTAGCACTGGGGGGCAACAAGAGAATTCAAAGAACGTTGCACGCACAACCGAAGAAAGCAAAGGCCATGGTAAGCACAAAAGCAAAAATCCAAAAGTCACTTTCGCGCAGTTATTAGAAAGGTACCAAAAGATAAGTGAGGGAAAGAGTGCTTATCGGCCGAGTGAAGCAAAAGCATCGAGGTCACCCCCAAGGCATAAATCTGAAGACTGGAATTGGCAAAGGAAGAAGTTGAGCAAGCAGACTTCATATCCTCCTTTTGGGCCGCCAATGCCAATGTCGTGGAAGCCTCCCTACGCTCATGTAAATCCATATCCATCATGGGGCAGGTATGATACAAGGGCACATTATCCATCTTATTTTAGATCATCTCGCCAACATTATGCAGCTCCAAAAAGATCAACATTTGATGAACAATCACACGTCAAAGACCGTTTCAATCATAAGGAATCAGTCTGGAGCTCAAGGAACAAGAAAGAGGTGGTCAAGCAAGTGTACCAGGTCAAGAAAGATGGTCGTAAGTGTGCTACTTCGGATTTGTTCTCAAATAACAAAGAGCCAGTTAAAGTATTGACATTGGCTATGAAAGGCAACGAGGCAAGTCAATCAAGTGCCAAATCTGAAGGGAAGAAGTTGAGAGTGCACAAGGCCAAAAAAGAGTTGGCATTGGTTGAAACAGAATCACAGCCGAGGTGCCCACTCGACTTAGCGCATTGGCAAGAGAAGGAATTACAAAAACTTAGTGCACATGAGTTGAGAAAGAAGAACATGGCATGGGTTCCCAAGAGGAGCAGTCAAAATAGAAATGATGTCCGACCTTCTATTGCAACAAGTGTTAAAAAAGTGAAGAAAGAAAAGGATGGCCGCAAGAGTGCTATTTCAGATCCGACTCCAAATGACAAAAAGCCAGTCGAGTCTATGTTGGCTTCAAAGAACAAGAAAGTGAAGCAAGTAAATCTCAGGGATCCGATCACCGATTTCGGACAGGCCAAGCCGGAGATGCCCAAAGCCAGGAAGAACTTGCTAGTGCATAAACCAAAATCCCAGCCAGGATGCCCTCTCATCTTAGCATATTCGCAACAGAAGAAGCTGAAACATCATAGGGCCAAAGAGCTGGAGAAGAGGAACATGGCCTGGGTTCCTAACGATAATCCTCGAGACAAGTGCGGCATCACATCTCCTGTTGCGAAGCCAGCAGAAATAAGGGAGTACAAGTGAAAATCCCGTACGCGAGGACGACAATTTTCATCTCACTATAGGAAACTCCAGGAGGCGTGTCATGCACATTCTTCAATCGTATCATCAAAATCAACGCTATGGAATTTATCCTCGGCCGAAACATCTGACTTATTTCGGTTATTCACACTTTGGTGGACGGATTCCCGAGCACCTTTGAGATGAGAACGCATGGACGATATTTGTATATCGCCCTAAGAATTCATTGTGTTGGCAAAGCCGGCATCTGGCTAACGGTGTTCACCATGGTTGATCTCCTACTCCTATAGTCGTTGCTCAGTGTTTGCCAATACTGGCAAGGCTGACTTAATTATTGAGTCGGCCACTGATGTTAGTTATTTGAAGGACCCAAGTCAGGAGAGAGACATTGCTCGGCGGAGACTTGATGGTTTACTTTGATCAATAATGAGTTGAGTCGCCGAACAGTTGACAGTATTCCTTTGTGGTGTATGGTCATAATCGTTCAGCAACTGGCTTACCGTCGAAGGGTTCTAATATTCCCAGGGAGTGCCTCGACAAAGCAAGGTCCGAATTGACATAAGAAACTTACGTGGAGGCCTTTGTGACGTCCAATTGTTGTTCTCAGACGACTATTATCCAAGAGGCTCTACCCAAGAAGCAACACGCTTAAGCATATGACCGATAACAATTATCGTTCTTATCATGCACAACCGATGTAGTGTTGACATCGTGCTTGGATGAAGTATTTTCTGGCACGCAAGCTCTGCCAGAAAACAGGGGGGCATGTGTTGACACCAGATTTTGGCACAGCATAAAAAGCAAATAAGATGGCCTCAAATGGAAAAGTGCTCAAAGTGAAAAAGTTTTGTATTGTCGAGGTGAACATCTTTCAAGTTTGGGCCATCGTCATCCGATCTCATCTCGAGTGCCAAAACTATGCTCAAAGCACTGAGATTTTATATCTAGAGCAGTATTAGGCAGATTAGACCACCAATACTGCCTCATATGGAAAAACTTTCTACAAGAATTGTCTTCGTCTCGTCGAAACGGTCGATTTTGATATAAAATTGTCCCAATCCGAGTTTGTATGCAAAAGTTACAGCCATCCGAACACAACCCTGTCACAGAGCCATAAGTTGCGCGCCACATCAGCCACGTGTCTGATGGGTAGCGCGAATAACAGCCTGTATTGCGTGACCGTTTTGGCCTAGAAGATGGCTTCAAATCGAACAACATTCAACATGAAAGTTGTTCGTCTCGTCGAAACAGTCAAGATTGCTTTTGGTCTCTTTTCCATCTGAGCTCGTTTACCACCTCAAAAATTACCCGCAAGGTACAGCCAGTTTAAACCGAACAGTTTTGGAAAGTTCGGACAAAACCAATCCGAGTTTGGCTAGGGTTTTGGACGTGAATCCAAGCCTTTTCCTTGCACGAGAAGTCCAGCCGCCTCTTATATACCTAAGAGGTGACGGCCGATTGAACAACACACAATCGAACAAACACATCTACTACTTTTTCGTGTTCACCTATCTCCTACCCTTGTATCTTCTTCCTCGTTCTTCGTCTGTTCTTCTTTTGGAAGGCGGCAAACCTCGAGGCCCTAGGGGAGGTCATGCCGACCTAAGGCAGCCCTTAGCCGCCGCGCGCCCTAACGGGGTCCCTCCCGGGCAAGCGGGGCTTCGGGTAAACAAAAGCGCCCGCCGGATTGTCTTGCGTACCGCGCTTCCGGCGGGTCTCCTTCGACGTGAGCTGCGGTGCATCACCCCCGGCGTCGAGGGTACACGGTGACGTGTTCATGTGCGAACATGTAGCATATTTAAACCTTGCTGCAAAGATGCCATGTTGGTGTTAACATCCGTTTTGCATTGCATCTTGTTTTGCTTGTCATTTGCAAACCGTGCATCCGAATCCGATGAACTTTATATCGATTTTGACCAGAAATTTTCAATCTATCCAGTGGCATGCTTGGTTTGCCAAGATATTTCCCACATCCATCATATATTCACATGTCCTTCCCGGCTTCATCTCCTTTCATACCGGTAGCTCCGTAGTATCATACTTGCATCTCTCTTGCACATCATGTGTTCTTTTCTTGTCAAGTGTGTTTATTTGGATGCTTGTTTATGTTGGGTAGAACCAGGAGACGAGTTCAAGTCTGAGGTTGAGACAGCCGCTGAGTACTATTACTAAGAGCAAGGTCCCGATTACATCGAAGACTTACCATTCAAGATCACAATTCCTTAATATCACCTCTATTGTTGTTATGCTAGATGCCTCGCTCTATTGCTTTTCGCGATAGCTATCCTTTTGCATGTCAGCCCCTACCTTGCCATGAAACCTCCAACTACCTTCCTAGCAAACCGTTGTTTCGCTAAGTTATGCTTTGCGCAAGCCCCCCCTCTTATAGCATTGTTAGTTGCATGTGAAGATGAAGTTTGCTCCATGTGGATTGGGTTTTGGGAATAACACAATATTTATTATTTACATTAATGCACCTACATACATGGAAATGGGTGGAAGGCTTGGACTTTTTCTCGGTGTTTTGTTCCACTCATGCCGCCTTAAGAACCGATATATCGGTGTTATGTTCCTTGATTTTGCGTTCCTAACGCGGTTGGGGTTTATGGGCCCCCCTTAATAGTTCGCTTTGAATAAAACTCCTCCAGCAGGGCCCAACATTGGTTTTACCATTTGCCTAATAACAACTAAAACTTGCATAGGGATTAGCTACCCCGTGGATTCTTAATTAACAACCTCGGGACAGTGCTCCTCATGAGTGTTGGTCCAAACTAGAGCCACTTGCGGTGCCACCCAGTTTACTGGGGTCTTTAGTTGATGTACATACTGCTCATCCGATCGTGGCCTGAGACAAGATACGTGCGGCTCCTATCGGGGTGTCGGCACGTCGGGATGTCTTGCTGGACTTGTTTTACCATTGTCGAAATATCTTGTACACCGGGATTCCAAGTCTTATCGGGTAGTCCCTAAGATAAGGGGTTTTACCTCTGTTGATCGCGAGAGCTTGTGATAGGCTAAGTTGGGACACCCTTGCAGGGTTATGATCTTTCGAAAGCCGTGCCCGCTATTATGTGGTGGATTGGAATTTGTTAATATCCGGTTATAGATAACTTGACACAAAAACACAAACATAATACAATACCATGTGAGGAGTCATGATGGTCTCTTTTCAAGGGAGTTCGGAAACAGAACACGGCTGGGTTATGAATGACTCGTAGGTAGATAAGATCATCTAGTGATCATGATTTAGTTCGCGACTGATGGCTTTCACTTCTCTTCTCGCTCTGATGATACGTAAGCTAGCCACCTCATCTACGCTTAGTGCTTGCAGCAGCCCACTTATACACTTTCTCCTTACCCAAAGGCTTTGATAGTTTTGATACCCGGGAATGGGATTGATGAGTCCTCGTGACTCACAGTTTACTACAAACACGGGTGTAGGTACAATAGAGTACGACTCAGGTGATGGCTAGGAACTCAAGTGGGAGTTCGATGAGGAACATGGGCGAATGTATGTGACATTCCTCGATGATCAGTAGTGGTTCCTACTAGGGCCGATCGGGCATAGAGGGTGGTTATCTTCTTTTCATTTGGATTTGTCCGTAGCCGAACCATGATTGTACTTGGATGAATGTATGACTTATTTATGCATTGTGTGAAGTGGCGATTGTAAGTCAACTATGTATTTTTTTCCTTTGTTCTTGTACATGGGAATGTGTGACCAACTTGCGATCATACCAAAATGCGATTATGCCTCTAAGTCATGCCTCGACACGTAGGAGATATAGTCGCATCTTAGGTGTTACAAGTTGGTAATCAGAGCCTTCCCTGACCTAGGAGCCCCTGCTTGATATAACCGCTCCCGATGTTGAGTCTTGAATTTAAAAATGTTTTGAGTCTTTGGATTATATATATCGAAGAGTAGGAATTCATTTTGTCCTTATCCCCTTCGCCGCTCTGGTGAGGACTCCTGACGTTGAAGTTTTGACATCCTACCCTCTTTTCCACTAATTTTTTTTAGGATCACGCGGGTATTGTTGGGATCGTTTCGATATCTTTGTGATGAGAACATTGTTCTTGGTGCCTCCTGTCATTTAGGGGTTGTGGCAGTGTCCCAGGGAGTTGAGCTCCGAGGTGTTGTCGTCACAATTGTATCGTTGCATTTCTGGAATACCAGCGGTGGCCGACATAAAAAAAGCTTCTATGCATGTCTGGTGGTGAGATAACCACGACGTCACACAGTACTGGGGGGATAGTTCGGGATTATTTCCACAGCTAGTATAGCGGATGCTTTTCGAAGATCTGAGGTAAACAATTTCCGAAGATGCTTGGTTAAGTGTTGACGGATGGATACAGCTGGATGTAGGACTTGTTAGTTGTGTGTTATACGGTGCTTCCCCTGTATCCCCAACACCAGATTGCATAACCAGAAAGCTTCAGGTATTAATAGGTGGGAATTCAAGTAGCTCTTAGGTAATCTTCCAACGCATGCATGATAGGAGGTTGGGGTTCAACATCTAGTGGTTCGTTTGTCACGGTCGATTTTACACTTGGGGTTGCATCTTAATGAATCCTTGGCTATGTTGTTTCGGGGATGCAATGTCCTTTGTAATGTCGTGCCCGGGGGGCCTCATCGCAAAAATTTTAGACGAAACCACTATCATGTATTTGTTCCAGCTGTTACCTTGTTGGTTTATTCTTCAATCTGTTCACGTGGCTTCTCAACAAGTTGATGTGTCATTTAAGCTTATGGAATGCATTCGTTCATTGCTCGGTTCGGATGATATTGTAAAGATTTATGTTGCAACATGTCTAGCCTTTGATTCAGCTAATCTATCTTGCAATTGGGATTCTAACGGTTGTCGTCTTCTCCGGGATGGTACCCAAAATAGTTCCCAACCAAAACACGGAGGTTGAGGATGAACAACCACCATCCCCTCCTCGTTTGCCTGAGGTATGGCAGGCTATGATGCAAGCCACCATCGCCAATGCTCAGATGATGCAAGTTGTTCAAGCTATTCAGAACAACCAGAACCAACAAGGGAATCAAGGCCGAGCTAACTTCAACAACCAGCCTCACTCTGCTACTCTGAATCAATTCCTTGCAAATCAGCCCAAGTCCTTCAGCTACTATGTCGATCCGCTCGATGCTGAGGATTGGCTCACTGACATCAAGAAACACTTAGAGTGCAGTAATGTCAACCCAGTGGACTATGTCAAGTTCGCATCCTTTCAGCACAAAGACCAAGCTGCAGATTGGTGGCAATAGTACAAAGACTCTAGGGAAGGTCAAGCGGTCAGTTGGACCGACTTTTGTCATGATTTTTGTGTGCACCACATCCCTACCAGTGTCATTGAAGGCATGCGAGAGCAGTTCCGCAACCTCAAGCAAGGCAACATGTCTGTCTACCAGTACAATGTCAAGTTCCAGAATCTCGCCTCGACACGTAGGAGATATAGTCGCATCTTGGCATTACAAGTTGATAATCAGAGCCTTCCCCGACCTAGGAGCCCCTGCTTGATCGAACCGTTGCCGATGTTGAGTCTAGAATTTAAAAATGTTTTGAGTCTTAGGATTATATATATCGCAGAGTAGGAAATCTTTTTTTGCTTACCCCCTTCGTCGCTCTGGTGAAGACTCCTGACATAGAAGTTTTGACTTCCTACCCTCTTTTCCACTAATTTGTTTTAGGATCACGTGGGTATTGTTGGGATCGTACGGCGCCGGGACCAACATCGCCGTAAGTTGAGGTGTCTCTGGGTCTTCTGGCAAAGGCGCCGGACACTTAATCCAGATTGCCTTCTTAGTCCATCCATGTATATCACGCAAAAACTCCAATTCCTATTACTGTTAAAATAAGAAGGGGATATATGTTCAGCAGATTTTTTTGATTACCTCTTGTGTGGTAAACATAGCGCTATAGCATGTGTCCTCCGTTTCCTTTGGCCACTCCTTCTGGCTCTTTAAGAGATGCTTCCAGATCTCTTTGTGCGTGAAGCCGAAGGGATGCTTCAGGGGCCGGTCTCCAGCTGGATCGAACTCCCATAGGGAGGAGCCCCGATGTTGGCAGGGACGAACGAGTCGGGCCAGCAATACCTGAACCACGGTTGTGAGTTGGTAGCCCTTGGAGATCATTCCGGAGACACGGCCTTGGAGTGCCATCACCTCAGTCTAAGATCTCCAGTTTGGACCCTTATCGGTCCAAGAGGTTAGCCTATCCGGGGGTCCAGATCTAAAGGCAGGCACCGCCGCCCATTTGGAGTTGCGGGGCTCAGTGATGTAGAACCACTCCTACTGCCTAAACTTGTTCGTCTCCACGAACGACCCCTTTCGCCAGGTCGCATTCGGGAGCTTGCTTATCACAGCGCCCCCGCACTACACGTGTTGCCCGTCCACTACCTTCGGCTTCAGGTTGAAGGTCTTGAGCCATAGGCCGAAGTGTGGGGGAACGCGGAGGAAAGCTTCACACACCACTATGAAAGCGAAGATGTGAAGACTCGAATTCGGGGCTAGATCATGGAAATCTAGCCCGTAGAAAAATAGCAAACCCCGAACAAAGGGGTGAAGACGAAATCCTAGCCCCCTGACGAAGTGCGAGAGGAACACGACTCTCTCACCCGCCTCCGGGACGGGAACCGCCTAGTCCTGGGCGGGGACTTGATGCGCAATGCTGGCAACGAGATAGCCCGCACTCCGGAGATCCTTCACGTCTTTCTTAGTAACCGTGGAGGCCTCCCACTTGCCCTTCACGCCGGATCCGACCATTGCTGGGGAAGGACGTTGTGATTGAGGAACGGAGAACTGCGGGCGCAAGATATGAGGATGCTGGGGCTAGGGAGATTTGAGATCTTGGGCTTAAGGAAGGCGTGATGTTGATGGAAGGGATTGATGTCCTTTTATGACGTTGCGATACAGAATGTCCCCCCACTTTAGCCGCAGACCTCACCGGTTCCCAAAGCAGTCAAGCGTAATGCGCGGTTTGGATGCTCACGTCACATTAATAAGGATCCCCTAATAAGCGGGCACGGCCTTTGTATTGATGAGACGTGCTGAGTGGGGTTATACCTCAAAACACGAAACTAGGGCCAAATAAAATAGTCTGATATATTAGTGGGATGGATGAGGGAGTCCTGGATCGAGGGGTTCTCGGGAGGCCAGATAACTCTTGGTGGGCCGGACTGGTGGGCCGTGAAGATCACAGTCGAAGATCATCTCTTGTATCCGGATAGGACTCATGTATTCGTATAATGGCAAGTTTTAGGTTCGGGTGTAATCTTTCCTTCCTCTAAATATGGTATGTACAAACCCTAGTCCCATCCGGTGTGTATATAAACCGGATGGTTTAGTCCGTAGAGGCTAATAGAGAAACACAAATCCTCATTGGCTGGAATCTAGGGTTTAGCCGATACGATCTCGAGGTAGATCGAATCTTGTATTCATATTCATCCATATTAATATAGCAGGAAGTAGGGTTTTAACTCGATCGAGATGGCCTGAACCTGGGTAAACATCGTGTCCCTAGCCTCCTGTTACCATCAATTCTCAATCGCATAGTTCGGGACCCCCTACCCGAGATCCGACGGTTTTGACACCGACATTGGTGCTTTCATTGAGAGTTCCACTATGTCGTCGACCGAAGGACTGATGGATCGCGTCACCAACAACAACGGTGACACCGAGGGAATTTTCCCTCCGGGCCAACTTTTTGTGTCCAGCGGCTTCATGCTCCATGCCGACACAGAAGGCCACCTCGAGCAGATTGAGAGCTACACCCATGGCCATCAAGTCAGATTCGGAAGCTTAAACAATGTTGCTGATATACGTGGAGACCTGATCTTCGACGGATTTGAGCCCATGCCAACCTCTCTCTGCCATCACGATGAACACGATCTAGCCCTGTCATCGGATCAGGAAATAGCACCTGCAACAGTTCCGGCCCTAGATCCGGAACAGATCACGTCGTCCAAACACAGGAAGCTCAACCCCGCCACGGAAGCCGCAGACTCCACGGCGTTGGAGCCGCACACGGACCCAGCTCAAAGCGGGGTCTGTGTTATCGGAACCCCGGACTCAACTCCAGCCTCCGATTTCGAATCACGCGCATCTGCGCCCTTTACGCCCAATCAGGCATCTATCACCGAATTCAGTGCTACAGATATCTTCCAACACTCACCCTTTGGCGACATGCTAAAATAGTTGAGATCCCTCTCCCTAGATGGGGACGCTCAGCCGCATTGTATCTGGTTTGAACTGGAGGCTGACGGAGAATTTTGCTCCCCACCCACCACCCACTTGGTAGGCACGGTTGAAGATCTAACCGATCTACTTGACTACACTTCCGGAAACTTCGAAGGGATGGACCTTGAAGCCGAAGCAGATCCAGATCAAAGCCGCCCCTTAACCGGGCGGTGGAAAGTTATGTCTTCATACGACGTGTACATGGTGGATACCACTAAGGAGAAGGAGGGCGGTGGCAAAAACGATCCCTTAGAGGACAAGCCTTTCGAAGAACCTACCAAACGTCGGCGTCCAAAGCGCCGAACCAAATCCCATAAAGGAAAAGTGAAGTGATCGAGAAGAGAGTATCTAGGGGGGGGGGTGAATAGACCCTAGCAAGAAAAGTGGGATCTTTTAACATACTTGAAGTTGGAGTGGAGTTTTAGCACATGTTTAACTTTCACAATACACAATAAGCATATATGACAAGAGAATATAGGTATTGTGAAGTAAAGCATGCAACTTTGACCACTTGACTAAAGCAAAAATCTATTATTTTCCCAATTTTAATTCTTGGCAGATTTTAGCAACTTAGCACAAGTCAAGCAATCAACCTACACATGCAATTCTAAGAGTATAGCAGCGGAAAGTAAGCAATCGCATATGAAGGTAAAGGGAGGAGTTTAGATGGATCAAACGCAAGTGAAGAAAACAATGTTTTTTGTCTTGGTTCCGATAGGTGGTGCTATCGTACATCCAAGTTGATGGAGACTTCAACTCACGAAGGGTAATGGCTGCGCGAGTCCACGGAGGGCTCCAGCCACGAAGGGTCCACGAAGAAGGAACCTTGTCTATCCCACCATGGCCATCGCCCATGAAGGACTTGCCTCACTAGTGGTTGATCTTCATGAAGTAGGTGATCTCCTTGCCCTTACAAACTCCTTGGTTCAACTCCACAATCTTGTCGGAGGCTCCCAAGTGACACCTAACCAATCTAGGAGACGCCACTCTCCAAAAGGTAATAAACGGTGTGTTGATGATGAACTCCTTGCTCAAATGCTTCAAGTGATAGTCTCCCCCAACACTCAAACAACGCCTCACAGATTTGGATATGGTGGAAGAAGAATTTGAGTGGAAAGCAACTTGGAAAAGGCTAGAGAACAAGATTCATATGGTAGGAATGGAATATCTTGATCTCAACACTTGAGTAGGTGGTTCTCTCTCAGAACATGAATGCTGGAAGTGTAGATATGTTCTGATGGGTCTCTCCACGAGTGAAGAGTGGGTGGAGTGGTATATATAGACTCCACACAAAATCTAACCGTTACACACAATTTACCAAACTCGGTCAGACCGATTTAGTTAATAATGTGACTGTTAGGTATTTCGGTGGGACCGATATGATCAACTCGGTGGGACCGATTTCATTAGGGTTAGGGCATAACGTAATCTCGGTGGGACCGATTACACAAACTCGATGAGACCAATTTTGGTAATAAGCACACAAAGAGTTGGTCAGGAAAACTCGGTGGGACCGATTCACTCATTTTGGTGAGACCGAAATGTTACGAAGAGGCAATAGTGAGTTTGCATTACAGACTCGGTGGGACCGATTGCACATCTCGGTTAGACCGAAAAATAGTGCAATAGGAAATAGAGAGTCTTCAATCCCATCTCGGTGAGACCGAGATCCTTTTCGGTGAGACCGAAATGATTAGGGTTTCTAGCAGTGGCTATCTCAAATGAACTCGGTGGCACTGGATAGATATTTTCGGTGGGTCCGAGTTTGACTTTTGGTTTGGGACATATGTGGATGTGAGAAAGTGGTTGAGGGTTTTTGGAGCATATCACGAAGCATCATGATCAAGAAAGCCATTAAGCAACACCTCATCCGCTTTTAATAGTATTGGCTTTCCTATGGACTCAATGTGATTTTGGATCACTAAAATGGAAAATGTAGAGTCCTTAGCTTTGAGCTTGAGTCAATCCTTTGTCCTTAACATCTTGAAGGGTTTCCACCTCTTCTAGTCCATGCCACTCCATCTGTTGAACTTGTCTGAAATATACTAGATGGAAACATTAGTCCGACAAGAGATATGTTGACATTAATTACCAAAATCACCCAGGGAGCACTCGTGCTTTCAATCTCCCCCTTTTTTTTAATTGATGACAACATACATCAAAGCTTTAGATAAAGATATGAATAATAGCAGTTAAAGCTTTGGAAGAACATGTAACATGCACAGGCTCCCCCTACATGTATGCAATCATGTGAATGATGAATACAAGAGCATATGAAAGCATGGGCATGACAGAGCAAGCAAAGAGTTTACATGTATCTTGGCTATGTGCATAAGAGCAAATGATATGAATATATGAAGTGTATCCTCATGTTCATGATTCCTTATTGCAAACAATATGTACATTAGCAAGAAACCTTCATGCTCATGAGTGTGATTCATATACTTACCTTGTGATCTTGAGCTGACTTAAGATGAGATGAACCTGTGTAAACAAGGTTAGATAACACAGGTACAACTACTAGATAGAATAACAAAAGAGCCACAAGGGTACCAAGATTAGGATAACATGTAAAGTGTGAGTACTAGGTACTCTTGAATACAGACATGTTCCCAAAGGTAAAAGATGTGCAATGAATTCAAAGACTTTCTTACCTAGCGGTCTTTCTCCCCCTGAATCTTATATTGGATAATGGAAGAAAGTAGTGAAACCGAATGAGAGAAAAACATATCAGATCAATAGCATAGACATGTCTTTCCCCTCATAGAGACATGTAACTACTCTCCTCTTGAACATCAGGCATCTGGGGAAGTGATTTTACTCCCCTAGGATTTGAGCTCTTTCTCTCCCTGAAGCTTTGATGTGAGCTCTCTCTCCTCCTTTGACATCAATTTCCAAGAAGGGATCTTCTGGAGTGTAAGCCAAAATAGGTTTGATCTTTGAGTCACAAAGCAGAGCTGGACATGCATGAGATGCTGGTAGAGGACAAGTATCATTGAGTGGAACTGGAAGATATATACAGGATGCAAATGTCAAACTGGTTCCTCAATCTTGAAATCGGTAGCACTGAGTTGTTTCATTCGGTGGCACCGAGATGGTTCAGTTTGACCGAAAGAGGCAAATCGGTGGGTCCGAGTTCAACATTGAGAGATCAATTTTCCATCTCAGCTCACTAGGCAAATAAGATCTCACAAAGATTTGTAAGGAATTAACTGAAAGATTTGCATTGAATTGGATGTAGAAAATGCAAAGAAAAGCAGAGAAAAGAAAAATCTAGATGAAGTTCTTTTTAATAATGAGAGGGGAACAAAATGCAAGTGTCAAATGCAAGAAACACAAGAAAAAACTTAGAGAACTTCATCTAGAATTGGTCGGTGACAAAGTCACCTATGTTAGAGTATATTGACTTAGGAGTCAAGTGAAGACACTTGATCATAGGTCATACTCATCTTTTAAGCTCAAAATGGGATTACCATTTTTCATTTAAGCCTTTTGATGTTTTCACATCTTGTTGAGCTGCTTTGACCCATAGCTTGTGTCAAAGCTTATCTAAGATGGAATATCATACCTCGGGTAGTGGTGTTTGTCTTGATCATGTAGTCGAACTTGCGTGAGTTGCTCAAGGTTGATGAAGCTCATCAAGGATTGGGAGCACCACTTGTAGTTTGAGTTCATCAACCTACATGAGTTAGTCTTGCAAGTAAGAGCACTTGTGTATCCATAATGACAATCGTGAAAGTTTGATACCAAATGAAATTTGATATATATATATATATATATATTGTCAAAGGATATGTTGAGGGGTTTCATGCTTCCTTGTCTTCAACCACCACGGTGTAGGGGCTTGGTGATGTAGAGATTGCTCAATATATGAGTGAGTTGCAATCTCATGGATTTAGATTCATCCAAGTGCCTACAAGAGTTAGATAGCATGCAAGGGTACAAATATATCCAAGACATAAGTTCATAAGGGAAAAGTCAAGGATTAGTCAAAGGCTTACGCATCGCATGTATCGAATAGAGTTCCTACTCCAAGTTTGAGGCATCAATAATGTTCAATTCACCTCTCAACCTGCAAAACACTTTCTCATCAAGTGGTTTAGTAAAAATATCCGCTAATTGCTTATCGGTGCGAACATGTTTAAGATTAATATCACCCTTAGCAACATGATCTCGAATGAAATGATGACGGACTTCAATATGTTTAGTTCGAGAGTGTTGCATAGGATTATGAGCAATCTTAATGGCACTTTCATTGTCGCAAATCAATGGTACATGTTTCACATATATCCCATAGTCTTTAAGAGTTTGAGTCATCCAAAGCAATTGAGCACAACATGAACCAGCGGCAATGTATTCTGCTTCGGCGATGGATAAGGATATCGAGTTTTGTTTCTTGGAGGACCAAGACACAAGAGATCTACCAAGGAATTGAAAAGTACCCGAAGTATACTTTCGATGAACCTTGTCACCGGCATAATCCGAGTCGGAGTAGCCAACAAGATCAAAAGAGGACCTCTTAGGATACCAAATGCCAAATTTTGGTGTGTGAATTAGGTATCTCACTATCCGTTTCACGGCCTTAAGATGACATTCTTTAGGAGCCGCTTGGTATCGTGCACACATGCACATACTTAGCATATTATCAGGACGGGAGGCACATAGATATAACAATGAACCAATCATAGAGCGATAAACCTTTTGATCAACCCATTCGCCATCCTTAGTTAAGTCAAGATGTCCACTAGTAGGCATGGGTGTAGTCATACCTTTGCATTCTTGCATGTTGAACTTCTTGAACAAGTCCTTGGTATACTTTGTTTGAGAAACAAAGGTACCCTCCTTAGTTTGCTTGATTTGCAAACAAAGAAAGAACTTGAGTTCACTCATCATGGACATCTCAAACTTTTCCGACATTAGCTTTCCAAACCTTTCACTAAAATGGGGGTTAGTAGAACCAAATATGATATCATCAACATAAATTTGGCACACAAATAATTCACCATTAACCCTATTAGTAAAAAGAGTGGAATATATTTTTCCAATTTCAAAAACCTTTTCAATTAGGAACTTGGTCAAACATTTATACCATGCTCTAGGAGCTTGCTTAAGACCATATAGGGCTTTGTGTAGTTTGTATACATGATCAGGTTTCTTGGGATTAACAAAGCTGGGAGGTTGTTTAACATAAACTTCCTCCTCAATTTCACCATTGAGAAAAGCACTTTTAACGTCCATTTGGTACAAGGTGATATCATGGTGATTAGCATAGGCAAGCAAGATGCGAATGGATTCAAGTCTAGCAACGGGGGCGTATGTCTCACCGTAGTCCATACCTTCGACTTGAGTGCAGCCTTGGGTGATGAGACGTGCTTTGTTGCGGACAACTTGACCATCTTCGTCTTGCTTGTTGTGAAACACCCATTTGGTATCGATGATGTTGTGGTTGTTGTCGGGCTTTTCGACCAATGTCCACACTTGATTTCTCTCGAAGTTGTGTAGCTCTTCATGCATGGCGTTCACCCAATCTAGATCAGCAAGAGCATCCTCAACCTTCATAGGTTCAAGGTTAGATATGAAGGACTAATGTTCAAAAAAATTAGCTAAACGAGATTTAGAGCGAGTGATTCTCCCGGTTTGGATATCATTGTAGATTTGCTCTACGAGATGATCTCTAGCAATTTTTGCTCTAACTCGTGAAAGCTTTTGCTTGGGTCGGGGTGGAATATCTTTTTCATCATCTTCTTCCTCTTCTTGTCCTTATTCATTGTTGTTGGTGTTGTTGTCCCCTTGTGGAGGTGGAGAAGGAGGTTGATGAGGTTCATCTTGATGTGCATCCTCGTTTCCTTCGTCATGCCGTGTCCCACTTGTGGATGCCTCCAAGTCAACTTGAGGTTCACCTTGTCGTGAGGTAGGAGCTTCCACATGGACGGACGAAGTACTCTCTTTCACCTCCGTTGGACGGATCCTGCCAATAGACAAGTCTTGGATTGCTTCCGAAGGATCTTTATCTCCTACATCAATTGGCAATTGCTCTACTTGTGAGCCGTTAGATTCATCAAACTTCACATCTGCCGGCTCTTCAACCTTTCGGGTGAAATTGTTGTAGACACGGTATGTGTGAGAATTTGAGCCGTAACCAAGTAGGAAACCTTCATGAGATTTAGGAGCAAATTTAGAACGACGATGCTTATCAAGAATGTAGCACTTTGAGCCGAATACTCGAAAGTATCCAACTTGGGGTTTGTTACCGGTGAGAATCTCGTATGCCGTATTGCCGAGAAGCTTGTGAAGATACAAGCGATTTGTTGCATGACAAGCTGTCTCAACCGCTTCCGCCCAAAAGTGCCTTGGCGTCTTGTATTCATCAAGCATCGTTCTTGCCATCTCGATGAGTGTCCGGTTCTTCCTCTCAACAACTCCATTTTGTAGAGGCATGTACGTAGCTGAGAACTCATGTGAAATCGCTTCTTTGTCAAGAAAGGTATCCAAATTTGCGTTCTTGAACTTCGTTCCATTGTCACTGTGAACCTTCTTGATCTTCACTTCAAATTGATTTCGGGCCTTCCTAGCAAAGTTTTTGAAGATATTTTGGACCTGCGATTTATCATCAAGAAAGAACACACACGTAAATCTTGAAAATCATCAACAATGACTAATCCAAAGGAGTTACCACTGAGGCTTTTGTAAGCATTGGGACCAAAAAGATCCATATGAAGTAGCTCAAGTGGTCTTCTAGTTGTCATGATGTTCTTCATGGGATGACTTCCTCCAACTTGTTTTCCTGCTTGACAAGCACTACAAAGTCTATCCTTGTCAAATATAACATCTTTAACACCAAGGATATGATCACCTTTAATTAGCTTATCAAGATTTCACATACCGACATGACCTAACCTTCTATGCCATAGCCAACCTTTAGAGGATTTAGCAATTAAGCAAGTGCCGGGTTGGGCTTTCTTAGTGAAGTCAACAATGTATAGGTCACCTCTACGTATGCCGGTAAAGACCATGTTGTGATTATCTCTACGGAAGATTTGGCAATCAACATGGGTAAATAGCACATTTAAACCGAAGTCAGCCAATCTAGACACGGAGAGAAGATTATATCCGAGGGATTCTACAAGCATGACATTCTTAATTGAGCTATCATTGGATATGGCCACCTTACCAAGGCCAACAACTTTACCCATAGAGTTGTCACCAAAGGTAACATAGTTTCGTGGACCATCATTTCTAGCAAGCTCGTCGACCATGTCCTTATCTCCGGTCATGTGATCTGTGCAACCACTATCAAGCACCCATTCCTTTCCTCCAGTTGTGTAACCACGGAGATTTGCCATAAGACAAAAATGTCTCATTTGTTCATCAAGTTCATCTTCATCGTAGTATCCATGTTCTTCATTGTCATGTGATTGATCAACACCTAGAGAGAGTGGTTCATTAGAAGTATGACTATAAAAATGTTCATCTCTATGAATTCTAATGACTTCGGAAATGATATTGCTAATAATTACAACTTCTCCTTTGGCAAGCATGAGTTCACAAAGCTCAAACAGACAATCACCAAACTTAGGATAACTAATACTCATCTTATTTAAGGCAATAGCCTTATGGTGAATCTCATCAAGATGTTTCAAGGAATAATTTGGAAATTGTTACTCTAAAAATCTCCATATAGTGTAAGCACAATCTAGAGCAGGTAAGCTAGCAATCAAGTTTTTGGGCAATACTCTAATAATAAGATTGATAGTTCTAAGATTGCGAATCATGTCAAGTTTCTAATTGAGAGTAGGATTTGAAGCATCAATGGGGGGCATGCAAGGATTATCAATGTACTTGTTCAAATGATATTCATTCAAAATCTCAAGCATCTCAATTTTCCATTCTTGAAAGTACTCTCCATCAAGCATAGGTACTCTACGTCTAATACTCCCCAATTTAGAGTCATCCATCTTCCTCCAATGGTGATTAAACCAAAGCAATGGAGACCAAATCACTGATACCAATTGAAAGAATCGAGAAGAGAGTGTCTAGAGGGGGGCGAATAGACTCTAGCAAGAAAAGTGGCAGCTTTTAACATACTTGATGTTGGAGTGGAGTTTTAGCACATGTTTAACTTTCACAATACACAACAAGCATATATGACAAGAGAATATAGGTATTGTGAAGTAAAGCATGCAACTTTGACCACTTGACTAAAGCAAAAATCTATCCTTTTCCCAATTTCAATTCTTGGCAGATTTTAGCAACTTAGCACAAGTCAAGCAATCAACCTACACATGCAATTCTAAGAGTATAGCAGCGGAAAGTAAACAATTGCATATGAAGGTAAAGGGAAGAGTTTAGAGGGATCAAACGCAAGTGAAGACAACGATGTTTTTTGTCTTGGTTCTGATAGGTGGTGCTATCGTACATCCAAGTTGATGTAGACTTCAACCCACAAAGGGTAACAGTTGCGCGAGTCCAGCGAAGCTCCACCCACGAAGGGTCCATGAAGAAGCAACCTTGTCTATCCCACCATGGCCATTTCCCACGAAGGACTTGCCTCACTAGCGGTAGATCTTCACGAAGTAGGCGATCTCCTTGCCCTTACAAACTCCTTGGTTCAACTCCACAATCTTGTCGGAGGTTCCCAAGTGACACCTAACCAATCTAGGATACACCACTCTCCAAAAGGTAATAAATGGTGTGTTGATGATGAACTCCTTGCTCAAATGCTTCAAGTGATAGTCTCCCCAACACTCAAACAACTCCTCACAGATTTGGATATGGTGGAAGAAGATATTGAGTGGAAAGCAACTTGGGAAAGGCCAGAGAACAAGATTCTTATGGAAGGAATGGAATATCTTGATCTCAACACTTGAGTAGGTGGTTCTCTCTCAGAACATGAATGATGGAAGTGTAGATATGTTCTGATGGCTCTCTCCACGAGTGAAGAGTGGGTGGAGGGGTATATATAGCCTCCACACAAAATCTAATTGTTACACACAATTTACCAAACTTGGTGGGACCGATTAAAAGAACTCGGTCAGTCCGATTTAGTTCATAATGTGACCGTTAGGTATTTCGGTGGGACCGATATGATCAACTCGGTGGGACCTATTTCATTAGGGTTAGGGCATAACGTAATCTCGTTGGGACCGATTACACAAACTCGGTGAGACCGATTTTGGTAATAAGCACACAGAGAGTTGGTCAGGCAAACAAGGTGGGACCAATTCGCTCATTTCTGTGAGACTAAAATGTTACGAAGAGGCAACAGTGAGTTTGCATTACAGACTCGGTGGGACCGATTGCACATCTCGGTTAGACCGAAGATATTGCAATAGGCAACAAAGAGTTTACAATCCCATCTCGGTGAGACCGAGATCCCTTTTTGTGAGACCGAAATGATTAGGGTTTCTGGCAGTGGCCATATGAAATGAACTCGGTGGCGCCGGATAGATATTTTCGATGGGGCCGAGTTTGACTTTTGGTTTGGGACATATGTGGATGTGAGAAAGTGGTTGAGGGTTTTTGGAGCATATCACTAAGCATCATGAGCAAGCAAGCCATTAAGAAACACCTCATCCCCTTTTAATAGTATTGGCTTTCCTATGGACTCAACGTGATCTTGGATCACTAAAATGGAAAATGTAGAGTCCTTAGTTTTGAGCTTGAGACAATCCTTTGTCCTTAACATCTTGAAGGGGTTCCACATCCTCTAGTCCATGCCACTCCATCTGTTGAACTTGTCTGAAATATACTAGATGGAGACATTAGTCCAACAAGAGATATGTTGACATTAATTACCAAAATCACCCAGGGAGCACTTGTGCTTTCAAAAAGATAGTAACACTGTCACTAAAGATGGTGATATTATGGAGCAAGCCGAAGACCCCGCAGACCCAGCAATGGAGCAAGAGGAGCGAGAGAACGGCGAACAAAGTGTGAAGCCGTTGTCTGATGACTACGATGCCAAAGACAGTAATTACGAACCTATCTCCAAAGAAGAAGTGAGCTTGGACGACGACGAATACATCGTCCTAGAAGAACCCTCAGAACAAAAGCGCTTCCTTCAGAGGCTTATTGCCACCGCAAGGAGCCCGAAAAAGCAGCAGAGATGGCTTCGAGCTGCACAGGATACGCTCAATGATAGATGGAACGAAGTACTAGATGTTGAGCAAAAACATGGCTATAATGGCCAAACCAAAGGCTATTCTAAGCATAAACTGGTGCCCGAATTCGAAGACCTCGCGGACGGGACAGAGTTGCTAGCAATGGCGTACACAAGCCCGCACCACCACCGCATAAAGGAAAGGAGGATGCGGCTCAATTCCGGAAACACGATCTGCGTGAGGATATGAACAAAAAAGCTAGCAAGATCAGGTCTATCTACGGACCTAGAGACCAGGCTCCCGCACGGGACGACGGCTATCAAGCCAATCGCGCCGGTAATATACCTGTTTGGGGTCAATATAGAACATCACAACCATCGGAAATACGCCATGACATAGCAAAATATAGAGGCGCTGCACACCCTCTGTGCTTCACGGATGAGGTGCTGGATCATGATTTTCCAGAAGGGTTTAAACCCGTGAACATAGAAGTGTATGATGGAACGACGGATCCTGCCATCTAGATAGAAGACTTTATTCTTCACATCCACATGGCTCGAGGAGATGATCTCCACGCCATTAAATATCTACCCCTCAAGCTGAAAGGACCAGCTTGGCACTGGCTAAACAGCCTCCTAGAGAACTCCATTGGGAGTTGGGAAGAACTTGAGGATGCTTTTCGGGCCAATTTTCAAGGAATTATGTCCGGCCCCCGGACGCTGACGATCTAAGTCATGTCATCCAACAACCCGGGGACTCAGCCCGCAAGCTTTGCAATCGGTTTCTCACTAAGAAGAATCAAATTGTCGACTGTCCAGACGCTGAAGCCTTAGCGGCCTTCACGCACAATGTCCGGGATGAATGGCTAGCCAGACACCTTGGACAGGAAAATCCGAGGACAATGGCAGCCCTAACTGCACTCACGACCCACTTTTTTGCAGGTGAGGATAGCTGGTTGGCTCATAGCAATACCAGCGACCCTGGAACATCTGAAGTCAGGGACGGCAATAGAAAGCCACGACGTAACAAAAACAAATGTCGAAACAATGATGGAAGCCTAGATGATACAGCGGTAAACGCTGGATTCAGCGGGTCCTGAACCGGTCAACGGAAGAAGCCATTTGAAGGCAACAAAGATGGTCCATCTAGTATGGACAAAATATTAGATAGGCCCTGCCAAATCCATGGCACCCTAGAGAAACCTGCAAACCATACCAATCGTAATTGATGGGTCTTCAAGCAGGCCGGAAAGCTCAATGCTGAACACAAGGGGAAGGAGCCTTAGAGCAAATAAGAGGATGAACCTCGCCAGCAAAATACAGGGGGACAGAAGAAATTTCCACCGAAGGTTAAAACAGTGAACATGACATATGACACTCATATCCCAAAAAGGGAGCGCAAGCGCGCACTCCGAGATGTCTACGCCGTTGAGCATGTTGCCCCCAAATTCAACCCATGGTCGGCCTGTCCGGTCACTTTTGATCGCAGGGATCATCTGACTAGTATTCGTCATGGGGGTTCGGCTGCCCTAGTGCTTGACCCAATAATCGATGGATACCATCTCACCCGAGTCCTCATGGACGGCGACAACAGTCTTAATCTGATATATCAGGACACTGTCCACAAGATGAGGATAGACCCGTCAAGAATCAAGCCAAGCAGCACGACCTTTAAAGGAGTGATACCGGGCGTAGAAGCCCGCTTCAGGGGCTCTTTAACATTGGAGGTCGTATTCGGCTCTCCTGATAACTTTCGAAGCGAAGAGTTAATCTTCGACATAGCTCCATTCCGAAGTGGCTATCATGCTCTACTCGGCAGAAAGGCATTCACCCGCTTTAATGCAGTCCTGCATTATGCTTATCTAAAGCTTAAAATGCCTGGACCACGTGGCGTCATCACGGTCAATGGAAATATGGAGCGCTCTCTCCGTATGGAGGAGGACACCGCGGCCTTTACAGCCGAAGTCCAAAACGGTCTATTCAAGCCGGATAACCTGTCGATCGCACACATAACTAAACGTATCTGACACATGCCTCGGTTCGGTAGCTCAGATGAACCTAAGCTAGATTAGTAGCTACGCCCCCATCGACTGCTCCATAAGGTGATAGCACATGTATGTCGAGTGCATAATTATGCCTTCAAAATCCCTTGGGCGGCGCTGGGGGCACACTTCATATAGTCCATAGTTCGGCTTGACCCTATTTGGACTCAAAAC
>LR738713.1:227381341-227451749 GCA_902687465.1 Secale cereale | reverse complement strand
GCTTTAATGCAGTCCTGCATTATGCTTATCTAAAGCTTAAAATGCCTGGACCACGTGGCGTCATCACGGTCAATGGAAATATGGAGCGCTCTCTCCGTATGGAGGAGGACACCGCGGCCTTTACAGCCGAAGTCCAAAACGGTCTATTCAAGCCGGATAACCTGTCGATCGCACACATAACTAAACGTATCCGACACATGCCTCGGTTCGGTAGCTCAGATGAACCTAAGCTAGATTAGTAGCTACGCCCCCATCGACTGCTCCATAAGGTGATAGCACATGTATGTCGAGTGCATAATTATGCCTTCAAAATCCCTTGGGCGGCGCTGGGGGCACACTTCATATAGTCCATAGTTCGGCTTGACCCTATTTGGACTCAAAACTTATCTTTTTAGGTTCATTAAACAATCCAGTCTTGTCATGGCCACATTGGATTTATTTTTCTTTTCCAGGTTTCTTTTTCTTTTTACAGACGACCATCGTACTCCCCCCTTCAAGGACACATTACAGAATAGGAAATGGCGCAGACATGCAGCAGGGACCCGCACTAAGGTTTCGTTTTAGATTAAGACCATGTGTAAACCTTTTTTTCTCTTTCTTATTATATACTTTTCTGGCATGTAAAATGTCCAAGAAAGTTATCTGCATTATCTTTAAGCTTACAGCACGCCGTACTATAAAGGGATATTAATAGAGCAGCTTGATTCACATTATGTTCAGAGTTTTATTCACTCACCATAAATGTTCTCTCCCCACATCAGACTGCCACATGTGCCTTGTCAATAAGGGTCCATTACCAGGGGCTGTTCTCAGCCCGGTATATGTCGAAAAGACCGAATACCTATAGGGAGTGTTCGGCGTCCTGGATGTTTGACTTATATGCATCAGTTCCAAATCACGTCTTGGGTCAATAGTTGGGTTGCCCGGCTCCTGTGCTTACCCCTATGCTCCTGATTGTTCAGCTAGGGTGTAAAGGGAGAACTACTACGATTGTACCTCTGGCTCGTCCGGTCAAGTACCTCAGTAGAGAAAGCAGAAAACTGACCGTCATGATAGGCGAGAACCTGGTCCGCAATCCGGTGATTTAGTTTTATACTATGATCGATAGAGATCTACCCCGTGTTATATGAAGGGTTGGTTTTTTCACCCAGCCAGGTGCAATTGGATACCTTAAGTAAGGAATATCATAACTGCACCAGGGGCTGGTACCTAGCCCCACATGTCAAGCTCCTACGACTAAGTGAAAGAAATAACTCCGCACAGTCTGATTGCCGAGTTCGCTCCGCATACACCTCCTATACGGACCAAGATATTGGATAAAGAGTGTACATGTATATGACCGAACACCCCAGTACTATGTACATGGGGGCTGTAGCCGACGACTAGAAACTTTCATATTTAAATAAACAGTCACACGCGAGGTAAAAGACGCTTATATTATAATATCGCAAAAGTCATATACATCGGATTCATAAGCTTCAGTCTTTACATCCAGATACAATTACTCGAAGATAATGTCCTTCGAGCACTAGCCTGCTACAAGGCAAATGCCTTCTATGATGTGCTCGAAGTACTTCTCCGCCTTGCGGTGCTCCTTGCCTGCGCGTGGTCCACCGGTGGCTATATGCTCCACCCTCATCTTCACCCAGTGGACTTTCACACGAGCGAAGGCCATCCGAGCACCTTCTATGCAGGCCGAACGCGTCAACACGCTGATACGTCCATTTTTGCATCATGCTTATATGTTGATATTTATTGCATTATGGGCTGTTATTACATGTTTTGTCACAATACTTATGCCTTTCCTCTCTTATTTTACAAGGTTTACATGAAGAGGGAGAATGCCGGCAGCTGGGATTCTGGGCTGTAAAAGGAGCAAACTCTGGAAATCTATTCCGCACAACTCAAAAAGCCCCGAAATTTCACAGGACTCCGTTTCAGAAAATGTAAAAATATCTGGCGAAAGAAGATCACAAGGGGGCCACCTGCTGTCCATGAGGGTGGGGGGCGCGCCCCCCTCTCTGGACGCGCCCCCTATCTCGTGGGCCCCCCGATGGCCCCCCGGTGCCCATCTTCCCCTATATGAGGGGTTTTTACCTGGAAAAAATCACAAGGTCGCTTTCGGGACCAAACGCCGCTGTCTCGAGGCGGAACCGAGGCGGAAACCAATCTAGGGCTCTAGCGGAGTAGTTCTACTGGGGATACTTCCCTCCAGGAGGGGGAAATGGTCACCGCCGTCATCACCAACAACTCTCCCATCTTGGGGAGGGCTATCTTCATCAACATCTTCACCAGCACCATCTCCTCTCAAACCCTAGTTCATCTCTTGTATCCAATCTTTGTACCCAAATCTCAGATTGGTACCTATGGGTTGCTAGTAGTGTTGATTACTCCTTGTAGTTGATGCTAGTTGGTTTACTTGGTGGAAGATCATATGTTCAGATCCATTATGCATATTAATACCCCTCTGATCATGAACAATATTATGTCTTGTGAGTAGTTACTTTTGTTCCCCGGGACATGGGAGAAGTTTTGCTATTAGTAGTCATGTGAATTTGGTCTTCGTTAGATATTTTGATGAGATGTATGTTGTCTCTCCTCTAGTGGTGTCATGTAAACATCGACTACATGACACTTCACCATTATTTGGGCCTAGAGGAAGGCATTGGGAAGTGATAAGTAGATGATGGGTTGCTAGAGTGACAGAAGCTTAAACCATAGTTGATGCGTTGCTTCGTAAGGGGCTGATTTTGATCCATATGTTTCAGGCTATAGTTAGGTTTACCTTAATACTTCTTTTGTAGTTGCGGATGCTTGCATTAGAGGTTAATCATAAGTGGGAGGCTCGTCCAAGTAAGTACAACACCCAAGCACCGGTCCACCCACATACCAAATTATCAAAGTACCGAACGCGAATCAGACGATTGTGATGAAAACTAGCTTGACAATAATTCCCATGTGTCCTCGGGAGCGCTTTCCTTTATATAAGAGTTTGTCCAGGCTTGTCCTTTGCTACAAAAAGGATTGGGCCACCTTACTGCACCTTATTTACTTTTACCTTTTGTCACTTGCTACCAATTACCTTATCACAAAACTATATGTTACCTATAATTTCAGTGCTTGCAGAAAATACCTTACTGAAAACTGCCTATCATTTCCTTCTGCTCCTCGTTGGGTTCGACACTCTTACTTATCAAAAGGACTACGATAGATCCCCTACACTTGTGGGTCATCACACGCCGACCTGTGGACTCGCCTCGATGAGTCGCTTCACCAATACGAAGTTGCTACTTGGGCTTGGATCAGCAGGCCATAGCCGGACTATCAAGTCCTTCATGGCCGAGCCTGCCATGTCGTGCAGCTCGACCAGCAGCTTCATCTGGTTGTTGAAGGGCACCGGATGTTTTGGCGCATAGAACTGCGAGCAAAACAATTTCTCTGTGTCGTTCCCCTCCCGGGCTCGGAAGTATTGGGCGGCGACTGCACTACTCCTCGGAAGATCAACGAACACGCTTGGAGAACTCCATAACCGTGTCAGCCCAAGATACTTCCGCCCTCCAAAGATGCCCTGTAAGAGAAAAATCTTACTAGATGCTATCTGTCGTGCCTGCTTGATTTCTACACAGGCGATGTGCGCCTCGCCTCGCGCATCCTGGGCAGACTTAACTGCCACAGCGAGCTCAGACGCTTGTTCCGAAGTCTTCTTTTCCAATGCCTCACATTTGACAATGGCATCGTTGAGCTTAACCTCGACTTCGGACACCCGACCCCGGTGCTTCTCGCACTCAGCCTTTTCGGCCTCCAAATAGGCAGCCGCTTTGTCAGCGGCTACCTTGTTCGCTTCGTCCTCCTTCTAGGCCTTGGCAACCTCGCCCTTGAGGGCCTCGAGCTCAATGGCGCCAACTGTGTAATACAGAATACCATATCAGAGTTCATAAACATACTCAATCAATTAGTCTTCTTGACATCTTAATTTCTTAAAAATCCGCATACCTTGCGTTTCATCTAAACGCTGATTGACGCGGTCGAGGTCTGTGCTGGCCAACAAGAGCTTCCGGTTTAGTTCGGCAACCTCCGCATCTCGCGCAGTTGCCGCTACTAGTGAAGCATGTACAACAGTTCAGCTCTGTAAGTATGCTATACTATGGATACTTCGTCTGATTCTCTTCAGAATCACACAAAGCATCAGGGGCTACTGGCTATGTATGTGCGTAAAAAAAAGTTCTATAAACAACATTACATTGCTTACCTCAAAGCCTGCTAACAGGCTGTTGAAGGCTTCATTAAGTCCACCCTTGACGGACTGAATCTTCTTCATCACCGCACCCATCACGGTGCGGTGGTCTTCCACGATGGAAGCACTTTGCAGTGCTCCCTCCATAGGATCTGGCGCCTCCGGATTGACTCCGGGCGTCGTCGTGTCCGCCCCCGCCTGGGGGGCCTGGTCTTTGGACCCCGGAGCCGCATTAGGCTCCGGGTCAATGTTCGGGAGGGCCCAGATTGTTCAGGCCCCCATCATCGGTCTCCATGGGGGTTGCTTCCCCATGGTCTGCAGCGACCGAGGTATTACCCCCGGTCGCCCTGTCACCTGCTCCCCCCTCATCTCCTTGGGTGGAGGACACTTTAGTGTCCCCACCGATCATGGGCGATGGAGCTCGGACCAGCGGGTCACTCTCCATCTCTCCAGGATCTAGAGAGTTCCCCTCCGATAAGGAGGTGTCGGGGTGTCCTCCGGGAGGGCTGTAAGTCAGCAGGTGAAAAATACCAAGTAAGCATCGAAAAATGCTAAACAAATAGAGGCGCAGCAGTTAATCCGGACAAACTTAAGATTCGGGCAGGGGTTTCTCCCTCACGAAGCTATGTTCGGACGAATCCGAACTAGCAGCGAGGCTCATCTTCCTCCGGGGTGCGGCCGTGCCTGCTTCAGCAGGTGCCACCTTCTTCTTCCCCCTGCCTTGCACAGGGTGCTCTTCTTCGTTTTTATCTTCTTCTTCTTCCTCCTTCTCATCATCTTCCTCCCCCTCTTCATAGGAGAGAATGTTGATCTCCTCGGACTTCTTGTCCGCAGGGCGGGGGCTATCTCCGGCCCCCTTGCTCTTCTACTTGGGCTTCTTGGCTGGCGCCTTGTATGGCGCCGGGACCAGCATCGTCGTCAGTCGAGGCGATTATGGGTCTTCGGGCAAAGGCGCCGAACACTTGATACGGGTCACCTTCTTCGTCCAGCCTTGTATATCATGCAAAAACTCTACTTAATGCTATCATTAAATAAGGGAAGAAATATATGTTCAACAAAGTTTTCTATTACCTCTGGGGCGGAGAGCGCGGTGCTAAAGCCCGCGTTCTCGGTTTCTGCCGGCCACTCCTTCTGGCTCTTAAAGAGATGCCTCCAGATCTCTTTGTGCGTAAAGCCAAAGAGATGCTTCAGCAGCTTATCTCCTACCGGATCGAACTCCCATAGGGAGGAGTCCCAGCTTTGGCAAGGGAGAATAAGCCGGGCCAGCATTACCTGGACCACGGACGAGAGTTGGTGCCCTTTGGAAATCACGCGGGATACACGGCTCTGGAGTGTCGTCACTTCAGTTTTTAACCCCCAGTCCAGACTCTTTTTGGTCCAGGAGGTCAACCTCTCTGGGGTCCGGATCTGAAAGCAGGCTCCGCCGCCCATTTGGCGTCACGGGGTTCGGTGATGTAGAACCACTCTTGCTGCCAGACCTAATTCATCTATACGAATGACCCTTTGGGCCAAGTCGCATTCAAGAGCTTACTGATCATGGCGCCCCCGCACTCCGCGTGCTACCCATCCACCACCTTCGGCTTCACGTTGAAGGTTTTGAGCCATAGGCCGAAGTGTGGAGGGATGCGGAGGAAAGCTTCACACACCAATATGAAAGAAGAGATGTGAAGGATTGAGTTCGGGGCTAGATCATGGAAATCTAGCCCGTAGAAGAACGGTAAACCCCGAACAAAGGGGTGAAGTGGAAACTTTAGCCCTCTGACAAAGTGGGAAGTGAACACTACCCTCTCGCCCGCCTCTGGGACATGAATCACCTGACCCTTGGCAGGAACTCGGTGCGCGATGTCAGTGGCGAGATAGCCCACGCTCCGCAGATCCTCCATGGTTTTTTCAGTGACCGTGGCGGCCTCCCACTTTCCCCTAGCGCTGGAACCAGCCTTTGCTGGGGAAGGAGGCGGTGGTTGAGGAACGTAGAGCGGTGGGCGCAAGAGATGGGGAAGCTGCGGCTAGGGAGATTGGAGAGCTCGAGCTTGAGGAAGGCGTGGGGATGATGAAAGGGATTGGTGTCCTTTTATAATGATGTGAAGACAGAACGTCCCCCACTTTAGCCATAAACCTCGCTGATTCCCAAAGCGGTCGTGCGTAATACACGGCGTGGGTGCTCACGTTATATTGATAAGGATCCCATAATAAGCGGGCATGATCTCTATTCTGATAAGACGTGTCAATGAGGATATGCCTCGAAACGTGAAACCAGGGCCAAATAAAACGGTTCGATATGTTAGTGGGATGGACGTGACGCTTCACCAAAGTTGTCAGTAGAGACACACTATTCATTTTCTTTTAAGAGCCTTGCCTTCGAGGCTAAGGGTTGTACTAACTTTGCAGGGCCGAACATAATACACCT
Source organism: Secale cereale (assembly GCA_902687465.1). Taxonomy (NCBI): domain Eukaryota; kingdom Viridiplantae; phylum Streptophyta; class Magnoliopsida; order Poales; family Poaceae; genus Secale; species Secale cereale. The sequence goes on along the minus strand of LR738713.1, from coordinate 227,445,108 downwards.
TTTTGCAGAAGATATATTTGGAGGAAGGAACCTGCCTTGCAATGCCGAAGACAATACGGAAGCCGAACTCATCGTCATCGAAGTCAGGTTCAGGGGCTACCGAGGGAGTCCTGGATCGAGGGGTCCTCGGGAGGTCATATAACTCTTGGTGGGCCGGACTGGTGGGCCATGAAGATCATAGTCAAAGATCATCTCTCGTATCGGGATAGGACTCATGTATTCGTATAATGGCAATTTTTAGGTTCGGGTGTAATATTTCCTTCCTCTTCAAGATGGTATGTACAAACCCTAGGCCCCTCTGGTGTGTATATTAACCGGAGGGTTTAGTCTGTAGAGGCTAATAGAGAAACACAAATCCTCATAGGTTAGACTCTAGGATTTAACCAATACGATCTCGAGGTAGATCAACTCTTGTATTCATATTCATCCATATTAATATAGCAGGAAGTAGGGTTTTACCTCGACCGAGAGGGCCCGAACCTGGGTAAACATCGTGTCCCCAGCCTCCTCTTACCATCAACCCTCAGACGCATAGTTCGGGACCCCCTACCCAAAAAGTTGTCAGTTAAGACACATTATTTTTATTCTCTCAAAAGCCTTTCCTTCGAGGCTAAGGGTTGTACTAACCATGCAGAGCCGAACACAATACACATTTTGTAGGAGATATATTCGGAAGAAGGAACCCGCCTTGCAATGCCGAAGATAATACGGAAGTCGAACTCATCGTCATCGAAGACAGGTTCAGGGGGCTACTGAGGGAGTCCTGGATAGAGGGGTCCTCATGTGGTCGGATAACTCATGATGGGCTGGACTGGTGGGCCATGAAGATCATTGCTGAAGATCGTCTCTTGTATCCGGAGAGGACTCATGTATACGTATAATGGCAGGTTTTAGGTTCGGGTGTAATCTTTCCTTCCTCTGTAAGATGGTTATGTACAAACCCTAGGGCCCTCCGGTACATATATAAACTAGAGGGTTTAGTCCGTAGAGGCTAAGGTAGAAGGGAAACAACAGAATCATAGGCTAGACTCCTAGGGTTTAGCCATTACGATCGTGAGGTAGATCAACTCTTGTAATCATATTCATCAAGATCAATCTAGCAGGATGTAGGGTATTATCTCGATCGAGAGGGCCAGAACCTGGGTAAACATCGTGTCCCCAGTCTCCTGTTACCATCGATCCTCAGACGCATAGTTCGGAACCGCCTACCCGAGATCCGCCAGTTTTGACACCGGCATTGGTGCTTTTATTCAAAGTTCCACTATGTCGTCGACCGAAGGACTGATGGATTGCTTCGTCAACAACGATGGCACAGCCGAGGGAACTTTTTCTCCCAGCCAGCTTTTTGTGTCCGGTGGCTTCATGCTCCGTGCCAACACAGAATGCCACCTCGAGCAAGTTGAGAGCTACGCCCCTGGCCATCAGGTCAGGTTAGGAAGCTTGAACTACGTTGCTCATATCCGCAGAGACTTGATCTTCGACGGATTCGAGCCCATGGCGATCGCTCCCTGCCACCACGATGAACATGACCTAACTCTATCATCGGGCCACCTCCAGGGAATAGCACATGTAACCATTATGGCCTTAGATCTGGAGCAGATCGCGTCACCCGAGGACGGGAAGCTCAACCCCGCCGTGGAAGCCGCAGACTCAGCGGCGCTGGAGCCGCACAAAGACCAAACTCTGAGAGGGATATGTGTTACAAGAACTCTGGACTCATCTCCAGCTGCAGGTTCCGAACCATGTGCATCTGCGCCCTTCGATCTTGATCAGGTCTCTATCGCCGAATTCAGCGCCGGAGATATCTTCTGGCACTCACCTTTTGGCGATGTGCTAAATTCATTAAAATATTTCTCCTTAGCTAGGGACACACAGCCGAATTATATCCGGTTCGAACAGGAGGCTGATGATGGAGAATTTCACTTCCCACCCACCACCCACTTGGTAGCCACGTTTGAAGATCTAACTGATCTACTTGACTACGCTTCTGAAGATTTCGAAGGGATGGACCTTGAAGCCGAAGCAGATCTAGACCAAAACCAGCCCGCAACCGGGCGATGGACAGCTACGTCTTCATATGACGTGTATATGCTGGATACGCCAAAAGAGAAGGAGGGCGACGGTGAAAACGATAACACAAAGGACAAGCCTGTCGATGAACTTCCCAAGCGTCGGCATCCGAAGCGCCGAACTAAATCCCGTAAAGGGAAAGATAGCAAACCTGTCACTAATGACGGTGACAGTCCGGAGCAAGCGGAAGACCCCGCAGATCCAGTGATGGAGTAGGACGAGCGAGAGGACGGCGAACATAGTCCGAGACCGCTGTCTGATGACAGCGATGCCGAAGATAGGAATTATAAACCTGTCTCCGAAGAGGATGTTAGCCTGGGCGATGATGAATACATTGTCCCAGAAGAACCCTTAGAATAAAAGCGCTTCCATCGGAGGCTTATTGCCACCGTAAGGAGCCTGAAAAAGAAGCAGCGACGGCTTCGAGCCACACAAGATACGCTCAATGATAGATGGAACGAAGTGCTGGACGCTGAGCAAAAATATGGCAGCAATCGCCAAACCAAAGGCTATCCTAAGCGTAAACTACTGCCTGAATTTGACGACGAGGCTACTGCGCCTATACCACAGAAGAATAACATCACCGACAAGCCGGATCGACCACCTCGTGGACGGGACAGGGTGGCTAGCAATGGCATACACAAGCCAGCACACCCGCCCCGTAAAGGAAAGGAGGATGCGTCTCAGGGCCAGAAACACTATCTGCATGAGGACCTAAACAAAAAGGCTGGCATGGCCAGATCCATCTACGGATCTAGGGACCGTGCTCCCGCATGGAATGGCGGCTATCAAGCCAATCATGCCGGTCATATACCAGTTTGGGGTTAATACCAAACATCACAACCGTCGGACATACGCCATGACATAGCAAAATACAGGGGCGCCGCACACCCTCTGTGCTTCACCGATGAGGTGCTGGATCACGAATTTCCAGAACGGTTTAAACCCGTAAATATCGAGGCGTATGATGGAACGATGGATCCTGCTATCTGGATAGAAGACTTTATTCTTCACATCCACATGGCTCGCGGAGATGATCTCCTCGCCATCAAATACATACCCATCAAGCTGAAAGGACCAGCTCACCACTGGCTAAACAGCCTCCGAGAGAACTCCATTGGAAGTTGGGAAGAACTTGAGGATGCTTTTCGGGCCAATTTTCAAGGGACCTATGTCCGGCCCCCGGATGTTGACGATCTAAGTCACATCATCCAACAACCCGGGGAGTCAGCCCGCAAGCTTTGGAATCGGTTTCTCACTAAGAAGAACCAAATCATCGTCTGTCCGGACGCTGAAGCCTTAGCGGCCTTCAATCATAGTGTCCGGGACGAATGGCTAGCTAGACACCTCGGGCAGGAAAAGCCGAGGACAATGGCAGCCCTAACTACACTCATGACCCGTTTTTTTGTGGGTGAGGAGAGCTGGCTAGCTCGTAGCAGCACCAGCGACCCTGGAACATCTGAAGTCATGGGCGGCAATGGAAAGCCACGACGTAATAAAAACAAACATCGAAATAATGCTGGAAGCCCAGATAATACAACGGTAAACGCCGGATTCAGTGGCTCCAGACCCGGTCTATGGAAGAAGCCATTTAAAGGCAACAAACACGGTCCATCTAGCCTGGACAAAATATTAGATAGGCCCTGAGAGATCCATGGCACCCCAGATAAACCTGTAAACCATACCAACTATAATTGTTGGGTCTTGAAGCAGGCCGGCAAGCTCAACGTCGAACACAAGGGAAAGGGACCTCAGAGCGAAGACGAGGATGAACCTCACCAGCCGAACACAGGGGGACAGAAGAAATTTTCACCGCAGATCAAAACAGTGAACATGATCTATGTCACTCATATCCCAAAGAGGGACCGCAAGCGCGTACTCCGAGATGTCTATGCCATCGAGCCTGTTGCCCCCAACTTCAACCCATGGTCGGCCTGTCCGATCACTTTTGATCGCAGGGATCATCCGTCTAGTATCTGTCATGGGATTCGGCTGCCCTAGTGCTTGACCCAATAATCGATGGATACCATCTCACTCGAGTCCTTATGGATGGCGGCAGCAGTCTCAGTCTGATATATCAGGACACTGTCCGCAAGATGGGGATAGACCCGTCAAGAATCAAGCCAAGCAGCATGACCTTTAAAGGAGTGATACCGGGCGTAGAAGCCCGCTGAACGGGCTCTTTAACATTGGAGGTCGTATTCGGCTATCCCGATAACTTTCAAAGCAAAGAGCTAATCTTCGACATAGCTCCATTCTGAAGTGGCTATCATTCACTACTCGGAAGAACGGCATTCGCACGCTTCAATGCAGTGCCGCATTATGCTTATTTAAAAGCTCAAAATGCCTGGACCATGTGGCATCATCACAGTAAATGGAAATATGGAGCGCTCTCTTCGTACAGAGGAGGACACTATGGCCTTAGCAGCCGAAGTCCAAAATGGCCTATTCAAGTCGGACAGCCTGTCGGTCGTTAAGACCGCAGACACAGCTAAACGTGTCCGGCATACGCCTCAGTGCAGCAGCTCGGATGACCCTGAGCTAGATTAGCAGTTACCCTCCCACCGACTGCCCTATAAGGTGGTAGCATACGTGCCTCGCGCACACAATTATGCCCTTAAAATTCATTGGGTTGCGCTGGAGGCACACTGTAGACAAATAATCCATTGTTCGGCTCGACCCTATTCGGACTTTAAAATTATCCTTCAAGGTTCATTAAACGAACCGGTTTTGTTTACGGCCACACTAGACTTCTTCTCTTTTCCAGGTTATTTCTTTCTTTTTTTACAAACGGCCATCACACTCCCCACTCCAAGGACACATTACAAAGGAGAAAACGGCACAGACGTGAACCAGGGACCCGCGCTAAGGTTTCTTTTTAGATTAAGACCCCGTGTAAACCTTTTTTCTCTTTTCTGTTGTATACCTTTCTGGCATGTAAAATGTCCGAGGAAGTTATCGGCATTATTGTAAACATACGGCTCGCCGTACTATAATAGGATATTATAGAAACAACTTGGTTTATGTTATATTCAGAGTTTTATTCTCTCACCACCAGTGTTCTCTCCCCACGTCAGATTGCCACATGTGCCTTGACAACAGTGTCCATTACCAGGGGCTGTATCCAACAGGTATATGTCGAAAAGCCCGAACACCTATAGGGAGTGTTCGGCGTCCTGCATATTTACTTTATATGCATCTGTTCCGAATCATGTCTTGGGTCAATAGTTGGGTTGCCCGGCTCCTATGCTTACCCCTATGTTCCCGATTGTTCGGCTAGGGTGTAAAGGGATAACTACTGCGATTATACTACTGGCTCGTCCGGTCACGTACCTCAGTAGAGAAAGCCGAAAACTGACTGTCATGGTATGCGAGAACCTGGTCCGCGATCCGGTGACTAAGTGTTATACTACGATAGATGGAGATCTACCCCATGTTATACGAAGGGTTGGTTTTTGCCCAGTCGCGTACAAATCGATACCTTAATTCGGAAATACCATATACGCACCAGGGGCTAGTACCTAGCCCCACTTGTCAAACTCTTATGGCTAAGTGAAAGCAATAACACTGCATAGTGTGATTTCCTGGTACGCTCCGCATACACCTCCTACACAGACCAAGACGTTGGATAAAGAGTGTTTGTGCACATGACCGAACACCCCAGTACAATTAACATGAGGGCTAAAGCCGGCGACTGGAAACTTTCAGAGTCAAATAAACGGCTGCATAGGAGGTAAAAGTCTCTCACATTATAATAGCGCAAAAGTTATATACATCGGTTCATAAGCTCAAGTCTTTACAACCGGATACAATTATTCAAAGATAATATCTTTTGAGCACTGGCTTTCTACAAGGTAGGAGCCTTCTATGACGTCCTCTAAGTATCTCTCTGGCTTGCGGTGCTCCTTGCCTTCGGGCGGACCAGCAGTAGCTATATCATGCGCCTTCATCTTCGCCCAGTGCACCTTTACACCGACGAGGGCCATCCGAGCACCCTCTATGTAGGCCGAACGCTTCAACGTGTCGACCCGCGGACTTGCTTCGACGAGCCGCTTCACCAATCCGAAGTAGCAACTTGGGACTGGCTCAGGGGGCCATAGCCAGACTATCAAGTCCTTCGTGGCCGAACCCGCCATATTGTGCAGCTCGACCAGCTGCTTCATCTAGTCATTGAGGGGCACCAGATGTTTTGGCGCATAGAACTGCGACCAGAACAACTTCTTCATGTCGTTCCCCTCCTGGGCTCGGAGGTATTTGCGGCGTCAGCACTGCTCCTTGGAAGATCAGCAAGCACGCCTGGAGAACTCCATAACTGTGTCAACCCAAGGTACTTCCGCCCTCCGAAGATGCTCTGTAAGAGAAAAGTCTTACCAGATGCTATCTCCCGCGCCTGCTTGATTCTTCACAAACGCTGCGTGACTCGCTTCGCGCATCCTGGGCAGCCTTAACTGCCGCAGTGAGCTTGGATGCTTGTTTCGAAGCCTTCAACTCCAACGCCTCGCAGTTGCGAATAGCATTTTTGAGTTCATCCTCGACTTCGGACACCCGCCATGTGTTGTTGGCACGCGACCTTTTCGACCTCTAGACCGGCAACCACTTTGTCAGCGATTGCCTTGCTCGCCTTGGCCTCCTTCTTGGCCTTGGCGAGTTCACCCATGAGGGCCTTGAGCTCAGTGGCGCCAACTATTTAAAACAGAATATCATAAAGAGTTTATACTCATAGTTAATTAATTAGTCTTCTTGACATCAGATACGATGTATCTATAATTTTTTATTGTTCCATGCTCTTATAAGTCTTGGATGTTTAATGGGCTTTGTCATACACTTTTACATCATTTTTGGGACTAACCTACTAACCCAAAGGCCCAGTCCAGATTGCTGTTTTTTGCCTGTTTCAGGGTTTTGCAGAAAAAGAATATCAAACGGAGTCCAAACGGAATGAAACCTTCGCGAGAGATATTTTTTGGAGAAAATCACGCACGGAGAACTTCAGAACCACGTTAGAAGAGCCACGAGGTTCCCACGGGGGTGGGGGCGCGCCCCCTGGCTCGTGGGGCCCCCGTGACTCTCCCGGTGTCCTCCTTCCTCCTATATAAGTCTACGTACCCCGAAACCATCAGCAACAGAGAGAAAACCCTAATTCCACCGCCGTAACCATCTGTTCCCGTGAGATCCTATCGGTGGGAACGACACCTATGGGATCACAAGAATCCCTACTACGGTTAGCGGGGTGCGGGGTTGAGAGAAGAGCGGATCAAACAGATAGCACACGGTTCGTTTATCCAGGTTCGGGCCGCGAGGATGCGTAAAACCCTACTCCTGCTTTGGTGGATTGTACATCTTTGTTCTTCAGCTAGCTATGGGGCGTGAGGAGCTCCAAAAAGCTGAATCCCTCTCCTGGTCGCCTCGGGCCTCCTTTTATAGGGAAAAGGGGTTGCCACAGTGGCACACAGGAGGTGGAAAGGGTACAGTGATGCGAGTTTATCCCTCACATTACTTGACAAGGCGCATTTAATGTGTCTTGCTTAGGTGTCCTTGCTTTATCGGGGACGGGGGAGAGATCTGTCTTGTCCGTCGCCGCTTCTTCTTGTGTCGACACGCGCCCTGGCCAGCGATGCCTGAGATGCCATGTAGGTAGGCAGGAAACTGAGGTGGCGCAATGGTGGGTCTTCACGAAGATCTGCATGTCGCCACGTAGGTGCCTGCCCAGCTGGTTGGGTCGGGAGCTGCATACGGCGGTGGAAGTTTAGTTGGCGTGGGCCTGATGGTGGCCCTGCGGATGTCCTTGGCAAGGGCCTTGCCGGGGCCCCGGCAAGGGTCTTGCCGCGGTGCCTGCTGCCATCTCTGGCAAGGTGCTTGCCGGACGTCTTGTGGTCTTCCTTGGCTGGGATCCCGCCAAGGGTCGTCGTCTTCTTAGTCCGTATCTGATCTTGAATGTCTTCACGAAGATCTGCATGCCACTACGGGGATGTCTCCCGAATCCTTGCCCTATGGGGGCAGCGGACACAAGGGTGATTTGCTCCGTAGGCGTGGGGCGAGTTGCCGCGGCAAGGGTCTTGCCGGGCCTGCTAAGCCGGCCCTGGCAAGGATCTTGCCGGGGGAGCCCGCCTCGTCCCTTGGTTCTTCGTGATCTTGTTCTTTGGTGTCGTTCTAGTTCTCTTGAGCTTTGGTCTTACCCTGGCTTACCTCCCTTGCCTTGCTTGGTGCGGCGGTGCGCGTGGCTCAGACTGCCCGTGCACAGTCATAGGGGTACAAAAAGTGTACCTCCCCTTTTTGTACACCGACAGGAGCCCCCGGGCCTGGGCCACACATAAGCGCGACGCGTTGTTGGGCTAGGCCCAGAACGGTGCGCGGGCAGGCGGGACGCTTTTTACCGTGGTAAGAATTTTCGCGATGTGCTTTGTATGATTCGCGCGCGTGGCGCGGTGCGAAGGGGTGTGCGTGACGTGGGTGGCATGCATGGGGCGGTTCCCGCAGGCATGCATCACATCATAGTATAGAGGTGGCTTCGCGCCTTCCTCGTAAAAGGAGGGAGGCGTGGGGGCGCGGCTCATTTACTAAATGGAGTCGAGGCGCGGTCTTCAAGGCGTCCACTCCCCATGATCACGGGGTGGGGAGAGGTCGCCTCACTTGTCACCTCGGTTCTACGCATTGGCCCTGTGTCTCCCATGCGCTTGGGGTGGCGAATGGTGGAGGTGGGGAACCGGGCCATCGCAGGTTGGGGCAGCGGGTTGGTCCTGGTTCCCTACGCTTCTTGTGTCTTGATTGGCCGAGCGGGGCGGCTGAGCCCCAACCCCGTATTCTTCCATCCTCTTCCTTCTTCTGCTTTCGCTTCTTCCTTCCCCTTGCAATGGAGAAAGGGAATCCCGGTCCTTCGACGGTGGCGGCAAGGGTTGCTGCTCGACAACGCGTCCCTCCTCCTCCTACACCTGTGGTGGTAGAGCCAGCCGCGAGGAGAAGGGGGAGAGGGCGAGGCCGTGGGCGAGGTCGGGGTAGAGGTCGCAGCGCTCAGGGAACAGTAGGACGGGGCAGCGCGCCGGCCTCGCCCCCGCCAGCGGCTCCTGCTCCGATGGAGGGCCACGTTGTGGACAATCCCCGTGAATTCTTCGTCAGGTTGCGCCGGCCGCCGTGCCGTCACCTTCGCCCCCGACTCCATTCGCGTGGGAGATGGAGCTGAATCCGCCGCAGTCATTGTGGTTGCGTATGAGGGGCTGCTGGATTAGCGGTACGCGGGTCCGCGTCGACTTCCCTGCTCCTCATGTGATGTATATTCGTCGGGGGTGGAAGACGTTTGCTCGTATCCACAGCTTGGCGGATGGGCTCACTCCATTTTAAGTTGATGGAGGATGGCCTTCTTTCCGTCAAGGTCTTCAGGCACTTCGGCACTCGTGCAAGGTGCTGCGTGGAGAGCTCTTCTGATGATGAAGATTCCTCCTCGAGCGAGAGTGACGAGGAGGACAGCGACAGCGATGACGAGGGTGGTAGGCGGCAGGATGACGGGTTCGACTAGGTGTCGGGCGCCGTTCCATGCGGCACCGGTGACCCCATCATCCGTGTCACCGGATCCTTGAACTTCTCGGGGCCGTCTTCTTGGGCGGCTGGCATTGGGGGGCTGTGTAAGAGGAAGAGGGCGGGTGGCAAGGCCGTCAAGTCGGAGTACGCGGGCACTGACGCCTTCGACGCGTACTGACGTCCTGCCGCCTCGTCTTCGAGCTCTGCTTCCGGCGCCGCCATCACCATCCAGCCTTTGGGCGGCCACCAAGATGTCCTCTCGGTGTCTTCTGCCACCCGTAGCTCGCCTAGGCGCTCCTTTTGCCCTTCTCTCCTCCTTGACCTGCCTCCTGAGGAAAGGGACAAGAAAGAGATTACGGGCAACTTATCTCTTTTTAGTTTGTAAGCCTTCGGGCGTCTGTTAAATTTAAAACTTGTAATCCCCTTGTTCATGTTTTTCATTCCCTATGGACTGTACCTGGGCGGGATGTTTTTTTAATGAAAAAGGGATGTTTCCCGGGTCATTTTTTCGCAGGTAGAACCCACAACAGGGAATAAATCCCTGATATCTCTAAGATAAACATTTTCTTGCCCGGCAACAGGCCTCGCCATCCCCCCACTTTGCTCGACCTTTTTCATGCCTTTGGCGGAGGCAGGGATGAAGTGGGTTTAGGCTCCTTGTTTTACCCTTTCGCTACCACGACTACGACCAAACTCGGTCCCAGGAACGAGCCCTAGGGCCTAGAGTTAGGGGAGCATGGTAGCCTGAGGATAAAACAAGGTTTCACATACCCCAGTTCGTAAGGGAATGCATGATAAGGGATGGAAAACTTATCTGAATTTGCAGCTCCCGGCAACTTCGGTTTGCTGCGGGTGAATCTTTGCTCTTGTAGCCCCCGGCAATACTGGCTGGCCGGGGTCTGGATGCTGGTCGTTCCTTTTTCTTTCCAAGTGGCTTGGGCAAGGATATCTGTGTGTCCTGCGAACCAAAGAAGGCAAAAGGACAAAGAGACGCACACTCGACCTCTAAGCTAGGGGTTAGTCGCTGCTAAGCACTATCAACCCTAACCAAGGACGAGACTTGACCTAGCATGCATGCTATAACTTAGGGCGCCAGCGCTTCATTTATTTATGCTCAGGGTATGCGCCTGGCTTTGTACAAAGGGTTACATGCCTTGTCGGCAAGGCTTGTACAAAAGGTGGCTTGCCGGGGGGCCCGGCAAGCCGCGCCTCACGGGTAAAACTTGCGAAGATGCTCAATGTTCCAGAAGTTGCTCACTGGAACGGCATTTTTGGTCTCCAGGCGGACTGCGCCAGGCCTGGTGACTCGTATTACCCGATAAGGGCCTTCCCACTTCGGCGTCAACTTGTTGGTATTCTTGGCCGATTGAACGCGGCAAAAGAACAAGGTCGCCTTCCTCAAAGCTTCGGGCACGGACCTTGCGGCTATGGTAGCGGCGCAAGGCTTGCTGGTAGCGTGCTGCTCTCACAGCCGCCCGAAGACGATCTTCCTCAAGGAGCGTTGCGTCATCTTGCCGCAGTTGCTCTTGCTCAAGCTCATCATAAGCGAGCACTCGAGGTGACCCATATATGAGTTCAGTGGGGAGAACGGCTTCTGCCTCGTATACTAGGGCAAAGGGTGTCTGGCCGGTGGCTCGATTTGGCGTCGTTCTGATCGACCAAAGAACCGTCGGCAACTCATCAATCCAACGCCTTCCATTCTTGCGCAGCCTGTCAAAGGTCTTTGTCCTTAAGCCTCGCAGTACTTCAGCGTTTGCTCTCTCAGCTTGACCATTGCTTCGTGGGTGAGCAACGGAAGCGAAACAGACTTTGCTGCCGAGGTCTTGGGTATATTGCATGAAGGTGCGGCTTGTGAACTGTGTGCCGTTGTCGGTGATGACCCTTTTGGGTACACCAAAACGGCACACTAGTCCCTTGAAGAATTTGACGGCTGACTGCGCTGTGACCTTCCTCACTGCCTCCACCTCTGGCCACTTTGTGAACTTGTCGATTGTGATGTACAAGTACTCAAAGCCCCCGACAGCATGGGGGAAAGGGCCCAGTATGTCGAGCCCCCAGACCGAGAAGGGCCAGGAGAGAGGAATGGTTTGAAGGGCTTGAGCCGGCTGATGAAGTTTCTTTGAATGGAACTGACACGCTTCACACCTGGTGACCAGTGTCGTCGCATCCTGGAGGGCAGTGGGCCAGAAGAAGCCTTACCGAAATGCCTTGCCGGCAAGGGCTCTTGACCCTATGTGGGATCCACATATGCCTCCATGTATCTCTGCCAATAGCCCAAGTCCTTCCTCTCGAGGGATACACTTCAATTTCACGTCGTTCGATCTCTTTCTGTACAGGACGTCATCGACGAACTGGTACATAGCAGATCGACATGCTACTTTTTTCGCTTCTTCCTGCTCCTCAGGAAGTTCCCCAGTTTGGAGGAATCGGATGGTATGTTGTGCCCATGCTGGAGCCTGGGGCTCGACTGCGAGGACTAAAGGCATTTCCACCGCTATAGGAGCGGCTGTCTCAACGGCAAGAGCTTGACGCTCCGCTGGAGCTAGCCGTCCCGTGGCGGGCTCAGTGTCCCCGGCAACATCCTTGCCAGTGGCTCCGGGGAGCTCGGCGGGAAAGTACTTGCCGGGCCCTGATTTCCTCCTCTTGTTTTGCTCTGTTGATGGATCAACGGATGGCTGAGAAAGCTGAAGCACAAAGGTACCTGGTTCCACAGGTAACTTGAGGGCAGCGCGCTTTGACAGGTAATCGGCGATGTCATTCTCTGCTCGGGGAACGTGCTCAACCTGTATACCATCAAAACGCTCTTCCAGCTTTCTCACTTCATCGACGTAGGCCTTCATCAACGGGCTCTGATAAACTTTGTTGACTTGTTTGACGACAAGCTGCGAATCGCCCCTCACAATGAGTTTCTTGATTCCGAGGTCTGCCGCGATCCTAAGACCAGCAAGCAGCCCCTCATATTCGGCAGTATTGTTCATTGATACCTCCCTGGGGAAGCGCATCTGGACCATGTACTTGAGGTGCTCTCCGGTGGGCGCGACAAGCAGTACGCCAGCCCCGGCGCCCTGTAAGGAGAAAGCTCCATCAAAGTACATGATCCAGTCGCAACTCGCCTCTTTGCCGGGGAGAGCAGTTTCATGGGCTTCTTCATCAGGCGTCGCGGTCCATTCTGCAACGAACTCCGCCAAGACTCGGCTTTGAATCGTCGAGGTACTTTCAAACTTGAGGCCAAAGCTGGATAGCCCCAGTGCCCACTCTACAATTCTTCCCGTTGCATTTGGATTGTGCAATATCCGTTGTAGAGGGAGGTGAGTGACGACAGTGATCTCGTGTGCCTGGAAGTAGTGACGCAGCTTCCTCGAGGCCATAAGAAGGCTGAAGAGCAATTGCTGCACACCAGAGTACATTCATCTAGCCCCCTGCAAGAGGGAGCTAACAAAGTAGACCGGGTGCTGCATCATTTTCTTCCTTGGCGGCACTCCAACCGACCGTGTCGTCTCTGCACCAACGGCATCAGGCTCTATCGTTGCTATCACCTCATCATCAATTTCTCTCTGCGCCACTAGTGCGGCGCTGACCACCTGGCTCGTTGCCGCCAGGTATAGCAGCAACAGTTCTTGTGGCCTAGGCGCAACTAGTACTAGCGTGGAGGAAAGATACCTCTTCAAATCTTGCAATGCTGCTTCGGCTTCTGGCGTCCACTCCATTGGGCCCGCCTTTTTCAAAATCTTGAAAAAGGGAAGGGCACGCTCGGCAGACTTGGAAATGAATCTGCTCGTGGCGACAACGCAGCTAGCAAGCCGACGCACATCCTTGACCCGTTTGGGTGCTTCAATCTGTTCTATAGCTTTGATCTTGTCCGGATTGGCCTCTATCCCACGATGTGACACAAAGAACCCTAGAAGCTTGCCGGACGGGATGCCAAAGACGCACTTCTCAGGGTTCAGCTTGAAATTGATCTTGCATAGGTTTGCAAATGTTTCTTGTAAATCCGGTATAAGGGTTGCCTTGTTCTTGGTTTTGACCACTATATCGTCCATATAAGCCTCCATATTTCTATGCAGCTGGGGTTCAAAACCAATCTGGACTGCCCTTGCAAACGTTGAGCCAGCACTCTTCAACCCGAAAGGCATTCGTACAAAACAATACGTACCACATGGGGTGATGAATGATGTCTTCTCTTCATCTTCTCTTGTCATGAAGATCTGATGGTAGCCGGAGTAGGCATCGAGGAATGACAACAGGTCACACCCAGTCGTGGAGTCAACAATCTGGTCGATGCGCGGCAACGGGAAGGGGTCTTTGGGACAAGCCTTATTGATATCTGTGTAATCAATACACAACCTCCACTTCCCATTCGCCTTGCGCACTACCACTGGATTGGCCAACCACGTTGGATGGAGCACTCCTCTTACCAAACCCGCTGCTTCCAGTTTCCGAATCTCCTCTGTGATGAACTCTTGTCGTTCCAAAGCTTGAACCTGACCTTCTGCTTGACGGGCCATGCATGAGGACAAACAGCAAGGTGGTGCTCAATCACCTCCCTGGGAACGCCGGGGATGTCGGATGCTTGCCATGCAAACACATCGACATTCGCCCGCAGGAAGGTGATGAGCGCGTCTTCCTATTTGTCATCAAGGGCGGAGCTTATGGCGAAAGCCCCTCCCGTGCCGTCCTCCTTGACAGAAACTTTCTTGGTTTTCGGCGGCGTGGCCCTGGACTTCTTGTTTCTGCCGGTGGAGCTCTCTGGCATGTCCTCGACGGGAGCAATACACTCCGAAGAGGTGCGCTTGCCGGAGTGGGTGTCCGAGGTCTCACCGATCTTCTTCTTCTTCTTCCCTCCCGGGGCTCCAGTGGCAGGAGCAAGTGCCCTAGTGGCGGCAGCTGCTGCAACAACTTGTTGGTAGAGTTAGTCAGCGCAAATCAGTGCATCTTTCTTATCGGATCGGATGGTGATGATCGTCACTGGCCCTGGCATCTTTAGGGTGTTGTAGGCGTAGTGTGACGCTGCCATGAACTTGGCCAGCGCTGGGCGGCCAAGGATCCCATTGTAAGGAAAGGGGATCTTGGAAACATCGAACACGATCCTTTCTGTCCTGTAGTTCAGATCACTTCCAAAAGTCACGGGCAGCGTGACCTTCCCCTTTGGTTGACTTCTCCCCGGGTTGACCCCCTGAAACGTGCCCGTCTCTTCGAGGTCTCCGTCAGGAATCTGCAGCTTCTCGATCACGGTAGGTGAGATTAAGTTCAGACCGGCCCCGCCATCGACTAGCATCTTTGTCACCTTGAGGTTGCGTATTGTCAGTGAAACCAACGATGGCAAGCACCCGACCGCAGTAGTGCGATCAGGGTGATCCTCAGTGTCAAAAATGATAGGCGTGCTGGACCATTTCAGCGGCTTTTGGGCACCAGACGACGGCTCCGCCGCTGTAATCTCACGCGCCCACTGTTGAAGCTGGCGGTGAGAAGTATGCAGCGAGGCGCCGCCATCGATGCACCTGGCCTCCGTGGCTTTCTGAAACTCTTGGTCACCGGACTCATTGTCCTCTTCATGATCGTCATCTTCTGGCTTTCTGTCATGGCCTCGGGCGGGCCTCTCCTGCTATTTATCCTTGTCGCGACGGCCTGCTTGGCCATCACGCTTCTTGCCGGACCCCCTCAGCACCGTCCTGGCCCTTCTCCTTGTCCCGCCTCTCATATTCAGCCCTCTACTTCTTAGCAAGGAGCTCAACCTGTCGGCAGTTCTGGAGATCATGGCCTTTGGTGCGATGGATCTTGCAGCATTGCTTGTCGAAGTTTCTTGTCTTTTTGGCAGCCGCCAAGGCTCGGCAGGCGACACATCCAGCAATTTCCTTGCCGGGGTCATCTGCCTTGGTTTTCTTGGTGGAGCCGGCGTCATCGGATCCCTCGACGGCAAGCACGGCTTTACCCTTGCGCTTCCTATTGCGGCGCCAGCCTTTCTTCGCCGGGGCGGCAGTATCCTCATCTGAAGAGTTGGTTTCCACGCCGGCATCTTCGCCGGGGCACTTCCTTCCCTCTTCAGCCCGGGCACATCTGTCAGCAAGAACATAGAGTTCCGCCACATCTTTCACCTTGTTCATTACCAGTTCTTCATGCATCTTGCGGTTACGCACGTTCTGATGGAACGCGCTGATGATGGCGGCAGGGTGAACATCAGGGATATTGTACTGTACCCGGCTGAACCTCTGTATATATTTTCCCAGACTCTCGCCTCCCTTCTGGGGGATGACGTGCAGGTCGCTCGCTTGTCCATGTGCTTGGTAACCTCCAGTAAAGGCGCCAACAAACTCATGGCACAAATCCGACCAGGAGGAAATAGAGTCTATCGGCAAATGCATCAACCATGACATGCGTTGGGTTTAAGAGCCAACGGAAAGTAATTCGCAAGCACCTTATTGTCGCGGGCGCCGGCAGGTTGCATCGCGATGGTGTAGATGCTGAGGAACTCCGACGAGTGGGTCTTTCCGTTGTACTTCTCGCCAACGTCATGCTTGAAGGTGCGGTGAGTGGGCCACAAGAACTGCCGCATCTCACGGGTAAAAGCCGGACAGCCTACCTCGTAAGGTAGACCTCCAGGGCTCCCCGGTGCTGGGCGGTTCACAGCAGGCCCTGCTCGCCTGTCTGACTGGTGGCACGCTCCGTGCCGGCGCTCGATGGTTGTTCGAGCGTATTCATGAGCTCGCTCCTGAAGAACTTGACGCTGGTCGCCTTGGGTCCGTGGGTCGGACGACGTTATGGAGATGTCGTCACCCGCGACGTCTCGACGAGTCGACACACGCGGTACAGGGCGAGGAGGAGGCGAATGCACCGTGGCGACGGTGCTGCCAGTCCTCCCGCCACTGGTGCGTGGGAACCCATCGGAGCTTCGACCCGGGGGCTTCGCTGGACTTGGTTCATCCTTGTTGGCGACCGTGACAAGGCTTCAGATGGTGGCTCTCCATTCGTCATGTTTCCCCGTAATGGGAGGAAAGTCGAGGAGCAACTGCGCGCGCGCCACGGCTTCTACTGGGGTTAGCGGTAGCGAAACCTGCACGGACCGTGATGCGCTTTGACTCCTGACCATGTCAGGAGGAGCTCTATCACGATCCCGCGGTCGCATGTCGTTTTCACCAGCGCTTCGGCGGGCGGGCAGGTCTTCTACGTCTCGGGAGTGGTGCTCGGGGCTCTTCTCACGGCGACGCCCGGGATCTTCGGCGTGATGACGCCGTTCGTCGCGCGCTTCTTGGGAGGAGCGCGCTGTTGGCGCCGGCGTGGGAGTCCTGGAGGCCCTTGCGTCGCCTTCGGGTGATGCGGCAGCGATCTTGGAAGGCCCCGCACCACCCGCGGAGGGCCTGGCTCCGTCTTTGGATTTGGCAGTGTGTGGCCCGTTACCAGGCGCACAAACATCACCACCTCCCAAACTCCGGTTGCTGGGACGGCGTTGGTGTTCGCGAGCAGCGCCCCAGGTACTTTCCGCGACCAGTCCGCTCCTCGCCCGCGTCGGGACGGGCTGTCCGGCTTCCGACTGGCCAACCGCCACCGTCGTCTTCTTCTTGGGTGCCTTGATGATGAAGAAGCGTCGAACTAACTGCTAAAGCCGATTCTCACAGCGGAGCCCCCTACCTGGCGCGCCAAAGATGTCGGTGGGAACGACACCTATGGGATCACAAGAATCCGTACTACGGTTAGCGGGGCGCGGGGTTGAGAGAAGAGCGGATCAAACAGATAGCACACGGTTCATTTATCCAGGTTCGCGCCGCGAGGATGCGTAAAACCCTACTCCTGCTTTGGTGGATTGTATCTCTGTGTTCTTCAGCTAGCTATGGGGCATGAGGAGCTCCAAAAAGCCGAATCCCTCTCCTGGTCGCCTCGGGCCTCCTTTTATAGGGAAAAGGGGTTGCCACAGTGGCACACAGGAGGTGGAAAGGGTACAGTGATGCGAGTTAATCCCTCGCATTACATGACAAGGCGCATTTAATGCGTCTTGCTTAGGTGTCCTTGCTTTATTGGGGACGGGGGAGAGATCTGTCTTGTCCGTCGCCGCTCCTTCTTGTGTCGACACGCGCCCTGGCCAGCGATGCCTGAGATGCCATGTAGGTAGGCAGGCAGCTGAGGTGGCGCAATGGTGGGTCTACACGAAGATCTGCATGTCGCCACGCAGGTGCCTTCCCAGCTGGTTGGGTCGGAACCTGCATACGGCGGTGGAAGTTTAGTCGACGTGGGCCTGACGGTGGCCCTGCGGATGTCCTTGGCAAGGGCCTTGCCTGGGCCCTGGTAAGGGTCTTGCCGCGGCGCCTGCTGCCATCCCCGGCAAGGTGCTTGCCGGAGGTCTTGTGGTCTTCCTTGGCTGGGATCCCACCAAGGGTCATCGTCTTCTTAGTGCGTATCTGATCTTGAATGTCTTCACAAAGATCTGCATGCCACTACGGGGATGTCTCCCGAATCCTTGCCCTATGGGGGCAGTGGACTCAAGGGTGATTTGCTCCATAGGCGTGGGGCGAGTTGCCGCGGCAAGGGTCTTCCGGTGCTGCTAAAGCCGGCCCCGGCAAGGATCTTGCCCGGGGAGCCTGCCTCATCCCTTGGTTCTTCGTGGTCTTGTTCTTTGGTGTCGTTCTAGTTTTCTTGAGCTTCGGTCTTACCCTGGCTTACCTCCCTTGCCTTGCTTGGTGCGGCGGTGCCCGTGGCTCAGACTGCCCGTGCACAGTCATAGGGGTACAAAAAGTGTACCCCCCCCCCTTTTTGTACACCGACAGATGCCATCTTGGAGCCTGTTCCAGAGCTCCACCGGAGGGGGATCCATCACAGAGTGCTTCTACATCATCATCATCGTCCTCACCATGAGTTGTGAGTAGTTTACCACAGACCTTTGGGTCCATAGCTAGTATCTAGATGGCTTCTTCTCTCTCTCTTGATCTCAATACAAAGTTTTCCTTGGTCTTCAAGGAGATCTATTTGATGTAATCTCTTTTTGTGGTGTGTTTGTCGACATCCGATGAATTGTGAGTTTATGATCAAGATTATCTATGAGAAATATTTAGTTCTTCTCTGAACTTTTTATGTGTGCTCATAATATCCTTGCAAGTCTCTTCGAATTATTGGTTTGGTTTGGCCTACTAGATATATAGTTCTTTCAATGGGAGAAGTGCTTGGCTTTGGGTTCAATCTTGCGGTGTCCTTTCCCAGTGACAGTAGAGGCAGCAAGGCACGTATTATATTTTTGCCATCGAGGATAAAAATATGGGGTTTATATCATATTGCTTGAGTTTATCCCTCTACATCATGTCATCTTGCTTAAGGCGTTACTCTGTTCTTATGAACTCAATACATTAGATGCATGCTGGATAGCGGTCGATGTGTGGAGTAATAGTAGTAGATGCAAAATCGTTTCGGTCTACTTGTCTCGGACGTGATGCCTATATACAATGATCAGGCCTAGATAGTCTCATAATTATTCGCTTTTCTATCAATTGCTCGACAGTAATTTGTTTACCCGCCGTAGAATATCGCTATCATGAGAGAAGCCACTAGAGAACACTATGGCCCCTGGGTCTATTCTCAACATATCAATCTACATCTACTTTACTTTTACCGCTTTTACTTTCTGTTCTTATAAACAAAAATACCAAAAATATAAACTATCATCTCTATCAGATCTCACTTTCGTATGTGACCGTAAAGCGATTGACAACCCCTTATCGCGTTGGCTGCGAAGTTCTTATTTGTTTGTGCAGGTGCGAGGGACTCGCACGTGGTCTCCTACTGGATTGATACCTTTGTTCTCAAAAACTAAGGGAAATACTTACGCTACTGTGCTGCATCTCCCTTTCCTCTTTGAGGGAATACAACGCAAGCTCGAGAAGTAGCAAGAATAATTTCTAGCGCCATTGCCGGGAAGGCTTACGCAAAAGTCATATACCAAGTACCTATCACAAACCCTTATCCTTCGCATTACATTTTTTGCCTCTCGTTTTCCTCTCCCCCACTTCACCCTTGCCGTTTTATTTGCCCTTCTTTTGCCGTGTGTTTACCGTTCGCTTGCTTCTTGTTTGCTTGTGTGCTGCTTGCTTGCTTGTCATCATGGCTAGCAGACCTATCATTATCAACACTCCCGAGAGTGAGGTCCTCAACTTTAAACAATGGGAGGAAGAAAACTTAGAAGATGCCTGGTATAGAATTTGCAATGCTCAAAATAGATCCAATAGGAAGCTTTCCCATTCCGTGCTTCTTCGCAATTTTTATGTTGGCATAACTCCGTGGAATAGATTTATCTTAGACACCATTACCAGGGGGAATTTCTTGGGTAGCCATACCTTTGATTCTTATAATGCTATGACTGAATTATTTGGCTCACCACCTCTTATGGTTAATGGGACCGTTTTAACTTTGGAGCATGTTATGCAAAGGTTAGAAATCATTGAAAACAAAGTTACTATGGTAGAACTGGTAGAGAACTTGGATAGAAAAATCCATAATGAAATTACCCAATATGGATCTAAGGTAGGAGTTGTTCTGAAAAATCTTAAGGAAAAGGAGCCCATAGTTAAAGACAAGCTAGATCAGGATTCTACTAGAATCAATAAGCTTGACGATATTATCACTAGTGTGGGTTCTGCTCTTTCTTCTGTAAAATCTACTCCAAATACTTCTACCACTAAATTATCTAAGTTCATGTATGTCCCTAAAGGCAAGGGTGAAACATCTAGAATTGCGGATCTCAAATCCATAAGTGTTCACCCTAATTTTCTTACTTTTGCAAGAGACCCTTTTGACACTTTAGAATTTCTTGATTTCTTTCCGAAGAGTTTGATTATTAATAGGGACAAAGAAGTGCCTAAGAATCATAAGTGCTTAATCAAAGAATTGCCTTCCAAGGGTGGCAATACCTAGATCTATCTTGTATCATGTCTAGCTAGGGGCGTAAAACGATAGCGCTTGTTGGGAGGCAACCCAATTTTATATTTTTTGTTCTTGCTGCTGTTAGGGAATAAATATTGCATCTAGCTTCTGTTTAGATGTAGTTTCATGTTTTGTTTAGTGTTTGTGCCAAGTAGAACCTTTGGGAATACTTCTGTGAAGTTTATGTGATCTTGCTGAGAAAAACAGAATCATTAGTGCTTGCTAGAATGGACGTCAAATTTTACTGGAGCGTTCTATTTAGTTGATTCTTTTTGCAGATGATTAATAGACAAATTCCTCACGTTTACCAATTTAGTTTGAATTTTTTGGAGTTACAGAAGTAAACGAAATCTGCAGATTACTACAGACTGTTCTGTTTTTGACAGATTCTGTTTTTGGTGTGTTGTTTGCTTATTTCAATGCATCTGTGAGTAGTATTGGCAAGTATGAACCATAGAGAAGTTGGAATACAGTAGGTTTAACACCAATATAAACAACGAATGAATTCATTACAGCACCTTTGAGTAGTGGTTTGCTTTCTTATACTAACGGAGCTCACGTGAATTTTTGTCTAAGTTTTGTGTTGCGAAGTTTTCAAGTTTTGAGTATTGCTTTGATAGACTATGGAACAAAGAGTAGCAAGGGCCTAATCTTGGGGATGCCCATGGCACCCCAAGAAAAATTCAAGGACAATTAAAAGTCCAAGCTTGGGGATACCCCGGGAAGGCATCCCCTCTTTCGTCTTCATCCATTGTTAACTATACTTGGAGCTATATTTTTATTCACCACATGATATGTGTTTTGCTTGGAGCGTCTTGTATAATTTGAGTCTTTGATTGTTAGTTTGTCACCATCCTCCTTGCTGGACACACCTATTTGATAGAGTTAAATATGGCCTAGGAATTGTTAGAACACTCTATGTGCTTCGCTTATATCTTTTGAGTTGAATAGTTTTTGCTCTAGTGCTTCACTTATATCTTCTAGAGCACGGTGGTGGTTATATTTTGTAGAAATTGTTAAACTCTCATGCTTCACTTATATCTATTTGAGAGTCTATTAAAAAAGCATGGTAATGTTTTTAGGCTATAAAAACTAGTCTTCACATTATAGACATCCAATGTCAATGTAGTAAAAAAATTCACACTAAGTGCATTGAATATGATGAGATGTTGGATGCTTGATAATTGTTTTGAGATATGAGGATAGTGATATTAGAGTCATGCTAGTGGAGTCATTATGAAATTGATAAATACTTGTGTTAAGGTTAGTGATTCTGTATCATGCACGTATGGTGAACCGCTATGTGACGAAGTTAGAGCATGAGGTATTTGTAGAGTGCCAACCTTTGTGTGGAGGTCGGGGGGCGCGATGGTTAACTCCTACCAACCTCCCCCCTAGGAGCATGCTTTGATTGCTTTCTTTTGATGACTCATAGATTTTTGCAATAAGTATATGAGTTCTTATGACTAATGTTGAGTCCATGGATTATACGCACCCTCACCCTTCCACCATTGCTAGCCTCTCTTGTACCGCGCAACTTTCGCCGGTACCATAAACCCACTATATATACTTCCTCAAAACAGTTGTCACATACCTAGCTTCTGTGACTGTCTAGTGCTCGCTTCTGGTGTTGCATCATGTTTACTTTCACAGAAAATTGAAATGGGAATGTGCAAACCCTAGCACCAAATGAATACAACTAGGGTCAAATTAAAATCTTTTTCAATGAACCCAAAATGCCCTTTGGAAAAGTTCATCATTTTTGGATTGATTTAAAACCTCTGCCAAAAATGTTGCACATATTTCTAGGACCATTCTAGATTTTTGAATTAAATCTTAAAGTATTTGCATTTGGGAATTTAAATGCTACTAATTATTTTAAATGTCCAAATAATCCTAAACTGAAATGTTCCATGATGGTTATATGCTAAACAGTGGGAATGAGCAGTTTGGTGATTATTGAAAGTGCCTAAGCATTTTTAGAAAAGCCACAAACCTGCAGAAATAATAGAAAACAGAAAGTATTAATAAGAGAGAGGGAGAGAGAGAGAGAGAAGAGTTACCTGGCCCAGCTCCTGTGTGGCCCAGCTGCAGGCCCAGCCCACCATCGCTTTCGTCCTCCTAGTGCCAGCCGGCCAGGCGTGTGGCCGGCGCGTGCGCACGACCGTGCCTCCACGCGACCAGCCTGCCTGCCTGCGTCCCAGACGCCCTGGACGCCTCCATGCGTCGCCACGCCACCCCTGGACCTCTCCCACTCTCCCTCGATCTCTCTCCCCTCTCTTGACTCTCTCCCTCGCATAGCCCGAGCAGAGCTCGTCGCCGCCGCTCGCTGCCGCCGCGCCCACCGGGTCTCCCTCGTCTAACCAGTGTTTCCTCTAGCTCCGCCTCGACGCCGTGAAGCTCCTAGAAGAAGATCATGCCCTCGGATGGCCGGAATTGACGCCCTCGAGCTCATCACCACCGCATCTGGCCGCCAGAGGTTGCCGTCGATTGTTCGCCTCTGGTGCCTCCCCGAGCCTGCTGAGACCTCCGACCGACCCCCTGTGAGCCCTCCATCATTCCCCTCTCTCCCCTCTGTCGATCTCGACCCCTAACCACGCCAGTCACCAAGCCTGAGAAGCCCTCGCCGCCGGCAATGTCGTCGCTGTCGTTCGAGCCCCCGCCGTTCGTGTCCGAGCTCACCACCGCACTCAGTGCACCCCCGCGCATCGATTTCAGCCACCGGTTGCTCCTGTAGTGCCCCACAACACCGTCTCCGCCGTAGCCAGAACTCCGGCGCTGCCGCGAGCTTGTTTCCGATGAGCTCCAGCCACTTCAACCCCTGCCGCCTACTACACTGGATGCGAGCGAGTCCCAGCTCCACGTAGATGGCCTCCGCCGGCCATTTGGTCGCTGGAGGAGGAATCCCGAGCACCGCCACCGCGTTTGGCCTCGCCGGCGTCGAGCCGTCGGCGGGATTAGCCCGTTTGACCTGGGGTTTGACTCCCCTGGGTCAATGACATGTGGGGCCAGCCTTTGACTAGTATTAGCTTAGGATTTTAGTTAAGGTTTAATTGCTGTCATTAGCTTAAGTAGACGCTGACATGCGGGCCCCGCCCGGCTAACTAAACTAGGTTAGTGCTAAATAATTAGTTTAGTTAGTTGTGTCACTAACCAGTGGGCCCCATTGGTCAGGTTTGACTGGACCAGCCCCTGTTGACTTGCTGATGTCAGCATGACCTAGTGCTAACGCTGTAACTATTTCTGTGATTTAAAATAAATCAGAAATGATTTATTTATTTCAGAAAATAGCCAAAACTTCTAAAAATCACAGAAAATAATCTATAACTAAGATGAAAATAATATATGTATGAAAATTGATCAGAAAAATCCATGGAATCTGTTTATGGCATTTTCATGCATGTTTGAATAACTTACATTCACTGTTTAGGACAATTTTAATAAATGGCATTTGAATAATCACATATGGAGTTTGAATTTGAACCTTTGGTTCAAATCAACTTCATTTAATATGGTTGCTAGTTGCATTAGCTCAATCAACAGCATACTGCCATGTCATGATCATGCATCATATTGTCGCATTGCATTGATTGTGTTTTCTCTGTGTTGCCGGTGTTTGTTCCCTTTCAGTAGACGTGTACCGACGATGTGATCGATGACACCGATGAAGACCCAATGTTATCTTCGGAAGTGACAGGCAAGCAAAACCCCATTGAGAATTCCGATACAATCCCACTCTCTCGCTCCTGCTCTCTTTTACTGCATTAGGACAACAACGCTTCAACTGTTACCTGCTGCGGTAGTTGAACCCCTTTCCACTGCATGACCTGTCATTGCCACAGTAAATAGTTGAAACCCACTAGTATGAGTAGGAGTTGTTTGAGCCATGTTGTGCCTACTCATTCATGCTTTCTGGTTATGCCTGCTATTTCTTAGAGTTGTGTCAGGTCTGATTCATCGGGGATGAATTGTAAGGGTGATGAACATGTCTTACTGTTGAGAGCTAAGTGTGTGAACACGATTTGGTAAAGGTAGCGATGAGAGGCCATGTAGGAGTACATGGTGGGTTGTCTCATTGCAGCCGTCCTCAGGAACTGAGTTCTGTGTTGGTTGATCCATGAACAGTTACTACCACGCATTGGGCTCCGGGCGCTCCAAGCTCTCTTGAGTTATTAACTGCCCTTGTCCTCTGTCCAGGAGTTGCAACTAGTTTCTGGTGTTTGTAGTTTACTGGAG
Organism: Secale cereale; assembly: GCA_902687465.1. Classification (NCBI taxonomy): domain Eukaryota; kingdom Viridiplantae; phylum Streptophyta; class Magnoliopsida; order Poales; family Poaceae; genus Secale; species Secale cereale. The sequence continues at coordinate 227,420,394 of LR738713.1, read as the reverse complement.
GTCGTGCGCAGCGCTGACCCTCGGGGTGGGCTGTGACGCGACAGGTACGTGGCACGGTGTACCGGTCGCCCTTTTGGTGATGCGGGAACCCTATACACATCGTTTGGGGCCGTGAGTGACACCCCGGCCGGATCTCCCCACCGATGGAACCCAAATAGGTGATAAACCTGGACTAGGGACTTGTGTGGTTAGTCAGGTCGTGGCCGACACCCTCGCCAGGCTTCCGCTTGAAGGTTGCCGAGATACATGACGTGTACATGGCGGTAAGTGGCGAGAGCGTGTGTGAAGAAGTACACCCCTGCAGGGTTATATATGATCTATTCGAATAGCCGTGTCCGTGGTAATGGACTTCTGGGTTGCCTATAATAGTTCATAGACAAGTGAAAGTGGATACTCTAAAACGCGCAAGATAAGCGTGAGTGCTATGGATGGCCTTCTCGTAGGGAGACGGGAGCGGATCCATAGTGGTGTATTGTTTCGTGAATATGTGGACTCGTGTGCGCCACCTCAAAAGAGTTACTTGCAGTCATAGTTTAGGATAGCCACCGAGTCAAAGCTGGCTTGCTGCAGTCAAACCCCACCACCCCTTTGTTGATACTGATGCATATGTAGCTAGTTCTGATGTAAGTCTTGCTGAGTACCTTTGTACTCACGTTTGCTTAATTTATGTTTTTGCAGAGAGACTCCAGTCTCGCTAATGATTCCGCGTGGACTTTGACGTTTAGCTTGATACCTCAGCTACGATCTTGTACCCTTGGGAGGGTCTTGTAGATAGTCAGGCTTCTCAGCCTTTTTCATTTGTAGTTGTCTGTACTCAGACATGTTATGCTTCCGTTGCCTGTATGCTCTGTATGATGGGTCATATGACCTCTGTTTGTAATAAATGATATGATGGCTCTTCTGGGCCTTTATCTATAAGTTGTTGAATTATGTTGTGATGCCATGTTGTACAGCACATACTTGCATGTTATGCGTACGTGTAATGTGTATTGCTATCTGTGGGATCCGACACCTAGTTGTTTACCCTTGGTAGCCTATCTTACAAGGAAATGTCTCCTAGTGCTTCCACTGAGCCTTGGTAGCATGCTACTGCTCCGGAACACTTAGGCTGGCCGGCATGCGTCCTTCTTCGTTCATGTGTCTATCCCTTAGGGGAAATGTCACGCGTTGTTCCTTTAAGTCCTTGTAGCTTGCTACGACTTGGGTTCATACGTTGATGACCGACACGTTCGTTGCTGGGTCATGTATGCCTGTCTCTGTAATTTAGTGCCACTTTTGGTTTATAACTAGTCATGTCGGCCCGGGTTCTCTGTCATATGGATGCTAGCGACACTATCATATACGTGGGCTAAAATGCGCAAACGGTCCCGGGCCAGGTAAGATGGCACCCGTGGGGATACCGTGCGTGAGGCCGCAAAGTGATATGATGTGTTACAGGCTAGACCTGTGTGACTTAGGATCGGGGTCCTGACAACAGCCACCATATTATTCCTCAAAACAGCCACCACACTTACCTATCATGGCATTTCCATAACCATTCCGAGATATATTGCCATGCAACTTTCCACCGTTCCGTTCAAATGACACACATCATATTGTCATATTGCCATGCATGATCATATAGTTCACATAGTATTTGTGGCAAAGCCACCATGCATAGCTTTTCATACATGTCACTCTTGTTTCATTGCACATACCGGTACACCGCCGGAGGCATTCATATAGTGTCATACTTTGTCGTAGTATCGAGTTGTAATATCGAGTTGTAAATCAATAAAAGTGGGAAGATCATCATTATTAGAGCATTGTCCCACATGAGGAAAGGCCAATAAAAAAAGATGGCCCAAAAATAATATAGAGAGGGGCTAATAAAAAAAAGAGAAAGCCCCACCAAAAAAATGAGAGAAAAGAGAGAGGGGACAATTGCTACTATCTTTTTCCACACTTGTGCTTCAAAGTAGCACCATGTTCTTCATGATAGAGAGTCTCATGTTTAGTCACTTTCATATACTAGTGGGAATTTTCATTATAGAACTTGGCTTATATTCCAACGATGTGCTTCCTCAAATGCCCTAGGTCTTCGTGAGCAAGCAAGTTGGATGCACACCCACTAGTTTCTTTTGTTGAACTTTCATGCATATTTAGCTCTAGTGCATCCGTTGCATGGCAATCCCTACTCACTCACATTGATATGTATTGATGGGCATCTCCATAACCCATTGTTAGGCCTAGTAGATGTTATACTGTCTCCCTCCTTTTGTCTTCTCCACAACCACCTCTCTATTCCACCCATAGTGCTATGTCCATGGCCCACGCTCATGTATTGCGTGAAAGTTGAAAGGTTTGAAAGAATAGAGTATGAAAACAAGTGCTTGGCTAAAATCGGGGTTGTGCATGATATGAATACTTTGTGTGATGAAAAGGGAGCATAGCCAGATTATATGATTTTGTAGAGATAACTTTCTTTAGCCATACTATTTTGAGAAGACATGATTGCTTTGTGAGTATGCTTGAAATATTATTATTTCGTATGTCAAGATAGACTTTTATCTTGAATCTTTCAGATCTGAAAACTCATGCCACAATTAAGAGAATTACATTGAAAATCTATGTTGGTTAGCATTCCACATAAAAAATTCTTTCTTTATCATTTACCTACTCGAGGACGAGTAGGAATTAAGCTTGGGGATGCTTGATACGTCTCCAACGTATCTATAATTTTTTTATTGTTCCATGCTATTATTTATGAAGTCTTGGATGTTTAATGGGCTTTTTCATACACTTTTACATCATTTTTGGGTCTAACCTAATAACCCAAAGGACCAGTCCAGATTGCTGTTTTTTGCCTGTTTCGGGGTTTTGCAGAAAAACGATATCAAACGGAGTCCAAATGGAATGAAACCTTCACGAGAAATATTTTTAGAGAAAATCACGCACGGAGAACTTGAGAACCACGTCAGAAGAGCCACGAGGGGCCCACGAGGGTGGGGGTGCGCCCCCTTCCCAGGGCGCGCCCCCTGCCTCGTGGGGCCCCCGTGCCTCCCCCCATGTCCTCCTTCCTCCTATATAAGTCTACGTACCCCAAAACCATCAGCAACAGAGAGAAAACCCTAATTCCACCGCCGTAACCTTCTGTTCCCGTGAGATCCCATCTAGGAGCCTGTTCCGGAGCTCCACCGGAGGGGGATCCATCACGGAGTGCTTCTACATCACCATCATCATCCTCACCATGAGTTGTGAGTAGATTACCACAGACCTTCGGGTACATAGCTAGTATCTAGATGGCTTCTTCTCCCTCTCTGGATCTCAATACAAAGTTCTCCTCGGTCTTTGAGGAGATCTATTCGATGTAATCTCTTTTTGCGGTGTGTTTGTCGAGATCCGATGAATTGTGAGTTTATGATCAAGATTATCAATGAGAAATATTTGGTTCTTCTCTGAACTTTTTATGTGTGCTCATAATATCCTTGCAAGTCTCTTCGAATTATTGGTTTGGTTTGGCCTACTAGATCTATAGTTCTTGCAATGGAAGAAGTGCTTGGCTTTGGGTTCAATCACCACACCCATCACGGTGCGGTGCTCCTCCATGATGGAAGCACTCTATAGTGCTCCCTCAGAGGGTCCGTTGCCTCCGGATTGACTCCGGGCGCCGTCGTATCCTCCCCCGCCTTGGGGGTCTGGTCTTCGGACCCCGGAGCCATGCTAGGCTCCGGATCAGTATTCGGCAGGGCCCCGGATTCTTTGGGCCCCCCGTCTTCGGTCTTCATGGCGAATGTTTCCCCATGGTCAGCGGCAGCCGAGGTGTTACCGTCGGTCGCCCTATCACTTGCCCCGCCCCCATCTCCTTGAGCGGAAGACACACACTGGGAGGACACTTCGATGTCCCCGCGGGCCACGGGTGATGGAGCTCGGACCAGCGGGTCACTCTCCATCTCTCCAGGCGCTAGAGAGTTCCCCTCCGATAAGGAGGCGTTGGGGTGTGCTCGGGGAGGGCTATAGGTCAGCAGGTGACAAATACTTAGAAAGCATTAAAATGCTAGGTAAGCAAGGTGCAACAATTAATATATCCGAACAAACTTATGTTTCGGTTGGGGGATTCTCCCTAGGCTTCACCACAAAGCTACGTTGGGACGATGAGTCTGAACGAACGGGGAGGTTCAGCCTCCTCCGGGGTGTTGCCTTGCTTGCATCAGCAGCGGCCGCCCTCTTCTGCCCCCTGCCTTGGGCAGGGGACTCTTCTTCTTCGTCATCCTCCTCCTCTTCGGAGGAGAGGATGTTGATCTCCTCGGAATTCACGTCCATAGGGCGGAGGCCGCTCTCGGCCTCCTTTTTCTTATTCTTGGACATCTTGTCCGGCGCCATGTACGGTGCCAGGACCAGCATCGCCGTCAGTTGAGGCGTTTCGGGGTCTTCTGGCAAAGACGCCGGACACTTAATCCGAATTGTCTGCTTCGTCCAGCCAATTATATCACGCAAAAACTCCACTTCCTATTATTGTTAAAATAAGAAGGGGATATATGTTTGGCAGAATTTTTTGATTACCTCTTGTGGGGTAGACGCAACGCTGTAGCCTGCGTCCTCCATTTCCTTTGGCCGCTCGTTCTGGCTCTTGAAGAGATGCTTCCAGATCTCTTTGTGCGTGAAGCCGAAGAGATGCTTCAGGGGCCGGTCTCCAGCCGGATCGAACTCCCATAGGAAGGAGCCCCGGTGTTGGTAGGGACGAACGAGTCAGGCCAGCATTACCTGAACCACGGTTGTTAGTTGGTAGCCCTTGGAGATCATGTTGGACACGCGGCCTTGGAGTGTCGTCACCTCAGTCTGAGACCTCCAATTTGGACCCTTATCGGTCCAAGAGGTTATCCTCTCCGGGGGTCCAGAGCTGAAAGTAGGCGCCGCCGCCCATTTGGCGTTGCGGGGCTTAGTGATGTAGAACCACTCCTGCTGCCAAACGTTGTTCCCCTCCACGAATGACCCCTTTGGCCAGGTCACATTCGGGAGCTTTCTAATCATAGTGCCCTTGCACTCTACGTGTTGCCCGTCCACCACCTTCGGCTTCACGTTGAAGTTCTTGATCCATAGGCCGAAGTGTGGGGGAACGCGGGGGAAAGCTTTACACACCACTATGAAAGCGGAGATGTGAAGAATCGAATTCGGGGCTAGATCATGGAAATCTAGCCCGTAAAAAAATAGCAAACCCCGTACAAAGGGGTGAAGAGGAAACCCTAGCCCCCTAACGAAGTGCGAGAGGAACACGACTCTCCCACCCACCTCCGGGACGGGAACCTCCTGGTCCTAGGAAGGGACTCGGTGCGCAATGGTGGCTGATACGTCTCCAAGGTATCTATAATTTTTAATTGTTCCATGCTATTATATTATCCATCTAGGATATTTTATGGGCTTTTATACACACTTTTATATAATTTTTGGGACTAACCTATTAACCTAGAGCCTAGTGCGAGTTTCTGTTTTTCCCTTGTTTTAGAGTATCGCAGAAAAGGAATATCAAACGGAGCCCAATTGACCTGAAACTCAACGGAGGACGTTTTGGGACCAGAAGGAGACCAGAGAGTACCAGAGGAGGATCAGAAGGTCCACGGGCTGCACACGAGGGTGGGGGCGCCCCCCCCCCCCCCCCCCCGGGCGCGCCCCCTACCTTATGGACAGCCTGGAGACCCCCTTTACTTGTCCCCGACTCCAACACCTCCTATATATACTGAAACCTCCAAAAAATAACCTAGGTCGGGAGTTCTACCGCCAAAAGCCTCTGTTGCCACCAAAAACCAATCTAGACCCATTCTGGCACCCTGCCGGAGGGGGGGAATCCCTCTCCGGTGGCCATCTTCAACACCTCGGCGCTCTCCATGACGAGGAGGGAGTAGTTCAACCCTGGGGCTGAGGGTATGTATCAGTAGCTATGTGTTTGATCTCTCTCTCATGTTCTTGAGATGGCACGATCTTGATGTATCGCGAGCTTTGCTATTATAGTTAGATCTTATGATGTTTTCTCCCCCTCTACTCTCTTGTGATGAATTGAGTTTTCCCTTTTAAGTTATCTTATCGGATTGAGTCTTTCAAGATTTGAGAACACTTGATGTATGTCTTGCATGTGCTTATCTGTGGTGACAATGGGATATCACGTGATCTACTTGATGTATGTTTTGGTGACCAACTTGCAGGTTCAGTGACCTTGTGAACTTATGCATAGGGGTTGGCACACGTTTTCGTCTTGACTATCCGGTAGAAACTTTGGGGCACTCTTTGAAGTTCTTTGTGTTGGTTGAATAGATGAATCTAAGATTGTGTGATGCATACCATATAATCATGCCCACGGATACTTGAGGTGACAATGGAGTATCTAGGTGACATTAGGGTTTTGGTTGATTTGTGTCTTAAGGTGTTATTCTAGTACGAACTCTATGATAGATCGAACGGAAAGAATAGCTTCGTGTTATTTTACTACAAACTCTTGAATAGATCAATCAGAAAGAATAACTTTGAGGTGGTTTTGTACCCTACCATAATCTCCTCGTTTGTTCTCCGCTACTAGTTACTTTGGAGTGACTCTTTGTTGCATGTTGAGGGATAGTTATATGATCTAATTATGTTATTATTGTTGAGAGAACTTGTACTAGTGAAAGTATGAACCCTAGGCCTTGTTTCCTAGCATTGCAATACCGTTTATGCTCACTTTTATCATTAGTTACCTTCCTGTTTTTATATTCTCATTTTACAAAAACCTATATCTACCATCCATATTGCACTTGTATCACCATCTCTTAGCCGAACTAGTGCACCTATACAATTTACCATTGTATTGGGGGTGTTGGGGACACAAGAGACTCTTTGTTATTTGGTTGTAGGGTTGTTTGAGAGAGACCATCTTCATCCTACGCCTCCCACAGATTGATAAACCTTAGAGTCATCCACTTGAGGGAAATTTCCTACTGTCCTACAAACCTCTGCAGTTGGAGGCCCAACAAACTCTACAAGAAGAAGGTTGCGTAGTAGACATCAAGCTCTTTTCTGGCACCGTTGCCGGGGAGGTGAGTGCTTGAAGGTATATCTTTAGATCTTGCAATCGAATCTTTTAGTTTCTTGGTTTATCACTTGTTTATTTTATAAAAGAAAACTACAAAAAATGGAATTAATGTTGCCTCATATGCTTCATGTTTTTAATATCTTTCATGAAAATGATGGGAAGGAAAATTGTTTGCAAGTACTAGAAGAGTAATTACATAGAATGCTTGGCACTAAAAACTTGAATGATGAGCATGATTGCAATGTTGTTAGTGTGAATTCTTCGAATATCCATAGTACTATTGATGATTGCACTAGTCATGATGAAAATATCTCATATAAGCATGTCGATTTTTGTGGAGTGCATAGAGTTTGCACGTACATACCAAATAGGGAAGATAGGTTTTGCAAGCGGCATAAGCATTTGGAAACTAAATGGTTGCAAGAAAGGCTAGATGTTTGTGCTGAAAATTTAAAATTTCTTTGGCATCCTTGTGAACTTTGCAATGAACGTGATCATTTAAAAACCCAATGCAAATTGTTTCATAATTGTATCGTGTCCAAAAATTGTGATGACTTGATTTCCCTTGTGCATCATAATGAACATAGTTTGCTTGTGGGTTATGAAGAAATGAAACGTTTAACTAAGGATCTTACAGAATTTGGCCTTGATAAAGTTCTTAACTTTTATCTAGAGGAAATTTATATGTATTGTGCGGTGAATTGCATTGAAAATCCTTATATTGCCAATTACCTAAAGACAAGAAAACAAATAGAAGATGAATAGAATACTAATGAAAGGGAAGAGATTTCCCAATATCCTCCTATTCTTTCTTATGATGAATCAGGTAATGAGGAGGAGCCTTCTATTCAACCAATCCCGTTAATAAAGAGCTCCGAAAAGAAGATTAAACCCACATATAATGTGAAGAAGCAAAAGTAAAGAGGTATCCCTTTTGAATCATGTTCCTCCTATTACTCATTGTGACGATGATAATTGTTATACTATCAGTGCTATCCATACTATTAATGATGAGAGTGATTATGCTTATGATATGGAAAGGCCCAAGCTTGGGGATGCTATGTTTGATGAGAATGACATGTTTGAGAATTTATTTGCTGCAATTAATGTTTGTCCCAGGCTTGGGGATGCTACGTTTGATGATGATGATATTTTTAGTTCCCCAAGTTTTGGTGAGCAACTTTATTATGATGAAAGCATGCCTCCTATTTATGATGATTATTACCCTATTTCTAAACATTACTCTTTTAATGTGGAAACAATCTATAGTATTCAAGTCTCTTATGATACTCCCACTATTTCGAATGAGAAGAATTTTTCTTATGTGGAGAGTAATAAAATTGATATGCTTGGAGATCATGACAAGAATGCTTTATGTGAAAGTTATATTGTTGAATTCATTCATGATGCTACTGAAAATTATTATGAGAGAGGATCATTTGCTTGTAGGAATTGCAATAATATCAAGTTTCCTCTCTATGTGCTTGAAGTTTTGAAGGTATGCTTGTTTTGCTTTCCTATGCTAGTTGATTATTTTTCCCATGAGTTGTTTGCTCACAAAATCCCTATGCATAGGATGTGGGTTAGACTTAAATGTTCTAGTAATATTCTTCATGATGCTCCATTTATGTTTCAACTCTTATCTTTTATGCGAGCATCATTGAAATCATTGTGCCTAGCGCTTGTTGGGAGGCAACCCAATTTTATTTTATTTTCTTTTGCTTCTGTTTAGGAATAAATATTGCATCTAGCTTCTGTTTATATGTGGTTTTCTGTTTTAATTAGTGTTTGTGCCAAGTAGAACCTTTGGGAAGACTTGTGTGAACTTTATGCGATCATGTTGTAGAAAACAGAAACTTTAGCGCTCAGGAGATTGGCTACCATTTTTACTGGAGAGTGCTTTTTAGTTGATTGTTTTTGTTGATGATTAATAGACAAATTCCTCACGTCCACCAATTTATTTCAGAATTTTTTGAGCTACAGAAGTATTCGAAAGTTACAGATTGCTACACACTGTTCTGTTTTTGACAGATTCTGTTTTCTATGTGTTGTTTGCTTATTTTGATGAATCTATGAGTAGTATCGGAGGGTATGAACCATAGAGAAGTTGGAATACAGTAGATATTACACCAATATTAATTTAGAATGATTTCATAACAGTACCTAAGTGGTGGTTTCATTTTCTTATACTAACGGAGCTTACGAGCTTTCTGTTGAGTTTTTTGTTGTGAAGTTTTCAAGTTTTGGGTAAAGATTCGATGGACTATGGAATAAAGATTGGCAAGAGCCTAAGCTTGGGGATGCCCAAGGAATCCCAAGGTAAAATTCAAGGACAAGCAAAATCCTAAGCTATATTTTTATTCACCACATGATATGTGTTTTGCTTGGAGCGTCATTTTGTTTTATTTTGTCTTGCTTGCTGTTTGAATAACATCCCAAGATCTGAAATTCTTAAATGTTAGAGAGTTTTCACATAGTTACATAATTATTCAACTACTCATTGATCTTCACTTATATGTTTTGGGGTAGTTTGTCATTTGCTCTAGTGCTTCACTTATATCTTTTTAGAGCATGGCGGTGGTTTTATTTTGAAGAAATAGATGAACTCTCATGCTTCACTTATATTGAGAGTCTTTTAAAACAGCATGGTAATGTGCTTTGGTAATACAACTAGTCCTAATATGATGGGCATCCAAGAGGGATATAATAAAAACTTTCATATAAAGTGTGTTGAATACTATGAGAATTTTGAGGCTTGATGATTGTTTTGAGATATGAGGATGGTGATATTAGAGTCATGCTAGTAGAGTAATTGTGAATTTGAGGAATACTTGTGTTAAACTTTGTGATTCCCGTAACATGCACGTATGGTGAACCGTTATGTGATGAAGTTGGATCATGATTTATTTATTGAGTGTTATCCTTTGTGTGGAGGTCAGGATCGCGCGATGGTTAACTCCTACCAACCCTTTCCCTAGGAGCATGCATTGAATACTTTGTTTTGATAACTCATAGATTTTTGCAATAAGTATATGAGTTCATTATGACTAATGCTGAGTCCACGGATTATACGCACTCTCACCCTTCCACAATTGCTAGCCTCTCTTGTACCGCGCAACTTTCGCCGGTACCATACACCCACCATATACCTTCCTCAAAACAGCCACCATACCTACCTATCATGGCATTTCCATAACCATTCCGAGATATATTGCCATGCAACTTTCCACCGTTCCGTTCATATGACACGCTTCATCATTATCATTCACATAGAGTCATATTTTGTTCTAGCTTCGAGTCGTAATCTTTGAGTTGTAAGTAAATAAAAGTGTGATGATCTTCATTATTAGAGCATTGTCCCGTGTGAGGAAACAAAAAAAGAGAAAGGCCAAAAAAAGGAGATGGCCCAAAAAAAGAGGGGGGCTAAAAGAAAAAAAAAGACCCTCCAAAAAAGGGACAATGCTACTATCCTATTCCACACTTGTGCTTCAAAGTAGCACCATAATCTTCATGATAGAGAGTCTCTTGTTTTATCACTTTCATATATTATTGGGAATTTTCATTATAGAACTTGGCTTGTATATTCCAACGATGTGCTTCCTCAAAACGCCCTAGGTCTTCAAAAGCAAGCAAGTTGGATGCACACCCACTTAGTTTCTTTTGTTGAGCTTTCATACCTTTATAGCTCTAGTGCATCCGTTGCATGTCAATCCCTACTCACTCACATTGATATCTATTGATGGGAATCTCCATAACCCATTGATACGCCTAGTTGATGTGAGACTATCTTCTTCTTTTGTCTTCTCCGCAACCACCACTCTATTCCACATAGTGCTATATCCATGGCTCACACTCATGTATTGCGTGAAAGTTGATAGGTTTGAAAGAATTAAAGTGTGAAACAATTGCTTGGCTGAAACCGGGGTTGTGCATTGTTTAAATATTTTGTGTGATGAAGATAGAGTATAGCCAGACTATATGATTTTGTAGGGATAACTTTCTTTGGCCATGTTATTTTGAGAAGATATGTTTACTTTGTTAGTATGCTTGAAGTATTATTATTCCTATGTCAATATAAACTTTTATCTTGAATCTTTCAGATCTGAACATTCATGCCACAATAAAGAAAATCACATTGATAATTATGTGAGGTAGCATTCCACATCAAAAATTCTTTTTTATCATTTACCTACTCGAGGATGAGCAGGAATTAAGCTTGGAGATGGTTGATACGTCTCCAGCGTATCTATAATTTTTTATTGTTCCATGCTATTAGATTATCCTTCTAGGATGTTTTATGGGCTTTTATACACACTTTAATATGACTTTTGGGACTAACCTATTAACCCAGAGCCTAGTGCCAGTTTCTGTTTTTCCCTTGTTTTAGAGTACCACAGAAAAGGAATATCAAACGGACCCAGATTGACCTAAAGCTCAATGGAGGATGTTTTTGGACCAGAAGAAGACCAGAGAGTACCAGAGGAACAGAAGGTCCACGGCCTGCCCACGAGGGTGGGGGCGCCCCCCTGGGCGCGCCCCTACCTCGTGGACAGCTCAGTGACCCCCTTTACTTGTCCCTGACTCCAACACCTCTTATACTGAAACCTCCAGAAAATAACCTAGGTTGGGAGTTCCGCCACCGAAAGCCTCTGTTGCCACCGAAAACCAATCTAGACCCGTTCTGGCACCCTCCCGGAGGGGGGAATCCCTCTCCGGTGGCCATCTTAATCATCCCAGCGCTCTCCATGACGAGGAGGGAGTAGTTCAACCTCGGGGCTGAGGGTATGTATCAGTAGCTATGTGTTTGATATCTCTCTCTCTCGTGTTCTTGAGATGGCACGATCTTGATGTATCGCGAGCTTTGCTATTATAGTTGGATCTTATGATGTTTTCTCCCCCTCTACTCTCTTGTGATGAATTGAGTTTTCCCTTTGAAGTTATCTTATCGGATTGAGTCTTTAAGGATTTGAGAACACTTGATGTATGTCTTGCATGTGCTTATCTGTGGTGACAATGGAATATCACGTGATCTACTTGATGTATGTTTTGGTGATGAACTTGCAGGTTCAGTGACCTTGTGAACTTATGCATAGGGGTTGGCACACGTTTTTGTCTTAACTCTCTGATAGAAACTTTGGGGCACTCTTTGAAGTTCTTTGTGTTGGTTGAATAGATGAATCTGAGATTGTTTGATGCATATCGTATAATCATGCCCACGGATACTTGAGGTGACAATGGAGTATCTAGGTGACATTAGGCTTTTGGTTGATTTGTGTCTTAAGGTGTTATTCTAGTACGAACTCTATGATAGACCGAACGGAAAGAATAACTTCGTGTTATTTTACTACGAACTCTTGAATAGATCGATCAGAAAGAATAACTTTGAGGTGGTTTCATACCCTACCATAATCTCCTCGTTTGTTCTCCGCTACTAGTTACTTTGGAGTGACTCTTTGTTGCATGTTGAGGGATAGTTATATGATCCAGTTATGTTATTATTGTTGAGAGAACTTGCACTAGTGAAAGTATGAACCCTAGGCCTTGTTTCCTAGCATTGCAATACCGTTTATGCTAACTTTTATCATTAGTTACCTTGCCCTTTTTATATTTTCGTATTACAAAAATCTATATCTACCATCCATATTGCAATTGTATCACCATCTCTTCGCCGAACTAGTGCACCTATACAATTTACCATTGTATTGGGTGTGTTGGGGACACAAGAGACTCTTTGTTATTTGGTTGCAGGGTTGTTTGAGAGAAACCATCTTCATCCTATGCCTCCCACGGATTGATAAACCTTAGGTCATCCACTTGAGAGAAATTTTCTACTATCCTACAAACCTCTACACTTGGAGGCCCAACAACGTCTACAAGAAGAAGGTTGCATAGTAGACATCAGTGGCAGCGAGATAGCCTGCACTCCGGAGATCCTCCACGGCTTTCTCAGTAACCGTGGTGGCCTCCCACTTGCCCTTGGCGCCGGATCCGGCCATTGCTGGGGAAGGAAGTGGTGATTGAGGAACGGAGAACTGCGGGTGCTTGATATGAGGATGCTGGGGCTAGGGAGATTGGAGAGCTCGAGCTTGAGGAAGGCGTGGGGTTGATGGAAGGGATTGATGTCCTTTTATAACGCTGCAAATACAGAACGTCCCCCCACTTTAGCCGTAGACCTTGCAGGTTCCCAAAGCAGTCGTGCGTAATGCGCGGTTTGGATGCTCACGTCACATTAATAAGGATCCCCTAATAAGCGGGCACAATCTCTATATTAATGAGCCGTATTGAGTGGGGTTATACCTCAAAATGCGAAACTAGGGCCAAATAAAATGGTCTGTTATATTAGTGGCATGGACGCGATGCTTCACCAAAAAGTTGTCAGTAAAGACACATTATTAATATTCTTTCAAGAGCCTTGCCTTCGAGGCTAAAGGTCGTACTAACCATGCAGAGCCGAACACAATACACTTTTTGTAGGAGATATATTCGGAAGAAGGAACCCGCCTAGCAATGCCGAAGATAATACGGAAGCCGAACTCGTCGTCATCGAAGAAAGGTTCAGGTGCTACTGAGGGAGTCCTGGATAGAGGGGTCCTCATATGGTTGGATAACTCGTGATGAGCCGAACTGGTTGGCCATGAAGATCAATTCTAAAGATCGTCTCTTGTATCCGGATAGGACTCCTGTATACGTATAATGGTAGGTTTTAGGTTTGGGTGTAATCTTTCCTTCCTCTACAAGATGGTTATGTACAAACCCTAGGGCCCTCCGGTACATATATAAACTGGAGGGTTTAGTCCATGGAGGCTAAGGTAGAAGAGAAACAACAGAATCATAGGCTAGGCTCCTAGGGTTTAGCCATTACGATCTCGAGATAGATCAACTCTTGTAATCATATTCATCAAGATCAATCTAGCAGGAAGTAGGGTATTACCTCGATTGAGAGGGACTGAACCTGGGTAAACATCGTGTCCGAGTCTCCTGTTACCATCGATCCTCAGACGCATAGTTCGGGACCCCCTACCCGAGATCTGCTGGTTTTGACACCTACAACGGGCAAAAAATGATTCCGCCCCTGACAGCTGGGACCTGCTAGCTATATATTCGTACGCAAGGAAGTGCTTCCTTGTCCTCCTTAACAGCTGGGACCCAGCTGGTCGAAGCATACATAGCGTTATCTGTCTGGTCACGAATGTGTATGTACATAGCGATCAATCAGTCTCTCTGTAGCGATGATATGTGGCCGAGTAAGGAGTGGCAGGTGTCATAGTAGAACCGCCGACGTAGCATGTCATGCAGTCCCGTCTATATCATGTACACGTACGTACAACCACGCTTCAAGAAATTAAATACAGCTATGTATGTACATACATGCAGGGTCTCAAAATTGTACTCGCGCATACGTACGGCCAGGGCTCGTGTACATGGGGATGCAATGGACGGCGGTGATGGCATCTTGTTCAACGACAGCCAACCGGCTTGGTTGGAACAGAGGAAACAACGTCGTATTCACCGGGAGCCAACCGACTGGGTCGGAACGCGTCCTATTCGTCGGGAGGCAACGTACTGGGTCGGAATGCATTTGTTCAAAGGGAGCCAACCAGCTTGGACGGAATAGCTGAAACGAGGTTTGGCATACCGTAGAACAGAGGAAACGGCCTTATGTTCGACCACGTACGGTCGAAACGGGGTCCTATTCATCGGCTCGAAGTCTGGCGTACCAGAAAATTGAGGAAAGGGAGTTATCTTAGACCTCGAACGGTCAAAATGGGGTCCTGCTGATCGAGAGGGGTGTGGCATACCACAAAACGAAGGAAACGAACTTCTATTGGAGCGCCTACAGTTGAAACGGGGTCCTACTCATCGGGAGGGGTGTGGCGTACCGCAAAAGGGGACTCCACCGGCTACTGTTCATCCACCGTCTACTACCTCCCTCTAGCCTCCACGGGCTACTGTTCATCCACAGTCAACTTCCTCCAGCCTCCACCTGGTACTGTTCATCCACCAAGTCTTCCTCCTACCTTCACCATCAACTGTTCAGCCATGAGCTACTATTCATCCAGCCTCCACTGGCTACTATTCAACCATCCCTCCAGGTGGTCCTGTTCATCCACCCCCAACTGGCTCGGGTGTGGCGGCCTCCTCGGGGTCATGTTCATCCAGTGGCAACGGCCTATATACTACCACAGGGTCCTATTCATCCAAATCCACCAGGACAGTTCATCCAATCCCCCAACAACGGTCATTGTTCATCAAGAAGCAGGTTCGCTCGGCTTCAGTTAGCAGCAGTAGCAAAGGAATCGCTCGGGTTCAATCAGCAGCGAAGGAATCGCTCGGGTTCAGTTAACAGCCAAGGGATCGATCGCTCGGGTTCAGTAAAGTAGCTAGTGCAATCGCTTGGATTTAGTAAGTGAACGCCTCACTAGGGTTCAATTGGACCCCAACGCCTCGCACACACGCGTGTGTACCTATACGAGAGAAACGCGTAAACCTCTATGCATCGCTCGGCCCGACCACCCACCGTAGCCGGGAACTCCCTGAAATTTTCCTTTCCTCGCTTCTACCATGATTTTTTCTGTCACGGATGGCCCAAAGAATGTCATGTGGGTGCGTTCCCGGCCCACCCAGGATGAAAAGCCCATTTTCTGTCATGATTTTTTGTCATGGAAGGAGGAGCCCACCACACCTATGATGATACATGTTTTTTCACAATTATCGTCATAGAAGTGTCCTAACCATGACAATTTTTTTCGTTCAGGCCTAAATGTCACAGATGTGTCTTATTTTGTAGTGATGATTTTTGTGGGGTGGATATCAGGAATGTTGCGCTGCACATGGCTGGATCTCTGTATGTACTTGCGGAGCGACTCATCTTACTTCTGTGGAATCTGATGCATATCAACCTCTTGCCCGGGAACCTTGTGGCCTCCGGTAAAGGTGCCAGTAGACTTGTGGCATAGATCTGACAACGGGAGATGGAATCCTCTGGCAAGTTCATCAAGCATGACCTGACATTTGGCTTGAGCACCAACGGGAAGTAGTTGGCGAAAATCTTGTCATCACGAGCTCCAGCAGCTTGCATCGCAATGGTGTAAATGCTCATAAACTCCGACGGGCGTGTCTTGTTTTCATACTTCCCTACCTCCGGCTTGAAGTTCTAGGAATTAGGCCACTAGACTTGCTGCGGCTCACAGGTAAAAATTGGACAACCCACCTCATAAGTCAGGCCACCAGGATTTCCTGGCGCAGGCTCATCTAAAGCGGACCCTGCACGCCAGTTAGATTGGTGGCGCGCTTCCCATCGCTGTTCGATGGTGGTACACACATCTTCTGCGCCCCATTTTTGGAGAACTTGACACATGTCGCACTGAGCTCGTGGATCAGACAACGCCTTGGACACGTCATCGCGGGCGTCGACCTACTGGCTCTGCCGCTGCGGTTGTGGTTGTCATGGAGGGGATTGCACCGTTGGCGCTCCGCCTCCAGTTCTCTCTTCGGCAGCATGCACCGGGCGGTGGGCTATAGTTGTGAAGGCCCCGCTCGTGGCAGGTTGTAGTTCTTGGCAAAGCTTCTCCGCCGCAGGAGGGAACTTCACTGCTCCATCTTCTCCGTCGCAGGAGGGAACTCAAGAAAGTAACTGAGCACTTGCCAAAGCTTCCGCCGGTGTAGTTGGCATTGGAAGGCGCGAGGAATGAGAGGTGTTGCTTCCAATTATTTTGTAAGAAGCACCATCTCGAACCTGTGACCTTGGCTTGTTCTCGCCAGCATGTTGGTGTGCATGTTGGCCCTGTGGATCTTGAGGATGATCTACATGGGTCATGTCGCGAGGGCACTCGGGACCGCCGACGCCCCGACGCTGCTCATCACGCGTGACCTCAGATGGCCGTGGTGTGGGAACCGGCATGGGCGTCTTGAAGTGCGCCTTGTTGCGCCTGGAGGTCACCACGCCGCTCGTTGGCGGCACGGCTCAATACTTGCACCTGGTGGCTGGTGGATTGTTGCTCTCGTCGCGAACAATGCCGCTCACCTGGCTTTGGTCGCTAGAACATCGCGGAAGTTGATCTTGGCCTCCGCCGCCCATGCCATTACCCATTTGCGTGGGTGTCGGCAACTTGGACATGGAAGGACCGACCGTTGCAGTGTCCTTCTTCTTGGGTGCCTTGGCGATGAAGCTGGTGATGAAGCTGATGCACTGAATGCTAGTTTAGATCCGCGTAAGCGATCCCCCTGCCTGGCACGCCATAGATGTCGTGACGTACGACCATCTATGTGATCATGGTGATCCCTTTGCGGTTCGACTGGGGAGATCGACAAGCATAGAGAGTAGAACTAGCATAAGGAACTAATTTTACCCAGGTTCGGGGCACTATGAAGCATAAAACCGTACTCCTGCTTTTGTATATTGGATGTATGAGCACAAGTACAAGGGAGCGCAAGTCCGACAAGATTGCGCAGGAAATGCAGCTACGTGCGTGTGTGTGCAAAGTGTCGACCTTTGGAAAGGTAATCATGGGCCTCCTTTTATAGACTAAGGGGTCACAACAATGACAAAATTGTAATTACATAGGGTGGATAGTGGCCATAGTGCCAAATACCTAACTTTGACGAGTTGGGACAAATGCATTAATTGCACTATGATGTGTCACATTGATGGATCTCTCCGGCAAGGGTCGTCTCTCCTTGTGTTCTGTTCGTCCATCTACCTTTTATTCTTTTGACACGCCCCTGGGCGGTGTCGGCATTCTAGGAATGGGGGTACCTAGACTTGCCTGCATGTGGCCCGTGACGTGGCTTCATCGGCGGCCTGTTACGGTCCAGCTTCAGCAACCGTAGCTCAAGACCCTCGCGAGTGGCCGAGCATTGCGAGGCGGACGACAGCAAGACCTCCTTGGGGGCAGCCTCTCTAGGCTGGCTCCCGAGGAGCGAAGTTATCTATGCAAGGTGCACCTCGCAAAGTTCATGTGACGTGATCCATAACGTCCTAGGTCAGGCGGGCGCCAACGGGTGCAGTGTACCAGTTTCCCCTTTGGTGCTAAGGGGGGCAAGCACAGGCGCGAAGTCCCGAGGAATCAAGCAAAGGTTTCCATATCAGTGCAACAAGACCAAGGACCGTCAGGATGGCAGAATGGAGGTCATCGTGGACCCTGGCGCGGTGTCATCACCAGAGCCTTTGGCAGGCGAAGACCACTTTTGTCAGGATAACTTATACTAGTTATTCCCCTTCAAATTTGGCCGTTGTGGGATGCCTTCCCGCCGATATTTGGGAAGAGGACCAAGGTCACTATAAATAGGACCTAGCCACCACCACAGAGGGGGATCTGATCTCTCGACCCGTATGGTTAAGAAGAGCGCCATTCCACCCCACATGCACCACAAGCTCATCCGAGACCAACACCTCTTCTCTAGAGGCTATTCATCAATTGTACTAGTTCATCCTCAGCCCCATGAGGCAATCCACCACACACACTGGAGTAGGGTATTACATCGGAAAGTGGCACGAACCAGTATAATCCTCTGTGTCCCCTGTTCTTTGAGTTCGTCTAGCTAGGCTATGGAATCGTAGGGCGAGCGCGCTGGGGAGAGAGTGTTCTTCGTGCACACCCCATTGTTCGAACCTCTCAAGGGTTTCCAGAACCCGAAATCTGACATTTGGCACCCCTGGTAGGGGTGTGCCAAAGTTCCTCCTCTCCATCCACCTCTCTCTCCATCTGCTAGGCTCCCATGGTAGGTGCCACCTTTTCGACCGACTCAGTGGGAGCGCATGGCGGCGTTGCGGGCCACCGAGCCTTCACCCCCGCCTTGCGACAGGTGCGGTGGCCACCCAGGTTTAGGCCGGAAATGCCACCTCGTTACGATTGAGCGGCAGATCCGGTTGTTTTCCTCCAAGCCTACTAGGACGTAGTTTCGGCGGCCGGAGGCGATAGCATGGTCATGGCCAGCTGGCTCCCAATGGCCCTCACCGGCGTACCACGCGCCTGGTTTCTCAGCCCGCCAGAGTCGTATGTGGCGTCCTGGGAGGAGCTACCTGGTAGCTTCAAGGCGCGCTTCGCGGCGCCGGTGCCCCATGCCGTCGCTGCCCTCCTTGGCGGTTCTCAGGCGCCGCCCTCAAATCGCCATGTCAAGCAGTTCTTCCGCCTAGTGGGCACCACCCGAGCCTCGCAGGGAGTCCCTCAAGGATGGGTGACACCAGAGGCCGACCTCACTTTCAAATCCAGAGACCACCTGGCGATCACCACAGGTGCAGGCGCGCTCCAGATGCTCTGCACCCCAACCATCTACAATGTGGCGATAACCAAGACCCTCATTGACGGTAGGGCTAGGCTCAACATACTCTCCGTGGAGGCCTTCAGCTTGCTCCATGTGTCGCTCGAACGACTCCGCCCTACCAGGCCGTTCTCCGGGGTCGTAGACAGCTCCACCAGCCCCCTGGGGCACATCCGGCTTCCCGTCACCTTCGGCACCCGCAATAACTACCGCACCGAGCTTATCGACTTCGACATCTCCCATGTCGGCCTCCCCGTACAATGCCATTCTTGGGTACCCAGCCCTGGTCAAGATCATGGCGACGACTCACCCAGCCAACAACCTCATGAAGATGTCGGGGATCAATGGCGTCCTCACTGTGGCTGGAGATACCAAGGAGGCCCTGGGGCCCTGAAGCTCGCCTTCAGGGCCGCGGCGGCAGCACGCCTGGCTGACGAAGCAGCTCCAGAGGCCATGGGGGCCGCGCCGGCAAAAAAGAAATATATTTTCTCTCAAGACCGAGCCAAGACGAAGCAGGTGCTAGTTGACGAGGATGGGGTGTCGAGAACCACCTTCACCATAGGCGCCGATCTTCCCCCAGATCAATAAAAGGTGCTGGTTGGTTTCTTGCACGCGAACAAGGAGGTGTTTGCATGGGAACCCAAGGACCTGGCAGGAGTCCCAAGGGGGGTGATTGAGCATCACCTAAACGTATGCCCCAATGTACGCCCAGTAAAGTAGAAGGCCCGGCGGCAGTCCACAGAGAAGCAGTCCTTCATCGTACAGGAGAATCGTAAGCTACAAGAAGCTGGCGTGATCTGTGAGGTGCGGTATCCGGAATGGCTAGCAAACCCAGTAGTTGTGCCCAAGAAAGGAGGGAAGGACCGCACGTGTGTCGACTTCACCAACCTAAACAAGGCATGCCCACAAGACCCGTTCCCGCTGACACTCATCGATCAGATCATCGATTCCACCACCAAGTGCAACCTACTGTGCTTCCTGGATGCATTTTCGGGCTATCATCAAATCAAGATGTCGGTACAAGTGTCAGGACCCCGATCCTGAGTCTCACAGGTCTAGCCTGTAACACATCATATCACTTTGCGGCCTCACGCACGGTATCCCCACGGGTGCCACCTTACCTGGCCCAGGACCGTTTGTGCATTTTGCCACACGTATATGATAGTGTCGCTACCATCCATATGACAGAGAACCCGGGCCGACATGACTAGTTATAAACCAAAAGTGGCACTAAATTACGGAGACAGGCATACATGACCCAGCAACGAACGTGTCGGTCATCAACGTATGAACCCAAGTCGTAGCAAGCTTCAAGGACTTAAAGGAACAACGCGTGACATTTCCCCTAAGAGACAGACACAGGAACGAAGAAGGACACATGCCGGCCAGCCTAAGTGTTCTGGAGCAGTAGCAAGCTACCAAGGCTCAGTGGAAGCACTAGGATACATTTCCCTGTAAGATAGGCTACCAAGGGTAAACAACTAGGTGTCGGATCCCACACATAGTAATACACATTACACGTACGCATAACATGCAAGTATGTGCTGTACAACAAGGGATCACAACATAACTCAACAACTCATATAGATAAGGCCCAGAAGAGCCATCATAACATTTATTACAAGCAGAGGTCACATGACCCAACATAGAGAGCATACATGCAACGAAAGCATAACATGTCTAAGTACAGACAACTACAAATGAAAAAGGCTGAGAAGCCTGACTATCTACAAGATCCTCCCAAGGGTACAAGATCGTAGCTGAGGTAACAAGCTAAACGTCGAAGTCCACGCGGAACCACTAGTGAGACTGAAGTCTCTCTGCAAAACATAAATTAAGCAAACGTGAGTACAAAGGTACTCAGCAAGACTTACATCAGAACTAGCTACATATGCATCAGTATCAACAAAAGGGTGGTGGAGTTTGACTGCAGCAAGCCAGCTTTGACTCGGTGGCTATCCTGAACTACGACTGCAAGTAACTCTTTTGAGGTGGCGCACACGAGTCCACATATTCACCAATCAATACACCACTATGGATCCGCTCCCTTCTCCCTACGAGAAGGCCATCCATAACACTCACGCTTATCTTGCCTGTTTTAGAGTATCCACTTTCACTTGTCTATGAACTGTACAGGTAACCCAGAAGTCCATTTCCGAGGACACGGCTATTCGAATAGATCATATATAACCCTGCAGGGGTGTACTTCTTCACACACGCTCTCGCCACTTAGCGCCATGTACACGTCATGTATCTCGGCAACCTTCAAGCGGAAGCCTGGCGAGGGTGTTGGCCACGACCTGACTAACCACACAAGTCTCTAGTCCAGGTTTATCGCCTATTTGGGTTCCATCCGTGGGGAGATCCGGCCGGGGTGTCGGTCACGGCCCCAAACAATGTGTACAGGGTTCCCGCATCACCAAACGAGCGACCGGTACACCGTGCCACGTACCTGCCGCGTCACAGCCCACCCCGAGGGTCAGCGCTGTGCACGACCTCCAGTAAACTACAAACACCAGAAACTAGTTGTAACCCCTGGACGGAGGACAAGGGCAGTTAATAAGTCGAGAGGGTACATTGGTTTCGGGCCCAATGTATGGTAGTAACTGGTCATGGATCACAAACACAGAACTCAGTTCCTGAGGACGGCTACAATGAGACAACCCACCATGTACTCCTACATGGCCTCTCATCGCTACCTTTACCAAAACGTGTTCACACACTTAGCTCACACACAATAGGACATGTTTACCATCCTTCCAATTCATCCCCGATGAATCAGACCCGACACAGCTCTAAGCAATACCAGGCATAACCGAAAGCATGAATGAGTAGGCACAACATGGCTCAAACAACTCCTAGTCATACTAGTGGGTTTCAACTATTTACTGTGGCAATGACAGGTCATGCAGTGGAAAGGGGTTCAACTACTGCAGCATGTAATAGTTGAAGCGTTGTTGTCCTAACTCAGTAAAGAGAGCAAGAGCGAGAGAGTGGGATTGTATCGGAATGCTCAATGGGGTTTTGCTTGCCTGGCATTTCTGAAGATAACATTGGGTCTTCATCGGTGTCATCGATTACATCGTCGGAACCACGTCTATCGAGAGGGGACAAAAACCGACAACACAGAGAAAACACAATCAATGCAATGCGACAATATGATGCATGATCATGACATGGCAGTATGTTGTTCATTGAGCTAATGCAACTAGCCACCACATTAAATGAAGTTGGTTTGAACCAAAGGTTTAAATTCAAACTCCATATTTGATTATTTAATTGTCATTTAATTGATTTGACCTGATCAATAGGTTTAATTTGTTAAAACATGCATGGAAATGCCATAAATAGATTCCTCATATTTTTCTGATCATTTTTCATATATAAATTATTTTCATCTGAGCTACGGTTGGTTTTATACGATTTTTAGAAGTTTTGAATATTTTTTGAAATAAATAAATCATTTTTGATTTATTTAAAATTTTAGAAAACACTTATTGCGTCAGCATGATGTCCCGGTGATGTCGGCAGTCAACAGGGGTTGGTCCAGGTCAAACCTGATGGCTGGGACCCACGTGTCAGTCTAACAACTAACTAACAAAGTTAGCTAGTGTTAAGTTAAACACTAACCTAGGTTAATTAGAGTCTGGGCCCACTTGCTAGTGACTCATTTAGTTAACTAGGATGTTTTAGCACTAATTGTCCAAAACAAAAAACTGTCAGCGGCCGGGCCTACATGTCATTGTGCCAGGGGAGGTCAAACCCCTGGTCAACCGGGCCTAATACACCGGCGGCTTGTCGCCGGCGACAGCGAGCACGGTGGAGCGGCTCGGTAACGCGCTCTGTGGCCCCGTTCACAGCGTGGCTGGCCTCGTTCGAGAGCCCAGACCAGTGCGTGTCGGGCGGTGGCGCCAGTCAGGCCTGGGGTGGCCGGAGGCGACGGCGAGGAGCTCGACCGCGGCGGCCGGAGCTCGGGCGTGAGCGCGGGCAGTGCTGCGGTGCGCGAGCAGGCAAGCTGAGGCGCTAGCGGGGGCCTACGCGATGCGGGGAGTAGATTGGACTCGTCGGGGTGACCATTTGGTCACCGGAGCTGCGCCGACGGCGAGCTCGGGCGGCGGGGCATGCGGGTGAACGCGGCGCAACAGCTACAGCATGCGAGGGAGGGAGCGGGCAAGGGGAGCAGGGGCAGGAGCTCACTGCGGTTGCGACAAGGCGAACGGCGAGCTCGGGGAGGGGCTGGAAACGAGGTGCGATCGCGGGCAATCTCGAATGCCCGAGGTAGAAGACGACCATGGTGACGGTGTTCGGAGGCGTCTGGTGCCGCGTGGCTCGGCGGAGAGGTCTAGGGCGACGAGGTGGAGCTCTTGAGCCAGTCAGGGAAGCGAGGGGGAGGCGATGAGCGCGGTGGTACACGGCGGCGCTGCCGTAGCCGCGTTGGCCATCATGGAAGAGAGCGAGGGAGAGAGCAGGAGGGGGAGAAAGGGCGTCCAGGGGATCAGTGCGGCTCTGGGGAGGTGTTTCGAGGCGTCGCCGCGCTGTCTAGGCGATGCAGGCGAGCAGAGAGCTGCGTGGCGAGCTCGGGCGCGCCGGCGCTCACCTCCCTGTCTGCCTGGCGGGAGGAAGTAGCTGACTGGCAGTTGGGCCAGTTGGGCCGGCCCAGCCAGGTAAGTGCCCAGGTAGGTGCTCTCTCTCTCTCTTTTTTTCTTTCTGTTTTCTATTTTCTATTTCTTTTGTAACTTTGTGGATTTTCCAAAAATGCTTAGGCACTTTCAAATATCACCAAACTGCTCACGCCCACTGTTTAGCATATAACCAACATGGAACGTTTCAGTTTAGGATTATTTGAACATTTAGAATATATAGTAGCATTTAAATGCCCAAATGCAAATACTTTAAGATTTAATTCAAAAATCCAGAATGGCCCTATAAAAGTGTGCACCATTTTTGACAGAGGTTCTAGACCAATTCAAAAATCATGAACATTTTCAAAGGCATTTTGGGTCAATGAAAATATTTTTAGGTTGAACCTAGTTGAATTCTTCTGGTGCTAGGGTTTGATCAAACCCCATTTCAACTTTCTGGAAAACTTAAACATGATGCAACAGACAAGTGCTATCCTAATGCAAGGTGAAGCTGGGGATGTGACAACTCACCCCCACTAAACAAGAATCTCGTCCCGAGATTCAAGACATGAGGTAAGAAATCAGAGGGGACACAAGTTAACACAATCTTCCCGATACAATTGCACTTCAAAGAATGTTGATTGCTTGCATCATGTCGATCTTGACATCCTTGCTTCCGAGATCGTTGTCCAACACGGTGACGACGAAAGAAACTCCGCAATAGTTGATCTTGTGAAAAATCGGGCAACTCAAGATCAACTCTTGGAGTGAGACGTTGAAACATCTCTTGAGTTGAGACATGGAGTACACATCCAGGGGGATGGAGTGAAACAAACGATGAAGGTTCACCTAGTGGCAATAATTCCACACCTAAGAAGAGGGTGATCGATATCACCAGACGGAACACCTTAGAGAAGGTGACTCATAGAATTATCCCCTTAAGTGGCAAAAAGTATTACTTTTGATATAGTGCTCATTGAAATTCCCTATACCAGCCTAAGGCAAACACAAACGATCGTTGGACGGAGGCCAAAGGAATGACATTCTCGGGCCAAAATGGATGATGTGGACTACCATGTTGAAGACAATACAAGGGATGATTTTACTTATCATCGGAAATGGATGGGACCCATGGTAGGACCACTTCTGAAGATGATCATGAGCAGCAAGTGCTGAGAAGGGCAGCCATGGTAATGGCACAATGGTGGGTGCAAGCTGGGGACAAAATGCAAATGCTGGGAATGATTCTGGTAACCGGGAAGAAACCCAACAGTAGAGAGTGAAACTACTCTTTGAGAGGTTATAGCACAACCGAGGAGACTAGGAGCAATCCTAGTTAGTGTCGAAGATAACACCTGGTGCTTGTGCATGCTCTCAAGAACTTGAGCATTTCCACCATCATCAAGGTTTTACCAATATCCGGGTCAAGGATCCTGACAACACAACATACTACCATGATGAATAATGATGGATGGTGCAGATGCAAAGGAAGATAACACTTTCTCAGATTTCACCTTAGCGGGGTCAAAGGGGCAAAATCTGGATGATCGACCGAGGGACATTTAGCACTCCGCTTCTAATGTTCTCCTTGATGTGCTAGCGCAACCCATTTATTAAAATGGTTTGGTACTTAGAACGTCAAGTAAAAGGTCGGACTTCAGGAGCACAACAATCCATAAGGAACAACTAGGGAGTAAATCCTACGAAATCCTTATGGGGATGTGGCCAACTTCTTCAATCAAGATACCACAACAATAGGTCTTCCGGCTGGGTGGGTTGGCCACGACATCCACTTTACTGGTTATCGAGTGACCAATATTATGGTTCTTGGAAAATGCCCCAACCATCATATCTGCCTGAGATTCAGTTCAGGTTGGTGTCAGGATATTCCAGACTCATCGAGTCTAGAAAGAAAATGAAAGTTTGCAACACAAATCGATGAGACGGCGTTGCGAGATTCTCGGGAATGAACTACGATAGCAAGCTCCAAAACATGAGCTCGTTCTGCTACAAACCTGTGAACACGTTGTCCAAGACAAGCATGACCACGTAGTAGTCTTATGATAAAACACTACCGAGTTCTGGTTGGGTACCATCGTCTAGGATATCGAAGTCCTTACATAAGTCATATGATTAGCTCTTATGATGGAACTTCTTCTTCTTGAACAAATCAATCAGTGGCTTGGTGTGCTAGGGATACATATGGAGTGAAGGTTGCAAATCTCCAAACCACAAAATACTTCACACATATGCATGACTGACTTGGGATGATTCCACAGGAAGCAAACAACTTTCTCGAACTCACGGTGGCAACTTACATTAATTGCACATGAATTAGGGAAGTTTATTCTCTCATCGAACATATACCTCATGAACGGGACATGAAGGCAATGCTTACAAAGTTTCCAACACTAGCTTAATGTCCTACAAAATCATGGAGGAGATAAGGATGTTTGTTGATGGGCTCAATAATAATTCATCCAGGTTTCCATATAGATCTAAATCCTTGACAAGGTGAACAAAGTGATAGCATTGGTCAGACCAAAAGATGTAACGGTGTATGCTCGAGGGATCAACCACGAGTAAGACAACATTATGAATACCATTGGTTCTGATTTGACCTAACAATAGCCCACACTCAAATCAAAGCTTGGACAAGACAATAGATCCAACAATTGATCACGAGGATCGATCAAGATATCATCTTTCTTCAGCAGACACACAAAAATATCCCTTGGAAGGAACCAAGTCAGGCAAGCTTTTATCTTCCAATTCTCCAAGTTGTTGTTTAGCTTAACCAACAAGTTCAGGGTATCTAAAAGAGATTCTTGGAGAAAAGGGTGGTTTAGAGAGAAACCAGCTTGATCACGAGCTCAACATAACGGCCAGGGAGCAACCTGGTAATACTTCCGAGAAGATATTCGGAAAATCACGGACCACCGCTATGTTACTAAGCTCGGTATCAATTTTGCTTTTCAGGGCAAGACGATATGATCAAGTGAGCGAGGGATTGATACAATCCTAACTCACTTATCAAGGAGTGCAGCAAGAATAAGGACTAGGTAGCATAATATATCTTAGAATGATGATTCAATAACCAACACGCTAAGAATGAGAATATTGTCCATTTACTACCAAGCAACTAGTTGCTAGGAGTATTGATCTCACACATCACAGTTCACTTGTCGGTATTCCAGTTGCAACAACACGGAACCAAGGGGCGAATGATAATGGCGAGAAGTATCACTACGCCAAGAATTCATAAGAGAAGGTGCAATTCTCATGACATTCCTGACATAAAGTGGGTAATACTTAAGGGTAGAGCAGATTAGAAGCAGGATTAGCATTCTTCATCTACGAAGTACAACTTCTTTGACCCAATCCTGGATATGGATAAGGTACTGGGGTTTGTTTCTCCTAGTCATTCCGAATAGAATGGCTTGACGGGCCACAGAAGTAAAAGGCATTGATGAACACGAATGCACGACTACTCCTGACTATCAATCGATAGACGAAGGCCAGAATACAACTAAAAAGGGGCAACTCAAAGTAACATATAACTTTCTGAGTTGTGGATGCATAAGTTAGCATGTCGAACGAGTTCAACATATTTCTTCCGGATAACCCATTCAGAAAGGTAGGACTGGCAGAGTCACAATATGAATGGAGTACTACTCAAGAGCACTCTGGTTGTGATCTTTTGGTTCGGGAGAACTTCTGCCAAGGATGGTTCATGGTACTTGGAAGAATGATATACCACAGACCTTGAAGACTATCACAAGGTTACTAATATCCTAAAGGAACGATCAAATACTATCAACAGGAATTAGGTAGAATGAATCTTGGGTTCAAGAACCCAGGAGGAGAATGCCTACTAACTAAATGGCATCACGGGATGCTTTCAAGAATGATGGCCAGAATCATCACACTGGGAATATTAAGCATTACTAGATTACTGGTGATCTTCTAAGACACCTAGGGTCATAATAATAGCTCCAACATATATGTCGAGGTAACAGAGTACCTCAACACACTGGCTAGTGTGATTAATCTGGCCTGAAGGAACATCGGGAATAGGAAGAAAGGATTTGCAAATGCATCAGATTATTTAGAAACCTGGAATGACTCGGACAGCATAACGGCTGTAAATGCTCGAAAATACTTTTGAGATCCAAGCAAAAAGGGTAGCATATCCACTTAACATCATAATGTCAAGGTTCTGAGACCAACATATGAACAAACGGAAGTAGTAGAAACTGAACTGAGGGTTGAATCCACCATTATCGTGATCCTGATAAATAGAATGAGAATCCTAGTTCTTAATCCCCGTAGAAGAAAAAGGTGACTCAGATCAGAAGGTCACAGGGTAAAGGAGTAAAAAGAGCCTTATGTTACCTTCCACAAACAATTCCCTTACATAACTAAAGAATTTCTAGGCACCACTTCGACCAGTTTGGCTTGCTAATCCTACAGGCAGTCAGGCTCTGATACCAAAGCTGTCAGGACCCCGATCCTAAGTCACACAGGTCTAGCCTGTAACACATCATATCACTTTGCGGCCTCACGCACGGTATCCCCGCGGGTGCCACCTTACCTCGCCCGGGACTGTATGTGCATTTTGGCACACATATATGATAGTGTCGCTAGCATCCATATGACAGAGAACCCGGGACGACATGACTAGTTATAAACCAAAAGTGGCACTAAATTACAGAGACATGCATACATGACCCAGCAACGAACGTGTCGGTCATCAACGTATGAACCCAAGTCATAGCAAGCTACAAGGACTTAAAGGAACAACGCGTGACATTTACCCTAAGGGACAGACACAGGAACGAAGAAGGACACATGCCGGCCAGCCTAAGTGTTCCGGAGCAGTAGCAAGCTACCAAGGCTCAGTGGAAGCACTAGGAGACATTTCCCTCTAAGATAGGCTACCAAGGGTAAACAACTATGTGTCGGATCCCACACATAGCAATACACATTGCACGTACGCATAACATGCAAGTATGTGCTGTACAACATGGCATCACAACATAACTCAACAGCTCATATAGATAAGGCCCAGAAGAGCCATCATAACATTTATTACAAGCAGAGGTCACATGACTCACCATACAGAGCATACAGGCAATAGAAGCATAACATGTCTGAGTACAGACAACTACAAATGAAAAAGGCTGAGAAGCCTGACTATCTACAAGATCCTCCCAAGGGTACAAGATCGTAGCTGAGGTAACAAGCTAAACGTCGAAGTCCACGCGGAACCACTAGTGAGACTGAAGTCTCTCTGCAAAACATAAATTAAGCAAACGTGAGTACAAAGGTACTCAGCAAGACTTACATCAGAACTAGCTACATATGCATCAGTATCAACAAAAGGGTGGTGGAGTTTGACTGCAGCAAGTCATCTTTGACTCGGTGGCTATCCTGAACTACGACCGCAAGTAACTCTTTTGAGGTGGCGCACACGAGTCCACATATTCACCAATCAATACACCACTATGGATCTGCTCCCGTCTCCCTACGAGATGGCCATCCATAGCACTCACGCTTATCTTGCGTGTTTTAGAGTGTCCATTTTAACTTGTCTATGAACTATACAGTTAACCCAGAAGTCCATTTCCACGGACACGGCTATTCGAATAGATCATATAGAACCCTGCAGGGGTGTACTTCTCCATACACGCTCTCGCCACTTACCGCCATGTACACATCATGTATCTCGGCAACCTTCAAGCGGAAGCCTGGCGAGGGTGTCGGCCACGACCTGACTAACCACACAAGTCTCTAGTCCAGGTTTATCGCCTATTTGGGTTCCATCCGTGGGGAGATCCGGTCGGTGTGTCGCTCACGGCCCCAAACGATGTGTACAGGGTTCCCGCATCACCAAACGGGCGACCGGTACACCGTGCCACGTACCTGCCGCGTCACAGCCCACCCCGAGGGTCAGCGCTGCGCACGACCTCCAGTAAACTACAAACACCAGAAACTAGTTGTAACTCCTGAACAGAGGACAAGGGAAGTTAATAAGTCGAGAGGGTCCATTGGTTTCGGGCCCAATGTATGGTAGTAAGTAGTCATGGATCACAAACACAAAACTCAGTTCCTGAGGACGGCTGCAATGAGACAACCCACCATGTACTCCTACATGGCCTCTCATCGCTACCTTTTACCAAATCATGTTCACACACTTAGCTCACACACAACAGGACATGTTCACCATCCTTCCAATTCATCCTCGATGAATCAGACCTGACACAGCTCTAAGCAATAGCAGGCATAACTAGAAGCATGAATGAGTAGGCACAACATGACTCAAACAACTCCTACTCATACTAGTGGGTTTGAACTATTTACTATGGCAATGAAAAGGTCATGCAGTGGAAAGGGGTTCAACTACCGCAGCATGTAATAGTTGAAGCGTTGTTGTCCTAATGCAGTAAAGAGAGCAAGAGCGAGAGAGTGGGATTGTATCGGAATGCTCAATGGGGTTTTGCTTGCCTGCATTTCTCAAGATAACATTGGGTCTTCATCGGTGTCATCGATTACATCGTCGGAACCACGTCTATCGAGAGGGGACAAAAACCGACAACACAGAGAAAACACAATCAATGCAATGCGACAATATGATGCATGATCATGACATGGCAGTATGTTGTTCATTGAGCTAATGCAACTAGCCACCACATTAAATGAAGTTGGTTTGAACCAAAGATTCAAATTCAAACTCCATATTTGATTATTTAATTGTCATTTATTGATTTGACCTGATCAATAGGTTTAACTTGTTCAAACGTGCATGAAAATAGCATAAATAGATTCCTCATATTTTTCTGATCATTTTTCATATATAAATTATTTTCATCTGAGCTACAGTTGATTTTATATGACTTTTAGAAGTTTTGAATATTTTCTGAAATAAATAAATCATTTCTGATTTATTTAAAATTCCAGAAAACACTTATTGCATCAGCATGACATCACAGTGATGTCAGGAGTCAACAGGGGCTGGTCCAAGTCAAACCTGACGGCTGGGACCCACGTGTCAGTCTAACAACTAACTAACAAAGTTAACTAGTGTTAAGTTAAACACTAACCTAGGTTAATTAGAGTCTGGGCCCACTTGTTAGTGACTCATTTAGTTAACCAGGGTGTTTTAGCACTAATTGTCCTAAACTAAAAACTGTAGGCGACCGGGCCTACATGTCATTGAGCCAGGGGAGGTCAAACCCCTGGTCAACCGGGCCTAATACACCGGCGGCTTGTCGCCGGCGACAGCGAGCACGGCGGAGCGGCTCGGAAACGCGCTGTGTGGCCCCGTTCGCAGCGTGGCTGGGCTCGTTCGAGAGCCCAGACCAGCGCGTGTCGGGCGGTGGCGCCAGTCGGGCCTGGGGTGGCCGGAGGCAACGACAAGGAGCTCGACCGCGGCGGCTGGAGTTCGGG
The DNA here is from genome assembly GCA_902687465.1 of Secale cereale. Classification (NCBI taxonomy): domain Eukaryota; kingdom Viridiplantae; phylum Streptophyta; class Magnoliopsida; order Poales; family Poaceae; genus Secale; species Secale cereale. The sequence continues at coordinate 227,389,023 of LR738713.1, read as the reverse complement.
CGTGAGCGCGGGCAGTGCTGCGGTGCGCGAGCAGGCAAGCTGAGGTGCTAGCGGGGGCCTACGCGATGCGGGAAGCAGATTGGACTCGCCGGGGTGACCATTTGGTCACCGGAGCTGCGCCGACAGCGAGCTCGGGCGGTGGCGCGTGCGAGTGAACGCGACGCAGCAGCTACAGCGTGCGAGAGAGGGAGTGGGGAAGGGAAGCAGGGGCAGGAGCTCACTCCGTTTGCGACAAGGCGAACGGGGAGCTCGGGGAGGGGCTGGAGACGAGGTGCGGTCACCAGCGATCTCGGATGCCCGAGGTAGAAGACGACCATGGTGACGGCGTTCGGAGGCGTCTGGTGTCGCGTGGCTCGGCGGAGAGGTCTAGGGCGACGAGGCGGAGCTCTTGAGCCAGTTAGGGAAGCGAGGTGGAGGCGGTGGCCGCGGTGGTGCACGGCGGCGCTGCCGTGGCCGCGTCGGCCATCGTGGAAGAGAGCGAGGGAGAGAGCAGGACGGGGTGAAAGGGCGTCTAGGGGATTGGTGCGGCTCCGGGGAGGTGTTTCGAGGCGTCGCCGCGCTGTCCAGGCGACGCAGGCGAGCAGAGAGCTGCGTGGCGAGCTCGGGCGCGCCGGCGCTCACCTCCCTGCCTATGTGGAGGGAGGAAGCAGCTGACTGGCAGTTGGGCCGGCCCAGCCAGGTAAGTGCCCAGGTAGGTGCTCTCTCTCTCTCTTTTTCGTTCTGTTTTCTGTTTTCTATTTCTTTTGTAACTTTGTGGCTTTTCCAAAAATGCTTAGGCACTTTCAAAAATCACCAAACTGCTCATGCCCACTATTTAGCATATAACCAACATGGAACATTTCAGTTTAGGATTATTTGAACATTTAGAATATATAGTAGCATTTAAATGCCCAAATGCAAATACTTTAAGATTTAATTCAAAAATCCAGAATGGACCTATAAAAGTGTGCAGCATTTTTGACAGAGGTTCTAGGCCAATTCAAAAATCATGAACATTTTCAAAGGCATTTTGGGTCAATGAAAATATTTTTAGGTTGAACCTAGTTGAATTCTTTTGGTGCTAGGGTTTGATCAAACCCCATTTCAACTTTCTAGAAAACTTAAACATGATGCAACAGACAAGTGCTATCGTAATGCAAGGTGAAGCTGAGGATGTGACAACAAGATGTTGAGAAGACGGCCATCCTTACCCCGTGCGGGGTGTACTGCTACACTTGTATGTCATTCGGGTTGCGGAATGCAGGAGCAACTTTCCAACGATTGATGCACATCACCCTGGGAGGGCAGCTCAGGAGGAACACTGAGGCCTACGTTGATGACATCATGGTGAAATGTCGGGAGGCCAAGACCCTCATTGATGATTTGGAAGAGACCTTTGCCAGCCTGCGCAAGGTAGACCTGCGACTCAACCTAGAAAAGTGTGTGTTCAGCGTCCCATCAAGCAAGCTGCTGGGTTTCCTGGTGTCACACAGACGAATTGAAGCTAATCCCGAGAAGGTCAAGGCCATAGAGAAGATGAGCCCGCCGTAGACCCTCAAAGAGATGTAGAAGCTAGCCAGCTGCGTGATGTCGCTCGGGTGTTTCATCTCCAAGCTAGGGGAGCGTGACCTCCCCTTCTTCAAGCTGATGAAAAGGAAAGGCCCATTCAAATGGACCCCAGAGGCTGACGCGGCTTTTGAAGACCTCAAGATATACCTCACCAGCCCACCAGTAATGGTGGCACCCAAACCTCAAGAGCCCTTGTTGCTTTACCTAGCCGCTACACCACACTCCGCCAGTGTTGCACAAGTGGCAGTCCGGGAGGAGCGCCAGGACAAGGCAACACAGCCCCGGGACGATACTCCTATGGCCCAGACGGGATCAGCTGTCGGTCAGGCTCCACAAGAAAGTGTTCCTGAAGCAGTAGTTGTCCCTCCTGACGGCCAAGCTCCTCAGCCCCCCCCCCTCCTCAAGAGGCGCCACAGCCCCAGGAGAGCTTGGATTCCGCCAACATTTCCACCCTCGTCGATCACCTAGTGTACTTCGTCAGAACAGTACTCTGTGACGCTCGGGCACGTTACCCGATGCCGCAGAAACTTCTGCTCATGCTCCTCGTTGCTTCGCGCAAGCTGCGCCACTACTTCCAAGGCCACCCCATCAAGGTCGTATCAGCTTACCCGCTGGAGAGGGTTCTGCGGAGCCCCAATGCCGTGGGAAGGGCCACCAAATGGAACATCGAGCTACAAGCATTCCAGCTGGAGTTCAGCACCACCAGGGTCATCAAGGGCGCCATGATCTCCGACTTCGTGGCAGAGTGGACCGACACCCAGGGCCTGGAGCAGGCGAAGATCAGTCCCTCTCGCGAGGGAGTGAAGAACCGGCTGGGTCATGTACTTTGATGGTGCCTTCGGAAGTCACGGCGCGGGGGCTGGCGCCGTGCTCATCTCGCCCACCCAAGACAAGCTCTACTACGTCGTGCAGCTCTGCTTCTAGCACAACGAGAAGTTCTCCAACAACATCACGGAGTACGAAGGCCTAATCACCGGCAAGAAGGATGCGGCCACCTTGGGAGTGAAGCGCCTTACCATCAAGGGAGACTCCTAGCTCCTCGTCAACTCCTCCAACAAGGTATACAATCCAAAGGATGAGGACATGGAGGCGTACCTAGCGGTGGTACGCAAAATGGAGAAACAATTCTTGGGCCTGGAGCTGCAGCACGTGCTGCGCGGCACGAAAAAGGAAGCCGACGACATCGCCAAGAGGGCATCTAGGCGCCAGTCACAGGAGCCCGGTGTCTTCAAGGAGTGCCTCTTCAAGCCCTCAGCAACCCCTCTGGTTGTGGAGCTGACACCGCCTCAGGAGGAGCTTCCCCCTCCATCGACCTCGGGAGCTCCGGTATGTGGCCCGACCTCAGGAGTGCGCTTGCTCCTTGCATTTGAGCCTCAGGAGGGGTGCTGGACTCAAGTGTTCAAGGCCTACCTGCTGTAGGGAACCCTGCCGGAGAAGGAGGAGGATGCATAGCGCATACCTCGGCAGGCCATGGCCTACTGCCTTCAGGATGGTGATGTCGGATTCCGGGTTCCGCAAACCCTTGAGAGGTTCGAACTCTAGAGTGCGCACCAAGAACACTCCATCCCCAGTGTGCTCACCCTACGATTCCTCGGCCTAGCTCGACGAACTCAAAGAACAAAGGACACAGAGGTTTATACTGGTTTGGGCCACCCTGTGGTGTAATACCGTACTCCAGTGTGCATGGTGCATTGCCTTGTATGGCTGAGGATGAACTAGTACAAGGGATGTACAGCCTCCAGAGGAGAGGTGTTCTTGGGCTCCGACGAGCTTGTGGTATCTGTAGGGCGGAATGGATCCGATCCCGTCTATGGTGGTGGCTAGGTCCTATTTACAGTGGCCTTGGTCCTCTTCCCAAATATTGGCAGGAAGGGATCCCACAACAGCCAAATTTGAAGGGGAACATCTACTATAAGTTATCCTGACAAAACTAGTCTTCGCCTGCCAAAGGCCCTGGTGGTGACGCCGCGCTAGGCTCCACGATGACCTCTATTCTGCAGCCCTGACGATCCTTGGTCTTGTTGCAGCGATATGGAAACCTTTTCCTGATCCCTCGGGACTCCGCGCCTGCGCTTGCCCCCTTAGCACCAAAGAGGAAACCGTCACACTGCGCCCGCTGGCACCCGCCTGGGCTTGGTCGTCACGGCTCACGTCACGTGAGCATCGCGAGGTGCTCCTCACATAGATATCTCCACTCCTCGGGAGCCAGCCTCGAGAGACTGCCCCCTAGGGAGGTCTTGCTGTCGCCCGCCTCACGAGGCTTGGCCCTTCGCAAGGGTCTTGAGTTGCTATTGCTGAAATTGGGCCGTACAAGGCCGCTGATGGAGCCATGTCACGGACCACAGGCAGGCAAGTCTGGGTACCCCCGTTACCAGCACGCCGACAGTATCCCCCGGGCCCAAGGTGCACACGGTCTTGCCTTCGAGGTAAAGCCAAAGGGGCAAGGGCGAAGCGCCGCGGTCCCCAAACGCATGCGGCCTCGGTCGACGTGTGGTGACTTGCTTGGACGTGGGTGTCTCCGCTTCCCCACGCTGCCTCGGCAACTGCCCGATTTGACGAGACCTCGCTGTATGCGTAGAGAAACATCATTACGCGATATCGTGGAGGCTGACGGTTGGCCTTCTCCAGGCTATAAATGGGGAGGGAGAAGCCCATGTTTCCCATCTCCTTCTTCTTATCGCCCGCTCCTTCTCCTTCCTCCTTCTTTTGCCCTCTTGTTGCAACTTCCATGGCGCCACCCAAGAGGTCCTCTGGCGCGGAGAAGGGAAAAGCTCACCAGGAAGAGTCCGGCTTGTCGCCGCTCAAGAGGGGGCGGGGCCGCCCCCGTAAGCACGTTGCTACCCCTGCAGCAGCACTCCAGGGTCACATGCGTACTCCTTCTGGGGTTGATGCTGCCCCGGGCGGTCATGATGGCCCCTCTTCCCGTGGCAGGGGCCGCCCTCGTCGCAGCAGCCCCTTCGCCACGGGAAGGAGCGCCGTGGTCGCCCGGCCTGCTCGGTTCGGCTCCCATTCGTCGAAGGCGCTCCTGTAGTTCGTCGTGTGGCTGGAGAATCCGGCCGGCACCTGGCTCCAGCTGCCGCGCTTCTTCGCCCATCAGCTCCCGGTTGAGGGTCTTGATGTCGAAGATATTGACCACGGGTGTCTTCATCGACCACCCATGGCGTTTCAAGACAAATAAGGATCGCCTGTCATCCTTTGGCCGCCTGTGTATCGGGCCACCTCCTAGGACCGGAACGCCCAGGCGGTAGCCAGGCGGCGGAGCCCCGACAGGTGACAGCCTGGCGGCCAGCATCTAGAGGACGGCCCCGTGCCTCCCCCTCGGAGCGCGCGCTGGAGGACAGCGACGGGACCAAGTCATGGCTACAGTTAAGCATGTCCCTAAAGAATCCATAGAAGTGTGGCTACAGTGAGAGTGTACATTACGGACACTCCATAAACGGTGTATCACTGTAGCCATGTCACCAGTGACCTAGCCCTGGTCCGAGGAAGCCATGATCCCACTACCCGCAGGCAGAGTGGCCAGCAGGCGGCTGGCCCCACCCGCCAGTGAGCCACTTAGAAGCAAGCGACCTTTGGCAGGCGGCCTGGGGGACGGGCAGCCCTGTAGCCGGCGGCATACCGTGCCCTAGGAGTCTGAACTCCATCAAGATGACAAGACAAGATGTGGTAGCAGTGTACGACCAAGAGGCGGCGGCACTGTAGTAATTCCCCTCTTGACGATGCTCGCGTCAGCAGAAGGACGCCAATAGTAAAAGACAATCACGCGGGCCCACAGACGGCAGGCCCCAGCAAACGGCGGAAAGTACGGCGCCCAAAGACACTGACGGCCGGGGGCCACTCCGCCCAGATTACCATTGTACCCCTGGGGGTAGGCCTATATAAACCCCCCCAGGGTCCTCCATATGGAGGGGTTGGACGTGAAGAGACACACAGAGAAAGAGAGAGACATCGAGAGGGAAAAACCCTAGCGATCACTCCCATTCCCTAGAGAGAAGGTAGAGAGCTAGCCTTGCCCTTATTCCTCCTCTAGACGACATAGCTCAAGGAGCAACCTTGTAGCTACCATATTGATATTAGTCATGACGCGGAGCCCCCGCAGAGCAGGATTAGGGGTGTTATCTCCACAGAGAGCCACGAACCTGGGTAAGATTCGTAGGCGTCCTAAGTATCACCTTATCCCACATCCAGGGCCCGGCGACGTACTCTTGTCCCCATGCATGATAAGCCGCATATGTCGCACAAAAAACCCGACATTTGGCGCCCACCGTGGGGCAAGGTGCACCATCGTCCGGAGACATGTTCTGCACGTGAACTTTGTTCCTCCCTGGCAAGCACAGCCAGCCCGGCACGCCCGTAGGCGTGGATGTCGGGATGCTTTGCGGCGCTGAGGCCACATGCGCTGCGAGTGGGCTCGCCGATCTTCTTGGCGATGTCCACCTCCATGACGAGCCCTCTCCGACCGCAGGACCGGTCGGCTCAGAGAGCTGCCTCATCGAGCTCCTCGACAAGCTCCACATCATCGACGAGCGTGCCTCCGACATGGAGTCCATTGGATCCTCTGATCCACCTGTCGACATGATCGTAGACCTCGACACGGCGTCTGCCGACTCCTTCCCCTACCACGTGGTGGTCATCGACGACCCCCTCCCTCCTACGACCTGTGACACTAGCGCCAACACCGTCACGGAGGTGCTGTCCGCCGGCCACGACGAGCCTTCTAGCGGGTCTGGCCAGGACCCGCTGCGGGCGACCATGCAGAGTCTCTCCGCCCACATCGCCGCGGGGACAGACGGCACGGCGCTGGAAGCACTCCGCGTCTCGCTCCTCAACAACGCCAACAAGCTAGCCGCTTCCCAGCGTCTCACCGAAGCCTACCGCTGCAAGATGGACAATGCCATAGGCGGCACGCTGGCTGCTGGCGAGCCCAGCCGAGCCGGCGCCGTCCGTGATCGAGGTGGGGTCCTGGCTGAAATCCTGGGGGCCCACGACTGGTATACACCACCCCGTCGGAGAACCTAAGGGCTGCCCAGGAAGCTATTGATGAGCTGTACCACTTGGAGGAGAATGAGCTTCACTGCATGACACAACGTGTCCAGCAGCTCCTCGACACGGCTGTCGAGCAGCAAGAAGCCCGTCGCCGGGCTCTGGATGCCAACAGCAGGCGGACAATCGTCCTCTTCGGCGGGAGCAAGGGGCTACGTCCCGTTCGCCAACAGTCGACGCTCGCAGCCGGCGTGACTCGGAGCCGGCTGCCAGACACAGCCGACAGACTCACATCACCATCGAGTGCGATCAAGACAGCCGCCCAAGGGCTGTAGAGCGGCGAAACGAGCGCTCGCCTCCCCCTCGCTGAGAGAGGCGTGTGTCCCCGCCGCCTGTAGAACAATCACCCCTCGGTGGCCGCTTGGGCCGCCGCGAGGGAGTCGGGTAGAACGATGCCCGCCACCACCTTGACCGACTGGCCCGGTCCCAGGCGGTCGAGGAAGAAGACACACTCGGCCCAGCTCGTTTCGGTCCCCGCATCCATGACGAGCCTTTCCCCAAAGGCTTCTCACTCCCCTGAGACACCCCCAAGTACAATGGATCCGTGAAGCCAGAGAACTGGCTAGTGGATTATTCCACAACCGTCAACATAGCCACCAGCAACAAGCATGTCGCAGTGAAGTATGTGCCACTCATGCTCCAGGGCATGGTCCGGACATGGTTAAACAGCCTCAAGCCCAACAACATCGACAGCTGGCTAGACTTCACCGACGTCTTCGCTCGCAACTTCACCAGCACCTACAAGCGGCCGCCCAAGCCACGGCACCTCTCCCTGTGCGTCCAATGTCCAAGAGAGTCCGCTCGTGTGTACCTGACGTGTTGGGCCAATCTGCGCAATTCTTATGAAGGGGTGCATGAGGTGCAGGCCATCGAGTACTTCATGGCCGGGTGTAGAGAAGGCGCCTTACTCAAGCACAAGCTCCTCTGCGACGAGCCCACCACGCTGGACGAGCTTCTAAGCATAGCAGACAAGTACGCCACAGCCAATTCTTCCATGAAGTCTGAGCTGCACGTAGATGCTTCTGGAAAGATGGCCCCACCGGCTCCTCGGACGCCGGCTATAGAGTCCAGCCCCCCCCCCCCCCCCCCCC
>LR738713.1:227326527-227381195 GCA_902687465.1 Secale cereale | reverse complement strand
GGCTTCCAATAGCCGGCTGGTGGCAACAGTTGAAGGCCAGCAGCTAGAAGATCAAGCAGGTCCCAAGCCCCAGAAGGGCGGCAAGCTGGCCTGGCAGCCCGCCTTCTCCTTTGAGCAAGCCCTGGATGCCCCTTGCAAGTTTCACAGCGGCGCGAAGCCCTCCAATCATGTCACACGAAAGTGTCAATGGCTCACATAGATTGCCAAAGGCAAGGCTCTGCCCCCGCCGCCTGCCGGACAGGCGGCTCCTCCTCCGAAGCCGCAGGCGGCTCGTCCAGGCGGCCAGGTCCTGGATGAGTTCCTAGAAGAGAACGGAGCTTATGTCGTCTTCACAAGTCAAGCGGACGATAGGCACAGCCGGCGTCAGCAGCACAGAGAAGTCAACACCGTTGCCTCCGAAGCCCCAGAGTTCATGCATTGGTCGGAGAGGCCCATCAGTTGGAGCCGTGAGGATCACCCGGCCGTCATGCCCTCCCCAGGAGCTTACGCCATGGTTCTGGACGCAAATTTCTACACCAACAGACGGGCCTGCCGGTTCTCACGGGTGCTGGTAGACGGCGGCAGCATCATCAACATCATGTACCGAGACACCATGGAGAAGTTGGGCATCAAGGAGAAGCAGCTTCAGCCTACCAGGACCATGTTCCACGGCATCGTCCCCGGCCTATCTTGCTCACCAATTGGCAAGATCAAGATTGATGTCCTGTTTGGTGACAAGAAGCATTTCCGGCGGGAGCTGGTCTAGTTTGAGGTGGTGAATCTGGAAAGCCCCTACCATGTGATACTGGGTCGGCCAGCTCTTGCAAACTTCATGGCAGTGCCCCATTACGCCTACCTCAAGATGAAGATGCCGGGCCCCAAAGGAATAATCATCATAGTCGGGGACTATGAGAAGTCCATCGCATGTGCCACTGCCAGCAGCCGGCTGGCCGAGTCCCTTGTCATAGCTGATGAGAAGCGCCGCCATGATCAGTTGGTGGCAATGGTTGGCGAGCAGCCGGCCATACCATCCGATCCCAAGGAGGCAGAACCACAAGGCTCATTCCAGCCGGCCAAGGAAACCAAGAAGATTGCTTTGGACCCGTCACACACAGAGAGATTTGCTATCATATGGTCTAACCTAGAGAGCAAATAGGAAAGCGAGCTCGTCGATTTCCTCCATGAGAATCGGGACATCTTTGCATGGTCCCCCAAGGACATGCCGGGTGTCCCAACGGATTTCACTGAGCACAAGCTACATGTGAGAGAAGACGCGAAGCCGGTCAGGTAGCCACTCTGCCGCCTGTCAGAAGAAAAAAAGAAGAGTTGTTGGAGAAGAAGTCGCCCGCCTGCTAGAAGCCTGCTTCATTATGGAGGTGTTCTACCCAGAGTGGCTCTCCAACCCTGTCCTAGTGTTGAAGAAGAATAAAAAATGGCACATGTGCATTGACTACACCAGCCTCAACAAAGCTTGCCCTCAAGATCCATTTGCTCTACGGCCAATAGATCAAGTGATTGACTCCATAGCCGGATGCGAGCTGCTATCATTCCTTGATGCCTATTCCGGATACCAACAGATCAAACTGGTTCTGACCGACCGCCTGAATACCGCTTTCCTCGCGCCATTTGGGGCCTTGTGCTACCTGACTATGACGTTTGGCTTGAGAAATGCCGGCGCCACCTTTCAGCGTTGCATGCAGAAGTGTCTCCTCAAGCAACTTTGCAGAAACGCCTACGCTTACATGGACGATATCGTGGTGAAAACGGAGAAGAGGGGAACTCTCTTGGAGGATCTCCAAGAGACCTTCAAAAATCTACGCCGCTTTCAGATCAAGCTAAACCCGGAGAAATGCGTCTTCGGGGTACCAGTAGGCCAGCTCCTTGGCTTCCTGGTGTCTGAACGCGGCATCGAGTGCAACCCAGCAAAGTTCAAGGCTATCGAGAGGATGGAGAGGCTAACTCACATACGAGACGTCCAGAAGTTTAATGGGTGCCTGGCATCGCTCAGTCGATTCATCAGTCGGCTGGGCGAGAAGGCACTCCCTCTGTACCAATTGATGAAGAAGACCACCTGCTTCGAGTGGAATGATAAGGCGGACGAAGTCATCCACCAGCTCAAGATAATGTTATCCATGCCGCCTGTCCTGGCGGCGCCAACGGACAAGGAACCCATGCTCCTTTACATAGCCGCCACCAGCCGGGTGGTCAGTACTGTGATTGTGGTCGAGCGCCCAGAAGACAGCAGAGCCTTGCATGTCCAGAGGCCGGTCTATTACTTGAGCGAGGTGTTGTCAACTTCCAAGCAGAACTATCCCCATTACTAGATGATTTGCTATGGTGTGTACTTTGCCGCAAAGAAACTCAAGCAGTACTTCCAAGAGCATCCGATCAGGGTCGTATGCACGGCCCCGCTTGCTGAGATCATGGGAAATAGAGATGCTTCAGGCCGAGTGGCAAAGTGAGCCATTGAGCTGGCCCCCTTCACCATCTTCTACCAGCCCCGCACAACCATCTAGTCACCAGCGCTGGCCAACTTCCTCGTCGACTGGGCCGAGACCCAGTACTTGCCGCCTGCTCCAGATTTGACCCATTGGCGGATGCACTTTGATGGATCAAAGATGCTCACTGGCTTGGGAGTCGGCGTTGTCCTCACCTCTCCCAAAGGCGACAAGCTCAAGTACACCTTGCAAATCCACTTTGTCGCCTCCAACAACGTGGCCGAGTACGAGGCACTCATTCACGGGCTCCTGATGGCCAAAGAGATTGACATCCGCCGAGTGTTGTGCTATGGTGACTCGGACTTGGTGGTCCAATAGTCGTCTGGTGATTGGGACGCCAAAGATGCGAACATGGCAAGTTACCGCTTCCTGGTCCAGCAAATCAGTGGGCATTTTGACGGCTGCGAGTTCCTCCACATACCATGAGTTGACAACATTCAGGCCGATGCTTTGGCACAAATTGGATCAACTCGGAAAGCAATACCAGCCGGTGTGTCCCTCCATTGCTTGCCCAAACCATCTATCCAGCCCTCGCCAGAGTCAGAATCAATCTTCATGCCAGCCGACCCTGGAGCAGATGGCCCAAAAACCCCAGCAGTCAGCCCAGGGACTGCTGTGCCAGTAGCCGACCAAGGGACTGCTGTGCCAGCACCCAGCCCGGGGACTACTGTATCAACACCCGGCCAAGGGACTGCTGCGCTAGCACCCGGCCCGGGGACTGTTGTATCAACACCCGGCCCGGGGACTACTGCGGTCGGCTCAAGAGCTCTAGCAGGCGGCCAAGGAACTGCAGCTCCAACAGACGGCCAAGGGATTGCTGCACCAACACCTGGCCCGGGGACTGCTGTAGCCGGCTCGGGGACTTCAGAAGCACAGCAATCAGCTCACTCCAGCCCTCCACCACCCGGCTCAACCACCCTGGTTTCAGTGGCAGAAGTAACAGGAGTCACACCACCATCATGGGCACAACCAATCCTCAACTTTCTGCTCAGAAGAGCATTGCCAGCAGATGAGACCTTGGCATGACAAGTTCAGCGCAGAGCTTCAGCGTACACAATAGTAAACAAAGAGCTTGTCAAACGCAGTGCAACCGGCGTCTTCCAGCGCTGCATGGAAGCGGAAAAGTGCCTGGCCATCTTGAGAGATATTCATCAAGGCGAATGCGGCCACCACGCGGCCTCAAAATCCCTCATCGCTAAAGCTTTCCGCCACGGTTTCTTCTGGCCGAATGCTTTGGAGGACGCCAAAGACCTAGTCAAGAAATGCAATGGTTGTTAGCGCTTCAGCTCCAAGCAACATTTGCCGGCTTATGCACTCAAGACCATTCCGATCACATGGCCATTTGCAGTCTGGGGACTCGACATGGTGGGCCCTTTCGAAACAGCATGCGGTGGCTTAACCCATTTGCTTGTTGATGTGGACAAGTTTACCAAGTGGATCGAGGCGAAGCCAATCAAGAAACTCAACGGCCCGACTGCCATGACCTTCATCGCTGATATCACAGTCCAGTATGGCATACAACACAGCATCATCACCGACAACGGCACAAACTTTGCCAAGGGAGCATTGGCCCGTTTCTGCGCAACACAGGGCATCCGACTGGACTTAGCATCTGTTGCCCACCCGGAGTCTAATGGCCAAGTTGAGCGTGCAAACAGCCTCATCTTGTCCAGCATCAAGCCCCGACTAGTCGAGCCCTTGGAACGATCAGCCGGCTGCTGGATCGAGGAGTTGTCGTCTGTCCTCTGGAGCCTCAAAACAACTTCGAACAAATCAACCGGCTTCACTCCCTTCTTCCTCGTCTATGGGGCCGAGGCTGTCATCCCAACAGACGTTGAGTTTGACTCGCCTCGTGTGACCATGTACACAGAAGCCGAAGCAAAAGAAGCACCAGAAGACGGCGTTGACCTGCTGGAGGAGGCCCGGCTGGTAGCACTCCACCGATCCGCCATCTACCAGTAGGGTCTCCGTCACTATTGCAGCCGGAGAGTCAGGCCGTGTTCTTTTCGCGAGGGAGACCTTGTGCTCTGGCTAATCCAGCGAATAGCCGGCCAGCACAAGCTCTCAGCCCCGTGGGAGGGGCCATTCATCATCAGCAAGGTACTAGGCAACACTGCCTACTACCTTATCAATGCGCAGAAGCCAAGAGCATGCAAAAGAGATGACTCAGGCAAGGAGTCAGAGCGCCTGCGGAACACAAACCTCCTTCACCGCTTTTACAGCTAAAGGCAGTATGTATCGTACTATCTACTGTATTTTGAGAAACAACGGGACCCCCGAGGAGCTCTCAGGGACTGCCCCTCCCTTTATCTATATGATAAGTTTTATGCCTGTGAATATGTTATTTCCATTCCTTCGCCCGGCACCGGGACCGAACAGACGGCCCGGGGGCTTGCCTCCTGATCCTATGTTTAAAGTTTTTCTCCAACAGTCGGACAAGTATTGTGAAGGCATCCAAGCCCTCTCCCACCAAAAGGTCACAGACTCGCATAACGCGGCTGTCTGACTGGCGGGAGTCAAAGGCAGGAAGTGGTGCCCACATGAAAAATGGCTAAAGAAACATAAACATAGGGCAAGACGGCCCTTGAGACAAGTTGGTCGGCTGCCAAGCAGCCGGCCAGCCGGCTTCTAGCTTAGCCAAACCGCGTTCCAGAGGGCGGGATACCTGCCTATCCAGAAAACAGCTAAGTACCTGACCCGGCCACAGACTACAGAGTGGCTGTCTGGCTAGCAGGGCGGCAATTAAAGGAGATGGCAAATGAAAAACGCCTGAAGGAACAAAGGACGGTGCTAACTCTAGAACCCGGCAAAAAGCACAAACATATGCAGGATTAAGAGAATATTTACACAACAAAAGGCCTCCATGGACGCCTTCCAGCAAACATTTTTGATACACCAGTGGGTGGAATTGTTCAAGACTAACCCTACCAAGTCATAAAGAAAACAGGAAATAAGAGATAGCATGGCCGCCTAGGCCAGAGGTGCAGCAGGCGGAGCAGGTGGCACGACGGGGTCCACTGGGTCGGCTGCTAAGGGGGCCGCCTGGTGAGTCTGGGCCTGGTCGCCTTCCATGGCAGACGGTGCAGTCCCGCAGGGTCAGCTCATCGAGGCCTGGTCGGGTTGATGACGAATAGGCGGCTCCTCCTCTAGAAAGTCGCCTTCCTCGTCATCGTCATCCTCGTCCTCACCCTCATCGCTCAAGGCGATCTCCTCATCCAGCTCCTCCGGTGCCGCCAGATCCAGCGCAAAGTTGTCGGGCGGCACCACATGGCCATTTTCATCCAACTCCGGGATGAAGACGGTAGTGTCGGCATATTTAGATACCGCGGCGGTGCGCTTGATGAGGTCTCCTCGGACCGCCGCCAGCTCGGGATCGGCTTCCAGGCGGAAGGTCGCCAGCTGAGCAAGATCCAGATCGGGATACCAACCCTTGGCAAATTCCAGGGCAGTCCGCGTGCCGGCTCTCGCTGCAGCACCCTTCCAAGCCTCGAAGCAGCCGACGGCCGCCTCCAGCCATTCGGCGGCCCGGCTAGGAGTGCGGGGTGCCGTGACGTCTGGCCAGAGGGCGGCCAGCACCTAGGACCCGGTGCGTTGAAGGCAACGGAGCAGACGATGGGCCGGCTGGAGGCGTGCTCTGACGGCGAGGAGTTGCTCGATGGGAGACCAAGGTGCGTTGGGTGCAATGACACGACCCGCCCGACGCCTCTCATCGCGTTGGGCCTCAATGGCCTAGCTGGCGGCAACAGAATGGCCCGGGAAGTACTCTGCACCAAGGACAAGACAAAGAATCAGGAAAAATAGATCCGGCTGCTGCGACAGACGGCAACATGTGAAAGCAAGGAAAAGCAACTTACTGTCAACCATGTCCTCGATGGCCCCATAGCCGTCCTGCAGGACCATCTCCGTCTCGGCCCAGTTCGAGCGTTCAGTCTCGAACTCGGCCCGAAGAAGCTCCTCAGCATCTTCCAGCTTCTTGAGCTGTACCTTGTGCATCACCGCCTGGTCTGCCAACTCCTTGGCCAGGCGGTCACGCTCTTGGACGGCGAGGCCGCGCTCCTACTCCTTGACGGCGAGCTTGGTCTGGACCCCGCCTAGCTGGTTGCGGAGGTCGGTTGCGGTTGCTGACAAGGAGGAAAGAAGAGGCATTACCATCAAATAGAAGACAAAACAACCTTGGAATTCCAGGCCGCCTGCTCAGCAGCCGGCCCAGAACTCAGGGACTACACGCAGCGGGTGTGCTGACACGCCTCCGCAAGGAGGAAAAGGAGACACTTACTCCGGCTCTCGGCCAGGGCGGTCTTCAGCTGGGCCAGCTCCTAATGCTGGGAGTTGTAGGCCGCCACCCGAAGATTGTGGTAATCCTGCAGCAAGAAAGGAAAGAAATAAGTTAGCTCACAAAGTAGCGCCTCGGAGTTCCAAGCCGCCTGCTCAGTAGTCGGCTCGGAACTCGGGGACTACACCCAGTGGGTGCGCTAACGCGCCCCACGAGAGAAATTGAAGGAATAAAAATTAAAGCAGAAATCAACATACCCGGACGGAAGTCCGCGTGGCCAAGAACTCCCGCAAGACCGTTTGCATGATCTCGCCTAGAGAGTTGAATCGATCGAGGACATCCCGGGACACGACGTTCAACACGCCGCCGCCAGCGGGCGTCCAGCCTGGCGGCGCTGTGCTGGTGGCCTCATTGTCTGGTGAGGACGAGCTGGCAGTGCCGGCTTCTACCTGCCGTGGGGCTGAGGCCGCCCGCGCCAAACACGGACGGGCTAGAACTTGGGTGGTAGGCAGCAGGCCTACCACCAGCATGCCTTCCGCCGGGGCACGTCTGCCCCCGGGCCGGCTGTCCCGTGCCCCCACAGGCGACACGGGAGGAGTTGCTTCTGCCTCCATGACGGCATGGCCGTCCCCCTTCTCTTCAAGGGATGGCTGATCGCCGACAGCCGGCACTTGAACAGACGGCTCTGGAGGAGCCGCGTGCTGGAGATCGGTGTGACCCGTTGACTGCTGGAGGGCCGCCTCCTACTCCCGGGCTCGGACGGCGGCATCCGTCTGCGCCTTGGTGGCCGCCTCGGCTTCGGCCTTGGCTGCGGCGTCGGCCTCCGCCTGCTGGCGGGCCACAGCCTCCCGCTCTTCCCGCGCCTCTTGTGCATTCCTTTCCGTCGCCTCTCAGAGGGCGGCGGCAGGATCCACGCGGCGCGGCACAGAAGGGGCGTCCGTGCTCCCAACCACCGAGCCCACAAGAGCTCGTGAGAGGGAAAGCGGGGCACTGTTCAAGCCATCGAGTAGCTACTGCTCCCAATCAGGTCTGCCTCTTGGACGCGAGGCAGCGCTTCCTCCTCCTCGACGTCGTCCGGTCAGTCCTAGACTCCGCCTCCTGACGAGCCGCCTGCTGGCTAGCCCCCACCGCCCGTGACCTCTTCCTCCTCCATGGCGGTCGCCCCTAGATCGGGGTCGCTCGTGTCACTCTGGGAGCGGTCCGGCAACAACGGGCGGCCCGGCTGCTCAGAGCCCGACTCCGGCTGGCCGGGGAAGAGCTGTAAGGCGGCACAAGGGTCAGGTGGTTGAGGCAGGCGGACGAAGGAAAGAAGGAGAAAGAGAAAGGGGGCTCACCGCAGGCGGCGGGTTATTGCGGTTGTATGGCGGCTTGCCGAACGCCCAACCCGAATCAGACATCTTGCAGTTGGAGATGGAGTTCACCAGAAGAGCCATCTCCTTGTACGGCATCTGCTTGGTGCAGGTCCGGCTCGGATCCCGGTGCCTGCTCATGTCGCAGATCATGTGCGGGCGGGACTATAGCGGCAGCACTCGGCCCTCCGCAAAAATAGCCAGAAGGTCCGAGAACACTAGGCCCTCATGCTCCTTCATCTTCCGAAGGCGCCTCACGGCGACAGAGGCCCCAGATGTGAGGGAGATGGGCCAGAACTTCCAGGACGCACGGGGCTCGGCAGGCAGACCGGCGGCGTAATTTGGCAGGTTGACGAAATCGTGCTCGGGGTCGAAGTTGGAGACATAAAAGTATGTCTTCTACCACAATTTCGCCAAATGCACGAGGGAAAGCTTCGGGAAGTGGTTCTTGGCCCTGGTGCGCTTCACGGCGACGCACCCGCCGCACTGGGCAGCTTCGCCCCGGAGTGCGGTGCCGAGCTTCAAGTAGAAGAGCTCGCTCCACAGCTCGATCGTGGGGAGTTTCCCGAAGTACCCCTCGCAGAGGACGATGAAGGCGGTCAGCATCACCACCATGTTCGGCGTGAGGTGGTGAGGCTGCACGTTGTAAGAATCAAGGAAGGAGCGGAAGAACACGCTGACAGGGAGCCCGAAGCCGCAGGGGAAGTGCGAGCGGAAGACTACCCGCTCGCCCAGCCGCGGCGCCGGCCTGATCTCGGCCGACGGCGCAAGACACACTACGACCATCTCGGCGGGAGGCCACCGCCGCGAGCAGCAGAGATAATACACGTGCTCGTTGATGACCTCGATGCCGTCCCACTTGCCAGAGCGGTGGCCCTGCACTTCCGCGGCCATGGCTTGAGGCGAGGGCAAACTCCGGCAGAGCGATGTGGGCAATGGTGGCGAAGTGTGCAAGAGGGTGTGAGGAAGAAGAAGATGGAGCGGGGGTGTGTGCGTGAGCAGCGCTCGCCCCCTCCCGCGCCTACTTATAGGCCTGGGACGACGAAGCCGAGGGGCTGGGGGCATGGGATTAACTGTGCCACGCCCGGCACGACCCACACCTTTTCCGCGCCTAATCCACGTCCATTTAATGCGCGTGGGGAGGGCAATCGATTGCCTCTGCCGCAACGGATCCGCGCACGCGCCGAGGCCCTATAGTGGTGGGCACCAGCCTGCTGCTATGTCCCATCGTGCGCGTGGGCTGGCAGGACGGCGTGACGTGAAGACGATGCATGGTGCGCCGCCAACGGGCAGCCAAACCACACCATGGCCTACCGTCCATACGATACCTTCTCCCCGAAGACTTGAAGACAAGAGGCCGGCTACTAAAAGTCGACTTTTCCAGAAGACAGACAAGAAACACAATCAATCCTTACTTGGAGTGCGAAGCTGCTGGAACCCTGCAGTCCCGCTCATGACCGCAGAGCTCCACCAGCTTCAGGGACTACTGTCGGAGATATTGACCACGGGTGTCTTCATCGACCACCCATGGCATTTCAAGACAAATAAGGGCCGGCTGTCATCCTCTGGCTGCCTGTGTATCGGGGCGCCTCCTAGGACCGCAACGCCCAGGCGGCAGCCAGGCGGCGGAGCCCCGACAGGCGGCAGCCTAGCGGCCAGCATCTAGACGACGGCCCATCTCCCTCGGAGCGCGCGCTAGAGGACAACGACGAGACCAAGGCATGGCTACAGTTAAGAATGTCCCTAAAGAATCCATAGAAGTGTGTCTACAGTGAGAGTGTACCTTACGGACACTCCCTAAACGGCGTATCACTGTAGCCATGTCACCAACGACCTATCCCTGGTCAGACGAAGCCATGATCCCACTACCCGCAGGCGGAGTGGCCAGCAGGCGGCTGGCCCCACCTGTCAGTGAGCCACCTAGAAGCAAGTGACCTTTGGCAGGCGGCCTGGGGGATGGGCCGCCCTGTAGCAGGCGGCAAACCGTGCCTTAGGAGTCTGAACCCATCAAGATGACAAGACATGACGTGGTGGCAGTGTACGACCAAGAGGCGGCGACACTGTAGCCATTCCCCTCCTGACGATGCTCGCGTCAGCAGAAGGACGCCAACATTAAAAGACAATCACGCGGGCCCATAGACGGCGGGCCCCAGCAGACGGCGGAGAGGCCGGCGCCCAGAGACACTGATGACCGGGGGCCACTCCGCCTAGATTACCATTGTACCCCTAGGGGTAGGCCTATATAAACCCCCCAGGGTCCTCCATGTGGAGGGGATGGACCCAAAGAGACACAGAGAGAAAGAGAGAGACATCGAGAGGGAGAAACCCTAGCGATCACTCCCATTCCCTTGAGAGAAGGTAGAGAGCTAGCCTTGCCCTTCTTCCTCCTCTAGATGACACAACTCAAGGAGCAACCTTGTAGCTACCATATTGACATTAGTCATGACACGGACCCCCGCAGAGCAGAATTAGGGGTGTTATCTCCACGGAGAGCCCCGAACCTAGGTAAGATTCGTAGGCGTCCTAAGTATCGCCTTATCCCGCTTCCAGGGCCCGGTGACGTACTCTTATCCCCATGCATGATAAGCCATCCTTTGGCATATGTCACACCAAAACCCCGACACTTGAAGCCTCTGGCTGCAGGCGGACGGCAGCTGCAGCAAGGCATCTTGGGTGGCGGTGGAGATCTCTGCCGCATGCTACGTGGCCCTGTCCCGTTGTTGGCAAACATTCGCCCGCGCACGCGGCTTGGGCAAGCAATGAACCCTCCACTTCAAGTACGATGGTGCTGCGACCCTCTTCGTGAGGGTGTTTGGGCCGGATGGCCGCCGCGCTGGGTGCTATCCTGAAGACAGTAGCGGCGATGACGGGTTCGGCCTTGGAGACGGCCGCGACGAGGCCGCAGGCAGGCTCACCCTTGGTGACGGCCGCAACTCCTCCAGTGGCGGCGGCTCTTCCACCAGTGAGAGCTCAAGCAGCAGTGGCTACGACCAACTGTCGCACCGTCGGGCTTGCTTCGAGGTCGGTGATGGGTCGTCCCGCCGCCATGTGGCGGTGAAGCGCGAGGAGGGCTCAAACTGAGCTGAGCCCCTGAGGCCCCTGGGTCCGATTCTCGCAAGCTTCTGCGGCTGTGTGGCCCGCTTTTGTTTAGCTTTCCTTCTTTCATGCGTTTCGAAAAAGGACAATGGCCCGACTGGGGCGTGTAATGAACTATGACGCATATGATGTCGTGTTATGTTATGATATTCCAGTGCCTTACGGGAGGAGAGGGGTAACTTACCTGGGTACGCTCGAGGGTGCATCTTCCTACGTCCAGAAAGGCTTCCTCGCTACCAGCACGGGCGCTGCTGGCCTCGGAGGGGCATCTGCAAAATTTGTTAGGGAATCCGCCAGATGCCTCATTCCTTCTTGCACGACCTCTCTGGTGCGGGCAGATCATGGCTTGACGCACCGTGTCGCGTTACCCGAGGGGCACAGACTTGAGGGGGGTGCCCCACTCACGAGTTCAAACGAGAGCGCCCCACGAAGATCAAGGAGGCCGAAGCCCTGGGGCGAGAGGGTTCTGGCGAGGCGTGCCCGTGACGTGAGCTGGCCAGCGCGCGGACATGGACACCCCTGCCTAGCCCCCAAGGGGGTGCTCGAGGGAGAACGTCGACAACTGCCATCCTCCACGAGGCGAGAGAAAGAGCGAACAAAGTGAGAGAATAGGAAAACTCAACCAAGCAACTAAAGGACAAAGAACTCCAAATTCATTAAAACACAGCAACCAATTATAGAAAGCAAATGAACAACCGCGTCCGGCACCTAGTCTAGTCTTCTCATTAGCGCAGAGCTAAGTGTTGCCACTAGAACGTGCGAGGGAGCCCCCGAGGCCCGAGGGCGGCACTCCAGAGACTCCGGGGCATGTACAGCCCCACTCATTATTATGTGAGAGTGTCATGGGTGGAGACCTTCACAGGCGTGAGCCTTGCTTCACAGGCACTTGGCCTTGCTTCATGGGTAGAACTTCCGGAGGTGCTGGATGTTCCACGCATTCTGCATGGGGACGCCGTCCCCCATCTCCAAGCGCACGGTGCCAGGCCTGGAGACGTGGGAAATCCTTAACGGGACCTCCCACATGGGAGAGAGCTTGTGTAGCCCTTCCCTAGAGGGCGGCGATTGAGAGCCGCCGAGGATGGCCGCGACGGCATGGGGTGCCGGCGCCGCGAAGTGTGCGGTGAAGAGGCCGTGCAGCTCCTCCCAAGATGCCACAGATGACTCTGGCAAGCTGAGAAACCAGGCGCATGGTAACCCGATGAGTGCCATGGGGAGCCAGCTGGCCATGACCTTGCTGTCATCGTCGGTCGCCGAAACGGCCTCCTCGTAGGCCCAAAGGAAAACAGTTGGATCTGCCACTCTATCGTAACGGGGTGGCAGCTCCGGCCTAAACTTGAGTGGCCACTACACTTGTCGCAAGGCGGGGGTGAAGGCTCGGTGGCCTGCAACGCCACTGCGCGCGCCCACCGAGCCGGTCAGAGAAGAGGTGCCCACCATAAGAACCTGGCGGATGGAGAGCGGGGTGGACGGAGAGGCGGAACTTCGGCGCACCCCTACCCGGCGCGCCAAATGTCAGATTTTGGGTTCCGCAAACCCTTGAGAGGTTCGAACTCTAGGGTGTGGACGAAGAACACTCCCTCCCTAGTGCGCTCACCCTACAATTCCATGGCCTAGCTCGACGAACTCAAAGACCAAAGGACACAGAGGTTTATACTGGTTCGGGCCACCGTGTGGTGTAATACCCTACTCCAGTGTGCGTGGTGGGTTGGCTTGTATGGCTGAGGATGAACTAGTACAAGGGATGAACAGCCTTCGGAGGAGAGGTGTTCTTGGGCTCGGACGAGCTTGTGGTATCCGTAGGGCGGAATGGATCCGATCCAGTCTATGGTGGTTGCTAGGTCCTATTTATAGTGGCCTTGGTCCTCTTCCAAAATATCGGCGAGAAGGGATCCCACATCGGCCAAATTTGAAGGGGACCATCTAGTACAAGTTATCCTGACAAAAGTAGTCTTCGCCTACCAAAGGCTCTGGTGGTGACGCCACACCGGGCTCCACAATGACCTCCGTTTTGCAGCCCTAACGGTCCTTGGTCTTGTTTCACCGATATGGAAACCTTTTCCTAGTCCCTGGGGACTCCACGCCTGCGCTTGCCCCCTTAGCACCAAAGAGGAAACCGTCACACTACGCTTGCTGGTGCCCACCTGGCCTTGGTCGTTACGACTCACGTAACGTGAACCTCGCGAGGTGCTCCTTGCATAGATATCTCTACTCCTTGGGAGACAACCTAGAGAGACTGCCCCCCAAGTTGGTCTTGCTGTCGTCCACCTCGCGAGGCTTGGACCCTCACGATGGTCTTGAGTTGCTATTGCTGAAGTTGGGCCGTACCAGGTCACTGATGGAGCCACGTCACAAGCCGCAGGCAGGCAAGTCTGGGTACACCCGTTGCCAATACGCCGATAGGTGAGTTATATCGAAAACGACCCAACGACGTTTCCTTGCGGTGCATCTCCAGGGAGTAGGGGTGTGAGTTGCTGACTGACATACATGGCAGAGACTGCGGGAATCACTCATCATCGCGCACCCTGGTGGGCAAGGCGTTCCACAGTGGATTCTACTGGCCAACAGCGCTCAGCGACTCGGCCGAGATGGTGAGATCATGTGAAGCCTGCTAGTTCCATGCCAAGCAGATCCACCAGCCTACTCAGGGCCTTCAAACTATCCCGCTCTTGTGGTCGTTCGCGGTCTGGGGGCTGGACATTTTGGGACCATTCCCCCGGGCGCCGGTGGGCTACCGCTACCTCTACGTCGCCATCGACAAATTCACCAAGTGGGCGGAGGTGTAGCCAGTGCGCACCATCCCCACCGGCTCGGCGGTCAAGTTCATCAAGGGCCTCATGAGCCGGTTCGGGGTCCCTAATCACATCATCACCGACAACGGCTCGCAGTTCACTAGCAATCTCTTCAAAACATATTGTGCTAACCTTGGAAAGCAGATATGCTACGCCTCAGTGGCACACCCCAGAAGCAACGGTCTAGTTTAGCGCGCCAACGCGGAGGTCTTGAGAGGCCTCAAAACAAGGACCATCAAGAAGAAGCTCAAGGCCTAGGGCTGGCACAACGTCCTCCAGTCTATGATGTGGTCCATCCGCCCCACTGCCACTAAGCCGACGGGCGAGACCCCGTTCTTCCTTATCTACGGAGCTGAAGCGGTTCTTCCTCACGAGGTCAAACATCGCTCTACGCGGGTCTTGGCATTTAATAAAGCACGCCAGGAAGCCATGTAGGGGTTGGATCTAGTGTTGGTGGTGGAACGCCGCCGCCAAGCCTCGCTCTGGGCAACAAGGTACCAGCAGGCGCTGCGGTGGTACCACTGCTGCAGCATCCACTCTAGGACGCTCGAGGTGGGTGATCTCATCCTGAGGCAAGTGCTCTCCAGGGAAGGGCTGCACAAGCTCTCACCCATGTGGGAGGGCCCGTTTAGGATTGCCCACGTCTCCAGGCCTGGCACCGTGCGCCTAGAGACAGGGGACAGCATCCCCATCCAGAACGCCTGGAACATCCATCACCTCCGAAAGTTCTACCCATGAAGCAAGGCCCAGTGCCTGTGAAGCAAGACCAGTGCTTGTGAAGGTCATCGCCCGTGACACTCTCATGTAATAATGAGTGGGGCTGTACACGCCCCGAAGTCTCTGGAGTGCCTCCCTCGGGCCTTGGGGGCTCCCTCCCACGTCCTAGTGGCAGCACTTAGCTCCGCGCTAGTGAGAAGACTAGACTAGGTGTCGGACGCGGCTGTTCATTTGCTTTCTGTATCTGGTTGTCATCTTTTAATGAATTTGGAGTTTTGGTGTTTCTCAATTGCTTATCTGAGTTTTCCCACTTCTTCTTTGCTCACCCCTTTTTCTTTCCTCAGGGAGGACCGCAGTTGCTTGACATTCTCCCTCGCGCGCCTCGCACGGGGGCTAGGCAGGTGTGTCCATGTCCGCGCGCTAGCCTGCCCACGCCACGGGCACACCTCGCCAAAGCACTGCCACCCCAGAGCTTCGACTTCCCTGATCTTCGCGAGGCAGTCTCGAATGAGCTCATGATTGGCGCACCCCCCTCAAGTCCATTCCCCTGGGTACCGTGACGCTGTGCATTAAGCCATGATTAGCGCACGCCTGAGGGCTCGCGCAAGGAAGAACAGGGCACCCGGCGGATTCCCTAACAAATTTCGCAGATGCCCCCCAAGGCCAGCGGCTCCTGGGTCGATAGCAAGGAGGCCTCCCTAGATACCGGAAGGCGCATCCTCACGAGGCAAGAGGCCACCCCCAAGCATATCAAGCTAAGTTATCCCACTACACTCACGAGGAGCATGAATATCATAACATAGCACAAGAGCATAAAACATAGCATAACGGCATAGGAGTTGCAGTTCATTACAAGGCCCAGGGGGGCTATCTACCTTTTTTCAAAATGCAGGAAGAAAGGAAAAGCTAAACAAAAGGGGCCGCACAGCCACAACAGCTCGCGAGATCTGGCTCCAAGGGCCCCCCGGACTTAGCTCGGTCTGAGCCATCCTTGCGCTTCACCGCCGCATGGCGATGGGACGACCCATCGTCGTCCTCAAAGTGAGCCCGGCAACGAGGTGGTTGGTCGTAGCTGCCACTGCTGGTGCTCTTGCTGGAAGAGGAGCCACCACCGCTGGATGAGCCGCGGCCGTCCCCAAGGGCAAGTCCACCTGCAGCCTCGTCACGACCGTCGTCAAGGACGAGCCCGTCGTCACCGCTGCTGTCTTCATGGCCGCACCCTGCGCTGCGACCGTCAGTCCCGAACACCCTCACAAAGAGGGTCGCGGCGTGTCAGGACCGGTCCTTCCGTAAAATAATTACCCGAAAGGCCGACCTTTTTATTAAACCAGGGAGGAATATTATTACCTGCTGGCGGACAATTCCTTGATACAGAATTCCACTACACTGAACATTATACAAGGTTGAGCTGGGGGGTTGCTCAACAATTTTTATTACAAGCGCGCCAATATAATACATAAAGGCGGATATGACACAAGGCAGGGTGGCATACTACTAACTCGTAAAAAAGGTGGTGGAATATGTCACAGTGACATGGGTGATGTGACTCCGAAATATTACAGCTCACCGAGCATCGGAGTGAAACTCGATGAATTTATTTGGTGGTAGGCCGAAGCGGTTATAAAACAGTGATCAACTCCGGGATCGCAAGGGACTGACTGGGACTCCTCTAAGCGTCGGGCTCGCTATCAAATTCCTCATCCATGAGATCACCTTCGTCCACATCTGGCCAAATCAACAAGCCAGGTGAGTACTTTGAATGTACTCGCAAGATAGTTCGGACTTAAGATATAACAAATGCCAACATGGTGCATATGAGTATTCCAGCAAAAATGCGACCAGAATAAAATATTAATGTGTTGTATGCAATGATAGAAGTCAGGCGGTAATCCTCCCGAAATCCATAAGATAAATATAAGGAGACCAAACGAGTGTCTGAGTGACGCCTCGTAGGAAAAATAATTAAAAGACAGCAGGCCACAGTCGGGCGTCTGAGCGACACCACATAAAGGGCTTATAGCAAAATAAATAACAAGAATGCCTCAGTCGGACGTCTGAGCGACATCGCATAAAGTTCTTATAAATTAAAAGAATGCCATAGTCGGACGTCTGAGCGACATCACATAAAGGTCTTATAAATAAAAAGAATGCCACAGTCGGACGTCTGGGCAACATCACATAAAGGGCTTATAAATAGAAAGGATGCCACAGTCGGACGTCTGAGCAACATCACATAAAGGGCTTATAATATAAAGAATGCCACAGTCGGACGTCTGAGCGACATCACATAAAGGGCTTATAAATAGAAAGAATGCCACAGTCGGACATCTGAGCGACATCACATAAAGGGCGTATAAATAACAATATAACATTGATGAAATACTTCTGAAAATAAATCAATACTGAGATAGTTGGTGAGTTCATCTACCAAATGAACTTGACAAAAACACTACTCTGGTTACCAACAAGAATATACTAGAGACGGTCATCGGGTTGACATGAAGATTGACCCTAGGCCATAAACATGGCTACTGAAGGAATTTAACTCTACAGAGCTTGTACCATTAACTCATAGCCAACGGGTTCTACTAGCCACGTGGGCTAGTCCCGTCTACGGTGTTTTAGTAGAAACCCAACTAACCAGTACACACCCATTTAACATCCTGTCGTCCGGAATCACCCGCGACGACATTCACGGAAAACTTTAAGACGGGGAGGCTACAACCTCGAATAGCATGGGATCAAATTTATATATGCGCGCTCTAAGGGGTGCCCCCCTCTCGGTCCCAACCGGAAACACCCATGCCCCCTGACCGGATGACGGGCTTTAACCCAGGGCCATGGAACCCTCATCCCGGCCCCTCTACTTGGTGTGTACTCGGGAAGTGGTTTACAACTGACTAGACCGTAATCTCAACGGACGGCCAATGATAGTACCGGAAAAAGAGGCGAACGGAATCACGATGTGATCTCCGTTGATACTGAGTTAATCAACTACTGGCATGCTCCAACAATACCAGCATTCCACCCATCATGTCACCACATGATCGAGGTGGTTCAAACATTATCATTCGGGCTCATCTGAAACTTGCTTGCATGAAATATAACCATACACATATGCTTATATGACCATGCTTATGAGAAGAACTACTCGAGCAAACATGCAACACACTCATCATATCAAAGGTTCAAACATGCTTGCCTGGTTCTGAAAAGTCGGAGCCTAACTCGGTGTGGTTCGTGTCTCCGTCACGGCCTCCGGTATCTATGTATTCAAACAAATAATATACTAACATAAATACCGTGCGTGCAAATAAACTTGCTCCATAAATTTCCACATAAATATGACAAAAAACTAGGCAGAAAACTAAAGAGGACAGAAAAAGAATCAACTCAAAATCATTTTTAGTTTAAAAGATATTAGAGTTTCTGTCCAGGGACCCATCTGTAATGAAACAGAAAAGTTCCAGGGGCTAGAACAGAAAACAGCAAAGCGAACCGGTACGCAGTACGTCAACCGCAGAGGGGAGACGTAGTTTGCCGAATGCGCTTACAGAAAACGGTTCGGAGGGGGAGAGATGAGAGGCTGACAAGGGGCCCCACTTGTCAGGTTTGAAAACTGGAAATAGAGCCGCGCCGGCGCCGGTGCTGCGGTGATCGCCGGCATTGATCCACGGCGAGTTAGGGGAGGGGAGAGGTACGTACGGCTTCTCGGTGGTCTTCCGCGTTGAATGATGGTGGAGTTGGGTGTCGGCGAGTCCCACGTCGACGGCGACCCTGTCTCCGGCGGACGGCGGCTCGGGTGGTCGTGGACCTCGTCGGGGAGGGCTCCTGGGATGAAATTGAACTGGGGGTTATTTTTAGGTGGGTGCCAGGGTGCTACGCTCGAGTCCACGGCGGCGGAGAGGCTCTCACCGGAGTGAACGAAGCTGGAGCCCGAGGCGGAGGTAGCTGGCCGGAGCTGGGGAAGAAGGGCCCCTCGAGGCTCTTCCAGAGGTTGGGCGCGGTCTAGGGAGGTAGTGAAGGTGTGTGTGCTCGAGCACGAGCTCGGGCGTGCCTTATATAGGCGGCTCGAGGTGGCTGCCGCGAACGGATAAGTCTGGCGAGTCGATTACGGTGCTGCAGTGGTCGGACGGCGGAGATAGGGGCTTGAGCATCATCTAGGAGCTGTAGGGGTTCCATTCCCGCACCTAAATCAGCAGGAGAGATGGAGTTACGTGTTGTCCCCGACGGAACGGCCGCGCGGCACGGCGGCGGCAGAAAACGCGCTCTGCGTGTGCCAGGCCACGGCGACGGCGTGCCAGGCGTGTGCTGGCACTGGAAATGGACACGTGGAGTGCTGGGGTGGTTTGGGCGGCGCTGAACGGCGTCGAGCTGCGGTGGTTGCTTCTGTCAGCCGCCATGGGCGGCGCTGTTGCCGTGGCAGTCGCCGGCGCGGTCGGGCCAGAGCGCCACCGACGCCCAGAAGCTGCCAAGCGAGCGTGCGGCGACTGGA
Source organism: Secale cereale (assembly GCA_902687465.1). Taxonomy (NCBI): domain Eukaryota; kingdom Viridiplantae; phylum Streptophyta; class Magnoliopsida; order Poales; family Poaceae; genus Secale; species Secale cereale. The sequence continues at coordinate 227,361,999 of LR738713.1, read as the reverse complement.
TAAGAAGAAGGAGCAGTGCAGCGTCGAGCCAAGGAGGTACTAGCGAGGTTTTGTCGTTGCGTCTGATGAAACTGACGAAACTGACGAAACTGACGAACTGTCGAACTGTTGACAGTTTCAGTTAACAGTTGACAGAACAGTGTATGCAATGTGTTTGATGAAATGATTCTGGCATGTGTGCAATGTTCCTGGGGCTGATTTTTGGTGGAGTGGCCACTTGATGTATCTAGAGGTTGCCTGATTTTTCACAAAATTTTCGGAAGAAGATAAATATGAATTTCACCAAATTTTGCAAATCTGGTCCAAACTTGCAGTAGGTAAAATTTGAAAATTTTGAACTGTGGACCAGTGAAACAAGATGGATCTAGGTTGTGGGTACTAAGGACTATCTAGGAGAGTTGGTTTGGAGTCAAATAACTAAATGGAAATGGTGGCTCCTTTCTAAATCACCAAGGTCCACTATAAAAGACAGAATTATTTTTGGAGTGAAATAAATAGGGGAAAATCCCAATAAGGTCAAAACTTACTGGAATTCATGAAAGACTTGTCCTAAGATGTGGAGAGGGTCTTGGAGAGAAATATTTCTGTTGGGGTCATGGCAAGATGAAGGATGGAGAGGGAGTTAAGTCCAATGTTAAACTTGAGAGTTTTTAAAGCAAGAAGGGGAGAATTCAAACAACCACTTTTGAAACTCAACTTGTGCTTGAGCCAAACACAAGAGAAAAACTTCAAGGCCAAAAACCAAGCTTGAGAAGAAACACAAACTTTGGCCAGAAGGGATTTTAGAAGGTTTTAAGAGAAGATCAAACAACCCCCTTCCAAAAGGCCAAAAGTTTGGAAAAAAACCAACTCAAAAATTTGGGGTGTTACACGGCGCCATCATAATTGAAGTGGAGGGTGCACCGCTTGCCCAAGCCGTGCGCGCGGGCGAACGTCTACCAACCGCGGGTCAGGGCCACGTTGCCCACAGCAGAGACCACCGCCGTGACCTATGAGGACTTGCGGCAGCAGCCATCAGCCTGAAACCAGAAGCTACCAAGACCCCCGGCCGGTAGCTCGTAGGCGAAGGAGCACAACAATTGGAGCCTGGTGCCGGCCGGACTCTCCGACCACACGACAAACTCCGGGAGCACCTCGGACAAATGAAAGCTGGGCCGAGGATGCCGGACAACCATGGCACGCTGCCGTGACAAGAGCGGTCTCTCCCGCGAGAAGAGGTGTCGTCCTGGCTGCCCGGGACGGCGTCTGCCCAGAAGGAGTGCGCCCACGACCCTTAAGGACCGCTGCAGGGGTAGCGACATGCTTACGGGGGCGGCCCCGCCCCCTCTTGAGCGGAGGCAAGTCAGATCCCTCCTAGCGAGCTTTCCCCTTCTCCACGGCGTAGAACCTCTTCGTTGGCATGATGGAGGCTACAGTGAAAAGGCGAAGAAGGAAGGAAGAAGGAAGGGGCAGATGGCGAGAAGAAGGAGATGAGAAACAGGGGCTTCTCCCCCCCCCCCCCCGCCCTCATTTATAGCCAGGAGGAGGCCAACTACCGGCCTCCACGATCGCACGTAATGATGGTTTTCATATGCATGCAGCAGGGTCTCGTCAAGTTGGGCAGTTGCCGAGCCAGTGTGGGGAAGCAGAGACGCCCACGTCCAATCAGTCGCCATGCGTCGACCAAGGCCGCAGGCGATAGGGGCCCACGGCACTTCGGACTTGCCCCTTGGCTTCGCCTCGAAGCCAAGTCCGAGTGCACCTTGGGCTTGGGGGCTACTGTCGGCATTCTGGGAACGGGGGCACCCAGACTTGCCTGCCTACGGCCCGTGGCGTGGCTCCATCGGCGGCCTGCTACGGCCCAGCTTCAGCAACTGTAGCTCAAGACCCTCGCGAGGGGCCAAGCCTCGCGAGGCGAACGACAGCAAGACCTCCTTGGGGACAGCCTCTCTAGGCTGGCTCCCGAGGATCGGAGATATCTATGCAAGGTGCACCTCGCGAGGTTCACGTGACGTACACGGTGTCATACTTTTCATCCAAAGCTCTTAGAATCTTCTTGATGATGAATCGGTCGGTCATTTCTTCGCTTCCTAAGCCGGCAATCTCATTTGTGATGAGAGCAAGCCTAGAGTACATTTCAGCGACTCCTTCACCATCCTTCATCTTGAACTTGTCAAGTTGACCTTGAAGAATATCTAGCTTTGATTCCTTCACAGATTCGGTACCTTCGTGCATTTCAACCAAAGTATCCCAAATCTCTTTAGCATTCTCAAGACGGCTGATTTTGTTGAACTCCTCGGGACACAAAGCATTGAAGAGAATGTCACAAGCTTGAGCATTGTTTTGCAACATCCGCAACTCTTCCGGTGTAGCTTCGCGATCCGGAACTTTTCCTTCCTCGAAGAATTCACCTTGCATACCAACACAAATAATGCCTCATGCGGCTGGGTTATGACCAAGAATATGCATTTTCATTTTATGCTTCCAACTAGCAAAATTTGTACCATCAAAGTAAGGACCTCTACGATAATTACCCTCACTAGACGCCATACTCTCCTAGGTTGTGAAACCAAGCTTATGGAGTCCAATGCAATGGAAACCAATACAATGGAGACCAAAGCTCTGATACCACTTGTAGGATCGAAAGTATGTCTAGAGGGGGGGTGATTAGACTACTTGTAATTATAAAAATTCTGCCTTCTGATCAATAACAGTTTTTGGCAGATTCACAATTATGATCAAGTCAAGCATCACCCTACACATGCAATTCTAGAGTATAGGCAGCGGAAAGTAAATTGCACATGTAGTAAAGAGAGGTGGAGAAGAGCAAACACAATTTTGGAGACACGAAGATTTTTCCCGTGGTTCCGATAGGTGGTGCTATCGTACATCCACGTTGATGGAGACTTCAACCCACGGAGGGTAACGGCTACGCGAGTCCACAGAGGGCTCCACCCACGAAGGGTCCACGAAGAAGCAACCTTGTCTATTCCATCATGGCCTACGCCCACGGAGGGCTAGCCTTACTCGGGGTAGATCTTCACGAAGTAGGTGATCTCCTTGCCCTTACAAACTTCTTGGTTCAACTCCACATCTCGATGACGGAGGCTCCCAAGTGACACCTAACCAATCTAGGAGGCACCACCCTCCAAAAGGTAATAGATGTTGTAGATGATGATGAACTCCTTGCTCTTGTGCTTCAAATGATAATCTCCCCAACACTCAACTCTCCTCACTGATTTGGCTGTGGTGGAAGAAAGGATTGAGTGGAAAGCAACTTGGGAAGGTTAGAAATCAAGTTTCATATGGTGGGAGTGGAGCAACTTGATCTCAACACAAGGGTAGGTAGTTCTCTTCTCAGAAAGTGTAAGGTAGGAGTGGTAGTTCTTTCTGATGGCTCTCTCCATGAATGAAGAGGAGGTGGAGGGGTATATATAGCCTCCACACAAAAATCCAACCGTTACACACATAATTGAGCAATATCGGTGAGACCGAAGTGGACAACTCGGTCAGACCGAAAGTTCAAATAATGTGAACGTTGGGGTTTTCGGTGGGACCGAAAATACCATCTCGGTTATTCCGATTTGATCAAAGACAGGAGCTTGCCAGTTTCGGTGAGACCGAAAATATCATCTCGGTTATTCCGATTTGATGTCAAACGGTTACAGAAGCTTGGCAGCCCGTGTTTCGGTGAGACCGATCTCAAACTCGGAATGACCGATTTTTCTAGGGTTTGGCTTATGGCTGAGGTGGTTCATCTCGGTGTGACTGAGTTTGGAAAATCGGTTGGTCCGAGATTACTTATGAGTGTATTTTGTAGTGAAGTTGCTGATAGATGAAGGAGATATATCACTAAGCACTTGAGCAACCAGATCATCAACATAACCTCATCCCCTTTTAATAGTATTGGCTTTTCCTATGGACTCAATGTGATCATGGATCACTAAACCAAAAATGGAGTCTTGAGCTTTTGCCAATGCTTGCCTTAGCATTTTGAGGGGTCCACTTCTTCAGTCATTGCCATACCCATATCACTGAACTTCTCTGAAATGATTCTCAAATAGCTATTAGTTCAATGATATATATGTTGTTATTAATTGCCAAAACCACCCGGGGATTAGTTGCACTTTCAATCTCCCCCTTTTTGGTAATTGATGACAACATATAGATCAAAGCTTGGACAAAGGATATAATCAATGAATAATATCGTCGCTTTGAGAAGTATGTGATAAGCAAGAGCTCCCCCTAAATTTGTGCATTATTTAAGATTTGCGTTTGAATGCAAATGCACAATCGATTAGGATCATGGGTCACTCTTCCATGTCACATACATCTTGGTGGAGCGCACAAAATGATAAGAATGAATAACATGCACCCAATCACCAAGACATGAGTAAATGATCATACAAGATAGGAATAGCATATGATAAGCATTAGGCACACATTAAAGCATAGTACGACCAAGCACTCATTAAGGTAGCATCAAACGTAGTATCAAGCACACTGAAAGTATCGAAAACCAAAAGTATCTCAAAGAAACCGCAAAAGAACGAAAGAGCACTCTCTCTCTCTCGAAGCCCTATGATCTATACAATTTCTCCCCCTTTGGCAACAAGTTACCAAAAAGTTTGAAAAAGCATAGAGCTAAACGTCACTGTGGGCTCTGCTGGCGGCTCCCGTCTGGGTAGATGTCGGAGTAGATATGACGGCATCGGCGAAGACTTTAGCTGAAGTATGTGCTGGAGGAGTGGAGGTGCTGAAGTGGTAGTCCTGGAGTCAGTCACTGGAATAGCTGTTGATCGGGATCCTCTAGGAACCGGAGCAGTCTGGCGATGAGAGTCCTGGACTAGGTCATCCTGCATGAGCTCTGCCCTGTCCTGCTTAGCTTCCTCCATGTCTGCCTCAAGCTTGTTGACGGTCACCTGAATTTCAGTCAGCTTCACGTCCAGAGCGTGGATCTTCTCGTCAACAATCCTCTCTAGGCTCTCCTGAGATTGTTCAATGCTGGCCAGGCGTTGTTCAATCCTTTGGGTAGCTTCAAGAATCTGCTCTCCGAAACTCTTTGGTTTAGCTGCTGCTGCTGCTGCTTCTTTGTCAGCTTTGGCTTTCCTAGCAGCTTCAATCTTGGCTTGACCTTCAACAGATGTTGGATCCTCCTCGTCCATCACAACAACATTGTCTTCATGCTCTGGCTGCAGGGGTAAGTGCTTCCTATCCAACAAGAATTTGCCCGTGCCAAACTTGGCATTGATAAGCATCTGAATCTGTGGGCCAAATCCACATGACCTCTTCTGGTCAGCTGCAGTCCTCTTAATGGTCTCTACCATTAAGTCCATCACCTTGAAAGGTGCCTTCTCATCAAGTATATGCAGCATGTTGATAGAATAGCCTCTGATCATGCGATGATCTCCAGACTTGGGCATCAAGGTATGCCTCAGAATAGTGTTAGTGGTAGGTAGACCTGCCTGGAGATAGTAGACTGAGCCGAGCTTCCACACTTCCAAATCTGCTGCGGGGATCTCCTTGTACATGTTCTTCATGGAATCATGATTCTTCTTTGGAATCCCATAGACATCAATGTCATCCTCTCGTTGCACTGGAGCATTCAGAAGTTCTGCCCATTCTTCAACAGAAGAAGAAAACCTTTGACCTTCAGTCATCCAGGTGATCTTCCCATCAGGATAGAAATGAGCTGTAGCATAGAACTGCATAATCATCTCATCGTTCCAATCTTTCAGTTTCTGACCCACAAACTCAGCAACTCCACATGCAGTGAAGCTCTCATGCACATGGGGAAAGAAGTCTCTGTGCTCTTCACTGTCAATGTATTCCCAGTCAACGTACCTGGTGTCTACGACTATGGGCTTCTTGTCCATCAGCACAGTCTCATAGAAGTCCTGCTGCTCTCTGGTGTGGAATCTGGGGTCTACAGCAGTCCTTCTCCTCACGGCATATGGGTCAGCTTCTCTCCATAGCCTGAGACCTCTATCTTTCCTTGCCTTCATATCCTCGGCTTGAGGATGAGCATCATTGTGAAGTGGCAGTTTTGGACGGAGTTTCAGCAACACTTGTTCTTCCTCATCAGACTCAGCTGGTGGCACATCACCCTTGTTCTTCTCAGATGCTGGAATGTTCCTGGTAGTCCTCTTGGGCTTGGCAGTAGGCTTTGCTGGAGCTGCCTTAGCTTGAGCAGACTTCTTGGGCTTTGAAGTGGCTCCAGCCCTAATGGCATCACCCATGAGCTTAGCCTTCTGAGGAGCAGGCTGTGGTGCATCTTCTTCTGCTTCATCATCGGCTGCTGCATCTGCATGAGGATCACTATACACAACCCTCTTCCTCTTGGAGGTTTTCTTCACTTTGCTTGGGGCTGGCTCTCCCAAGTTCAGCTTCTTGGCAACAGCTGACTGCTTGACCTTGCTGGTGCCCTTCTTTGACTGCTGACCTTGTTGCTCTTTGGCAACAACCTTTCTCTTAGGCTTGGAGGACACCTCTTCCTCAGCAACAAAATCAGAATCCTCATCATCGGAGTTCTTCTCTTTTCTAGCTCTGGTGGCTGCAGGAGGCAAGCCACTAGGTGTATTCCTCTCACCATCATCAACTGGACTACTAGCCTCAGGACTAGTGTCTGCTTCCGGAATGTCCGCAAAAGGTGACTCAGACCTGTTCTGACTGTCACTGGCATCTGACATGGCTGACAACCTGTGAATAGATAAGGTATAGGCAGAAAAGAAGAGTTATCACAAACTGTAGAGGTTTTTGCAAAAAAAAAGAGTTCAAATATTAGTTTGAAGTTTTGACAGAAGGCATTTCGGTCAAACCGATTTTCAGTTTCGGTGAATCTGAAGTGTTAACAGAGGCTTTACACACCACTTTCGGTCGGACCGAAGTGGGTTTCGGTCCTGCCGAAACACTAGGGTTTCACTAAAACTCTACTTCGGTCACACCGATTTGCACGACTCGGTTGGACCGAAAGGTGCAGTGCAATGGCCAGAGGCCGAATCGGTCACACCGAAAATTTAAAATCGGTTTCACCGAGATGTATTCCGTGGAAACCTAACCCTAAGAATTTTACTCGAAACTAGAACCGATCTGGTGGAAAAGAAGTTTTCAATCGTGGCCAGATATTGGGCAAACCAAACGTGCAATGAATCGGAGATGGGAGCACGAGTGGGATCGAGACTCACCCTAACTTGGTGGAGTCCCTCAACGGCAGCAACGGCGCGGAGGAGAAATCCGTTGACGGCGATGGAAACCTGCGGCGAGGGCGCACAGGCGACGACGGCGACGATCCGGAGATCAGGGCGACGGCAGCAGGGGACGTGGGAGCGAAAACGTTTGAAGGAATAATCAACGCGCGCTGCCCTTAGTATATATATCCCTTTGCTGTCGGTGGGACCGAGTTGAAAAACTCGGTGACACCGAGATGGATAACTGCTAGGCAGTTACGCATTTCGGTCACGCCGAGATTTAGAACTCGGTTTCACCGAGATGAAACCTAGATTAGTCTAAATGCTTTCGGTTTGACCGAGTTGGAGAAAGTTGGTCTGACCGAAAATCACTTAGAAGGTTTTGGAAGTTAGCCCTAGACGGATCGGTGGCTCCGAGTGCTCCTCACTCGGAGGGTCCGAAAATGACTTGTTCAAAGTTTGTGATATAAGCATGAATAGAATTTGAGACAAGAAAGCATAGATAGCTAGGGGAGGTACTTAGGCATTCTTGTCCATCCATTTGGCCAGAAAAATCAAAACAACCAAAACAACAAATGGATGTCCTCGAATGGATAAAATCATGCATTCAACATGCTCACACAATAAGATAGCAAATGAAATATGTGTCAAACATGCACAACCAAAACTCTAGCTACTAGCACACAATTTGTCGATGACTAGGTCATCTTTATATGAGTATTTTGACTTAGGAGCCAAATGAGAACATTTGATCATAGGTCATACTCATCGTTTAAGCACAAGTGGGGTTACCACTTTTACATAAAGCATTAATGTGTTCACATCATTTGAGATGCTTTAGCTCAATTTTTAGAGCAAAGCTCCCCCTAGATGCGAGAACCCCTTTTAAAGGGTCAAACTAACCTTGGGTTGTCGTAGAAGACTTCATGTAGATGTTGAAGATGTGGATGCTCAATGTTGATGTAGATCATCAAGAGTTGGGAGCTATCCTTTGGATTAGGGCACTTTCAATACCTACATGGGTTAGTCCCACAAGGAACAAACAAGGATATCCATAGACATAGATTGAAGTTCACAATAGATGATGTCCATGAAAGCAATGATTACCTTGTCCCTTGACTTACCAACAAGAGGGTTTGTGACTCCATAAACTAGTGCATGATGTGGAAGTTGATTGCACAAGTTGCCAAAATGAATGTGAGTGAAGTATGTTGGCGGAGTCACCCTCAAGAACCTTCTAGTTCTTCTTCTTCGGGATCCACATCATCTTGATGGGAATCCTTGGGGTTGTAGTTGAGCTTGACGAAGTAGAACTTGACGTGTCCTTGGGAACCCACTTGACCATGGCTTGAGGTGCTTCAATGAATGCCTCAATCTCCTCTTGAAGCTTGTCCTTGGCTTCTAGCTTGTGGTCTTGTGGTGGAAGGTCATCTTGAGCTTGTTCCACATTGGAAGAAGTAGGATCATACTTCTCCTTTTGAGAAACAAACTGTGGAGTAGGGTATTGACCTTCTTCCCACTCAACACCATCGGCGTTGAACTTTCGCTCAAAACCAATCCCTTGATTCTTCCGGTGCCTTCCATGCTTGCGAACAATTTCCTCAAAGTTCTTGCTTCCGGCAAGACTCTTGTAGACACCTTTCTCTATGATCCCTTTCAATAAACTATTCTCTTGCTCAAGTGTAACTTGGCTTGAAACATTGTTAGTGGAATCAAGAGAACTACTAGAAGTAACAGCATTAGATTTAACATGGTTATTGTTACTACTAGAGGAAGAATTTTTCTTATGCTTGTCATGCTTAGTCTTAATAGGTGGCAAGAAATTAGACAAGAGAAGTCGTTTGGCAAGATATGAAGAACTCTTCTTTCGAAGATCGTCATTGATCGCTTTTAGAAACTCATGTTCTTGCTCTAGAGTGAGCTTCTCGAAGCGTAGCTTCTCATGAGATCTTAGGAGCTCTCTATGATCTTCTTGAGTTGTTTCATGAGCTAACTTAAGAGTGTTTAGTTCTTTAGTTAGACGCTCAATCTCCTTCATAGCATTGTCATTCGACTCTTCTCGATTATAAAGACTACTAGCATTTTCATCGTTACTAAGCTCACTAGATTTATCATGCAAGAGCTCATCTTCACCAAGCAAGTCATCCTCATCACTATCAAAGTCAATGAATTCAGGGTGTGTTACCTTGGGGCCTTTAGCCATGAAGCATCTTCCAATTCCCTCATTTGGTGAATCAAATAAGTCGTAGGAGTTGGAGTTGGAGGATACGAGTGCAAGACCGGCAACACCTTCATCTTGACTGTAGTCGGAGTCGGAGTGATAGCTTCCATCGGATTGATTGTCGGAGTCGGAGCCGGAGACCCATTCACCTACATGAGCTTGATGTCTTCTTCTTGTGTAGCTCCTTGATGACTTGTCTTTCCTCTCCGAATCCTTGCTTCTCCGAGAGGGTCTTCGTTCATAACGATCATCTCTACTCCTTCTCTCTTTCCGAGGTGACTCATCTCTTGATCTTCTTCTTGGAGATTCTTCTCTTCTCTTGTGGGGAGCCGTACACTCATTTCAGTAGTGTCCGGGTCTTCCACAATTGTAGCAGTTTCGATCACGACTAGAAGATCTCTTTTCATCATATGATCTAGACTTTGAGCTTCTCTCTTTGCCTCTATTCTTGTAGAATTTGTTGAAGTTCTTAACCATTAGGCTTATCTCTTCATTGGAAATTAACTTGTCACTTGAGGTTGTGGGAGCATCATTTGTAGCTTTGTAAGCACCACTTGACTTGTTGTGAAGCTCTTCCTTATCCTTAAGTGTCATCTCATGAGCAACAATTCTTCCAATGACTTCAGTTGGCTTGAGAGTCTTGTAGTTTGGCATCATTTGGATCAAAGTGCACACGGTGTCATACTTTTCATCCAAAGCTCTTAGAATCTTCTTGATGATGAATCGGTCGGTCATTTCTTCGCTTCCTAAGCCGGCAATCTCATTTGTGATGAGAGCAAGCCTAGAGTACATTTCAGCGACTCCTTCACCATCCTTCATCTTGAACTTGTCAAGTTGACCTTGAAGAATATCTAGCTTTGATTCCTTCACAGATTCGGTACCTTCGTGCATTTCAACCAAAGTATCCCAAATCTCTTTAGCATTCTCAAGACGGCTGATTTTGTTGAACTCCTCGGGACACAAAGCATTGAAGAGAATGTCACAAGCTTGAGCATTGTTTTGCAACATCCGCAACTCTTCCGGTGTGGCTTCGCGATCCGGAACTTTTCCTTCTTCGAAGAATTCACCTTGCATGCCAACACAAATAATGCCCCATGCGGCTGGGTTATGACCAAGAATATGCATTTTCATTTTATGCTTCCAACTAGCAAAATTTGTACCATCAAAGTAAGGACCTCTACGATAATTACCCTCACTAGACGCCATACTCTCCTAGGTTGTGAAACCAAGCTTATGGAGTCCAATGCAATGGAAACCAATACAATGGAGACCAAAGCTCTGATACCACTTGTAGGATCGAAAGTATGTCTAGAGGGGGGGTGATTAGACTACTTGTAATTATAAAAATTCTGCCTTTTGATCAATAACAGTTTTTGGCAGATTCACAATTATGATCAAGTCAAGCATCACCCTACACATGCAATTCTAGAGTATAGGCAGCGGAAAGTAAATTGCACATGTAGTAAAGAGAGGTGGAGAAGAGCAAACGCAATTTTGGAGACACGAAGATTTTTCCCGTGGTTCCGGTAGGTGGTGCTATCGTACATCCACGTTGATGGAGACTTCAACCCACGGAGGGTAACGGCTGCGCGAGTCCACGGAGGGCTCCACCCACGAAGGGTCCACGAAGAAACAACCTTGTCTATTCCATCATGGCCTACGCCCACGGAGGGCTAGCCTTACTCGGGGTAGATCTTCACGAAGTAGGCGATCTCCTTGCCCTTACAAACTTCTTGGTTCAACTCCACATCTCGATGACGGAGGCTCCCAAGTGACACCTAACCAATCTAGGAGGCACCACCCTCCAAAAGGTAATAGATGTTGTAGATGATGATGAACTCCTTGCTCTTGTGCTTCAAATGATAATCTCCCCAACACTCAACTCTCCTCACTGATTTGGCTGTGGTGGAAGAAAGGATTGAGTGGAAAGCAACTTGGGATGGTTAGAAATCAAGTTTCATATGGTGGGAGTGGAGCAACTTGATCTCAACACAAGGGTAGGTAGTTCTCTTCTCAGAAAGTGTAAGGTAGGAGTGGTAGTTCTTTCTGATGGCTCTCTCCACGAATGAAGAGGAGGTGGAGGGGTATATATAGCCTCCACACAAAAATCCAACCGTTACACACATAATTGAGCAATCTCGGTGAGACCGAAGTGGACAACTCGGTCAGACCGAAAGTTCAAATAATGTGAACGTTGGGGTTTTCGGTGGGACCGAAAATACCATCTTGGTTATTCCGATTTGATCAAAGACAGGAGCTTGCCAGTTTTGGTGAGACCGAAAATATCATCTCGGTTATTCCGATTTGATGTCAAACGGTTACAGAAGCTTGGCAGCCCGTGTTTCGGTGAGACCGATCTCAAACTCGGAATGACCGATTTTTCTAGGGTTTGGCTTATGGCTGAGGTGGTTCATCTCGGTGTGACTGAGTTTGGAAAATCGGTTGGTCCGAGATTACTTATGAGTGTATTTTGTAGTGAAGTTGCTGATAGATGAAGGAGATATATCACTAAGCACTTGAGCAACCAGATCATCAACATAACCTCATCCCCTTTTAATAGTATTGGCTTTTCCTATGGACTCAATGTGATCATGGATCACTAAACCAAAAATGGAGTCTTGAGCTTTTGCCAATGCTTGCCTTAGAATTTTGAGGGGTCCACTTCTTCAGTCATTGCCATACCCATATCACTGAACTTCTCTGAAATGATTCTCAAATAGCTATTAGTTCAATGATATATATGTTGTTATTAATTGCCAAAACCACCCGGGGATTAGTTGCACTTTCAATGTCCAAGGCCAGGCGGGCGCAGTGTACCAGTTTCCCCTTTGGTGCTAAGGGGGGCAAGCACAGGCACGGAGTCCCGAGGAATCAAGCAAAGGTTTGCATATCAGTGCAACAAGACCGAGGACCGTTAGGACGGTAGAATGAAGGTCATCGTGGAGCCCGACGCGGCGTCACCACCAGAGCCTTTGGCATGCGAAGACCACTTTTGTGAGGATAACTTGTACTAGTTGTTCCCCTTCAAATTTGGCCGTTGTGGGATCCCTTCCCGCCGATATTTGGGAAGATGACCAATGCCACTATAAATAGGACCTAGCCACCACCATAGAGGGGGATCTGATCTCTCGGCTCGTCTGGTTTAGAAGAGATCCATTCCACCCCACACGCACCACAAGTTCATCTGAGCCCAAGAACATCTCACCTCCGTAGGCTGTTCATCCCTTGTACTAGTTCACTCTCAGCCCCACGAGGCAATCCACCACACACACTGGAGTAGTTTATTACACCGCAAGGTGGCCCGAACTTGTATAATCCTCTGTGTCCCCTATTCTTTGAGTTCGTCGAGCTAGGCTGTGGAATCGTAGGGCGAGCATGCTGGGGAGAGAGTGTTCTTTGTGTGCACCCTAGAGTTCGAACCTCTCAAGGGTTTGTGGAACCCGAAATCCGACAGGCGGGTGTCATTAAAGTCATACCTTCTAGCACCAAGCTGACACGTGCCCAGATAAGGCTTACCTAACTACATGTCCACTCAACACATGTCTAATAAGTGATAAGCTGGTCTCTAAGGTGGAGCGGTGGCCAAGTAGTTGGAGCTTACCGGGCCACTACTACCTTGCCAGCAAGGATTGGTCTTATGCTTTCTTGATTATTGGCTTGGATGTCTTGTTTGAATCTTGTCATCTTAGTCTTGAATCTGTCTTTTAGTTGTCCTCCGGAAAGCCTTGCCGTCAAGAAAGCTGCTACTACTTGTGCATAAGTCTGGGGGTACTAAGGGCCCAAATTTTAGTACACCGACAATGTCTTGAGGCATTCAGTAAGCACTTCTAGATTTATTATAATGGTGTGTTGGTTCTCATAATCTTCTTCGTGAGAGCTACCATAATCTTACAGTATTTGACATTCTTCTCCTGAATAAGAATCATATTGACTTTTTTCCTTCTCTAATAGTTCTACGTGAATGACCAACAATTCCATCATTTCGGCTGAACCTAGATCTTCAAACTCAGGTATCTCTTTGATCTTGGCAACTATATGGTTAATAGAAGCATCAAGTGATTTGAGCAGTTTTTCAATAACATCTTGATCAGTGATGTCTTCAACTCCATGATAATGCAGTTGTTCGACTAGATTACTTACTCAATTAGTGAGTTCCATGGACTTTCCTTTTGGAGACTTCTAAAGTGGGCGAACATGGCTAAAAGCATATCAGTGTGAGCATTAGTATGTGTGAGGAATTCTTCATGAACGTCCTTGTCTCCTTGATAGCATCCCAGATTTGTTTGGCTATCTCGAGCCTTCTAAATCGAACAAATATGTTCCTGGAGATGAAGTTACATATGATATCCTTTGCTTCAGCATCCAGTCGAATGTTTCCTGCATCTTTAGGAGTGGGTGATTCGACATGCAGAAGGGTGTATCCAGTTTCCACAATTTGCAAAAGTTCCTCACTGATAGCTTTCAGATGAATCGATATTCTACCCTTTAGTAGAGATAGTCATTTCCATAGAAGATGGAAATCTTTCAGAGTGACTGGATCTGCCTTCAAGCGGCATAGTTAAAACTCCAAGGTGATTAGACCTTTAATAAGCGGAGACGAGGAGACCTTGCTCTAATATCAATTGTTAGGACCGAGAGTTTATCTACCTGGGAGGGTGAATGGGAGATTCAAAATTTCTTTGAAACTTCAAATCTGAAGAAAACGACACAATAGATATAATACTCAACGAATTGCACCGAAGGATGATAGTGGCAAACGTACACACCAAGTGAAAGATCAAGAGAAACTTTAGATGGAAGTGAAGATAATCTTTCGGGTAGACAAGCATAGTACTTTGGCTATAACGATAGTGGCATAGAATGAAAGTAAGGCGAGTAACATAAGTGGATAACCATGATAAATAACATGTTATGATCACACACTGCTAGACAAAGAAGCAATGTGTCATACATCAGATAAAAAATATAACACATAGAGATAGAAAACTACACAATCAAAAAGAAATGAAAGTGATCAGAGATATCTATCGAGGCACAGAGCACTAAAAAATAGACTACGTAACGAATGAAGTAGAGTAGAATGAACCACTGGTGCTCGATGGTGATAGATGATTTGGTAGACTAGTTCACTCTTTTGCAAAAGAGCTATGTCTACTTGGAGGGACTTCTGATTGAACACATGAGCAAACCTATCTCCCTCCTATTATCCTTCAACCCAAGGCTATCATACTTTGGTTGAATTCACTCGGGGTATATTCTTATCGGCAATCTCCAAACCTTTGATAGACTTCTTGGTGAACCAGATTACTCTTGTTGCTGAATACTTAGATTGGGGAAGATAATTACTCTTCCACACTCAGGCCAACACCTATCCATCTAGAGAGTGTGCAGTTCTCAAGAGTAATAAGTACAATAACTATAACTCACGTCTAATATGGCACTCAACCACTATCTAAGTTCCGGCTCTTGATTTTCTCTTAGTGGATCTTAGACTCAAATCTCTCGAGAGGGGCGCTCAATTAATCTTCTCAAAATCTCAAGCGGAGCGGCCAACAAAAAACATTGGAGTGGGCTGGGTATTTATAGTCGTAGCCTTGACTAATGGAAAATGGCCATTTAGGACACGCGGTCTAGCCAATGGCTAACCAATACGTTTCCAATGGTCAGAATTTGAGCAGGACGGCAACATTGTTTGCGGAACAAGTAATGCTAACTCCTTGGTCCGAAGGATATCTCTTGCATCCTGGAAGAACATCATCTCTAGCTGGCAAGTAATCATTCAGAACACAAAGAGTTATATCTCATTCTTGCATAGTTTTGGCTAAGCATCACATTAGATGTAAGCTTTGAGAACCTATACCCCTCTTAATAGTATGGAGGTCCTATGACTCAAATAAAGGAAAAAGAACAACGACATAACTGATGCGACATCACTTCACCTTCAATCTTCTCAACCGCAGTCATTCTTCTTCAAACACACCGAATTTAAATTGCTTTGCATCAGCAATAATTTCAAGGTCCCAATCTTTCACACAATCTTATTGGTACTCTTTCTTCTCGAAATGTCTCTCCTTCTTATCTGCAACGCATATATTCCTCTATGAAGTCCTTCAAACTTCAGGGAAGAATACAACATTCTTCTTGATACTTCAGGGACTATTTCTCTCTATGTGCACGAGCAAACAAATCAGTCCCTTACTATTTCTGTCAACAATCTCCAGAACACACAGTTGCAAGTAGTTGCACCAATAGCTTCCATGAAATTTAGAGAAATATGAGCGCATGCCATTGGTGCTACTTCTATTGGTCCCAACAATCTAGGAGGATGAATGTGATCTATATTTGTTACTTGACAAACTCGCATTGACTGGCAAACTATTCCACAATCTTCTTCATGTTAGGCCAATAAAACATCCTTCTTTGTCATAAGTAGCTTTAACACTAGATTGTCTCCCAATTCCTAAAGAGTGGAAAGTGTGCAATAACTATATGAAACTATTGGCTGCTCCCACATACAACCTATTATTGTATTTGAGAACGTCATCTTGTAAAACAAAATTAGGTGTGTCCTCTACATCCTGTGCAACTGCCTCTGGCAATTTAGAGCTATCAAAATATCCCAAATAACTTTGCTTAACATCATCTATCCATTCTGCAATAACTTGTGTGATTGCATTGAAACTTTTATGAATTACACCATATCTCCTAGATAAATCATCTGCCACCACACATCTCTTTTTATATTCAATTTGATAGTCAAGTTCCAACAGTTTCACAAGGAGTCTGTGTTGGATTCCCTCTATCAATGTTTGAGTTGTCATCTATTTAAGACTCTGCTGGTTAGTCTTAATGACTAGTACCTTTCCCAAAATGTAATGCCTCCACTTTATAAAACTTTATACAATGGACGTTGCCTCTTTATTATACATAGATTGAGCCGTAACTTTTGGACCCGAATTTTTATTGAAAAATACTACTAGTTTCCCTCTTTGTATTAACACTTCCCCAGTTCATGTACCACATGCATCTACTTCTTTAGTAAAGGGGTTCTGCAAATGAGGAAGGGCAAGTACAGGACAAGAAGCCATTACTATTTTGGGAGTATTGAAAGTTAAATCTTGTCCTGGACCCCAAGTAAATGCTTCATTCTGAAGTGCATGTAGTGTTTGACATGTGTCCAATGTATCTGTTTTTTTATTGTTCCATGCTATTATAGTATCAATCTTGGATGTTTATTATGCATTTTTTTGGGAATAACCAATAAACCTAGTGCCTAGTGCCAGTTGCTATTTATTGCTTATTTTTTGGCTTTTCGATAAATCAATATCAAATTGAGTCCAAATGGAGAAAAAAACCATGGATTATTTTTTTCTGGACCAATAGGGACCCTAGAAGGTTCGGGAGAAGACATGATGAGTCACGAGGGAGCGACAAGTTCGGAAGCTGCTCCCCAAGGGGGTAGGCATGCCCTCCAGCCTTGTGGACCCCTCGTGGCACCTCTTGACCTAACTCCGCCTCTATAATTCTCAAATATTCCCCTGACATCAAAGAGCCACCCAAAATACTTTTACCGCCACTGCAAGTTTCGATCCCATCTGGAGACCTTTTCTGGTACTTTGTTGGAGGGGGAATCGATCACGGAGAGCCTCTACATCAACCTTGATGGCCTTCCGATGATGTGTGAGTAGTTTACCATAGACCTATATGTCTAGAGCTAGTAGCTAGATGGCTTCTTCTCTCTCTTTGATCTTCGTTCTCCTTGATGTTCTTGGAGATCTATTTAATGTAATCCTTTTTTTGTGGTGCGTTTGTTGGGATCCAATGAATTGTGAGTTTATGATCAGATTATATATGAATATTATTTGACTCTTCTCTGAACTCTTTTATTCATGATTGTTATAGTTTTGTATTTCACTCTGATATATTTGTTTGGTTTGGCCAATTAGATTGATTTATTTTGCAATGGGAGAGGTGCTTTGTGATGGGTTCGATCCTTTGGTGCTCAACCCCGATGACAGAAAGGGACATGACACGTATTTGTATCATTGCCCTTAAGGATAAAACGATGGGGCTTATTCATATTGCTTGGATTTACTTTGTCTACATCATGTCATCTTGCTTAAGGCGTTACTCCATTCTTTATGAACTAAATACTCTAGAGGCATGCTAGATAGCGATAGATGTGTGGAGTAATAGTAGTTGTTGTAGGCAGGAGTTGGTCTACTTGTCTCGGACATAATGCCTACATACATGATCATTGCCTTGGATATCGTCATGATTATTCGCTTTTCTATCAATTGCCCAACAGTAAAAAATTACCTAACGTATGATATGTTGAAGAGAGAAACCTCTAGTGAAAACTATGTCCCCGGGTCTATTTTAATCATACATTAAAATCCAAAAATATCTTATTGCAATTTATTTTCCTTTATTATATTTTGTTTTTTGTTTATCTATCTATCACTACGAGATTTGATCCTTGCAATTAACCACCAAGTGATTGATAACCCCTTGTTTGCATTGGTTGCAAGTATTTGTTATTTTGTGTGTATGTACTGCTAACCAGGTGTTGCGTGGTTCTCCTACTGGATTGATAACCTTGATTTCTAACTGGGGGAAATACTTATCTCTAATGTACTGCATCATCCTCTCCTCCTCGTGGAAATCCCAACGCAGCTCACAAGTAGCAGTGTTTTACAAATCAAACGAAGGGATCAAATTGGAGAATCAAAATCACTCATATATGCCCTGAATTAGTCTGGTGAAGTGAAGATTCAGAACCCTAGGGAACTAGAATAGCTAAACATTCATCCTTCTTGAGGGCATTGTCTGACTAGAGCCTAATTTTATTACAACATTTTACTACACAAGTTAAAGTGGTTGAAACCATAGAGTGTCAAGATCTTGAAGACAACGAGTGACAAGTAACTCGCGCGTTGATCTCCATTGTCCATGTTCACTTGGAGAACCATCGGTTGATATCAACCATTCGTTAGCTGATTTGGTTTGTGTCATATGAGCTTTAGGTGTCAAGCAACATTCAGTCTCGGACTATCTTCAGTTGGTCTTGGTCTTTGTCCTATGATCTCGTTGATGTAGTTACTCTTGGTCTCAATAGTTGGGACAAAAAATGTGGCTATGGTGGGGATGGTGATGCTTGTGTACCAATGGAAAGATGGCCATGACTACAGCAGGAAGCAGTAGTTGGCCATTGTCCAACATAGCTGAGTCCAATGCCATCTACTCTAGATTTGTATTGAGTAGGAGAAACAAAAATATCACATCAATGAGTTGACTAGAGGCACCTTGCCTCGACTTTGTGTGCGGCAATTTAAAGTTTATTGATCGCTACATGCCTCAACATTTTCATATGCCTATGCTAGTTCAAAGTTATGCACTAAATATTGTTTGTCGTTTTCACATCACATGAGGTGTTGACAAATTGTCCCACTCGTGC
Source organism: Secale cereale (assembly GCA_902687465.1). NCBI lineage: Eukaryota > Viridiplantae > Streptophyta > Magnoliopsida > Poales > Poaceae > Secale > Secale cereale. Next base: position 227,343,155 of record LR738713.1, on the reverse strand, counting down.
TCGACAATCAAGAGAAGAACATGCATGTGACAAGGGAAATGTGCAAGCTTTAGTGGTCTTCAAGATGCATCAGAGGATCCATGCGGCCATGATACCCATGCACGCAACACCACCATCGTTCTGAATGGAGCAGACGTGTTGAAGATGACCCGTGTTGCTGAGGTCCCCATCCGCATGACACTACCATTGTTCCATGTTGGGATATCCTACTCATGTAAGGAGATGATCATTTGAAGTGTATTAGGCAGCCCAAAGGTGTGCACAATCCCATACCTCATTATAGTTGTAATCTAGGGTCATTTTGGACTTTGCACATGAGAGGATGGGGATATTTTACCCTCTGTCCAGTGGCCACCATCGGGCGTGACAAAAATTAGATCAACCTCCACTGGAGAAGAAGAGACAAAGAGAAATAAATGAATATTTAAGGAAGAAGCAAAGGGAGCTCCTCCCCAAGGTTGTGCTTGCCCGGATCCACTATCTTATCTCCTTCAAGCTGCGGTTCCACCATCTTTGGTGAGATTGTTCCAATCCCTAGCTCTTGAGTCCCAAATTTTGTTGTGTTCATGCAAGACTAAAAAATCTTGATGTATGAGAGTCTTTATTGTTACCTAGAGAAGAACTTGTTGTATCCCACATTTGACAACAATGGAAGAGGATTTAGGTTGCTTCGGCCCATGGTTTTTCCTCTCATGTTGTGGAGTTTTCCACGTAAAAATCTGGTGTCTCTGTGTTGATTCTTGCTACTGAACTTTGGGGTACACCCGCAAAAAACGAACTTTGGGGTTGAAAGAACATAGGACTTGTCCCAGCTGCCTGTTGAAATCAACTAGTACTTGTCCAGCTAGTTTGTAACATCCCAAAATTCCAATTTGGAATTTTTTACAACTATAGCTAAGCATCTATGCATTTTGATTGAACTAAAGTGGCATTTGGAAATTTGAATTTTAGAATTTGACTTCATTTCAAATGGAAATTCAATTTTCATTCAAAAATCCCTACCTAAAATACTTTGATCAAAAAGTATGATACGAGGGAACATCACACCTCGAAACGTCAAAAGAAGATAATGCAAAACAATTAAAAGTCAAATTTGGTTTTATTTGGAATTTTCAAAAAATGTTTTTTATAAAGTTTTATTTTGCCTCTAGAAAATAGTCCATGTTTTAGGATTCATTCTCATGATCATTTTGATATATAATATGTATATATTATATTATCATTTATTTTCTAGTATTTTTTTCTCTTTGTATTTCAAAAATGAAAAGAAAATCGCTCTAAGGAAACACTAGCGCTCTGGCCCTCCTATGTGGATTTGGCCCATGTTCGTCGCCGCATCAAATCAGATCCGGATCGGTTACCCGATCCCCTTTCCCTCTCTTCCTCGCACTGACCACCCGGGCCCACCACACGCTCCCTCTATCGCACGGTCGCCTTCCACATCGAGGCGATCTCCTTCCAAAGCTTGTTGGACCGCGTCGCCGCCCCTGATCCCCTGCTGATTCAGCCTCGCCCCCTACCCAAGCTAGCACCCTATAAAGAGGGCACAGCTCGCGTTTGATTCCCCCCTTAGTCCTCTCCGCCACCCACTCCCTCGCCAGCAATCCTTGGTCGGAGTCAGAAGCGGTCGTTGCCATCCCCGAGCTCACCCAGTCGTCGTTAGCCCACCCCGAGCCCTTCCACCACTACCACCATCTTCATCGTAGTCGTCTTCGTCGTTGGAGCCTCTTCCCCGAGCTCGAAGGACACCAGAGCACCATTGTCGTCATCGCTCGAGACCGCGGCCGCCGCCGACCATGCTGGACTGCCCCGCCACCGCTGTAAGCCACCGATGATGCCCACCACCATAGGATCTAGATCCAGCAGTCAGATTAGAACGCTTTTATTTCTTTTTCTACTATGAATCTTTTTTGTTTAAATCGAGCACCCCGATCGCACGCACCCGCTCACAAACCCCCTATTTCAATAGTAGTGTGCTCCGTGGCCATCGCCCGGTCAGTAGTTTCTTTTTTAGTTTATGTTTTTAAATAGAATTACTTTCTGTTGTAGAATTGCAATATCTCCTAGAATATTTAATATTTTCAGGTAATTCTTTTTGCATTAGGTTTATAATTTTTTGAAGTTTCCGTTGATGTAATGTTTGACTATGTTTGAAAGTTTGAAATTTTAATTTGCATGAATTTGATTCAAACACTAGATTGGTAATATCGTTTGTTTGAAAATAGGTTTTTAATTGTTTCTTTTTGCAAATTGTCCCAAAAATAGTTGTGCATCCAGAAGCACTCCTAATTTTATTTTTTATTTTATATTAAAATAATTTATTAGCATAATAGTATTGTTTTAGTTATTTCTAGGATTTATGCTATTTTTTTAGTTTTGATTTTATTTTTTACTTTTTGTCTTTTTGGCAAATTCTAATTAGTTTCTTATAGGTTAACAGTAGCCATTTTATTTGTAGTAAAAAAAGTTTTATTATTTTCGTTTCTTTTGCATAGTAATTTTTAGGTGTTTTTCTTTCTGTTATTTAATAAAAACTTAATTTTTGTTTCTGTTAAAATTTATTAATGGCAGAAAAACTAATTGGTTTTACTCGTAGTAAGACTTTACAATGAGTTTTAGTGTTCTCTTCGGTTTTTGTTTTTGCTTTCTTTGTTTGTTTTATTGATTGTTTTATTATTAGTTTTACTTGTTTTTATATTACTCTTATTTGTATGAATTGATTATTTTGTGTTAATGTTTGTTTTTGCTAGACGATCCGAAGTGCGAAGCCTATTATCACGACTTGTTAGCGGTTCATGATCATCAGGAAGGCAAGTCATTTTGATCATTGTTCTACCTATGTTTTATTTGTATTAGTTCCAACTATTACACTATTTATGCTAGTAGGTTACATTTTTAATGTTGATCTTGCAAGTAGTATCATGAGGTAGGAATAACCCCACTCCCTAGGCACCAATGCCAGGGATTGCGTTAAAATTTTAGTTTGCTACGCTCTAGTAGACGATGTTGGTTGAGTGAATTCCATTGGAGTTGTGAGTGTTAATTATGATCAATACCTCAAGACTCAAGACTTAAAGACTTCATGATGCCATGTACTTCTGGCTGGAAATTGGATGAACAGGACTCCGGAGGAACCAGTTGTTGGCCTAGGTCTTACTGGAGAAGTGTGTGTATTCACGCAGAAAGTTCCACACAGGCAAGAGACAGATGTATACTTCAAGACCCGGGCTATGGCTTGGTTGTACATCATGACTCTGGCCAGACGGTGCTATGAGATGTAGTAGAACGGTAGGACTGGATGGGCAACGACAGTGGCCAGAGGAACTCCTTGAAACACCAGGTTTCGGTCATTCGGTTCTCAAACACCATGCAGTGCAAGGACTTCAACCAAGGAAATCGAATCTTGTGGGGAAAGTATGCAAGACTCTGTAGAGTAACAAACCTAATCGATTAGTCGTGTCCCCGGCCGCAAACAAGTTGAGCCTTTGGAACTCAAACTATCAAGAACTCTCGACACAACTAATATAATAAATTAGGTTTTATTAATAATTGGGGTATGAGAATTAGTTGGCGGAACCATCTCATTAACAACCAACTTTTGTAGTAAAAAAATTCTTTTGACCCCTTTGTTGTAGGAAAAAGTTAGCTTTTCGCTAAAACAACAACATATAGCCCCACCAGCCATATTTGCATATAGTGTAGTTAGTTTTATTAGTTCTCTCATGTGACTTTTCCGGCGTATTCATAATGTTGACCTGCATGAGTCCAACGTCTCATGTTGCAGGGGTTTATTCCGACCAGGAGTGAGGCTTCATTCTACGCTTGGTGATATGCCCTTGGAGTCGGATGGACTCGCTATCTTCTATGTCTTACGCGGTAGTTTATCTCATAAGTTGGCCTTCAGCCAACTTTTTAATAAAGACTCTATATGATATTTTGATGTAATAAAGCAGATGTGATTGAACTTTGATATATACATCGATGTACTATGTGTGCCAGCATGATCTTGGCATGGTACAGATACACAAATACTTGATTGTTTTGGGTCGGGTCACTAATGAAATGGTATCAGAGGATGTAACCCCTAGGATTGGAAAGACCTTAGGAAGAAAATTATTTTATTTTATGTTTCAATTCTTATATTCCCATATGTTCATTTCTAACTCCTCTCTGATTTCAACATTTTAGATGCCCTTCTTCAACCCGGTCCCGATCGTGGAATCTTCTCAGCCTGGCGAGATGAAGCCCTTCGGTAAGCAGCTGGTGCAGATCATCAAGGAGTTGAGGATTGCTCTGCCTACTATCATCAGGACCCCCATAATGGTTCTTTCAATGGACCCACATTAGAAGATTAAGGTGCACATACCCAGGAGGACCTTCGGAAATATCTCACAGCCCATTGACTTCCCGTTCGTTTCTCCCACTTGGATCCTCGAGAGAAACACGGTAGTTCACCGTGCACTTGGATGTATCAGGGAGGAATACATAGGCGAGATCTTGGATCGGGCCACACCATGGTCTCCCGTAGGACTTCAGATAGAGAGATTGTACGCACTAGGAATGACGACTCCATCATTTCATTTTTCCAAGACATGGAGGTTCATATCAGGACTTTGGAGGTTCAAGCGCGCAGAAGCACGAAGATGATCAGGAAATTGTTGTTCCATGAACTAGACTTGGAGGATAAAGTGCACGAAGGCCATGATGAGCATGAAGAGGAAGTCAAGGACCTTCTTGAGAGGATCAAGAACTTAAAGCTCTATATTGCCACCATGGAGCAGAAACTGGACTAGGGAGAAGACATTCACCCAAATGATGTAAATGGCCCTTCGTGAGCACAACGATGACTAGGAAGAGAGCACCACTAGAGGGCGCACCAACATGGAGTTCTGAGGAGGACACTGAGTCATGACCACCATGTTATCTTTATTTTCTCATTGATCGATTAGGCCAATGTTTCGATTTGTTGTAAGACTTGTATCCTAAGTTTGAACCATGTTATCCTAAGTTTGAACCATGATTGCGTTGATCGATTAGTGTTACTTTCTCTTTAGACCCGTGTTCTATTCTAATATTCATCCACTCTAAAACATCAGATGCCTCTGAGACGTGACCCCGGCTCCAGCTTCCCACTGGAACTCACTCGGCTGATTTAGCAGCAAAATACACTAATGGAGATGTTGATCCACAACCAAGTCAACAACAACAACTCTCCACTGCAGGCTGACAACCCCACCCGTTTCCTGAGGTTGAATCCACCAACTCTTTCCAGTAGCATTGAGCCCATTGTGGTAGATTATTGGCTCTGTGAGATGGAAAGGGAAATGATTACCATTGGATGCATTGAAGTGGAAAAGGTGTGATTTGCTACACATCAGCTGGAAGGACCAACAACTTCTTGGTGGCAGAACTACACCACGACTTATCCCATTAACACTGTGATGTGGGATCAATTCAAGCAAGCCTTCTGCACTTCACATGTCTCAGTTGGAGCTATGAGCTTGAAGAAGCATGAGTTTTGCAACTTACGCCAGGGTAACCGTTTTGTGGCTCAATATGTGGACGAGTTCAGCCTATTGGCCAGATATGCTCCCGGAGATGTAGCTGATGATGCACACAAACAGAAGAAGTTCTTGGAGGGACTTAATGATGAACTGAGTATTCAGTTGATTGTTGCTACTTTCAACAACTACCATGAGCTAGTAGACAAGGTCATCGTTCTTTAGGGCAAGCAGCGGCAGATAGAGAACCGCAATAGGAAGTATGGCCAGGGTAAGCACAACTCTGGGGTTCAATAGAAGCCTCGTTACACCCCTTACACATGGAATACTAGATCAAGATCTGGTAAGTTTGAAGGACACAATCACCACACCCATGGAGGACATAACCATGGTGGAAATGGGAACAATCATCACAGCAGCTTCAAGTCTGGCAACAGAGGCAATGGCAGTCAACATCATCCCGCTCCGGCTCAAAAGGATCTAAGTCATATTGCCAGCTTCAAGTGCAAGAAGATGGGGCATTACTCCACAGATTGACCTGAGGCCAAGTAGGGCAACGGAAATGGCAATAGTAATGGAAACTCGCCAAGAAGTACAATCCTTTCTAGCACACTCAAGTGAACCACATTGATGTGGAGGAGATTTATGATCAGCCACAGACTGTGGTTGGTAGTTTTTGTTAAATTCACGTCTAGTACTGGTACATTATAATTCGGGTGCATCGCATTCATTCATATTGAGGGTAGTTGTGGAAAATTATGGGTTGCCCACTAGAACCCTTAGTAGCACTACTGTAGGATGGTCCAAACGCGACAGTCCAATTAGAGACCCTTCGACAAAACTGTGTGTGATGCATTAATCGCAAATGATGATGTAATAAAACCATCGAAAAGATGCAAAATGTTTGCGATGGCAGATACATCAAACACGGTTCATATTACAGTTGCATGTGCGATGAGTGGCATACGGTTAATCCACAAAAAATGTTTGCGATGAGGCAGAACAACAGAGATGGGCTGCTATATAAAGGTTTGTGTGATATATGGCATACATTTCCCTCGGATGAACTATTTTCTATTAGGGAATGCAACAGAAATGGTTAGCCAGATCAAGGTGTGTGCGATATACGACATACGGTTCACTCGGATGAACTGTTTTCGATTAGGGAACACAATAGAAACGGTTCAACTAAACAAAATGTATGTGATATGAGGCATGCAGTTCACATAGATGAACTATTTGCGATGAGCCAAAAGAACCCAAATGATTCATGTAAACAAGATATGTGTGATATGTGGCAAGCAGCCCTCTCGGAAGAACTGTCTGTGATGAGAATATATAACACAGATGGTTACTAGAGTAAATATGTGTGCGATTATGTGTGTAGAAAAAACTTTGAAAACTGCAAACTAGTTGTTTGCGATGGCTAGGAGTATCACACATGATGCATGTGCGAGTACTCATGTGTGATGATTACTAAGTTACACATATGTTTCCTTATGGTAACACGTGTGCGATAACATGTGACACCGCATACGGTTGTCGGATTGTGTACTCCACTAAGTCTTCCCGCACTCCAGCGAAGGCTTCCCGCGCTCCATGGGGGTGAATTGTAAAATCTGCAATCCCTTAGCCAGCTGCTAGCTACAAATAACCACAGCAATGGCTGGCGGCAGTGACTCACTACTGATCTAGTTGCTCGCTAGTTACTCACACATACCGGCATACCCCCTATGACTGGCAACAGGATGGAGTCGTGTGACGGTGGAACCAAGGCTAAAGGCACGTGGTCGACTTGGTGGTCGGCCGCCATGCCGTCACCTCTCCCGACGACGGCCAGAGGAAGAAGGAAACATGGTATGAGAAAGCCGCCAGGTTAGCCAGGGTCATCCTAAAAGTGGACAGGGGTCGCCAGTGGGTGATACTGCTAGCTCGGCGGATGGTGCGGGTGGCGGAGCAGGAACTGTGGCGGCGCAAGGACAATTGTGGTAGTGGGGGTCGCCTCACAAGGCGCACGCTTATGTCCCAGATGGAGGAGGGCGCAACACCGGACGTCCCCGAGGCATGCCTGGGGGGCGTCACGGCAGCCCAGGTGAGAGCCAACGTCGTCTCGCCGGACGTCGCCGGGCCTGACCCGGCGATCGCGGTAGCCTTGGTGAGAGCTGCGCGCGAGGCAGTACCGGCGATTTTCCCGTTGTCGAGTGTGCACTAGCCTAGATTGATCAAGGTGTGCAGGTTATCGACTTGGAGGCCTCCGCTCCCATAGAGCCCATGATCGACACGCTGATGGATGATGGCTGATCCACGTGCTGGGTCAGCGGCAGGTGCACCGTAGCTCTTTTGTGCGCGCTCGATTGATTTCTTCAGGCATGTCAAATATGTCAATTGTATGGGTTGGCCTATCTGTATATAATCTGAATTTGCAATATGGACAATTAATATGCAAATGCCTTCTGGACATCGGTGTTGATCACCATGTTGAAAACATGGACATCCTCTACTCTACTAGGCACACGCTTAAACTAAACAAACTTTGTACGATACTAATACTTTCCATTAAAATTTAAGAACTTGGCTAACAGCATTTGGCAAACATATATATAGTAGTGAAACTATTCAAAAGAAGGTGGATCTTGGTAACATGATTTTGACAACCATATGGTCCATATCTACATACTTAACATAATAATAACTAGAACATTTTAAGAGGCTGAGGGCCAACAACCACAACTATATGATGGAAGTAGCTTCATCACGGCGACTCGGCATCTCGTCAATGAAAAGGAAGAACCCTCCCATGCCTTGGTAGAGCATGAGTAGAACAATGTCTCCAATTTTCCAATGTGGATGCATTGCCACGACAAGCGACAACTTGTTAATTTGAATGGTTCCATTTCTGTAGGAAATGCAGTACCTTGTAATCACTTTGGTGTTATTAGCAGGCACAAGTGTAATCCGAGCACGCCGAGAAATCAATTTAGGAGCTGCTGCGGCGGGCAATTTCTGTTCAAATGTAGAATAAACACCAATTGTAACATATTGTTAAAGATATATATAGTTTATGAACATCAACACAAAAATAAGACTTTGTACCATCGTTTTGTGCAAACAATTGGTCTTGTTCAGTGTGTGCATCATCGGTACAATTAATCCCATTCAAAATCCAGTGTTCATATGCAGTGCTATCTCTGTTAGATTATCAACAAATTTTGTGACATGCTTCAAGTCTTTCCAGTGAAATTTGGTATGCTGAGTAACATATAGATCATTAACTATGCATCCAACATATCATGCTTAAAAGGTGGAAAGGTATTATTTATTCAGAACATGGTAGAAGAACATATAGTGGGAATAAATTGGTAAATAGAATTCGATACTGCCTAGGGACGGAGTCAGAACATGAAATCACAATTGGTTGCTTAAATAGTGATCAGTTAGTCAGAACAAATACTCCAATTTTTCTAAGTAATATGCCAGCATGGAGAAAGTTGAAAGAACACTACCCTCGAACAAACTTTGATCGGCTGATGACATTGGGGAAGTAAACATCCATGTTAAGACCAGGCTGTGGTGCACACACTAGAATTTTATTGCTAGATTTCAGTTCATAAAACTTAGAAAATTTTCTCCAAAGGTCCGCATCCAAATAGGAGTGACCATATTTATCAAGTTTTACGCTAACTATCATTGTAAATCCATGTTGTGTTGTCAATATGACATCCGTGGACTCATCAAAAAAGTAAATCCCAAGATTTCCTTCTACTCGTGCTCTTGCAAAGCAAGGGTTGTACTGCTTGAAATGAAAATTAAGATCATAAATTAGATATACTAAAATAACAGAGTAAGATGCAAATATGGGAGTAACTAAGAGAATAGAACAATATATAGCTGAAAGCAAAGTACAAAAATATATACTTAAAAATAGATAATGTGACAAAGATTTAATGCAGATATGAGAGTAACTAAATGAACAATACATCATTAATTTGCCTAATACAGACGAAAATCGGTTTCGACGTCTAGGCTGCATGTGGCATCGGACCTTTTATCCAAATGTAGCAATAGACGGTATATGTTCATAAATTTAGTTTATGACGACTGTGGTAGGGTGCGATTGAACATACCGAGCGCTACCTGAAGTCATCTGGAATGGTGAGATAGAACTTCATTTCTGACTAGCCGCGACCACACTTGCCCGATTTGTTTGCACTTTGGACACTTGAATGAAAACCATCAAATCAGCTAGAAGAAAAATGAATCCATGGAGATTTCTGACGGTTGATTAACAACGACGGGCGGACTGCGATAAAAGATGAGTGAATATTTTGCTAAATTGATCACCTTCTCCATTAGAAAAATCCCTGGCCCAATCCCACAAAAAAAACAAGTGACGAGAGTATAGAAAGCCGATGTAAGTCGGTGTTGTTTGGAGCGCGACCTCCGCGAGCCGACGAGAGCCATGGAGCTTAGGGTGGCCGCCACAATAGAAGTTCATGAGGTGCAGAGTTGCGGAGGAGTCCGCGACGAGTGGGTGGGGATGAAGTGGGCAGGTGGTGAGGGTTTTCTTTTTCCTTTTCCATGTGTGGGTTAACATACACGGTTCACAGAAGCGACGGAGATGAATCTTGTGCGATAGTAAATCATCGAGATTGAAGGGAATACAAATTTCCTTCCAAGTTTGTGATTTTTTTTTTCTATGATCGACATACCCCCTCCAATGAAACATGTTCAAATTTGGAATATTTTCAGGCTCATTTACCATATTTAGCTGATTACGTGCCTTTTCCAATCATTAATGCACATAATTCAAATTCAAACAATCGGTGCATGAAAAGGTTCACAAAAACGGTCTGGAAAACCATGCTCGTGCTATTTAGTAAATTCTCATGCCTTTTACAAGGAATGGGCTGAGATTTCATGGAAATGTGTAGTCAACCACAAAAGCGTCGTTTATTGGTTTTTCAAGTATAGACAAATGAAATACATGCTTGAAAAACATGATGCCTGGCATGGTGCCATGGTATGGCCTCACCATGCCCTGGTAAAAATTTGAGAAGGTCTGGCTTATGTTGTCATGCACACCCTTCATAAAATGAACCATCGCCGAGGTAGTTTCTTGGTTTCAAGGGGGAAATGAACAAGATTGAAGGGGAATCCAAATTCCCTTCGTCCTTTGTCCATGAGTTTTTTCTACGACGAACATACACCCTGCAAATCAGTGTGTTCAAATTTGGCATTTTTCGGCCTCATTTACCATATTTAGGTGATTATGTGCCTTTTCTAGGCATTAATGCACATAATTCAAATTCGGAACAATCGTTGCATGAAAAGTTGCACAAGAACGGTCTGGAAAACCATGCTCGTGCTATTTAGTAAAATCTCATGCCTTTTACAAGGTATGGGCAGAGATTTCAAGGAGATGTGTGGCAGTAGTCAACCACAAACTCGTCGTTCATTGGTTGTTCAACTATAGAAAAATGAAATACATGCTTGAAAAACATGACGCCTGGCATAGTTCCATGGTATGGCCTCATTGTGCCCTGTTGGAAAAATTGAGAAGGTTGGCTTATGTCGTCATGCACACCCTCCATAAATCGAACCATCACCGAGGAAGATCCATGCTTTCGAGAGGGGAATCACCAAGATTGAAGGGGAATCCACATTCCCTTTGTCCTTTGTCCATGAGTTTTTTTCTATGATGAACAACACCCTGCAAATCACCGTGTTAAAATTTGGCATTTTTTCGGGCTCATTTACCATATTTAGGTGATTATGTGCCTTTTCTAGGCATTAATACACATAATTCAAATTCATACAATCGGTGCATGAAAAGGTGCACAAGAACGGTCCGAAAAACCATGCTCATGCTATTTAGTAAATTATCATGCCTTTAAAAAGGTATGGGTAGAGATTTCAAGGAAATGTGTGGCAATAGTCATCCATAAACTCGTCATTTATTTGTTTTTCAACTATATAAAAATGAAATACATGCTTGAAAAACATGACGCCTGGCATGATGCCAAGGTATGGGCTCACCGTTCGCTGGTAAAAAATTGAGAAGGTTTGGCTTATATCGTCATGCATGCTCTTCATACACTGAACCATCAGCGAGGAAGTTTCATGGTTTCAAGGGGGAAATCACCAAGATTGAAGGGGAATCCAAATTTCCCTCATCCTTTGTCCATGAGTTTATTTCTATGATGAACACACACCCTGCAAATCACCGTGTTCAAATTTGGCACTTTTCCAGGCCCATTTACCACATTTAGGTGATTATGTGCATTTTCTATGCATTAATGCACATAATTCAAAATCAAACAATTGGTGCATGAAAATGTGCACAAGAACGGCGTGCAAAATCATGCTCGTGCTATTTAGTAATGTATCATGCCTTTTACAAGCTATGGGCAGAGATTTCAAGGAAAAGTGTGGCAATAGTCAACTACAAACTCGTTGTTTATTGGTTTTTCAACTATAGAAAAATAAAAAACATGCTTGAAAAACATGATGCCTAGCATGGTGCCATGGTATGCCCTCACCATGCCCTAGCAAAAATTTGAGAAGGTGACGTCATGCACGCCCTTCATAAATTGAACAATCACCGAGGAAGTTCCATGGTTTCGAGGGGGAAATCACTAAGATTGAAGGGGATCCAAATTCCTTCGTTGTTTGTCCTTGAGATTTTTTCTATGATGAACATACACCCAGCAAATCACCATGTTCAAATATGACACTTTTTTGGGCTCATTTATCATATTTAGGGGATTATGTGCATTTTCTAGGCATTAATGCTCATAATTCAATTTCAAACAATCAGTGCATGCAAAGGTGCACAAGAACAGTCTGGAAAATCATGCTCGTGCTATTTAGTAAATTTTCATGCCATTTACAAGGAATGGGCAGAGATTTCAAGGAAATGTATGGCAATAGTCAACCACAAAATGTCATTTTATTGGTTTTTAAACTATAGAAAAATGAAATACATGCTTGAAAACATGACGCCTGGCATGGTGCCATGGTATGGCCTCACCGTGCCCTGGTAAAAAATTTAGAAAGTTTGCCTAATGTCGTCATGCATGCCCTTCATAAATCGAACCATCACCGAGGAAGTTCCATGCTTTCGAGAGGGAAATCACCAATATTGAAGGGTAATCCAAATTCCTTCATTTTTAGTCCTTGAGTTTTTTTCTACGATGAACATACACTCTGCAAATCACCGTTTTAAATTTGACACTTTTCCGGGCTCATTTACCATATTTAGGGGATTATGTGCATTTTCTAGGCATTTAGTGCAGATAAATCCAATCCATCTATAGTTGCACGGGTGTGATGAGAGGGACGTGGATTGCCGTTTGATCGTGGCGCATCCTGTGGTGTACACGTGTGATTCGCGTGGCTGGGGTTCCGGCCAATCATAACACAACATACCATAGTCTCAAAGCACACTGTTTCCGGAGGCGATGGAGACGAACCGTGTGCGATAATGAATGACCAAGATTGTAATGGAAGCCAAATTTCCTTCATCGTTTGTACTTGTGCTCTTAAAAACCATCGCATTGTATGGTTGTCTGGCCACTCTGCCCAGAGCTCTCTCCAAGCATCATTCATGGCACCGCTCCGCAAAGTTACTGGTAAGGAAGCGATGGCATCCCGCCGCGCGGAGTTCCTCGCCGCTCGTGACAACACACATGGTAAGGAAGCAATGGCAACCCGTCGCGCCGAGTTCATCACCACCCGTGGCCTCACAAGTACGTGGGCGGACTTTGATGCTGCCATGGCCGAATGGGCGGTGGATCTAGAGATGGCCAAAGTCGCACAGAACACTACAACAGGAACCCCCCTTTAGCAACGCAACGATGCGTTGTTGTATGCCTATATAAACGTTGTTGAGGTCTACACTAATGGATGAATATGTGTTGCCTTTGGTGGCGTTCCAAGAGTCGACAACATCGTATATACATCCGTTGGTAAGCAATGTGGAGATGCGTTGCGACACCGACAACATATAGAGTAAGAACATAACAACACTTCATATGCGTTGCTGGTTACCCTACATATGAGGATTTCCAAATAGACCAGTGTAACAACTACATATCATGGACAATTATTGGTATTTTATATATTGACATCCAAAATTATTAGGTCAATTCAAACAGTGCATAGAAGCCATAATATAATTAACTCTGTTGCATTTGGCATTACAAAGAACACAATCCAAAGATTACAGCTTGTGAAACTATCTAGTAGTAGCCCGATTATTGACCATGCAATCAACGTCTCAGCCATTGTAGAACAGAATGTGACCATGAAAGTGATGTTCTAAAACATAATGCTAAACTATCTAGTAGAAGCCAATTCTCGACCTTGCAATCAGCATGCGCCATGCATCATCTATTTTTCTTGGCAATCTACAACAACAAAGAAACAATATCAGTAACTTATGGTAGAGAATAACTAGGTTGATAGAACCGTAAAATATAAAGAAGCAACATATAAAGGTTGAAGGCCATGCGATAATTAATCCTATTACATATATTGAGTGGCATGTTCTAAACCATCAACACTTTTCAACCTTGTATAGGAAATGAATGACCTGTTACAATGTGCATTATGTAGTATTGAACAAACAATACTAACAAAGAACAAAGAAGATAGCTTGATTATAACACCTCTTTACACTACTAAAATTTAAAGTTGTGTTGTTTGTTGAATTGCAAACATAAGAAACCATGCAGGAGAAAATGATTGAAAGTTCAATATCCAGCCATACAGAATGCTTACTGACCCATTTCCATTTTTTAGATGCACTATTTGCTCAACTAAATAGACAAGAACACATGACGGATGCACAAACTGTACATTTACTAGTAGAAATAAAAACATATACAAAAAAAGTAGTGGTGAAATTGGATGGAAAACATGTGCGTGCAGTTTGTTAGTTTCTCACCAAATATCAGAAGGTTCACTTACAATATAGCATGTCTCATTTATTGGTAAGATGGCAAGAGAAACACAAACAACATGAATAAGTTCAACAGCTACAGCCAAATTTATTACATCTTTATAGGAAAAAAAGCTTTCCTAGCTTGCTTTTATAAGAGTGTATCCGTTTGTCATTATGTAGTCCTTGGATGGAAACAAAATGTGCCCTGCAGTACTAACAAGTAGAGTTTAAATTGATTGGATTTAGATCTGATTTACCTCCATATTCCAGAGAGTTAGTTCATACTCTTATGAACCAAACACACTCATTCTAATTATTTTTTAAGTTATACAATGTACTACCACCAAGGTGGAGTGAATTGATATATAATATGTAAGCGCGTGTTCATTGGTGAGATATGGGGCTAGCGGATTAGTCCATTGTTGCGGCAACGGCGGCTAAACGGACAATGGTCGGCGACGGCAGGCAAGCGAACATCGGCAAGAGCAGTGTACAACTTTAGTGTTTATCGTACCTTAAATAAAATTTACCCTCCGCACACAACCATGGGCATACATGTGTGGAAAAACAACAATTCTAGTTATCCTTTAGGTTGAAATTTCTCAATATTAAGGAATACCTGACTCAACAGATGACTGAATCTATTCTTTAAGTCTGTCATTTCTCTAGATCCTTCTCCTGCATTACTGGAACTTTAGTAACTGTATCAAAACCTACAGAAGAGTATGCCATTGGACTATTCCACAGCAAGAGAACAAATGTTAGACTAGGGGAATATATATATAACATGGATCATAAAATTTACGAAAATTGATGCAGTAATAAGTGTTCAACTAATATGAAATCTCTCTTTGCGGTGAACCAGACTATTTCCCTACCCTACTTAAAGGGAATTGCTAGATAATTGGTACTCTTTTCTCTCCAAATCAACCACCTCAATCTTTACTGAAAGTCTGTCCACGGCTGAATACATAAAAAAAGGAAATTCCAAACAGCATACTTATTTTCCACTAGTCATAGAACTTATGTCAACTGTTATTTTCAGGGAAAGCATAAGATGAAATCACTGCCATATTATTAAAGCACAAGTAGAATCTCCATTCTGTTCGTGAAGGTACATGTTCAGCACTAGGCAACTAGCCACACATACCTCACATTAAGTACTAAGTAGATCCCAGGGCCGATGGAGTGAATTGGAGGAAAGGAAACAGAGAGGGGAGAAAATAATCACCTTTGCGTAAAGGTTGTAGAATCCCTTGACGAGGGTGAAGAACTTGGTAAAGCACTGCTGGAAGGCATCGCTGAGGATGAAGAACACGGTCGCTGGAGATGACGAGCAAGGACTAGCAGACACAGATGGAGACGACGGAGCTACAGCTTGCAAGTGGTCTTGTTGATGCTACCCATGCCATCGATGAAGATCCACTTGAGGGTGTCCTGCTCCCGGTGGTTCCGCACCATCGGGTCTGGCACGTCGCCTACCTGCACCACCGACGCGGTCGACATAATCTCACTCCTTCGATTCTGCGGGGTGGGAGGGAAGGGTGGCGCCGGATTTATGGCGGAACCCTGGACATGAGGATCATGGGGCACGGTTGAGGTGGCCTGAGTGGGGAGGTCGGAGGGAAACCCGAGGAACCGGATCCGGCCTCGCACGTTAGGATGAAGGTAGGCGGCGGCGACGTGGGTACTTTATCGGTAGGATGTGTTTTCTTTTTCTTTTTCAACAAAGTGGTCAATAGTCATGGGAAGTGGCAAGTGGGGGATTTAATCCTAGCAACGCATGGATATTTCATTGGAGGGTATGCGGAGCTATAGGGGGTTTGTGTTGTCGTGGAAGAGGCGGAAAAGGCAGAGAGCAGCCAAGAAAAGAGAGTCCTGCCGCCGCAAAAATAAGAGGCCGCACGCCATGCTGAGAAGAGCTCAGCGGAGATCGAAGCACGGTGGGATGTCTCCAACAAGGCCGGGAAGGATAACGTCGGCGTGTGGCCAGCATGCCCCGATGCCAGCATGTGAGAAGTAGTTAGTGCGCGTGTGGCCCGTAAGTTTTGTATAATTAATTACGAGCATCTACCAATACTACATACTAGTTTTATTGGATTATGGATATTTCCAACAAGTTTTAGAGCAAATTACCAATAGTACTCTTAGTTGGTACTATATATTATTAACGTACAAATGTT
>LR738713.1:227179019-227326125 GCA_902687465.1 Secale cereale | reverse complement strand
CACCCCCGCCACAACCACATCTTCCACCACATCTACGTTCTGCCCGAGCATCGTCGATCCAGTCAGGTAACCCACCGATCTCTATCACGGCCCCGGTCTAATTGCTTAAATGGCGCCTGTGAAACAATCTCATACCTCCAAATCTTAACAGCCCCTACCTCCAGAGCATCATCGCTCAAGCCCAACCACATATCACATGGAGTTCGAGGAGCTGATGGCGGTCAATGGCGCGATGGCCGTTGTGCGTGTTGACCATGAGGAACACCTCACCTCCACCTCCGCCCTTGGTGCACGCTCTGGCCCAGATGAAATGCCCCAGCGACTACCTGCCAGGACTTACCAAGTATGATATGGCCAGATCAATCTTACCAATAGCACTTGCAATGACTATGTTTTGTATGGTTGATGTATTAAGCATGTTCGTGCCTTGTTTATTTCAGTACTGCACATTGTATGATGTTCAAGTATTAACTGTCCAGCTCAATTTCACCAATGCTTGCAACAAACTTACAATACATGACTCGGGGTGTTGTTAAGCTTGTTCTAATTAACAGTTGTATCCATTTTTAATCTATCCATTTGATATTGTGTTACTCTGCGTGATGATGATATCACTAGAGATGTCGTCGTTTTATTTCCATTTGCTATTTTTGGTGGATGCTAACCCTGTTGTAGTTAACATGCCTTTCCATGTAGTTACGTAGGGCCATCAGGGGCGATGTTGTTGTTTCCCGTTGAGGTTAGTTGCATCCCATGTCATACCGTATTTTACATCATTTGTGTAATTGCAATTGAACTTCCAACATTTACTGGTTGCCTATAGGTACACATGTCAGCGGCACTGATCCATGCTTCAACCTGGATGAACACCTCGCCTCCACCGTCGCTGACTTGGGGCGGGCTCTGGCCAAGATGAAGTGCCCCAGCAACTACCTCTCAGGACTTACCAAGTATGAACTCACCAGTTCAATCTTATCATTACCAGTTGCAATGGCTATGTTTTGTACGGTTGATGTATTAAGCATGTTGTAGTAAACATGCCTAACACGTATTAGCTATTTTCCCTACCTTTTGATAGACAACTACGCCATTCTCTGCTCTGGTAGCACCTGCCTTGCAATGTATAACTCTGCCAATTGCAATTTTATCAGTACCAATTTCAATGGCTATACTAGGTTGCATGTAGTTAAATGTGCCTTGTTATTTTTAGTACTGCACATTGTGTGATGTTCAAGTATGAACTGTCCAACTCGATTTCACCAATAGCAGCTACAAACTTACAAAACATGACTAAGGATGATGCTAAGCATGTTGCAATTAACAGTTATATCCAACTACCGTGCTACTCTCTGGAATGAAGATATACTAGAGATGTTGCCCATTTCCTATTTTTGGTGGATGCTAACCATGTTATAGTTAACATGTCTTTCCATGTACTTACATAGGGCCATAACAAGCGATGGTGTTGTTTGCCATCGATGTCTTACAGTATTTTACATCATTTGTGCAATTGTAGTTTAGCTTCTAACATTTACTTGCTTTTTGTAGGTACACATGGCAGCGGCACTGATCCACACTTTGACCTGGAGGAACACCTCGCCTCCGCTGCGGCCCACTTGGGGTGGGCTCTTGTCCATATGAAGTGCCCCAGCAACTACCCCTCATGGCTTACCAAGTATGAACTGACCAGTTGGATCTTACCAATACCAGTTGCAATGGCCATGTTTTGTACAGTTGGTGTATTAAGCATGTTGTAACAAACAAGCCTAACCCGTCTTATCTATTTCCCCTACCTTTTATAGACAGCAGGGCCATTCTCTGCTCTAGCAGCACCTACCTTGTGATGTTTAACTCTATCAATTTCACTTCTATCAGTACCAATTTTAATGTCTATATGATACGTCTCCAACGTATCTATAATTTTTTATTGTTCCATGCTACTATATTATCTATCTTGGATGTTGTATATGCTATTTTATATGATTTTTGGGACTAACCTATTAACCCAGAGCCCAGTGCCAGTTTCTGTTTTTCCTTGTTTTTCCTTGTTTTTGAGTTTCGAGGAAAACGAATATCAAACGGAGTCCAAACAGGACGAAACTTTTTGGAGATTTTTCTTGGACCGGAAAACATCAGATGGACTTGGAGTACACGACACAGGATCTGCGAGGCGGCCACAAGGGTGGAGGGCACGCCCAGGGGGTAGGGCACGCCCCTACCTTGTGGGCCCCTCGTGCCTCCCCTGACCTACTTCTTCCGCCTATAAATACCCATATATTTCAGAAACATCAGAACATCCATTGAAACCACTTTTCCACCACCGTAACCTTCTGTTCTCACGAGATCCCATCTGGGGGCCTTTTTTGGTACTCTGTCGAAGGGGGGATCAACCACGGAGGGCATCTACATCAACCCTATTGCCCTTCTGATGAAGTGTGAGTAGTTTACCATAGACCTATGGGTCTGTAGCTAATAGCTAGATGGCTTTTTCTCTCTCTTTGATCTTCGATACCATGTTCTCCTCATTGTTCTTGGAGATCTATCCGATGTAATCTTCTTTTGTGGTGTGTTTGTCAAGATCCAATGAATTGTGGGTTTATGATCAGATTATCTATGAATAATATTTCAGTTTCTTCTAAATTCTTTTATGCGTGATCTTATATCTTAGTAATTCTCTTCGAACTATCGGTTTTGTTTGGCCAACTAGATTGATATTTCTTGCAAAGGGAGAAGTGCTTTGCTTTGGGTTCAATCTTGCGGTGCTCAATCCCAGTAACAGTAGGGGACATGACACGTATTGTATTATTGCCATCGAGGATAAAAAGATAGGGTTTTCATCATATTGCTTGAGTTAATTCCTATACATCATGTCATCTTGCTTAAGGCGTTACTCTATTCTTATGAACTTAATACTCTAGATGTATGCTGGATAGCGGTCGATGTGTGGAGTAATAGTAGTAGATGCATGCAGGAGTCGGTCTACTTGTTTCGGACGTGATGCCTATATTCATGATCATTGCCATAGATGTCATTATAATGATTCGCTTTTCTATCAAATGTTTGACAGAAATTTGTTCACCCACCCTAATATTTGCTATCATGAGAGAAGCCTCTAGTGAAACATATGGGCCCCGGGTCTATTTTGCATTTTATAAGTTTCAGATCTACTATTTTGCAATCTTTTACATTTCAATCTATAAGCCAAAAACCCAAAAATATTTACTTTACTTGTTTATCTATCTCTATCGGACCTCACTTTTGCAAATAACCTAGAAGGGATTGACAACCCCTTTATAACGTTGGGTGCAAGTTGTTAGATTGTTTGTCCAGGTATTTGGAGACTTGTGTGTAATCTTCTACTGGATTGATACCTTGGTTATCAAAGCTGAGGGAAATACTTACTTCACTTTGTTTCATCTCCCTTTCCTCTTCAAGGGAAATCCCAACGCAAACTCGGGAAAGTAGCGAGGAAGCAAGATTTCTGGCGCCGTTGCCGGGGAGATCTACGCCAAGTCAAGACCCACCAAGTACCCTTCATTAAACTCTCATCTCTTGCATTTATGTTATTTGCCATTAGCCTCTCATTTTCCTCTCCCGCACTTCTAAAACAATTTTCGAAATTTTTTGCCTTTTCTTTCGCCACTATCTTGTCTCCTTAAATCTGTTCTTTTATCATGGCTGAATCTAAAAAGGGTAGGGGTCTTCCCCTGAGTTTTACTTTAGATAACCCCTTTGTCCTTGCTAAGCTCATAAACAATGATGCTACAGGAAAAACCCTCCGGGGTTAGCAGGGGAGAATTAAACAACTTCCATGAAGATAATCCCAGAATTTTCCATTATTTTCTTGATGAATCTTTGAAAGATGCTTGGAATAGACTATTGAGAATTCGAGCTAGCCATGTGCCCCAATATCATATAGAGAGATACTTGAGAAGCTTTTATGTTGGTTTGCCTCTTTCTTTTAAATAAGTTTTGGACTCTATATTTGATAATGATTTCCTTGGAGGAGATGCCTTTTATACTTATCAAAGGATGAAAACCATATTTGGGCACTCCAAGGATGAAAATGTTGAAACAACCATGCTTATGTGCTTCTATTAATATGAAAAAATCAAAGAGATGAAGGCTAGTTTAGACGCAAATTTTCGGAGTGTGCTTAATTTTTCCTCCCCTATTAATGGCCATGTTCTTTCACAAAATAGAAAGATAAATGCTCCAGACAAAAAAATTCTCTTTTTGTTACAAAAGGGAAGAGGGTGATCATGCCTAGATTTATTTGCATTTTATGCCTAGCTAAGGGCGTTAAACAATAGCACTTGTTGGGAGGCAAACCCAATTTTATTTTTGCTTTTTACTTTTTGGTTCCGTTTTGCAAGTTTTACACATTATTACTTCTTTAGTAATTGTTTTTTGGTGTTTTAATTAGTGTTTGAGCCAAGTAAGACCTTTGCGATGGCTTACGGGCATCGTAGATTTAATTTTGCTGAAAATAAAAACTTTTGCGTCCAGTGCAGAAAATTCATTAAATCACTGGAACGTTGAAACCTTCTGGATTATTTTAAAAAATGATATACAAATTCCCCACATCTTCCAATTTTTTCAGAATTTTTAGAGTTAAATTAATATGCAAAGTTTACAGATTTCTACACACTGTTCTGTTTTTGATAGATTCTGTTTTTATGTGTTGTTTGCTTATTTTGATGCATCTATGGCTAGTATCAGGGGGTATGAACCATGGAGAAGTTGTAATACAGTATATATTACACCAATATGAAATTAGAATAAGATGACAACATTACCTTGGGTGGTCATTTGCTTTGTTTTACTAACGGAGCTCACGAGATTTTCTGTTGAATTTTGTGTTCTGAAGTTTTCATGTTTTGGGTAAGGATTTGATGGACTATGGAATAAAGTGGCAAAATCCTAAGCTTGGGGATGCCCAAGGCACCCCAAGGTAAAATTAAAGGACGATCAAGATACTAAGCTTGGGATGCCCCGGGAAGGCATCTGATGTGAACTTGGGACCGATATTTCGATGAGAGAGATAACTACGATTTTGGGTGGGACTTGACCGTCACGATCCAACCATACAGGGAGAACTGTACACGACTGATATCCACGGCAATCGCGGAACCAACTCCACGGTGTTATCGACCGAGCCAATGGCGCGATCGACCTATCCACGAAGGATTTTTCCTGCAAGAAAATCGGAGAACATGCAAGAAAATAATAGCCAAGCAATCTGAAAATTGCGAATATGCTAGATGGATAAATCTCACAAGATGGGGTTCCGATCGGATATCTTGACAGTCACACTAGCCGGTTCGAGCGAAGACAAATAAAAGTAGCTAAAGCTAAACTTCACTAAACAAAACCCGAATCTAAACCCTAACGAACGCTAACTATTTATTGAAGATGGCAGCATCATTGACGATCGGTACTACGCGATGTCTTGTCCAATGTGGACTCCTTCAGGTAAGGCCGGCCGAATCTAGTTGATGCGATGGGCCTGCGTCTACTTCCGAAGCAGCCAAAAAGTGCAGGGACACGTGGCCTATTCTGGTCCATGAAATCTCATCCTTCTTTGCTTCTCTTGCACTTGTTATTTGTAGATGTAACATGCATGATGTCTAGCTCGTTTGGGCCTATGCATGCAATTAGCACGGCTGCTTGTAGATTCAACACAGAATGATTTTCATCTTCTAACTCTCTATCACTTTCTCTCCTGAGTACAAGAAAATTGACACGTGAGTGTAACGTCATATTCTCGATAGTTAAATTATATGTACAAAAGAGTGACAGTACCTGATCATTTATTTGTCTCACACGCGCTCGAGTCATATGTCCAGCTGCAATTGTGTCAGCGATATCTCGTGTAATATTTGTAGATGTATTTATGGTGTTTATGCCCACATCATCCTCCCTTCCTTGAAAACAAAGTCGTCCTCGACTTTCGTCTACCTGAAATGCGTCATAGGGCAAGGCGGAAATAGGTGGAACATGTACATGTTCTTTCACGGGTGTTAGCTCATCAGGGATAGGCAAATGTGTAACATAAAAATGATGAATTCTCTCATGAGGCAACATAAAAATACCAAGTAAACAATTCATTTTATCCCACACAGAGTGTATATATGAATTATGGAAAATAATTTGAGCACGCTGTATTTTTCAATTGTAAGTTGGAACACTCAACGAGGAAATTTCAGAATTGATAGCAAGCATACTATGCGTAGTACGATCCATTGATTTAGATTTCTCATCATTTATTATTTCATGGGGAGTCATGGGAAGCAAGTTAATGGTTTTCCTTCAAACACGAAAGTATACAAATTTGTTCTACCATGATGGGTAACACTATTATCATGTTGCCAAGGTCGACCTAACAATAAAGAACAAGCTTGCATAGGTACAACATCACAGTCAACATAATCATGATACGAGCCAACTGTAAAATGAACCCTCACACGACGTGTTACCTTCAACTTACCGCAGTCGTTGAACCATTGGATGTAATATGGATGGGGATGTCTTGTCGTGGCGAGGCAAAGTTTCTCGACCATCTCCATACTCGCCAAATTATTGCAGCTTCCACCATCAATGATCACATCAACAGAATGCCCTTTGACAACAAACTTGGTTTGAAAAAGATTATGACGTTGATGCATCTCAGTATGCCCAACCTGGGCACTAAGTACTCGCATGGTTACAACACTTGGGTATTGATCTGCCATGGAAGCATTAACATGTATCTCTGTGGAACCCCGGCTCAGAGAAACCGGAACGGCCCGTATTCCAGCCCAAAGATCGGGGTGAAGTATTCTGGAATACAACACTACTTAGCATAGAACAAACCAGCTTTCTATTACAACGTGAATATGGATACAAGGTCTCCAATATTACAATGAATAACACCGGCACGGCGACGCTACGCCAACCACAGTTTCTCTATGCAAGAAGCATAACAACTCGAGGCAGCAGAAACTCTACTGGCAGCGGAACAACGAACGACGATGATGGACTCCACTCCGCGGGGACTCTGGCTGGAACGTTTATCCTAGCTCGCAAACACAGGAACCACACCAAAACAAGCAAGCAATCCAGGCACGACCTGCAAACTGGCATGACACGCCAGGTCAGTACATTGAATGTACTTGAAAGCTCACAATAAACCAAAAGCAGTCAAGACAACCAAAGGCATGGCATTAGCAGGTTAATTCAATCATGAACATGATACTAACAGAACAACATGGCATGCACAACTGAACATGATACAACTAGAACAATACGAGCATGGCATGAACATGATAATACTACATGGAACATGATGATACTATCATGCACCAACTTACTCTGCTTGGGTTACATCGTAACCATCACATGCACAAATGTACCAACCTCGGACATCACATGATCATCTCAGGATCAAATCAGGCTTGGTATAAACAATGCCGTAGTAATCATTAAATGACCACAAGGAGCTTGATCTTTACCCACGATTCTCGCACAACATCACGAATATTCACCAACTCGGTATCCTCGATACCAAGGTGATCATTCAGGGATCACAAACGGAACCACTCTTGGCTCAACGGCTTACCTCGAAACTAAACGGTGATCGTTCACGGATCACAAACGAAACCACTCTTGGCTACGCGGATTACCTCGTAACCATACGGTGATCAGTCACGGATCACATAACCAACTTATCTCATCATCGAACCAGGGTTGTTATTAAGCACGTTATTATTATTATTATTACTATTGACTCACAGTGTGACCGACACGAACTGGGCCCTTATCCGCGAGCTCGGCTATCAATAGATTAAACACACATTCTGTGGAGGTTAGCACAATGTACCCACACCACGGAACCCATGGCCTCGCACTCCCATTCGGGTGGGCCAACGGTGTTCCGACAAAACCATCCTACTACTATGACATTGTCACGGCCACTCCGACCAACTCCCCTTTGGGCTAAGTCCTGGGTGGCCCCGTGTCTACCAAAGACACCAACGGCCACCGTCGTGGCAAAACATAAACGGTCCCAAACGGGGACAAGGTACCATAACAACAACAACGGGCACACAAGGCTTATGTCTGCCTACCTAATCAGGGTGGCGCGCGCCCATAACCTTCCCTCGTTGGAGGCACCGGCGAGAGGTATGACAATAGACCCAGTTAGGTCCTGCCGAGAAAGGCAAGTGTGGTTGCACTGGTCAGCTTGATTCGATGGCACAATGACTCAGCCAACAGTTGTTCAAGTTCATTATTATCGGGTTAAACTTGAATGCAAATGATGAACCATGGAGGTGCAACATAATCATCGAACATAACCACAATGAAGCATATATCCAAATGAGCATGGCATACTGACAAGCATGAATATCACAAGTATAACACTACTCATAAGCATAGCATGACTACTAACATCATAAATAAATATCATGCAAGAACATAGCAAGAATACTACCAAGTAAGCATGTAACCAACTAGCTACAACGAAACAGGCATATCAATGATACTAGATAGCAGACGACAAACATGCATCAGTATGAACATCACTCCTACCAGCATATACTTCTATTACCAATCATGACATGTGACCATAATACTAGCAAGTATAACAAGAAGCATCAGAACATATCATGAAGGTGAACATGAATCCACAAGCGTAACCGAAACAACGACAGCAGTAGCAAACCAGCAGGCAGGTAACGAGCAAACTTTTACGAAATATTCAAGTAGAAACCATGGCTACTGCATGGCTATCATGCAAGTGGTTGTTGTGGCTTGCCCGGGGTGACGGAGACTCCGGAAAGAAGTGTGGTGAAGTCACGGAATGAAATGCCGTATGGTTCTCTCTCGGAGGGGCTGATTAGAGGCAAGGGCATAATTTTCATTTTCATAGTGTGAACACTTGGTGAAAATGGTACCAACAGAAAGATCTCGGCGATACGAAGAAGTGGGCTTTGGAATCACCTGATTCGGAGTTACGGTCGCGGAGATATGAGGTGTAGAAGCTCAGGGACCTATATGTGAATATTTTTATCACCAACGGGTCCCTGTGTGGATAAGACAAAAACTGATTTTATAAAATACACTTTCGGAATAGTGAAAGCCCACTCTAGGCCGCAGAAGAAGAAAACACATTTTCTAGACGAGAAAACGCATTCCGGGCAAAGAAGGAAAGGAATACGCCTTCAGTTTCTGAAAACACATTTCAAGAAATTGTCTCCACTTAATGTACCTGGGCCTAGGTCGTGCCTCGCTTATAGGAGGGACTCACGCGACAGGTGGGCAGGCATTCGTCGTCTTCTTCCTCCTCGCACTTTTTTTCCGCTCGTGGAACAGAGCCGAGGTAGGGGAGGGCGCAGGAGGGGCCCGACCGGCTCCGGCCGACTCCGGTCGAATGGCGACCGTCGACGGGTGTGGGAGGCCGAGGCGAGGCCACCTGGAGGGACTGTGGCCGCCGGGGAGGAACAAGGAGGATGGCGACGGGTGGTGGCTGAGGAGACAAAGGCGAGCTGCGGCGAGGGGGCCGGCCAGCTCCGGTCACCTCCGGATGATATGAGCGCACCGGCGGACTCGGGGGAGGACCTCGCACCCATTTAGAGGACTAGTGGACGCCGGGGAGAGGTGGAGTGGAGGGGAGGCCGTGGAGACAGGAGGTAGCAGAGAGCTTCGGGCGGCGGCGCTGGCCATGAGGATGCTCGGCCAAGGGCGCTCCAGCGACGGGCTGAGGTGGTGGGGCAGACCTCTAGGAGGAGAGGAACACGGTGGACGTGGTGGGAGGAGGAGAGGAGGGCTATGGTGGTCGGAACCGGGACGAACTCCAGCGAGGTCACGGCGATCCGAGGAAGAAAACGGCGAGGGAGAGCTGCTTCGCTGGGCAAAAGAGGCGGGGGAGGAGTGAGTGAGGAGTGGGGGACCTCGGGGCACTCTTATATAGCAGAGGGAAGGGTCTAGAACAACGCTAGCGAGCTTGTGCAGTGCACAAATGGTGGACAGAGGCTGGGCATAGCACGGGCATGCCGTTTCCGACGCATTTAAGGCGAACCACGACGAGGCAGCGTTCAGGGAGATGCAGTCGAGCAAGGGCGAGCCCCACGACATGGAGGGACGTCGAGACGAGGAGGAAGGAGACGGCAATAGGGGCAAGAATGCGCTAGAGCTTGCAATCTGCATGATGCAAGCGTGATCACCACGTGCACTGGCGCGAGCGGTGTTCTTTGGCATAACCAACCATGTCCAGTAGAATGACCTTAGTGTCCTGAATCTAAATAAAGAAATAATTGGGTCCAGGGGCAAAGAAGAGTTTTGCATATGGCCACAAAACAGACCAACAGCCAAGTGTTTTTCCTGTGCAGTGGGGACACCAGCTTGGTAACGCAGTAAATAATTTGTCTGGTGATGATCTCACACTAAGGTGATGTTGATCACCAAAAATCAGACTAAGAGGAGATGTTTAGAAGATACTTGTTGCAGAAAGTGCAAAACTAGCCAGATTAGGGCGCTATGATGTTGCACTCACATACTTAAGTGTAATGAGCTGACATTTGGTGGAGTGGGGTTATTTGACCATACAGAGCTACTGTAAAACATTCATGCCATTTGGAATTACCGAAGTGGCACTTGCTTCACAAAGCTCCATTCTGACCAGAAAGTAGGAAAATGGATAAGTGGATTGAGCCAAAACTTGGTGGAGGGAGTAGATATAGATGTAAGAATGTCCTGGTAAATTTTCAGCTCAAATGAAGCAATATAAAATATAGTTGCTTCACAAAGTGAAAATCTGACCAGAAACTAAGATTTGGAGCTGAGCCTACATAGATGATCTCCATAAGCTCAAATTTGGTAGAGAGTCATGATTTGGTCAAATGAAGGATGTGACAAAGTTTCAACTCATTTCGACATGCCTAGAATATACTTCCTTCACAAAGTTCCATTCTGGAGAGAAACTTTGGAAAATTGCTGAAAACTAATTACTAGGCAAATGAAGTTGAAATTTGGCACAAGGCAATGATATGGAGAGGAAAAGATGTCCAAAACGTTTGGAGGCAATTGGGCAAACATAAATAGCACTTGCTTCACAAAGTGCCATTTAGGGCAGAACAGAAAAATGATTACTCGAGGATTATTTTTGAAGATGGCAATGAAATGTTTTGCCATATTTGATCAAGATATGACCCATACAATTTATGAGAATTATTTGGGAATTTTTAGAATGACAGAGATATAGGTTGATTCACAACCTAGGGCAAAAGAATTATTCCTTTAATAGAAAAGGAATATTCCTTGGAAAAGAATATTGGATTAGGTCAAGGATGGAAATGACAGGATCATGGGATGATGAGGAGGATGGCAAGCCACTATAAAACCTAGGAAGACAGGTTCTTCCCAAGTTTCATAACCACATAGCCACAAAAAAGCAAATAAAATCAAGAAAATCAAGAAAACCAAAGGAAAAAGAAAAGGGCAAAAATCCAGGCTGTTACAAACCTTCCCCCCTTAAAGAAATCTCGTCCTCGAGATTTGTGTTCTTAGGGAACAAGTAAATATTCTGACAGAAACCGTTTCCAACTCGGGTTTCTCCAGTTATTCCCATATAATATTTCCACTGAATTTTATGTGACTGACGGCCTTGACCTGGGGTGGTTTGCTTTACCATACCTGACATTTTGACCGGGCTTGCCTCATATGTTCATATTCATACTGTCTCAAAATTTTCTTTCATACTGCTGACTTAGTACGGTCTGAAAGATTATTATTCTGATATGCGTGTCCTTCTCGATAATGATCCATGGAATGCTATTCTCGCATCGAGTATCGAGAATATTCCACGGATTTGGGAACACCTTCCCATGGAACAAAGAAATCTCTGCTCTTCTGATAGATTCGGATGTCTTGCAGGAGTTTCTGACTTATATTGACTGGCTTCACCGTCTTGAGTATCCAAAGGTTTGATTGTTGCTTGGTATGTCTGATAGAAAAATACACCATGACCTGATGATCACATTTGCAGACTTAACTGTCGAGGATCTAGACAAAGAATCCCATTCACGGCAGGTTATTTTTTTAACCTATTGCGTATGTGATAAAAGTCCTCAAGGTATGTGCTCTCACACCGATTCTTCATTTTGCCGGTATATCCATGGGGATAACAGTTCGTGTGATGCTTTTCAGCACGGTTGCTAAGGCCAATATATTAAGTTTTCCTTGGGTCAGGCTTGACACATTCGGGTATTCAATGTTGACCGTTCTGAGCGTACTGTGGACTGAGCTGGTTGCCTTGCTATGAGGTCCTTACAGTACTATCGGTCTTGATCCTTATTATTAGTTTCCATGTTTGGATTTTTAACTGAAAGACTGGGCCTTATATATTCTTCATTATTTGCGCGGCCCTGAATACTGTCATGTGCAATATCTTACAGTCATACCTTGGTCTCTAGTCCTAGGATATTTATCCGGTTCATGTGCTTATACAGATCTCAATACTGTTGTTGATTATGCCAGATATTGACAGGATTAATAACATCACCTTCTTGGATGTGCGGGACTGATCTTGGTAATTACTGCCACGATGGTGTCTCAATGTTGTCTTTCTTCAAGACTTGTCAATTCTTGCATCACCCACTGGTTTGTTGTCCCTTTGTTCTGACTTATTCTTGTTTTTGGCACAACTGTTGCAGATGTGACACTTGAAATACACTGCCATATGCTGACAATTTATGGTTTAATCTCTTGTACCAGTGTTGTACTGAAGAAGACTGGGCAGCTTGCGCTGGAAGCCACCGGGATATCTTGCTGAGGAAGACTGGATGGCTTGTGCTCGAAGCTTTCGGCGGATAGCTTGCGGAGGAAGGTTGGGTACCGTACCTCAGAAGCTTCCCCCCTTACAGACTTACTAAGGAAGACTCGGTACCTTATGCCAGAAGCTTTTGCAGTATCTTATTGAAGAAGACTGGATATCTTGCACGGGAATCCATTCATACCATACTGATACAGACTGAGGAATCTTGCCTTGTATGCTACGCGGATAATTTGTGGAGAAGGACTGAACTGATTTTCTTTGTGAACAGAATAACATATATATATATTCTTGTCATTCCGGGAGCTGATTACCTGTACAAAAAAATTTGTCTGACTGTCCTTGGTGAATTTATTGCATATTTGGACTGACTTCTGGGTGTCGCATGATTTATATTTGACTCGGAATCAATTATTGTGTACGGACCATACCTCTAACTTGAAATGCACGGTGGACATGGATCCAATTTTTCCTGCTGAAATAATGGTAGATCTCTGACGGTTACTTGTTACTGAAAGTCTGAGCAGAATATAATTTGTACCTAGACCGGATGTCTGCAATACAATGTTGTCGGCTGAAAATCTCATTGCTTTTAATTGAGTGCCTTGGTGTATATTTTTACTTCTCACTGCTTCTTCAGATCCGGTGTGCTGATTGAGCCGTTTCCATAAGGGGGTAACAGCGAAGATTCAAATAAAGAAGCATGAGAAAACGACTGATTGCAATAAAGCACACAGCAAACAAGCTACAAAACTATTCCACAAAGGCACACACAAGCACACACAAACATTATATTACAGCAGATGCACATGCACTACGCGAATGACTACACTACGCTTGAGAAAACGCTCGGGAGTTGACGAAGAAGCTAAGGAAGTAGCGAGTGGAACTTCTGGCACCGAAACTCCAGATGGACGAGGCGGAGGGGTTGGAGAAGCTGGCGGAGACTGAGGTAAAGTGGCACCAAGCAATCTCCTGGCTAGAATGGTGTCTCGGACTAACTCGGAAATAAGAAGACACTTGGCCGTCATGTAACGAGACATGGGAAGGATAGTCGGGTCATCTTGGGGGTTGACAGAAGGAAACTAAATTCACCTAGTATTCTCGACGATGGAGGGGTAATACTGATAAGCACAGTTCTCTTGCACCATGCTCTCTTGATGACGAAGACCAGTGAATCCTGCCATTGCGGCAAGCTGAACGGCACGCTCGGGAGTAGCGTCATAACCACCGTGGAAACTGTAGGTGTGCTACTTCTCGAGCTTGCGTTGTATTCCCTTGAAGAGGAAAGGGTGATGCAGCATAGTAACGTAAGTATTTACCTCAGTTTTTGAGAACCAAGGTATCAATCCAGTAGGAGACCACGCGCGAGTCCCTCGCACCTGCACAAACAAATAAGAACCTCGCAGCCAACGCGATAAGGGGTTGTCAATCCCTTCACGGTCACTTACAAGAGTGAGATGTGATAGATGTGATAGGATAATATGTTTGCTATTTTTGGTATAGGAACGGAAAGTAAATAAAGCAAATAAGCAACGGCAACACAAATTGGCTGGTTGAAAGGAAAGTAATATGATGAACATAGACCCGGCGGCCATAGGTTTCAGTAGTGGCTTCTCTCGTGATAGCAGAATTCTACGGTGGGTGAACAAATTACTGTCGAGCAATTGATAGAAAAGCGCATAGTTATGAGAATATCTAGGCATGATCATTTTATATAGGCATCACGTCCGTGACAAGTAGACCGAAATGATTCTGCATCTAGTACTATTACTCCACACATCGACCACTATCCAGCATGCATCTAGAGTATTAAGTTCATAAGAACAGGGTAACGCCTTAAGCAAAATGACATGATGTAGAGGGATAAACTCAAGCAATATGATATAAACCCCATCTTTTTATCCTCGATGGTAACAATACAATACGTGCCTTGATGCCCCTGCTGTCACTGGGAAAGGACACTGCGAGATTGAACCCGAAGCCAAGCACTTCTCCCATTGCAAGAACTATAGATCTAGTAGGCCAAACCAAACCAATAATTCGAGGAGACTTGCAAGGATATTATAATCATACATAAAAGATTTCAGAAAAGAATCCAATATTTTTCATAGATAATCTTGATCATAAACCCACAATTCATCGGATCTCGACAAACACACCGCAAAAATATTACATCGAATAGATCTCCTCGAAGATCAAGGAGAACTTTGTATTGAGATCCAAAGAGAGAGAGAAGAAGCCATCTAACTAATAACTATGGACCCGAAGGTCTGTGGTAAACTACTCACAACTCATCGGAGGGGCTATGGTGTTGATGTAGAAGGCCTCCGTGATCGATGCCCCCTCCGGCGAAGCTCCAGAACAAGTCCCAAAATGGGATCTCACGGGAACAGAAGGTTACGTCGGTGGAATTAGGGTTTCTTCGTGCCCCTCGAAGTTTTCAGGGTATATGGGTATATATAGGAGGAAAAAGTACGTCGGTGGAGCAACGTGGGGCCCACGAGGGTGGGGGCGTGCCTACCCCCATGGGCGAGCCCTGTCCCCTCATGGGCACCTCGTTTCTTCTCTGACTTGTACTCCAAGTCTCTCGTGAAGATATCGTTCCAAAAATAACTCCCCCGAAGGTTTCATTCCGTTTGGACTCTGTTTGATATTCCTTTACTGTGAAACACTGAAGTAGGCAAAACAACAACAATTTGCATTGGGCCTTGGGTTAGTAGGTTAATCCAAAAAATAATATAAAAGTGTATAATAAAGCCCATTAAACATCCAAAACAGAATATATATTAGCATGGAACAATAAAAAATTATAGATACGTTGGAGACGTATAAAGGTGCGCTTACCAACGGGAATCGGGGCTGACAGATGGACATGAGCAACATATTACAGGATTCTTCTTCCGGCAGAAAACTGGAATACTTGGTACTGAGGTGGATCTCCGAGGGAATAAATACTATGCCACATATCGCCAAGGAGGGTGGCAAAGCTGAGAGGTTCAGGAGTGGGACTGAACTCAATAGGAACAGCACCGAAAACTCTGGGGAGGGTGGTGAACTCATGGAAGTTGACCATCATCTACGCACGAAATAGGGGCTAGACGTAACCGAATAAGTCTATATGCAGCAAACAAATGCAACAACCAAATGCAACAAGCAAGGGAAACAACTAGACCCTATACTACCGTCTTCTAACATTCCAGTGGACTAGGATGCTCTACAGCTAGACTTGCTCTGATACCAAGCGATGTGGCAAACCGGCTCAGAGAAACCGGAACACCCCGTATTCCAGCCCAGAGATCGAGGTGAAGTCTTCTGGAGTACGGCACTGCTTAGCATAGAACAAACCAACTTTCTATTACAACGTGAATATGGATACAAGGTCTCCGATGTTACAATGAATAACACTGGCATGGCAATGCTACGCCAACCACAGTTGCTCTATGCAAGCAACATAACAACTCGAGGCAGCGGAAACTCTACTGGCAACGGAAGAACGAACGACGATGATGGACTCCACTCCGCAGGGACTCTGGCTGGAACGTTTATCCTAGCTCGTGAACATAGGAACCACACCAAAACAAGCAAGCAATCCAGGCACAACCTGCAAACTGGCATGACACGCCAGGTAAGTACATTGAATGTACTTGCAAGCTCACAATAAACCAAAAGCAGTCAAGACAACCAACAGCATGGCATTAGCAGGTTAATTCAATCATGAACATGATACTAACAGAATAACATGGCATGCACAACTGAACATGATACAACTAGAACAATACGAGCATCGCATGAACATGCTGATACTACATGCAACATGATGATACTATCATGCACCAACTTACTCTGCTCGGGTTACATTGTAACCATCACATGCACAAACTTACCAACCTCGGACATCACACGATCATCTCAGGATCAAATCAAGGTTGGTATAAACAATACAGTAGTAATCATTAAATGACCACAAGGAGCTTGATCTTTACCCACGATTATCGCACAACATCATGAATATCCAACAACTCGGTATCCTCGATACCACGGTGATCATTCACGGATCACAAGCAGAACCACTCTTGGCTCATTGGGTTACCTCTTAACCAAACAGTGATCATTCATGGATCACAAACGGAACCACTCTTGGCTCAACAGATTACCTCGTAACCAAACGGTGATCATTCACGGATCACATAACCAACTTATGTCATCATCAAACTTGGGTTATTATTAAGCACGCTATTATTATTATTGTTGACTCATAGTGTGACCGACATGAACTTGGCCCTTATCCACGGGCATGGCCATCGATAGATTAAACACACACTCTACAGAGGTTAGCACACACTACCCACACCACGGAACCCATGGACTCGCACTCCCATTCGGGTGGACCAATGGTGTTCCGACAAAACCGTCCTACTACCATGACACTCTCCTGGCCACTCCGACCAACTCCCCTTTGGGCTAAGTCCTGGGTGGCCCCGTGTCTACCAAAGACACCAACGGCCACCGTCGTGGCAAAACATAAACGGTCCCAAATGGGGACAAGGTACCATAACAAAAACAACGAGCGCACAAGGCTTATGTCCGCCTACCTGATCAGGGTAGCGCGCACCCATAACCTTCCCTTGTTGGAGGCACCAGCGAGAGGCATGACAATAGACCCAGTTAGGTCCCTCCCACAAAGGCAGGTGTGGTTGCACTGGTCAGCTCGATTCGATGGCACCATGACTCAGCAAACAATTGTTCAAGTTCTTTATTATCCGGTTAAACTTGAATGCAAATGATGTTGAGCCATATTAAAATAACATGATGCAACTACAATGCATGAGCATGATATCAACATAACCATGGAGGTGCAACATAATCATTGAACATAACTGCAATGAAGCATATATCCAAATGAGCATGGCATACTGACAAGCATGAATATCAAAAGTATAACACTACTCATGAGCATAGCATGACTACTAACATCATAAATAAATATCATGCAAGAACATAGCAAGAATACTACCAAGTAAGCATGTAACCAACTAGCTACAACAAAACAGGCATAACAATGGTACTAGATAGCGGACTACAAACATGCATCAGTACGAACATCACTGCTACCAGCATATACTTCTATTACCAATCATGACATGTGACCATAATACTAGCAAGTATAACAAGAAGCATCAGAACATATCATGAAGGTGAACATGAATCCACGAGCGTAACCGAAATAACGACAACAGTAGCAAACCAGCAGACAGGTAACGAGCAAAATTTTACAAAATATTCAAGTAGAAACCATGGCTACTGCATGGCTGAGGAGACAGAGGCGAGCTGTGGCGAGGGGGCTAGCCAGCTCCAGTCACCTCCGGATGATATGAGCGCACCGGCGGACTCAGGGGAGGACCTCGCACCCGTTCAGAGGACTAGTGGATGTCGGGGAGTGGTGGAGTAGAGGGGAGGCCACAGAGACGGGAGGTAACAGAGAGCTTCAGGCGGCGGCACTGGCCTTGAGGATGCGCGGCCAGGGGCGCTCCACCGACGGGCTGAGGGGGTGGGGCGGACCCCTAGGAGGAGAGGAACACGGTGGACGTGGTGGGAGGTGGAGAGGAGGGCTGTGGTGGTCAGAATCGGGACGAACTCCAGCGAGGTCACGGCGATCCGAGGAAGAAAACGGCGAGGGAGAGCTGCTCCGCTGGGCAAAAGAGGCGGGGGGAGTGAGTGAGGAGCGGGGGACCTCGGGGCACGCTTATATAGCTGAGGGGAGGGCTCTAGAGAACGCTAGCGAGCTTGTGTAGTGCTCAAATGGTGGACATAGGCTGGGCATGGCACGGGCATGGCGTTGTCGACGCATTTAAGGCAAACCACGATGAGGCAGAGACGCAGGGAGATGCAGTCGAGCACGGGCGAGCTCGAGGACATGGAGGGACATCGAGACGAGGAGGAAGGAGACGAGAACAGGGGAAAGAACGCACCAGAGCTTGCAATATGCATGACGCAAGCGTGATCACCACGTGCACTAGTGCGAGCGGTGCTCTTTGTTATGGCCAACCATGTCCAGTAGAATGACCTTAGTGTCCTGAGTCTAAATAAAGAAATAATTGGGTCCAGGGGCAAAGAAGAGTTTTGCAGATGGCCACAAAACAGACAAACAGCCAAGTGTTTGTGCTGTGCAGTGGGGACACCAGCTTGGTAACGCAGTAAATTATTTGCCTAGTGATGATCTGATACTAAGGTGATGTTGATCACCAAAAAACAGACTAAGAGGAGGAGTTAGAAGATACTTGCTGTAGAAAGTGCAAAACTGGCCAGATTAGGGCACTCACATACTTAAGGTAATGAGCTGTCATTTGGTGGAGTGGGGTTATTTGACCATATGGAGCTGCTGTAAAAATTTCATGCCATTTGGAATAATAAAGTGGCACTTGTTTCACAAAGCTCCATTCTGACCAGAAACTAGGAAATTTTAATGAGGGTAAATGGATAAGTGGATTGAGCCAAAACTTGGTGGAGAGAGTAGATATAGATGTAAGAATGTCCTGGTAAATTTTCATCTCAAATGAAGCAATATAAAATATGGTTGCTTCACAAAGTGAAAATCTGACCAGAAACGAAGATTTGGAGCTGAGCCCACATAGATGATCTCCATAAGCTCAAATTTGGTAGAGAGTCGTGATTTGGTCAATGAAGGATGTGACAAAGTTTCAACTCATTTGGACATGCCTAGAATATACTTCCTTCACAAAGTTCCTTTCTGGACAGAAACATTGGAAAATTGCTGAAAAATAATTACTAGGCAAATAAAGTTGAAATTTGGCACAAGGCAATGATATGGATAGGAATAGATGTCCAAAAAGTTTGGATGTAATTGGGCAAAGATAAATAGCAGTTGCTTCACAAAGTGCCATTTAGGGCAGAATAGAAAAATTATTACTAGAGGATTATTTTTTTAACATGGCAATGAAATGTTTTGCCATATTTGGTCAAGATATGACCCAAAGAATTTATGATAATTATTTGGGAATTTTTAGAATGACAGAGATATAGGTTGCTTCACAACCTAGGGCAAAAGATTTATTCCTTTAATAGAAAAGGAATATTCCTTGGAAAAAGAATATTCGTTTAGGTCAAGGATGGAAATGACAGGATCATGGGATGATGAGGAGGATGGCAAGCCACTATAAAACCTAGGAAGACGGGATCTTCCCAAGTTTCAGAACCACATAGCCACAAAAAGCAAATAAAATCAAGAAAATCAAATGAAAAAGAAAAGGTCAAAAATCCAGGCTGTTAAAATCTCCTCTTGCTCCTCCATGTCACCTGCATGATTAGTAGCAAGCATGGCTTGTGTCTCTTTATCCGAATCACTAGAAGAGGAGTACTCACCATCTTCTCGCACAATGAAAGTACGTTTATTTGGGCAGTCCTTCATCAAGTGCCCACCACCAAGGTTGTGAGAATCGCGATTCTGTTGTACGATTCTACGACTTTACGATCCAAACTAACCCCTCTGATTCTACGACTTTAGTTCATAGAATCTACGTTTCTATGATCCTGATAGTGAAGATTCCACGATTTGCGATCCTACCATCAGGGCTCCGATCCGATTCAAAATCGCGATTCTGACAACCTTGCCCACCACCTTTGCATATATGACACTTAATGTCCCTTGTGCGTCCAGACGAGGTGGTGGGTGCTACAGATATTACTTTCGAAGCCGCAGAGGATTGTGGAGCTGATTTTGAACCTGTTGGGAGTGCACCATTGTTCAAGATATGTGGTGTTTTCTCGATAGTGGGTGGGACAGTTGGAGAGTGTGTCCATGATGAGTGAGGACCTGCCGAAAAGTTACCGCGTCCCTTGTTATGTCGTCCTTGTACTTCCCTTTTAGCTTTACAAGCAAAATGAAACAAACGGGTAATAGAATTGTACTCCTTACAGTACAAAATATCCTGAATATCGCGATTCAAACCACCTAAAAATCTAGCGATCATAGCATCTTCGGTTTCAAGTAATCCACATCGCACTAAGCCAGTTTGTAATTCTTGGTAATAATCCTCTACCGAACTGCTACCTTGTTTTAAATGTTGCAATTCATTTAGTTTATCACGAGCATAATATGAAGGAACATAACGTTGCCGCATAGCTTGTTTTAAAGCATCCCAAGTAGCAAGTATATTATTCGCATTAATACGACAATATTCACTCGACCACATAGAAGCAAAGTTTGTAAATTCACTAGTGGCTGCCCTAACTCTTTGGTTCTCAGGAATATCATGACATGCAAAAAAAAAATCAACGAAAAGTTCCCAATCAAGATAATTGTATGGATAAAATTTACCATTGAAAGCAGGCATAGTAAATTTATCATAAGTATTTTTAGAGATTCCAATATAGACTACATACAGAGCAAAATGAGTGAATCTAGATTCTAATTTAAACTATGTCTATATACATCTATATGTTGTTCATATTGAAATCTCTAAAAAAATACTTATACTTAGGAACATAGGTTGTTGTGTTTTACATCA
Organism: Secale cereale; assembly: GCA_902687465.1. Taxonomy (NCBI): domain Eukaryota; kingdom Viridiplantae; phylum Streptophyta; class Magnoliopsida; order Poales; family Poaceae; genus Secale; species Secale cereale. Next base: position 227,304,786 of record LR738713.1, on the reverse strand, counting down.
TTTGGGCAATCGCAGTTTAGCTTCTAACATTTACTGGTTGCTTGTAGGTACATATATGAGTGGCACTGATCCATGCTTCGATCCCTTTTGTGTATGGGGCAATGACATATTCATGAACAAGCATCAAGTGAGGAAACTAAAAAAGATTGTTAGGCCAAAGAGACAGGTGATGGGAATTAAGCTCTTTATTTACACTTTGTCCAAGACAACAATGAACTTAGGATGGTAAGTGATGTGTTACCTTTTTCCCCTACGAACAACAAGTTACTCTATTAGACATGAGTATCTGAAAGTTTTCTCTTTTCAGTGACGTCTGAGGCAATTTACTGATTATTACGTTGCAAACTACATGGCCAGACTGGAGGCAACTAAGTTTAAAGTATATAATTCATACTACCATGATAATGGTCTAGAAGTTTTCCTAAAGGCGATAAAGGATGGGCGGGCGATTGTCACAAGGGGTTGGACAAAAGTTGTCCATGTCTATGGCATGCAGGAGGGCACATTATGGACATTCCGCTTCTTCAACACCAACGGCAGCCAAAAAGATTTACACTTGTCTCTTCACCTTTACCCCCTCTAAATATTGTGGTTCATCGTAGTTAATTGCTGCCTAATTCTATAATTACTGAACATATTGTACTGAGAATTTTATTTATGGATTAGTTGTTGAACCATTGTGCTAAGAATTTGAATTCCATGTTTCATATTTCAAAATTTCCAGTTCGAATAATAAATTACAGAGAAATATATATTAAACAGGAGCGAATAAAATAATGTACACACGGTTAGAAAGAAAACATCGTGTGTGATGAAAAAATAGAGAACATGCGGTTCTTTGACATGAAACGTTTGCAATGACTGACGGATACACACACGGTTTCATCTCATATGCGTTTTTGATTCATGGTAATACGGCAAACATTTCAAACCTATATGCATGTGTGATAGGAATACCTATCGCACGCAGTTATGAAAAGGGTATGTTGGCGATAGTAGAGGCACCACACATATTTTACATTTATGAACTGTGTCCGATAATGTACCTATCGCAAACATATTGGCAGATTAAATTTTGTGACAGCCACCTTCTTGTCATGATGTTTGAGTGCTGTAGAGTATATATTTCTTGCTCCGAAGTTGCTATGTGGCTGTTAATTTCAGCTTTGCATGTTTCTTGTTTCGGGTGTATCTTTTAGCCCGTTGCTCCGTTTGGAGCAAGTCCTATATGAAACTTGTGTGATTTTGCATGTAGATTCATAATATCCTCTTGCTAACAAGTTTTGAAGTTTCTTGCTTGATGCATATTGTCATGTTCCTTGTGCTGTCTCTCTGTGTTTCCTATGTTGTCTTGCTGTGCATCCTTAGTGCATCTGCAGTGCTTCCTTAGTGCATCAGTCATGCATCCTGTGGTTTGCACATTGCATCGTGTTTGATTTTGTGCCTCGTGTGTTTTGTGTTGAGTAGAGCCGGAAGCCGAGAACGAGTACGAGAACGAGGTTACTACCGAGGTTGAGAACGAGGAGCCCTCTTACGATCCCATCGACGACCCGACAGGCAAGATGACCTGACCCAGATAACATTACTATCTTTGCCTATTGCTAGAAGTCTCGCTCTTTAGCTTATTACCTCGATGCCCATGTTTTCCTGTCAGCCTCCTATTGTAAGCATGAATCTGTCTAACCACCCTACCTATGCAAACCTTTGATTGGCTAAGTAAGCTTCGCTCAACCCCTCTTATAGCATTGCTAGTTGCAGGAGAAGATTTGAAGATTCTTGCTTCTTGTTGAAGCTTGTTGGGATATCACACTATATTAATTCTTAAATGAAATCATCTATATATTGGTAATGGGTGGAAGGCTAAGCCTTTTTCTTGGTGATTTGTTCCACTCATGGCGCCCGAGGAACCGTATAAACCGGTGTTATGTTCCTTGATTTTTGCGTTCCTCACACGGTTGGGGTTATGGGACCCCCTCGATAAACCGCTTAGCGCTAAGTCTTTTCCAGCAAGTCCCAACATTGGTACTATTTGCCTAAACAACAAAAAACTTGCATAGGGAGTAATTAACCCTCTTCTTAATCAACAACCCGGGCCAGTGCTCCACATGAGTGTTGGTCCAAATTGGGCGTGCTGTGGGGCCACCTCGAGGAAACTCAAGGTCTGGTAAAAGCTCGTAGCTTGTCCCATCCGGTCGTGGCCTGAGACGAGATACGCGCGGCTACTATCAGGGTGTCGGCACGCCGGGAGGATTTGCTGGATTAGCCTTACCTTAGTCGGAGTATCTTGAGCACGAGATTCCGAGGATACTCGGGCCTTCCCACCTTGGAGTTGCGACTCCGCGGATCGTGGGCTTGTCATGGGCCAAGTTGGAACACCCCTACAGGGTTTTGAACTTTTGAAAGCCGTGCCCGCGGTTATGTGGCAGATGGGATTTTGTTAATATCCGGTTGTAGAAAACTTGACACCATGTTCAGAACAAACTACCAGCGTGAGTACCGTGATGGTCATTTTCCGAAAGGGGCTCGGGAAGTGAACACGATGGGGTTATGTTTGACATGCTTAGTTAGGATCACTTCGTGATCATCTTATCGTCCGAGGCACTTCTCTTCTCGCTCTCTTTTACGTAAGCTAGTGCTAGTGCTGATGCAACCTCTTATTCTTTCTTCAGCCTTGTTCCACACCCAAGGCTTGGATAGTTGTGTTACCCGGGAACGGGATTGCTGAGTCCTCTGTGGCTCACAGATTCTACACCACCAGATGCAGGAACTCAGGTGTTCTACTCAAGAGACGGCACCGAGCTATACTGGGAGTACGACGAGGACCGTAGCCGTTACTATGTGCACTATCCTGACGATCAGTAGAGGTTTCTACTAGGGGCGATTCAGACCTGTGGTTTTATGTATGTTTGGTATCTTTCATTTGGATCTTCACCCGTAGACGGGTTGTGATGTTATTTGAATGATGTTTGGATATGTAATGAATTGTGTGACGTGGCGAGTGTAAGCCAACTATCTTTTCGCTTTCATCCCTATTTTTACATGAGATGTGCAAAGATACCAAACTTGCAATCATTCCCGAACGGGCTTATACCTTTGAGTCGTGCCTCGACACGTAGGAGGTATAGTCCCATCCTGGGCATTACAAGTTGGTAATCAGAGCCTTCTCCGACCTGGAAGCCCCCACTGATTGATCGAATCGTTGACGGTTGAGTCTAGGCACACAATTAAAATGTTTTGAGTCCTATATTTATATCAGAGAGTAGGATTTCTTTTGCTCCTCATCTCTTTTCACTCTGGTGAGGACTCCTGACGATTACTCTTGCCTCTTCTACTCTCAAAAATTGCACCAGATTTTTTTTAGGAATCTCGCGAGTATTGTTTGGATTGTTCCGATGTCTTTGTGACGAGAACATTGTTCTCGATGCCTCCTGTCATTAGGGGTTGCGGCAGTGTCCCGGGGAGTTGAGCTCCGAGGTGTTGTCGTCACAAACATATCGCAACAGTTCTAGAATACTTAAGACGGCCGACATCGAAAACTCTCCTATGCGGTTAGTGGCAAGATAATCCTGACATCACCCAGTACTGGGGAGGTAGTTCGGGAGTATTGCCATAGCTTGTATAGTAGATACGTTTCGAATGTCCGAGGTAGATGGTTTTCGGAAATAACTGGTTATGTGTTGAAGGATGGATACAGCTGGATGTAGGATTAGAGTTGAGTGCGCAGTGCTTCCCCTGTATCCCCAAAACCTGATTGCATAACTGGAAACTTTCAGAAATTAATAGGTGGGTTCATCTAGTAGATCGTAGGCATTCTTCCAACGAATGTAGGATATGGAGTTCGGGGTTCTACATTGAGTGAAGTGGTTTTATGGCCGTTGTTCCGATCGGGAGTTGCATCTTAAAGGGTCCTTGGCTATGCTGATCCGGGGATTGCAAAACCCTTTTGTAACACGTTCCATAAGCTTTTAGCACGAATATGTCGAACGAAGCTCCTATCTTGTATTTGTTCTATCTGCACCTTGTTGTTTTATTTATCTTTTGTCTCCCAAGTGGCTTCTCGTGAAGGTTGTTGTTATCATTAAACTGAGAATTTCATTCGTTCCTCTTGTTCGAATGATTCTTGTGAAGACTATGTTGCAATTCTAGCCGTTGTTTCAGCTTATATATTCTTTCAATCAAATGGCTAATAGTGGTAATTTCTTTCAGGATGGCTCCTAAAAGGGTTCCCAACGCTAACCCAGAGGGTGAAGAGGTTCCTGATCGTCCTCCTTCACCTCCTCCTCCGTCTGAGGCCTGGAGAGCAATTATGCAAACTACGAACCAGAACACCCAGATGCTTATGCAGATGATGCAGCAAATGCAAGCAAATCAAGCAAATCAGGGTGCTCATGGGAACCAAGGCAATTTGTTCAACCAACAGCACTTTGCTACGCTCAACCAGTTCTTGGCAAATCAACCAATGGCTTTCAGTTACTGCGTGGACCCTCTCGATGCTGAAGACTGGATAACGGATATCAAGAAGCATTTTGAGTGCAGTAACGTCGGGCCCGAGGACTATGTGAAGTTTGCAGCCTTCCAACTCAAGGACCAAGCAGCTGATTGGTGGCAGCAGTACAAAGATTCCACAGAAGGGCGTGTAATCTCCTAGGATGACTTCTACAAGGACTTTCGTTCCTACCACATTCCAACAAGTGTCATCGAGGGTATGCGTGAGCAATTCCGCAACCTGAAGCAAGGCTCAATGACTGTCTACAAATATAATGTCAAGTTCCAGAACCTTGCCCGCTATGCCAAGCAAGACATTCCAGATGCCAAGAGCAAGATCTATCAGTTCCGTGGTGGTCTGAAGGATAAACTCCAACTTGCTCTCACCTTGTTCGAGCCTGATGAGTTTGATCAATTCTATAATATGGCACTTAAGCAAGAGGCAGCCCAGCTCAAGATGGAAGCTTCCAAAATGAGGATCAGAGATGCTGTTCACTCCTCCTCTTCTTCTCAAGTGGTCGCGAAGCAACAGAAGTTTTGGCTTCCACCTCCTCCAGTGATCCGAGCTCCCTACAACAACAACAACAAGAACTCTGGTGGCCGTGGTTTCTCACACCCACCCAACCCAAGCAACCAGTCAAAGAATCAGTTTCAAGCTTCCAAGTCAAGTGCTCCTCATTACCGTCCTCTCTCAGAAGTGGTCTGCAACAAGTGCACTTAGAAGGGTCATTATGCTAAAAAGTGCCCCAACCCAAGGCGCCTTCCGCCTCCTCCACCTGTCAGCACTGCTATTGTCAAGCACATTCCAAAGGTTGCAAGAGTCAATCTGATGAGTGCAGCTCAAGCAGAGAATTCTTCAGATGTGATACTTGGTAACCTTCCAGTCAATCTTAAACCTGCTAAAGTTTTGTTTGATTCTGGTGCATCACATTCTTTCATGTCATATCCATTTGCATCCAAGCACAATGTGGGCACACTGGCTTTACCAAGGAAGTTATCGATTACTTCTCCGGGAAAGCAAATGAATTCTATTGTATGCTCCGGATGTATCTATTCGCATGGGTGATTACTGCTTTCTGGCTAATCCGGTTATTCTCGGCAACTCCGACATTGACCTTATTCTTGGGATGGATTGGCTTTCTCAGCATGATGCTCACATTGGTTGTGCAAATAAGGAAGTCAAGATTACTCATCCTAACGAAGACGTGATTATCTTCGCCTCTCGGGATAACACAATCAGGCTTTTCTCTCTCAATGACAAGGGCGAGATGAATGCCATCTCTCAAATTCCGGTGGTTAATGAATAGGAAGACGTTTTTCCTGAAGAACTTCCAGGCATGCCTCCGCATCGTCAAGTTGAATTCCTCATTGAACTCGAGCCTGGTACTGAGCCAGCATGCCGGCGTCCGTACAAGATCTCCCCAGCAGAGTTGAAGGAGTTGAAGAAACAACTTGATGAACAAGAGCGTATGGGTCTGATCAGGCCTAGCACGTCTCCTTGGGGCTGTGGTGTCTTATTTGTCAAGAAGAAGGATGGCACGGAGCGCCTCTGCGTTGATTACAGGCCATTGAACAAGAAGACAATAAAGAACAAGTATCCGCTCCCCAACATCAATGAATTGTTCGAGCAGCTCAAAGGAGCTAAAGTGTTCTCTAAGATCGATCTCCGAATGGGCTATCACCAAATTCGCATTCGCAAAGAAGATATCCACAAGACTGCCTTCAGAACGAGCTACGGCTCCTATGAGTATACAGTCATGTCTTTTGGCCTCGCTAATTCTCCACCTACCTTCTCGAGAATGATGCACTACATTTTCAACCCCTACACCTACGAGTTTGTGCTTGTGTATCTGGATGACATCTTGGTATTCTCCAAGAATGAAGAGGATCACGAAAATCACCTCCGTCTGGTTCTTGACAGACTCCGTGAACATAAGTTCTATGCCAAGTTCTCCAAGTGCGAATTCTGGCTTGATAAGGTCTTATATCTGGGCCATATCATCTCCGCTGACGGTATTGCTGTGAACCCCGAGAAAGTTGAAGCGATTGTCAACTGGGAACCTCCTCAGAATGTCAAGCAACTCCGAAGCTTTCTTGGTCTTGCTAGCTATTGCAGAAGGTTCGTTGAGAACTTCTCCAAGATTGCCAAGCCTGTTTCCAACTTGCTGCAGAAGAATGTCAAGTACAACTGGTCTCCGGATTGTGATGTGGCATTCAAAACTCTCAAAGAAAAGCTCATCTCTGCTCCAGTTCTTACTCCTCTAGATGAGTCCAAGCCCTACGAAGTATTCTGTGATGCTTCTCTTCAAGGACTTGGTGGTGTGCTAATGAAGGACAAGAAGATTGTGGCATACACTTCTCGTCAACTGAAGCCAAGTGAGAAGAACTACCCCACACATGATCTCGAACTAGCAGCTGTGGTACACGCTTTAATTACGTGGAGACACCTTCTGTTGGGCAGAAAAGTCGACATCTTCACCGATCACAAGAGCTTGAAGTACATCTTCACACAGCCGAACCTGAACCTCCGCCAGGCTCGTTGGGTTGAGATGATCCAAGAGTATGATCCAAGCATCGAATACACACCTGGCAAGGCAAATATCATTGCAGATGCTTTGAGCAGAAAGGCATATTGCAACAGTCTCCTTATCAAGCCGTTTCAGCCTGAGCTTTGTGAAGCATTCAGGAAGCTCAACCTCCAAGTTGTTCCGCAAGGCTTTCTTGCAAATCTTCAAGTTGCTCCTACCTTGGAAGATCAGATCCGTGAGGCCCAACTCAGTGATACTATGGTGCAGAAGTGAAACATGGTATTGCAAAGGGTACTCCCACATACAAGTGCTATCGCGTTGATGAGAGAGATACCTTGTTCTTTGAGGACAGACTTGTGGTTCCCAAAGGTGATCTCAGGAAGCTCATAATGGACGAAGCACATGATTCCCTCCTTTCGATTCATCCTGGTAGTTCCAAGATGTACCAAGACCTCAAGCAATCTTACTGGTGGACTCGCATGAAAAGGGAGATTGCCCAATTCGTGAATGAATGTGATGTCTTCAGAAGAGTGAAGGCAGAGCATCAACGTCCAGCCGGTCTTCTCCAACCTCTTCCTATTCCCGAGTGGAAATTCGACCACATTGAAATGGATTTCGTCACTGGCTTTCCTAAGTCCAAGAGAGGGAATGATTCTATCTTTGTGGTGATTGACAAGCTTACCAAAGTCGCTCACTTCCTTCCAGTCAAAGAATCCATCAATGCAGCTCAACTGGCAGAGTTGTACACTTCCAGAATCGTGTCCTTACATGGCATTCCTCAAGTTATCTCCTTAGACCGTGGAAGTTTGTCCACTTCCAAGTTCTGGGACTCCTTTCAGTCTGCCATGGGCACTAAGATCCGTTTCAGCACTGCATTTCACCCTCAGACTAGTGGTCAAGTCGATAGAGTGAATCAGATTCTAGAAGACATGCTCAGAGCCTGTGTCATTTCTTTTGGCATGAAGTGGGAAGATTGCCTTCCGTTTGCCGAGTTCTCTTACAACAACAGTTTCCAAGCAAGTGCCGGCAAAGCTCCGTTTGAAATAATCTATGGCAGAAAGTGCCGTACCCCTCTCAACTGGTCCGAGACTGGTGAACGTCAACTTCTTGGCAATGACTTGATCTCAGAAGCCGAAGAAATGTGCAAAGTCATATGTGAGAATCTCAAGGCCGCTCAGTCGCGTCAGAAGAGCTACTATGACGGCAAGCGTCGTGATTTGGCCTTCAACATTGGGGATCATGTCTATCTCCGTGTTTCTCCTATGAAAGGCACCCAAAGATTTGGTATCAAAGGAAATCTTGCTCCTAGATACGTGGGCCCTTTCAAGATCATTGGCAAAAGGGGCGATCTAGCCTATCAACTTGAGCTCCCTTCCAACTACGCTAATGTTCATGATGTGTTTCACGTGTCTCAACTTCGCAAGTGCTTCAAGACTCCTGAACGCACCATTCCGTTTGAGGAGATTGATCCTCAACAAGACTTGTCTTACCGAGAGCATCTCGTTGCTATTCTCGAAGAAACCGAGCGCAAGACCCGCAACAAGTCAATCAAGTTCTTGAAAGTCAAGTGGTCACACCATACCGACCGAGAAGCTACGTGGGAATGAGAAGATCACCTTCGTTCCGAGTACCCTTCCTTCTTCCAGTCCTAGATCTCGGGACGAGATCTTTTTGTTGTAGAGGAGAGTTTGTAAAGCCCCGGATGTAATACTTTCCCCTTTTGGCAATATATAACTTTGGCTTCATCAGTTCCATTCCGGGTTCTTCGTCTTTTCGGGTTTTTCGTCGTTTTGTCGTGTGCGTGTGTGCATTCATCCATGTCATGTTGACATGTGCATTGCATTGCATTTGTGTTGTCGTTTGCATCCGGTCCCACTCGTTCCTTCCCGTTGTCCGTTTCGAGTTCCGACGCTCTCACACGTGCCCGTGGCATCCCCGAGTCCTTCTTTTGTGTTTGGCCGTGTAACTTTTCCGGTTTGGCGTGAGACTTGTCGTGCGATGTTGTTTTGATACGCGTAACCCGCCTGTCAAGTTTTGTCGCGTTTGGAGTTCGTTTGGTACTCCAACAGTTATCCTCGTGGGCAAAAAGTACCTCCTCTTTGAGGCCCAAGAAACCCCTCCAACAGCCCACCAACCCAGCTCAAACCCTTCCCATCATCTAGGCCGTTCAATTGTGATCTCGTGGCCGAAAACCTCTCCTCATTTGGACTACCCTAGCTCCTTGTGCCTATATAAACGTCCACCACCTCCAATTTTGCGTCCAAAACCCTAGAGTTTTCACCAGCGTCGCCAGTGCTTCCACCGACCGCCGACAGTGCTTCCACCGACCGCCGCCAGTGCTTCCACCGCCCGCCGCTCAGTGCATCCACCCCGCCACGTGGGCCCGCGGGGCCTAGTGCCGGCCCGCCGCCTCACAGATCTGGGCCGAGTCCCGAGCCGCGCCCTTCGTCTTCAAGCTCGTCGTCCCCGCCGCGCCGGAGCTTCCCTGTCGCCGCCGCCGGCCGGAGGTCGCCGCCCCTTCGAGCTCCAACCCGCCGCCGGCCTCCTTCAGCCCTGCGCCGCCGTCTCCCCATCAGCCATGCGCCACCGCCGCCTCGGTCCCCCCTCGCCGCCGGTCTCCGCCCGGCCTCAGGCCGCACCTCCACCTCGCCGCCCCTCGCCGGCCACCGGCGGGTTCGAAGCAGCCGCCGCCCCTCGGCTCGTTCGAGAGGAGCCGCCGATCGATCCAGGCCGGAGCCCGATCTGCCGCCTGGAACCCTAGCGGGCGCGCGCCCGCCTGCCCGCGGACCCGTTGACCGGTCCGCCCGATCCGCGCCCGATAGCCCGCGACCCGCTTCCAGATCCGCCCCATTGACCCGCAGGTTGACTTCGTGTTTTTTTTCACAAAGTGTTTACATTTTCAGTGTATGATGCATTTTTGTGATGAGGATAACTTTTACTGTGCATGTCCGTTTTGTGTGTATGATATGTCAAAATGATCGTGGTAACATGTACTATGTTTTGTTCCATTGTGTCATGCATGTTTGAGATCATCTAGATGTCTTAATCTTCATGAGAAGAGTGTTACTTGTTATAAACTGCTGCTATTAGTTGTTTTCATGCCATGTTTGATATGTGATAACTTGGTGCATGTTTATCCAAATGAAGCAAATGATATGTCCACATGTTCATCATGAGATGCTCTACATGTTGGTTGCTTTAGCTTGCATGATAGATTTCATATTGCCATGTTTATCTCCTTTGCAAAAGTGTATGTGGCTGTTAGATTGTTAAACTTGTTACGAGATGCCTAGTTGAGGAGCTCGTTGCTATTGATGTGGTTGTCCCCTTGTTGCATGCTCATAGGTTTTGGATTCCCCATCATGTGTACTTTGCTGTGGTGCAAACCACTTGCCATGATATGCTTTGAGATGACTTAAACTTGCTCACAAACATGCCATGATAAATATTGCTGTTTTAACACTTCGTGAAATTTCACCAAGTCAGGAATCTGTAATTTCCAGATGCCATGTTTGCTTGTTGTTCTAAGCAAATCCATGATAGTTTTGGGGTGACTATTGATGTTTCCTTGTTGTATATGTTGTTGGCTATCCATTCATGCTCCCACATGCTCATTTGGGTGGCTGTAGCATATTTAACTCTTGCTCCCAAGTTGCTATAAAATACTGTTGTCAGGTTTTTGTTGTCATGATCAAAATGGTGTAGCTTGTTGCTATTGATCCATGCCTCCTTTGGAGATGCTCCAATGGAATTGTTTGCTGTAGGATATGTCTACTTCATGTCCATGCTTCTTGTCATGATGTTTGAGTGCTGTAGAGTATATATTTCTTGCTCCGAAGTTGCTATGTGGTTGTTAATTTCAGCTTTGCATGTTTCATGTTTCGGGTGTATCTTTTAGCCCGTTGCTCCGTTTTGAGCAAGTCCTATATGAAACTTGTGTGATTTTGCATGTAGATTCATAATATCCTCTTGCTAACAAGTTTTGAAGTTTCTTGCTTGATGCATATTGTCATGTTCCTTGTGCTGTCTCTCTGTGTTTCCTATGTTGTCTTGCTATGCTTCCTTAGTGCATCAGTCATGCATCCTGTGGTTTGCGCATTGCATCTAGTTTGATTTCGTGCCTCGTGTGTTTTGTGTTGAGTAGAGCCGGAAGCCAAGAACGAGTACGAGAACGAGGTTACTACCGAGGTTGAGAACGAGGGGCCCTCTTACGATCCCATCGACGACCCGACAGGCAAGATGACCTGACCCAAATAACATTACTATCTTTGCCTATTGCTAGAAGTCTCGCTCTTTAGCTTATTGCCTCGATGCCCATGTTTTCCTGTCAGCCTCCTATTGTAACCATGAATCTGTCTAACCAACCTACCTATGCAAACCTTTGATTGGCTAAGTAAGCTTCGCTCAGCCCCTCTTATAGCATTGCTAGTTGCAGGAGAAGATTTGAAGATTCTTGCTTCTTGTTGAAGCTTGTTGGGATATCACACTATATTAATTCTTAAATGAAATCATCTATATATTGGTAATGGGTGGAAGGCTAAGCCTTTTGCTTGGTGATTTGTTCCACTCATGCCGCCCTAGGAACCGTATAAACCGGTGTTATGTTCCTTGATTTTGGCGTTCCTCACACGGTTGGGGTTATGGGACCCCCTCGATAAACCGCTTAGCGCTAAGTCTTTTCCAGCAAGTCCCAACATTGGTACTATTTGCCTAAACAACAAAAAACGTGCATAGGGAGTAATTAACCCTCTTCTTAATCAACAACCAGGGCCAGTGCTCCACATGAGTGTTGGTCCAAATTGGGCGTGCTGCGGGGCCACCTCGAGGAAACTCAAGGTCTGGTAAAAGCCCGTAGCTTGTCCCATCCGGTCGTGGCCTGAGACGAGATACGCGCGGCTACTATCAGGGTGTCGGCACGCCGGGAGGATTTGCTGGATTAGCCTTACCTTAGTTGGAGAATCTTGAGCACGGGATTCCGAGGATACTCGGGCCTTCCCACTTTGGAGTTGCGACTCCGCGGATCGTGGGCTTGTCATGGGCCAAGTTGGAACACCCCTGCAAGGTTTTGAACTTTCGAAAGCCATGCCCGCGGTTATGTGGCAGATGGGATTTTGTTAATATCCGGTTGTAGAAAACTTGACACCATGTTCAGAACACACTACCAGCGTGAGTACCGTGACGGTCATTTTCCGAAAGGGGCTCGGGAAGTGAACACGGTGGGGTTATGTTTGACATGCTTAGTTAGGATCACTTCGTGATCATCTTATCGTCCGAGGCACTTCTCTTCTCGCTCTCTTTTACGTAAGCTAGTGCTAGTGCTGCTGCAACATCTTATTCTTTCTTCAGCCTTGTTCCACACCCAATGCTTGGATAGTTGTGTTACCCAGGAACGGGATTGCTGAGTCCTCTGTGGCTCACAGATTCTACACCACCAGATGCAGGAACTCAGGTGTTCTACTCAGGAGACGGCACCAAGCTATACTGGGAGTACGACGAGGACCGTAGCTGTTACTATGTGCACTATCCCGACGATCAGTAGAGGTTTCTAATAGGGGCGATTCAGACCTGTGGTTTTATGTATGTTTGGTATCTTTCATTTGGATCTTCACCCGTAGACGGGTTGTGATGTTATTTGAATGATGTTTGGATATGTAATGAATTGTGTGACGTGGCGAGTGTAAGCCAAATATCTTTTTGCTTTCATCCCTATTTTGACATGAGATGTGCAAAGATACCAAACTTGCAATCATTCCAGAATGGGCTCATACCTTTAAGTCGTGCCTCGACACGTAGGAGGTATTGGATGGGCATTACATGCAAATTTTGACTATGTTTGAAATTATTAAATTTGAATTTGCTTGAATTTGATTCCAACACTAGATTGCTAATATCTTTTGTATGAAAATAGCTTTTTCTTTTTTCTTTTTGCAAATGGTCCAAAAAATAGTTATGCATCCAAAAGCACTTATAATTATATTTTATTTTGTTTATTTTAAAATGATTTATTAGCAGAACAGTATTGTTTTAGTTATTTCTAAGATTTATGTTATTACCTTTAGTTTTAGTTGTTTTAAATTATTTTTTATTTTGTCTTCGTGACAAGTTATAATTAGTTCTCGTTAAGTTAAGCAAAAAGTAACGCCCACACGTGTGGCATCTTGCACATCGCCCACACGCCTCCTATACCACTTATTTTGCCACGTGTGAACAGATGACATCAGCAGGAATCTTTTTGGTTTTCGGCTTAAAATGTTTTATCTCCTAATTAAAAATACAATTAAATTTTCGTTTTCACCATTAAATCCGTCTCGACGAGATGTTCGAAACTAGATCCCATGGTGATATTTTCCGACGAAAAAAAATTGGATCAAAAGTTGCCATGATGTTTACACTGTAGTTGTGATAGTGCTTAAACTGAAGTTGCCATGTGGAAATTTTAGTTACCATGGCAATTTAAGTATCTTGATGATGGCTATTCCAGTACTTTGACCATGAAAAATATTTTTTGTATGAACCACGGCAATTTTAAGTGCATGTATCATGGCAATTTTAGTTTATGGTTCATGGCAATTCTAGTTTCTTAATTCCCCGTTTTACAATATGTCAAAATTTACTTTTAAATGCAGAAGAAAATAGCTGAAATATATCATGGCAATTTCAGTGTAAACACCATGGCAATCCATGTGCAATATACATGGCAACTTTTAACCCTAAAAAAATTCCGTCGAAATATATTGATATGAGATCTAGTTTCGAAGATCTCGTCGTGAGGGATTTAATGGTGAAAAACGGATCTTCAATCGGATTTTTCATTTAACAGATAAAGCATTTTAAAAACTGAAAATCCAAAAAGATTCTCACATGCAAGCATGCGATGACGTGGCGCAGTCTGTGTGTTATAGGGCGTGTGGGCGGGTTTCGCCCCACGACACGTGTGGGCGTCAGCGTTGTCCTAAGTTAACAGTAGTTATTTTATTTGTAGTAACAAATTATTTATTTATTTTTTGTTTCTTTTCTCTTGCTTGAAAAACTAGTTTCGGTCATAATTGGAATTCTTTAAATGATTTTAAGTTGATTCCTTTGGCATAGTAATTTTTAGGTGTTTTTCTTTCTATTATTTAATAATAAAAAATTGGTTTTATTAAAATTTATTAGTGGCAAAAACACTATTTGTAGTTAGCTTTACTTGTAGTAAGACTTTATAATGAGTTTTGGTGTTCTCTTTGGTTTTTGTTTTTTCTTTCTTTGTTTGTTTTATTGATTCTTCTATTAATAGTTTTACTTGTTGTTATATTAATCTTATTAGGATGAATTGATTATTGTGTGTTAATGTTTGTTCTCGCTAGACTATCCGGAGTGCGAAGCCTGTTATTACGAGTCGTTAGCGTCTCAAGATCATCAAGAAGGCAAGTCACTTTAATCATTGTTTTACCTATGTTTTATTTGCATTAGTTCCAACTATTCCACCATGCATGCTAGTAGGTGACATTGTTAATGTTGATCTTGCAAGTAGTATCATTAGGCCGGAATGACCCCACTTCCCTGACACCAATGCCCGGGACTGCATTAAAATTTTAGTTTGCTACGCTCTAGTAGATCGGGCGGGTTGAGTGAATTCCATGGGAGTTGTGAGAGTTAATTATAATCAAGAAATCAAGACACAACACTTCATGATGCAATGTACCTCTATGTGGATATTCGATTAACAGTGCCCTGGATGAACCAGTGGTTAGCCTAGGTGTTGCTGGAGAAGTGCCAGTATTCACTCGGAAAGTTTCACCCAGGCACGTAGATATAGTTGGATACTTCAAGACCCGAGGCTTACCTATGCAGCCACAAACCACTACGGGATATGGCTTGGTTGGACAACGTAGTGACTCTGGCCGGACGATGCTACGAGATGTAGAAGACCAGTAGGACTGGATGGGCACCGGCAGTGGCCCAAAGGAACTACTTAAAATACCAGGTTCGGTCATCGGGTTCTCAAACACCATGCAGTGCGAGGACTTCAACGGAGGCGATCAAATCTTATGCGGAAAGTGTGCAAGACTCTGCAGAGTAACAAACCTAATCGATTAGCCGTGTCCCCGATTACGGACAAGTTGAGCGTTTGTAACTGAAACTATCAGGAACTATCAACACAATTGGGGTATGAGAATTGGCTGGCAGAACCATCTCATTAACAACAAACTTTTGTAGTAAATTTCTACTTTTGACCCCTTTGTTGTAGGGAAAATCATATTTTTAATGCCAAAACAATAACTTAGAGCCCCACCAACCATATTTGCATATAGTACAGTTATTTTTATCAGTTTTCTCATGTGACTTTGCCAGGATATTCAAAATGTTGACCTACACGGCTGCAACATCTTATATTGCAGAGGTTTATTCTGGCCAGGAGTGATGCTACGTTCTACGCTCGGTGATATGCCCTTGGAGTCGGATGGACTCGCTATCTTCTACGTCTTCCACAGTAGTTTATCTCATGAGTTGGCCTTCAGATAATTTATTATTTTTACAATAAAGACTCTATATGATATTTTTGATGTAATAAAGCATGTGTGATTGAAATTTGATACATACATTGATGTATTGTGTGTGCCAGCATGATCTTGGGATGGTACAGATACAAAGTGACTTGACCGTTTTGGGTCGGGTTGCTACATGGTTGCACCCAAGACATGTGGTAGGCTCAGGCTAAACCTAGTATATCCATATATGTTTGATACATATGTTTTTTTCTTGCTAAGCAATGATCCTTGAGTTAGTACATGACGTGGTGTCGAGATTACTTTTTTCCGCTATAGGTTTCAGTTCACCACAAGTGTGTCTGTGTGCTAGTTTCCAACATTCGAGATGTAGGACACTAAGAAGGAGCAGAGATACTGAAAACATGGGTGGTGCTCCGATCAGGACACCACATCATCATCAGGCTAGGTTGGATGCAGACATTGAGGAGCTTCTCTCCGCTACCTTTATTATGTTTGATTAAATGCCAAGCAAAGCATGCTTCCATAAGCTATTTTAGGGAGCCCTTGTGACATAGCACAACTTGGTTATAGTTTCTGGAAAAGCAATTTGGCAAATGATCTACATTTAGGCTTAGAGTTGAACGATCCGAGATTCGTCCAATCATGAGGCCAAAAATATATGTTGAAGGCCGGAGTCGAACTCGGTAATCTAGCGTTGAGACTATTTTTTGCAATACTTGCGACTAGACTAGCACAATATTTGTACATTTCTAAACTACAATCTATTTGTATCAGCAAAATTTATCATGTGTCACACTATCAAACTGAAAGAGGCATGACTCTTTAAACTATGGTCGATGGCTATTAATGAGTAGTCAATAACTTTGCATGACTCCACAAGAATGAGGTGGATGTGAACTATTCATGGGACATCTATACATGTGGATATGATGCACACATATAGAGACCTCCATGGATGGAGACTATTCTCACCAAATCCAATGGTCGTGGTCTACCTAGCAGCATGGAAATTATATAGCTACGCACTTATCAACAATGTCAACTATTTTTTAGTCTCGCAGCTACACCTCGTGTATTACAATTACCAACACATCGTTTAGGTAGTTACCATTTTGCCGATGCAAAAGTTACCAACACAACGATTATGTAGTTATCGGGTCGTCCATGCTATAGTTATGAAGCCGGTCATGCTATATGAAAGATCGTGGATGTCACCTAGAGGGGGGTGAATAGGCGCTTTAAAATAATTACGGTTTAGGCTTGAACAAATGCGGAATAAACCTAGCGGTTAATTTGACAAGCACAAAACTACAACAACTAGTCTCACCTATGTGCACCAACCAACAACTTATGCTAAGCAAGATAAACAACTAAGTGATAGCAAGATATATGACAAGAAAAAATATGGCTATCACAAAGTAAAGTGCATAACTAAATGGCTCGGGTAAGAGATAATCGAGACACACGGAGACGACGATGTATCCCGAAGTTCACACCCTTGCGGATGCTAATCTCTGTTTGGAGCGGGGTGGAGGCACAATGCTCCCCAAGAAGCCACTAGGGCCACTGTAATCTCCTCACGCCCTCGCACAATTAAAGATGTCGTGATTTCACTAAGGGACCCTTGAGGGAGGTCACCGAAACCGTACAAATGGAAACCCTTGGGGGCGGTCACCGAACCCGTACACTTTGGCAACCCTTGGCGGCGGTCACTAGAACCCATCAAATTGCTCGGAGCAATCTCCACAACCTAATTGGATACCCCGACGCTTGCCCGGAGCCTTACACTACAATGATTGAGCTCCGAACACCACAAGCCGTCTAGGGCACCAAGGCACCCAAGAGGAACAAGCTCAAGGGTACCAAGCACCCAAGAGTAATAATATTCTCAACTTCACTTCCATGTATCACCGTGGAGAACTCAAACCGATGCACCAAATGCAATGGCAAGGGCACATGGAGTGCCCAAGTCCTTCTCTCTCAAATCCCACCAAAGCAACTAATACTAGGGAGGAAAATGAGAGGAAGACCAAAGAAGAAAACACGAAGAACTCCAAGATCTAGATCCAAGGGGTTCCCCTCACTTAGAGGAGAAAGAGATGGGTGGAAATGTAGATCTAGATCTCATCTCTCTTTTCCCCCCAAAACTAGCAAGAATCCAAGGAGGGATTGAGAGATAGCAAGCTCGAAGAAGGTCAAAAATGGGGGAAGAACACAAGCTCAAGAGATGATGTTCATTGGGGAAGAAGACCCCCTTTTATAGGTGGGGAAAAAATCTAACCGTTATGTTCACAGCCCGCACCAAGCGGTACTACCGCTCCAAGGAGCGGTACTACCGCTAGGGCGGCGGTAGCCCTTTGAAAAACAAAAACGAGGAGGCAAAAGGCCAGTAGAACCGTCGGAGCGGTACTACTGCTTGTCTTCACGGTACTACCGCTAGGGGTAGCAGTACTACCGCTAAGGGTAGCGGTACTACTGCTTGCGAGCGGTACTAAAACAATACATATGTGCCTACCACCGTTGGACTTATGACGAGTTTTTGGTCCAGATCGGAGGTAGCCACGGAACTAGCCGCTGAAGTAAAAAATTACATCCCCTCCAAGCGGTAGTACCGCTTCCATGAGCGGTAGTACCGTTGCAGCCTTGTTGAGGACACCAAAACTGACACAACTTTTGCAAATGGACTCCGAATTCAACGAAACCAATTTTGTTGGAAAGCTAACGACATGGCCTAACACAATATTGATAGCAATAACAATAAGAAGCAAATGAGAAAAGGCCCATAAGAAAATGGGGGAGAACCCTTCCTCAAAAGAGACCGAAAAAATCTCCAACACCGAAAACGCAATAGAAGAAGCATGTGAACTCCGTTTTCCATGAACTCAAGCTTGTCAAGAAGATGTACATAAGCTCAAAATCTCACAAGGAGAGAACCAAACAAGAACCAAGAAATATGATGCAAGCATGCAATGGTTTGAGCTCTCTACGAACAATACGATCAAGCTACTCACTTGAGAGCCCCCCTTGATAGAACGGCTATCAATCCTATAACCCGGTCTCCAAACTATCACCATGAGACTGGTAAAATAGAAAACCTATCAAGGGCAAACATTTGCCTTGAACGACATCCACTTGAGCTAGATGATGACGATCTTGACTTGCTCAAGTTGGACCACATTTCGTGATAGCGTTGGCTCGATGAAGGCTAGTTGGTTGCTCCCCCATACTCCACTATGGGTGAGTCACTCTTCGACACACCTTCACAAGTCCATTTTCACCACAATGGATGGCAAGCTACAAGCATGATTTCTTCGTGATGCTCCACTTGAACTTGCACAACACAACCTTGATTTGATGTCATCCTCCATGGGTTGTATGTAATGTTCCTCTTGACGCAAGCTCATGGAAGCAAACCAAACCCCACATAGAACTCTCACAAAGACCATGGGTTAGTACACAAAGCGCAATTGACAATGCTTACCAAACCGTGGGATCACTTGATTTCACTCGGTGTATCTTGTAAGCTTTGTGTGAAGATCAACTTGAATCACTCGCTGTACTTAGTCTTGGTCAAGCTTGAATCTTTCCAACTCTCTTCATTTGGATGATGTCTTGAAGTTAAACATGAATGATCACACAATCTTCTTCTTCAAGACATGCTTGCAATAAGCTCAATACTCACATGACCAATCTTTGGATAATACCTTAATAGCACCTTGGTCAACTCATATACTCCTTGAAACCAACACACGGACTTCAAGAAATTCCTATGGACAAATCCTTCAAGTATAACTCAATGATGTCAGATTTCGGGTTCTGCAAACCCTAGAGAGGTTCGAACTCTGGGGTGCGCACTAAAAACACTCTCTCCCCAGCGTGATCGCCCTGTGTTTCCACGTCCTAGCTCGATGAACTCAAGGAACAAGAGACACAGGGGTTTATACTAGTTCGGGCCACCTTGCGGTGTAACACCCTACTCTAGTGTGTATGGTGGATTGCCTTGTGGGGCTGAGGATGGACTAGTACAATGGATGAACAGCCTCAGGAGGAGATGTGTTCTTGGGCTCGGATGAGCTTGTGGTATGGTCAGGGTGGAATGGATCCCGTCCCTTCTATGGTCGGATCTGCTCAAGAAGAGATGCCCCTCTATGGTGGTCGCTAGGTCCTATTTATAGTGGCCTTAGTCTTCTTCCCAAATATCGGCGAGAAGGGATCCCACAATGGCCAAATTTGAAGGGGAACAGCTAGTACATGCTATCCTGACAAAAGCGGCCTTCGCCTGCCAAAGGCTCTGGTAGTGACGACGCGTTGGGCTCCACGATGACTTCCATTCTACCATCCTGATGGTCCTTGGTCTTGTTGCACCGATATGGAAACCTTTGCTTGATTCCTCGGGACTCCGCGCCTGCGCTTGCCCCCTTAGCACCAAAGGGGAAACTGGTACACTACGCCCGCTGGCGCCCGCCTGGCCTTGGTCATCATGGCTCACGTCGCGTGAACCTCACGAGGTGCACCTTGCATAGATATCTCCGCTCCTCGGGAGCCATCCTAGAGAGGCTGCTGTAATGCCCAGGACGGAACTATACCTCCTACGTGTCGAGGCACGACTTAAAGGCATAAGTCCATCCTAGAATGATCTCAAGTTTGGTAATCTTTGCACATCACATGTAAAAGAGGGGATTGAAAACATAAAATAGTTGGCTTACATTCGCCACGTCACACAAATACAATACATGTCTCAATCATCATACATTAAAACATCACAGCCCTCTAAGGGTAAAATCCAAATGACAAGATACCAAACATAATTTAAATCCACAGGTCGGATCGAATCCTAGTAGAAGCCTCCACTACTGATCATCAGGATAACGAACATAGTATCGACTACGCTCCTCGTCATACTCCCAGTCAAGCTCGGTGCCATCACCTGGATAGCTCACAACTGGACCTGCATCTGGTGTGGTGAAGTAATTGTGAGCCACAGAGGACTCAGCAATCCCGTTCCCGGGTAACAAGACTATTTAAGCCTTGGGAGAGGATAAGGCTGAAGAAAAGAAAAGTGTCTGCAGCAGCAACTAGCAACTAGCTTACGTGAAAGAGAGCGAGAAGAGAAGCCTCGGTCGAGAAGTGATCACGAAGTGATCCTAGCTACAACACGTCAAACATAACCCCACCGTGTTCAACTCCCGAATCCCTATTCGAAAATAGACAGTCACGGTACACACGCTGGTAGTGTATTAAAACATTGTGTCAAGTTATCTACAACCGGATATTAACAAGCTCCCATCTGCCACATAACCGCGGGCATGGCTTTCGAAAGTTCATAACCCTGCAGGGGTGTTCCAACTTGGCCCATTACAAGCTCACGATCCGCGGAGTCGCAACTCCAAAGTGGGAAGACCCGAGTATTCTCGGAATCCCGTGCTCAAGATACTCCGAACTAAGGTAAGGCTAATCCAGCAAATCCTCCCGGCGTGTCGACACCCTGATAGTAGTCGCGCGTATCTAAGTCTCAGGACACGACCGGATGAGTCATCCTACAGGTGTATGCCAGAAACCTCGGGTTGCCCCAAGGCGGCCCCGTAGTCTGCTCGTTTCGGACCAACACTCATGTGGAGCACTGGCCCGGGGTTGTTGATTAATAAAGAGGGTTAATTACCTCCTATGCAAGTTTAGTTTGTTATTAGGCGAATAGTACCAATGTTGGGACTTGCTGGAAAAGACTTAGCACTTAGCGGTTTATCGAGGGGGTCCCATACACCCCAACCGTGTTAGGAACGCATAATCAAGGAACATAACACCGGTTTATACGGTTCCTAACGGCATGAGTGGAACAAATGACCAAGCAAAAGGCTTAGCCTTCCACCCTTGCCAATATATAGATGATTTCATTTAGCAATTATATAGTGTGATATGACCCAACAAACTTCAACATGAAGCAAGCATCTTCGATCTTCACCTGCAACTAGCAATGCTATAAGAAGGGCTAAGCTAAGCGTACTTAGCCAAGCAACGGTTTGCATAGGTAGGGTGGTTAAACATGGTAATGGTTACAAGTAGGAGGCTGACAGGAAAGACATGGGCATCGAGGCAAAACTATAGAGCGGAACTACTAGCAATAGGCAAAGATAGTAATGTTATCGGGGTTCGGTCATCTTGCCTGAAGTGTAGTCGTTCGGATCGTAAGAAGGGTCCTCGTGCTCAACCTCGTTGGTAACCTCGTGCTCGTACTCGTACTCGGTCTTAGCTTCCGGCTCTAAACAATACAATCACACCAAGCACAAATCAACAAGATGCAATGCGCACTCGAAAATGATGGATGCATGATGGATGCACTAAGGATGCACACGGAGCACGGAAAATAGCACTCAAGCAAAACACCTCAAAACATGATAACAATAAGATATTATGAATCTACACAGAAAATCAATCAAGTTTCATATAAGACTCGCTGAAATCGGAGCTACGGGCTAAAAGTTATGCCCGAAACAAGAAATGAGCGAAAGCTGAAAATTACAGCAACATAGCAAATTCGGAGCACAAAA
Organism: Secale cereale; assembly: GCA_902687465.1. Taxonomy (NCBI): domain Eukaryota; kingdom Viridiplantae; phylum Streptophyta; class Magnoliopsida; order Poales; family Poaceae; genus Secale; species Secale cereale. The sequence continues at coordinate 227,282,736 of LR738713.1, read as the reverse complement.
TAATTAAGCTACGACACTCAAACAACATGGCAAAGAGCATGAACATAAACTAGACATAACCTACAGCAAATAAGTCCAAAGGTGCACCCCCAAAGGAGCCACGGATCAATAGCAATAAGCTTGGACATATTGACCTTGACAATAAAATTCTGGCAGCAGAATTTTATTGAAACTTTGGAGCAAAAGTTAAACATGCTACAACCACTTAAATAAACATGTGAGAACATGAATGGAAAGCCAACAATATATACTACAAGGAACAATCAAGATCCACTCCAAAACTATCATAGTTTGTCCTAGAGCAGCAAGCAAACATGACATCGGAACGTTACAGATTTCAGACTTAGTGAAAAACCACTAAGTCCTAAAACAGCAGATTCATCATGGCATCTAAAAGAGCAAGTTTAAGTCACCTTGAAACTAAACATGGCAAGTGGTAAGCACCACATTAAAGTACACATGATGGTGATCCCGAAACATACAAGCATGCATCATGGAGATAAACACTACGATAGCAACGAGCTCAACAAGATGGCATTTCATAACAAGTGAAACAACATCACAGCCACATGGCACTTTGCAACGATGATAAACATGGCAAGAATAAATCTATCATGCAACCTAACACATACAACATATAGAGCATGGCAAGACGAACACGTGGACATGTCATTTGCATCAATCGGATAAACGAGCTAAAAGATATCACATAGCAAAGATGGCATAAAAACATCACATATCAGCAGTTTATCTCGGGATGCACTCTTGCAACAGAAAAATAAGCACCTAGATGATCTCTAACATGCATGACACAAAAAGATAAAATGTAGTGCTAATCACCACGAATGTCTGGACATGCTATTTGCGCGAAACAGACATCCACACAAAAAGATACAGCAGTTGCAAGATAGCATCAGACAGATAAAAAATCCACAGACTTGGTGGTTATTAGGGTGTCAACCTCAGATCTGAAGGGATGGGCCCGTGGAGCTGGATCGGCCCGATCTGGCTCGGGTCCGGCCTGGCGGAGGGCCCAGGCGGTGCGGAGGCGGCGGCGGCCCGTGGTGGGCTGCGCCTGGAGGCGGTGGAGGCGGCCCGCGGACTGGCGATCTGGCGGCCCGGGAGGAAGGCGGCCCGGAGCGGAGGAGCTGGCCTAGTGGGAGGCGGGCCTCGCGGCGGCTTGCGGGCGATGAAAGGCGAGGCCCCGCTCGGGCGTAGCGGAGGAACGGGCCGGCCTGGCGCGTCTGGCTCGGTGGCTGGCGAAGCGGCCTGGCCTTCGGACCCCAAACGGATCGATGGGGCGAGGCGAAGGCGCCTGGCGGCCTGGCTCGCGGAGGAGGGAAGGCCCACGGTGGCGACGGTGAAGTGGTCCAGCCCCGCGGCTGCAGCGGTCGAAGGAGGGAAGGCCGATGCGGGGCTGACGCGGCCCAGGCGATGATGTGGTCCAGGAGGGATCGATCGGGCGGAGGGAGCGAAGGCGTTGACCTGACCCTCGATCGGGCGAGGTAAGAGGGCGGCGGCGGCTGTTTCCTCGATGCTGGCGGCGGCTGGCTCGAGGGGAACTAGCCAAGTGGCTGTTGGTGGCTGGATCTGAGAGGAAAAAGAGGGGGAGAAGTGGGGAAGAAGCTAGGAAGCTAAAAATAGACCTAGGGGTCTATTATATAGCAGTTTTCTAGGGTTAGGGGATTTAGGTGTGTTTGGAGCCCTCCGATCGCGATCCGATGGATCCGATCGCGGGGGAAGTTTAGATGGGCCTAGGAGAGGGTAGTGGGCTGCTGTGGGGGTGTTTCTGGGCCACAAAGTGGAGGCACTTTGGACCCACACGAATAACTGTTGGGATAGCAAACGGAGTCCAAACGCGACGAGATTTGAGAGGCGGGTTGCACACAACAAAACAACAACGCACGACAAGTCTCACGGCACACCGGTAACGTTACACGCACGACAAGTCTCGCGGCACACCGGTAACGTTACACGCCCAAACACCAAAGTAGACCTACGGGACACCACGGACACGTGAGGGAGCTCCGGAACGCGAAACGGACAACGGGAAGGAACGCGTGGAACCGGATGCAACCGACAACACAATTGCAATGCAATGCACATGTCTATATGATATGAATGAATGCCACACACTCACACAACAAAACGACGAAAACCTGAAAGACAAAGAACCCGGAATGGAAATAGATGAAGCCGGAGATATATTATATAGCCAAAAGAGAAAGTATTACATCCGGGGCATTACAAACTCTCCTCTACTACAAAAAGATCTCGTCCTGAGATCTAGGACTGGAAAAAGGAAGGGTACTCGGAACGAAGATGATCTTCTCGTTCCCACGTAGCTTCTCGGTCGGTGTGATGTGACCACTTGACTTTCAAGAATTTGATGCACTTGTTGCGGGTCTTCCGTTCGGTTTCTTCGAGAATAGCAACTGGGTGCTCTCGGTAGGACAGGTCTTGTTGAAGATCAATCTCTTCAAACGGAATCATGCGCTCAGGTGCCTTGAAGCATTTGCGGAGTTGAGACACATGGAACTCATCATGAACATTGGCGAAGTTGGGAGGGAGCTCAAGTTGATAGGCTAGATCGCCTCTTTTGCCAAGAATCTTGAAAGGCCCGACGTATCTAGGAGCAAGCTTTCCTTTGATACCGAATCTTTGGGTGCCTTTCATCGGAGAAACACGGAGATAGACATGATCATCAATGTTGAATGCCAAATCACGATGCTTGCCGTCATAGTAGCTCTTCTGACGCGACTGAGCGGCCTTGAGATTCTCACGTATGACTTTGCACATTTCTTCGGCTTCTGAGATCAAGTCATTGCCAAGAAGTTGACGTTCACCTGTTTCAGACCAGTTGAGAGGGGTATGGCACTTTCTGCCATAGAGGATTTTAAACGGAGCTTTGCCTGCACTTGCTTGAAAGCTGTTGTTGTAAGAGAACTCGGCAAATGGAAGGCAGTCTTCCCATTTCATGCCAAATGATATGACACAGGCTCTGAGCATGTCTTCTAGAATCTGATTCACTCACTCGACTTGACCACTAGTCTGAGGGTGAAAAGCAGTGCTGAACCTGATCTTAGTGCCCATGGCGGACTGAAAGGAGTCCCAGAACCTGGATGTGAACAAACTTCCACGGTCTGAGGATATCACTTGAGGAATACCATGTAAAGACACAATTCTGGAAGTGTACAGCTCTGCCAATTGAGCTGCATTGATTGATTCTTTGACTGGCAGAAAGTGAGCGACTTTGGTAAGCTTGTCGATCACCACGAAGATAGAATCATTTCCTCGCTTGGACATAGGAAAGCCAGTGACGAAGTCCATTTCAATGTGGTCGAACTTCCACTCGGGAATAGGAAGAGGTTGGAGAAGACCGGCTGGACGTTGATGTTCTGCTTTCACTCTTCTGCACACATCACATTCATTCACGAATTGGGCAATCTCCCTTTTCATGCGTGTCCACCAGTAAGACTGCTTGAGGTCTTGGTACATCTTGGAACTGCCAGGATGAATGGAAAGGAGAGAATCATGAGCTTCTTCCATTATGAGCTTCCTGAGATCACCTTTGGGAACAACGAGTATGTCCTCGAAGAACAAGGTATCTCTCTCATCAACACGAAAGCACTTGTATTTTGGAGTGCCCTTTGCAATACCATGTTTCACCTTCTTCACCATGGTATCCCTGAGTTGGGCCTCACGGACCTGATCTTCCAAGGTAGGAGCAACTTGAAGATTTGCAAGAAAACCCTGCGGAACAACTTGGAGGTTGAGTTTCCTGAAAGCTTCACAAAGCTCAGGCTGGTACGGCTTGATAAGAAGGCTGTTGCAATATGCCTTTCTGCTCAAAGCGTCCGCAATCACATTCGCATTGCCAGGAGTGTATTCAATGCTGGGATCATACTCTTGGATCATTTCAACCCAACGAGTCTGGCGGAGGTTCAGATGCGGCTGTGTGAAGATGTACTTCAAGCTCTTGTGATCGGTGAAGATGTCGACCTTTCTGCCCAACAACAGATGTCTCCACGTAATCAGAGCATGTACCACAGCTGCTAGCTCGAGATCATGTGTGGGATAGTTCTTCTCACTTGGCTTGAGCTGCCGAGAAGTGTATGCCACAATTCTCTTGTCTTGCATAAGCACACCACCAAGACCTTGAAGAGAAGCATCACAGAATACTTCATAGGGCTTGGACTCATCTGGAGGAGTCAGAACTGGAGCAGAGACAAGCTTTTCTTTGAGAGTTTTGAATGCCACTTCACACTCTAGAGACCAAAAGTATTTGACATTCTTCTGAAGCAAGTTGGAAAGAGGCTTGGCAATCTTGGAGAAGTTCTCAACGAACCTTCTGCAATAGCTGGCAAGACCCAGAAAACTGCGGAGTTGCTTGACATTCTGAGGAGCTTCCTAGTTGACAATTGCTTCAACTTTCTCGGGATTAACTGCAATACCGTCAGCTGAGATGATATGGCCCAGGTACAAAACCTATCGAGCCAAAACTCGCACTTTGAGAACTTGGCATAGAACTTATGCTCTCGGAGTCGATCAAGAACCAGACGTAAGTGCTTTTCGTGATCTTCTTCATTCTTGGAAAACACCAGAATATCATCCAGATACACAAGCACAAACTCGCCAGTATAGGGGTTGAAGATGTAGTGCATCATCCTCGAAAAGGTAGGAGGAGCATTGGCGAGACCAAAAGACATGACAGTATACTCGTATGAGCCGTAGCTCGTTCTGAAGGCCGTCTTGGGAATGTCTTCCTCACGAATGCGAATTTGGTGATAGCCCATTCGAAGGTCGAGCTTAGAGAACACTTTAGCTCCTTTGAGCTGCTCGAAGAGTTCGTCGATGTTGGGGAGCGGATATTTGTTCTTTATTGTCTTCTTGTTCAATGGCCGGTAATCAACGCATAGACGCTCCGTGCCATCCTTTTTCTTGACAAATAAGACACCACAGCCCCAAGGCGACGTACTAGGCCTAATGAGACCCATACTCTCCTGTTTATCAAGCTGCTTCTTCAATTCCTTCAATTCATCCGGAGAGAGCTTGTACGGACGCCGGCATGCTGGCACAGTACCCGGCTCGAGTTCAATAACAAATTCCACCTGACGGTGTGGAGGCATGCCTGGAAGTTCTTCAGGAAAGACGTCTTGATATTCGTTCACCATCGGAATTTGAGATATGGCATTAATTTCGCCCTTATCATTGAGAGAGAAAAGCCTGATAGTGTTATCCCTGGAGGCAAAGATGATCACATCTTCATCAGGATGAGTCATCTTGACTTCCTTCTGTGCACAATCAATGTGAGCATCGTGCTGAGAAAGCCAATCCATCCCGAGGATGAGGTCAATGTCAGAATTGCCGAGAATCACCGGTTTAGCCAGAAATCGATAATCACCCATGCGAATAGAAACATTCGGAGCAAATATGTTGGAAGTCATGCACTTTCCCGGAGAAATTACTTGCAACCTCTGAGGCAGACTTTGGATGTCAACATTATACTTGGACGCGAATGGTTGAGACATGAAAGAACATGAAGCACCCGAATCAAACAACACTTTAGCAGGAAAAGAGTTAACTGGAAGGTTACCCAAAATGACATCAGAAGAATTCTCCGCTTGCGCTGCACTCATCAGATTGACCCTTGCAGCCTTTGGATCATGCTTGACAATAGCTGAACTCACAGGCGGAGGAGGTGGAAGGCGCTTCCGATTCGGACATCTGTTGGCATAATGACCCTTCTGGCCACACTTGTTGCACACCACTTTTGAGAGAGGACGGAAATGAGAACCACTTGACTTTGAGCCTTGAGACTGAAACTGGTTCTTCGACTTGTTGTTCGGGTTGGGTGGGTGGGAGAAACCACGTCCACCAGAGTTCTTGTAGTTGTTGGAGTTGTTGGAGTTGTTGGAGTTGTTGTATGGAGCTCGAATCACTGGAGGAGGAGGAAGCCAAAATTTCTGTTGCTTCGAGACCATCTGAGACGATGAGGAAGAGTGAACGGCATCTCGAATTCTCTTCTTAGAAGCCTCCATCTTAAGCTGAGCTGCTTCTTGTTTCAAAGCCATGTTATAGAATTTGTCGAATTCATCGGGCTCGAACAAAGTGAGAGCAAGTTGAAGTTCATCTTTGAGACCTCCACGGAACTGGTAGATTTTGCTCTTAGCATCAGGAATGTCTTGCTTAGCATAGCGGGCGAGGTTTTGGAACTTGACATTATACTGATAGTCTGTCATAGAGCCCTGCTTCAGGTTGCGGAATTGCTCACGCATGCCCTCGATGACACTTGTTGGAATATGGTGAGAGCGAAAGTCCTTGCAGAAATTCTCCCAAGAGATCACTTGACCTGGCCTGGAGTCTTTGTACTGCTGCCACCAGTCAGCTGCTTGGTCTTTGAGTTGGAAGGCTGCAAACTTCACATAATCATCTTCCTTCACGTTACTGCACTCAAAATGCTTCTTTATGTCGGTTAACCAATCTTCAGCATCAAGAGGGTCGACACAGTAACTGAAAGCTTTTGGATTATTGGCCAAGAACTGGTTGAGAGTAGCATGGTGCTGCTGGTTGAAGAAGTTGCCTTGATTCCCTGGAACACCCTGATTAGCTTGATTAGCTTGCATCTGCTGCATCATCTGCATCAACAGCTGGGTGTTCTGAGCTGTAGTCTGCATAATCGCTCTCCAAGCCTCAGACGGAGGAGGAGGGGAAGGAGGACGATCTGGGACCTCTTCACCCTCTGGGTTAGCGTTGGGAACCCTTTTCGGAGCCATCCTGAAAGAGATGACCACGAATCAGCAATTGATTGACAAATGGTATAAGCTGAATCAATGGAATGAATTGCAACAAGTCTTCACAATAATCATTCGAACAATAGAACGAATGAAATCATTCGAACAAGAGGAACGAATGAAATTCTCAGTTAAATGATAACATCAATCTTCACGAGATGCCACATAGGGGACAAAAGGTAAAATAAGAAAAACAACAAGGTACAGATGGGAACAAACACAAGATAGGAGCTTCGTTCTAACATATTTGTGCTGAAAGCATATGAACGCGTTACGAAAAGGTTTTGCAATCCCCGGATCAGCATAGCCAAGGACCCTTTAAGATGCAACTCCTGATAGTAACATCGGTCATAAACCACTTCACTCAATGTAGAACCCCGAACTCGCTAACCTGCAATCGTTGGAAGAATGCCTACGATCTACTGGATAAACCCACCTATTAATTTCCGAAAGTTTCCAGTTATGCAATCAGGTGTTGGGGATACACGGGAAGCACCGCGCAATCAACTCTAACCTACATCCAGGTGTATCCATCCTTCAACACATAACCAGTCTTTCTCGGAAACTGTCTACCTCGGACCTTCGAAAAGCATCCACTATAACAAGCTATGGCAATACTCCCGAACTACCTCCCAGTACTGGATGATGTCGGGGTTATCTTGCCACTGGCCGTATAGGAGAGATTTTCGATGTCGGACGTCTTAATTATTTAGTACTGCCGCGATATGCTTGTGACGACAATACCCCGAAGCTCAACTCCCCGGGACACTGCCACAACCCCTAATGTCAGGAGGCATCGAGAACAATATCCTCGTCACAAGAACATCGATACAATCCCACAATACTCGCGAGATTCCTAAAAAAAATTGGTGCAATTTTTGAAAGTAGGAGAGACAAGAGTAGTCGTCAGGAGTCCTCGCCAGAGAGAAAGGAGATGAGAAGCAAAGAAAACCTACTCTCCGATATAATATATAGGACTCAAAACATTTTCAGTGTGTGCCTAGACTCGACCGTCAACGATTCGATCAATCAGTGGGGGCTCGTAGGTCGGAGAAGGCTCCGAATACCAACTTATAATGCCCAGGATGGAACTATACCTCCTACGTGTCGAGGCACGACTTAAAGGCATAAGTCCATCCTAGAATGATCTCAAGTTTGGTAATCTTTGCACATCTCATGTAAAAGAGGGGATTGAAAACATAAAATAGTTGGCTTACACTCGCCACGTCACACAAATACAATACATGTCTCAATCATCATACATTAAAACATCACAGCCCTCTAAGGGTAAAATCCAAATGACAAGATACCAAACATAATTTAAATCCACAGGTCGGATCGAATCCTAGTAGAAGCCTCCACTACTGATCATCAGGATAACGAACATAGTATCGACTATGCTCCTCGTCATACTCCCAGTCAAGCTCGGTGCCATCACCTGGATAGCTCACAACTGGACCTGCATCTGGTGTGGTGAAGTAACTGTGAGCCACAGAGGACTCAGCAATCCCGTTCCCGGGTAACAAGACTATTTAAGCCTTGGGAGAGAATAAGGCTGAAGAAAAGAAAAGTGTCTGCAGCAGCAACTAGCAACTAGCTTACGTGAAAGAGAGCGAGAAGAGAAGCCTCGGTCGAGAAGTGATCACGAAGTGATCCTAGCTACAACACGTCAAACATAACCCCACCGTGCTCAACTCCCGAATCCCTATTCGGAAATAGACAGTCACGGTACACACGCTGGTAGTGTATTAAAACATTGTGTCAAGTTATCTACAACCGGATATTAACAAGCTCCCATCTGCCACATAACCGCGGGCACGGCTTTCGAAAGTTCATAACCCTGCAGGGGTGTTCCAACTTGGCCCATTACAAGCTCACGATCCGCGGAGTTGCAACTCCAAAGTGGGAAGACCCGAGTATTCTCGGAATCCCGTGCTGAAGATACTCCGAACTAAGGTAAGGCTAATCCAGCAAATCCTCCCGGCGTGTCAACACCCTGATAGTAGCCGCGCGTATCTAAGTCTCAGGACACGACCGGATGAGTCATCCTACAGGTGTATGCCAGATACCTCGGGTGCCCCAAGGCGGCCCCGCAGTCTGCTCGTTTCGGACCAACACTCATGTGGAGCACTGGCCCGGGGTTGTTGATTAATAAAGAGGGTTAATTACTCCATATGCAAGTTTAGTTTGTTATTAGGCGAATAGTACCAATGTTGGGACTTGCTGGAAAAGACTTAGCACTTAGCGGTTTATCGAGGGGGTCCCATACACCCCAACCGTGTTAGGAACGCATAATCAAGGAACATAACACCGGTTTATACAGTTCCTAACGGCATGAGTGGAACAAATGACCAAGCAAAAGGCTTAGCCTTCCACCCTTGCCAATATATAGATGATTTCATTTAGCAATTATATAGTGTGATATGACCCAACAAACTTCAACATGAAGCAAGCATCTTCGATCTTCACCTGCAACTAGCAATGCTATAAGAAGGGCTGAGCGAAGCGTACTTAGCCAAGCAACGGTTTGCATAGGTAGGGTGGTTAAACATGGTAATGGTTACAAGTAGGAGGCTGACAGGAAAGACATGGGCATCGAGGCAAAACTATAGAGCGGAACTACTAGCAATAGGCAAAGATAGTAATGTTATCGGGGTTCGGTCATCTTGCCTGAAGTGTAGTCGTTCAGATCGTAAGAAGGGTCGTCGTGCTCAACCTCGTTGGTAACCTCGTGCTCGTACTCGTACTTGGTCTCAGCTTCCGGCTCTAAACAATACAATCACACCAAGCACAAATCAACAAGATGCAATGCGCACTCGAAAATGATGGATGCATGATGGATGCACTAAGGATGCACACGGAGCATGGAAAATAGCACTCAAGCAAAACATCTCAAAACATGATAACAATAAGATATTATGAATCTACACAGAAAATCAATCAAGTTTCATATAAGACTCGCTGAAATCGGAGCTACGAGCTAAAAGTTATGCCCGAAACAAGAAATGAGCGAAAGCTGAAAATTACAGCAACATAGCAACTTCGGAGCACAAAATAATTAAGCTACGGCACTCAAACAACATGGCAAAGAGCATGAACATAAAATAGACATAATCTACAGCAAATAAATCCAAAGGTGCACCCCCAAAGGAGCCACGGATCAATAACAATAAGCTTGGACATATTGACCTTGACAATAAAATTATGGTAGCAGAATTTTATTGAAACTTTGGAGCAAAAGTTAAACATGCTACAGCCACTTAAATAAACATGTGAGAACATGAATGGAAATCCAACAATATATACTACAAGGAACAATCAAGATCCACTCCAAAACTATCATGGTTTGTCCTAGAGCAGCAAGAAAACATGGCATCGGAACGTTACAGATTTCAGACTTACTGAAAAACCACCAAGTCCTAAAACAGCAGATTCATCATGGCATCTAAAATATCAAGTTTAAGTCACCTCTAAACTAAACATGGCAAGTGGTAAGCACCACATCAAAGTACACATGATGGTGATCCCGAAACATACAAGCATGCATCATGGAGATAAACACAACGATAGCAACGAGCTCAACAAGATGGCATTTCATAACAAGTGAAACAACATCACAGCCACATGGCACTTTGCAACGATGATAAACATGGCAAGAATAAATCTATCATGCAACCTAACACATACAACATATAGAGCATGGCAAGACGAACACGTGGACATGTCATTTGCATCAATCGGATAAACGAGCTAAAAGATATCACATAGCAAAGATGGCATAAAAACATCACATATCAGCAGTTTATCTCGGGATGCACTCTTGCAACAGAAAAATAAGCACCTAGATGATCTCTAACATGCATGACACAAAAAGATAAAACGTAGTGCTAATCACCACGAACGTCTGGACATGCTATTTGCGCGAAACGGACATCCACACAAAAAGATATAGCAGTTGCAAGATAGCATCAGACAGATAAGCAATCCACAGACTTAGTGGTTATTAGGGTGTCAACCTCAGATCTGAAGAGATGGGCCCGTGGAGCTGGATCGGCCCGATCTGGCTCGGGTCCGGCCTGGCGGAGGGCCCAGGCGGTGCGGAGGCGGCGGCGGCCCGCGGTGGGCTGCGCCTGGAGGCGGTGGAGGCGGCCCGCGGACTGGCGATCTGGCGGCCCGGGAGGAAGGCGGCCCGGAGCGGAGGAGCTGGCCTGGTGGGAGGCGGGCCTCGCGGCGGCTTGCGGGCGATGGAAGGCGAGGCCCCGCTCGGGCGTAGCGGAGGAACGGGCCGGCCTGGCGCGCCTGGCTCGGTGGCTGGCGAAGCGGCCTGGCCTTCGGACCCCAGACGGATCGGCGGGGCGAGGCGAAGGCGCCTGGCGGCCTGGCTCGCGGAGGAGGGAAGGCCCACGGTGGCGACGGTGAAGTGGTCCAGCCCCGCGGCTGGAGCGGTCGAAGGAGGGAAGGCCGATGCGGGGCTGACGCGGCCCAGGCGATGATGTGGTCCAGGAGGGATCGATCGGGCAGAGGGAGCGAAGGCGTTGACCTGGCCCTCGATCGGGCGAGGTAAGAGGGTGGCGGCGGCTGTTTCCTCGATGCTGGCGGTGGCTGGCTCGAGGGGAACTAGCCAAGTGGCTGTTGGTGGCTGGATCTGAGAGGAAAAAGAGGGGGAGAAGTGGGGAAGAAGGTAGGATGCTAAAAATAGACCTAGGGGTATATTATATAGCAGTTTTCTAGGGTTAGGGGATTTAGGTGTGTTTGGAGCCCTCCGATCGCGATCCGACGGATCCGATCGCGGGGGAAGTTTAGATGGGCCTAGGAGAGGGTAATGGGCTGCTGTGGGGGTGTTTCTGGGCCACAAAGTGGAGGCACTTTGGACCCACATGAATAACTGTTGGGATAGCAAACGGAGTCCAAACGCGACGAGATTTGAGAGGCGGGTTGCACACAACAAAACAACAACGCACGACAAGTCTCGCGTCACACCGGTAACGTTACACGCCCAAACACCAAAGTAGGCCTACGGGACACCACGGACACGTGAGGGAGCTCCGGAACGCGAAACGGACAACGGGAAGGAACGCGTGGAATCGGATGCAACCGACAACACAATTGCAATGCAATGCATATGTCTATATGATATGAATGAATGCCACACACTCACACAACAAAACGACGAAAACCCGAAAGACAAAGAACCCGGAATGGAAATAGATGAAGCCGGAGATATATTATATACCCAAAAGGGAAAGTATTACATCCGGGGCATTACAGCTGCCCCCAGGGAGGTCTTGTCGTCGTCCGACTTGCGAGGCTTGACCCCTCGCAAGGGTCTTGATTTGTGGTTGTTGGAGCTGGGCCGTACCAGGCCACTGATGGAGCGACGCCATGGGCCGCAGGTAGGCAGGTCTGGGTATCCCCGTTCGCAGGACGCCGACAATAGCCCCCGGGCCCAAGACGCGCTCGAACTTGGCTTCAAGGCGAAGCTAAGGGGCAAGTGCGGAGTGCCGCGGGCCCCAATCGCCTGCGGCCTTGATCAACGCGTGGCAACTAATTGGGTGTGGGCGTCTCCGCTTCCCCACGCTGCCTCGGTAACTGTCCGACTTGATGAGACCCTGCTTGAGCCTGTGGACGTAGAGCGTTGCGTAGCTGCTGCCGAAGCCATGAAGGACCAGGTGGATGCCCTGCTGGAGAAGTTCCTCGCCATCGATCCTGCGCCCCATGCTGGTGACGGCAATAGCGGCCGATGGTGATGCCGACGTCGAGGGGGTGCTCCTTGCAGGCGACGGCGATGCCCAAGGATGAAGAGGAGACTTGCCGGCAGCGCTTTCCTCCACTTTTATTTCCTGCAACATGCATCATGCCCCATGGATGCGTTAAAACTTATGCTTTGGTATTCGAAGAACAGTGTGTTTTGTAATAATTACTAGGATTTTGCCATTTCCTTCCCGCTTGCTTTAGTGTTCTGCGTTGGCAAAGCACGGCCCAGCGCATACCTCAGCCGCCACTGGCTCGTCTAGATCGCCGGGACGAGGCCAGGGGGTGAGGGGCTACATGACTAGTTAGGCTCCTGAGTCGCAATGCTCGGGAGTCCTCCTTGATATACAAACAGACCTCGGGAAGGGAATGCGAAACTAGGCCTTAGTGTTCTGCATCGTCAGAGCCTAGCCCCGCGCATACCTCAGACGCCGATGTCTCGTCCGGATCACCAGGACGAGGCCAAGGGGTGAGGGGCTAGGTGAAAAGTTAGGCTCTTGAGTAGCGCTGCTCAGAAGTCCTCCTTTACGTACAAACAGACTTCCATACCTGTCCTGGCAGGGGCGTATGCCAGGCGTGACCTGAGCGTAGCCCCCTGTCGGGACCCCTATCCTAAGTCACATCGGTCTAGCATGTAACACATCATATCACATTGCGACCTCACGCACGGTATCCTCACGGGTGCCACCTTACCTGGCTCGAGACCGTTTGCGCATTTTGGCTCACATATATGATGGTGTCGCTAGCATCCATATGACAGAGAACCCGGGCCGACATGACTAGTTATAAACCAAAATTGCGCTAAATTACAGGGACAGCATACATGACCCAACAATGCACGTGTTGGTCAGCAGTGAGTGTTGTCGAGCTGTAGCAAGCTAACAGGACTCCGGTATACACCGTGTGACATTTCCCCAGAGGGGGCAGACACAGGAGCAAGGAAGGACACATGCCAGTCAATCCATCTGTTCTGGAGCAGTAGCAAGCTACCAAGGCTCAGTGGAAGCACTAGGAGGCATTTCCCCATAAGATAGGCTACCAAGGGTAAACAACTAGGTGTCGAATCCCACACATACCAAGCATTTTAATAACATACACACAATATGCTCGATATGTGCAAATACAACATGGCATCACAACAAAACTCTATGAATCAAAGTATTTATTCATTAGGCTCCGAGGAGCCAGATATTACAAGCATGGGTCTCATGACCCAACATACACAGCATACAAGCAACGGAAGCATAACATCTTTGGGTACATACAACTACAAACGAAAAAGGCCGTGAAGCCTGACTATCTACTAGACCCTCCCAAGGGTACAAGATCATAGCTGAGGTAACAAGCTAAACATCGAAGTCCACGCGGAACCACTACTGAGACTTAAGTCTCTCTGCAAAAACATAAAGTTAGCAAATGTCGGGACCCCGATCCTAAGTCACACAGGTCTAGCCTGTAACACATCATATCACTTTGCGGCCTCACGCACGGTATCCCCACGGGTGACACCATACCTGGCCCGGGACCGTTTGCGCATTTTGGCACACGTATATGATAGTGTCGCTAGCATCCATATGACAGAGAACCCGGGCCGACATGACTAGTTATAAACCAAAAGTGGCGCAAAATTACAGAGACAGACATACATGACCCAGCAACGAACGTGTCGGTCATCAACGTATGAACCCAAGTCGTAGCAAGCTACAAGGACTTAAAGGAACAACGCGTGACATTTCCCCTAAGGGACAGACACAAGAACGAAGAAGGACACATGCCGGCCAGCCTAAGTGTTCTAGAGCAGTAGCAAGCTACCAAGGCTGAGTGGAAGCACTAGGAGACATTTCCCTGTAAGATAGGCTACCAAGGATAAAGAACTAGGTGTCGGATCCCACACATAGCAATACACATTACACGTACGCATAACATGCAAGTATGTGCTGTACAACATGGCATCACAACATAACTCAACAACTCATATAGATAAGGCCCAGAAGAGACATCATAGCATTTATTACAAACAGGGGTCACATGACCCAACATACAGAGCATACCGGCAACGGAAGCATAACATGTCTGAGTACAGACAACTACAGATGAAAAAGGCTGAGAAGCCTGACTATCTACAAGACCCTCCCAAGGGCACAAGATCGTAGCTGAGGTAACAAGCTAAACGTCGAAGTCCACGTGGAACCACTAGCGAGACTGAAGTCTCTCTGCAAAAACATAAATTAAGCAAACATGAGTACAAAGGTACTCAGCAAGACTTACATCAGAACTAACTACATATGCATCAGTATCAACAAAGGGGTGGTGGAGTTTGACTGCAACAAGCCAGCTTTGACTCAGTGGCTATCCTGAACTATGACTGCAAGTAACTCTTTTGAGGTGGCGCACACGAGTCCACATATTCACCAATCAATACACCACTATGGACCCGCTCCCGTCTACCTACGAGAACGCCATCCATAGCACTCACACTTGTCTTGAGTATTTTATAGTATCCACTTTCACTTGTCTATGTACCACGTAAGCATCCAAGAAGTCCATATCATCGGACCCGGCTATTCGAATAGATAATGTTAACCCTGTAGGGGTGTACTTCTTCACACACGCTCTCGCAACTTAACGCCATGTACACGTCGTGTAACTCGGAAACCTTCAAGCGGAAGCCTGGCGAGGGTGTCGGCCACGACCTGACTAACCACACAAGACTCTAGTCCGGGTTTATCGCCTATTCGGGTTCCATCCGTGGGGAGATCCGGCCGGGGTGTCGCTCACGGCCCCAAACGATGTGTACAGGGTTCCCAAGCCCACCATCCGGGTGCCACTTGGTACACCGGGCCTGTAATGCCCCGGATGTAATACCTTCCCTTTTGGGCATATATAATATCTCTGGCTTCATCTATTCCTTTTCGGGTTCTTCGTCTTTTGGGTTTTCGCCGTTTTGTTGTGTGCGTGTGTGGAATTCATTCATATCATGTAAGTCATGAGCATTGCATCGCATTTGTGTTGTCATTTGCATCCGGTTCCACGCGTTCCTTCCCGTTGTCCGTTTCGCGTTCCGGAGCTCACTCACGTGTCCGTGGCGTCCTCGTGGCCTACTTTGGTGTTTTGCTGTGTTACGTTACCGGCTTGGCGTGAGACTTGTCGTGTGTTGTTGTTTTGGTATGTATAACCCGCCTGTCAAATCTCGTCGCGTTTGGAGTCCGTTTTCTACCCCAACAGTTATTCTCGTGGGCTCAAAGTGCCTCCACTTTGAGGCCCAAGACACCCCTCCAACAGCCCACCAAACCAGCCCAAACCCCTCCCTTCATCTAGGCCATCCAATTCTAATAGCGTGACCGAAAACCACACTTCATTTGGACAACCCTAGCTCCTTGTGCCTATATATTTGTCCACCTTCCTCAAATTTTGCCCCAAAACAAGGAAACCCTAGCCCCCATCTTCTTCTTCCTCCAGCCACCGCCACCTCGCCGGAGACTTCGCCGGAATCTCGCCGGAATCTTCTTCACCGCCACCTCCTCATCACCGCCGGCCGGACCTTCTCCACCGCCGCCTCCTCGCCATCACCGCCGGCCGAGGGCCCCGCCTCCTACCTTACCCCGTCGCCAGCCGCCGCCACTCCCGACGGTCGCGTCGATCTCATCGGGCGCCCCAGGCTCGAGGAGCCAAGCCGCCGCCGCCGCGTTGCCTAGATCGGATCGATCCTGATCGGGTCAACGCCAGGCCGCGAGCGCTCCCAGCCGGCGCCTTCGGTCGCAGCCCAGACGCCGCTCGCCTCCGCGAGGCCCAGCGGCCTCGTTCCCCCGCCGGCCCGAGGACCCCTCCTGGGCCCCGAGGCTCTAGCCTCCCAAGCCGGCCCGCGCCAGTCGCCTCCTCCCGTCGCGAGCAGATCCGCCCGCCTGGGCCGGCGAAGCGCCTCCTCGGCCCAGCCGCCATCTTCCGCCAGGCCGCGCCGCCTCCTCCTTCGCGGGCCGCGCCGCCCCAGGGCCCAGCAACTCCACCGCCGCCCCGAGGCCGAAGCCCACTCCGCCGAGCCAGGCCGCCTCTCCAACCGATCCACACCGCCGCAGATCCGGCCCGCTCCTTTCCAGATTTGAGAGGTTGACCTCTAGATCCACTTAGTCCCTGTGTTATTTTTGTGTGCTGATGCTATCTTGTTATGATGATATCTTTTTGTGTGGTGCTCCGATTTGAGTGAATGAGGTGTCCAGACGTTCGTGGAGACATGTACTACATTTTGTTCCATTGTGACATGCCTATTTGAGTTCATCTAGGTGTTTAAAAATCTGTTGCAAGAGTGTATATTGCTGTAAACTGCTTTTAGTGTTGTTTTTCATGCCATCTTTGCATAGTGATAACTTGGTGCTCGTTTATCCGAATGATGCAAATGACATGTCCACGTGTTCGTCTTGTCATGCTCTACATGTTGAATGCTTAGGTTTGCATGATAGAATTAATCTTGCCATGTTTATCTCCTTTGCAAAGTGCCATGTGGCTGTTATGTGTTTAGCTTGTTATGAAATGCCAACTTGAGGAGCTCATTGCTATCGTTGTGTCTATCTCCATAATGCATGCTTAGGTGTTTTGGAATCACCATCATATGTATTTTGATGTTGTGCTTACCACTTGCCATATTTAGTTTTGAGGTGACTTAAACTTGCTCTCAAAGATGCCATGATGAAACTGCTGTTTTAACACTTAGTGAAATTTCACTAAGTCTGGAATCTGTAATTTCCAGATGCCATGTTTGCTTGTTGTTCTAGGCCAATGCATGATAGTTTTGGGTTGACTCGTGATGATTCCTTGTAGTATATATTGTTGGCTATCCATTAATGCTCTCACATGCTTATTTGAGTGGCTGTAGCATATTTAACTTTTGCTCCAAAGTTGCAATAAAATACTACTGTCAGGATTTTGTTGTCAAGTTCATTATGTCATAGATTGTTGCTATTGATCCGTGGCTCCTTTGGGGGTGCACCAATGGACTTATTTGCTGTAGGATATGTCTAGTTTATGTTCATACTCTTTGCCATGATGTTTGAGTGCTGTAGCTCATTTATCTAGTGCTCCGAAGTTGCTATGTTGCTGTAATTTTCAGCTTTCGCATGTTTATTGTTTTGTGTGTAACTTTTAGCCCGTAGCTCCGATTGCAGCAAGTCCTATATGAAACTTGGTTGATTTTTCATGTAGATTCATAATATCTTATTGTAATCATGTTTTGAAGTATTTTGCTTGAGTGCAATTTTTCCATGCTCCTTGTGCTCCCATAGTGCATCAGTCATGCATCCATCATCGTTGTATGCGCATTGCATCTTGTTGATTCGTGCCTTGTGTGGTTGTGTTGATTAGAGCCGGAAGCTGAGGCCGAGTACGAGTACGAGCACGAGGTTACTACCGAGCTTGAGAACGAGGACCCCTCTTACGATCCTAACGACAACTCTTCAGGCAAGATGACCGAACCCGGATACCATTACTATTTTTGCCTATTGCTAGAAGTCTCGATCTATAGTTTTGCCTCGATGCCCATGTCTTTCATGTCAGCCTCCTACTTGTAACCATAATCATGTCTAACCACCCTACCTATGCAAACCCTTGATTGGCTATACGTAGGCTTCGCTCAGCCCTCTTATAGCATTGTTAGTTGTAGGTGAAGTTTGAAGATGCTTGCTTCATGTTGAAGTTTTATTGGGTTATATCACACTATATAAATGCTTAAAATGAAATCATCTATATATTGTCAATGGGTGGAAGGCTAAGCCGTTTGCTTGGTGATTTGTTCCACTCATGCCGCTAGGAACCGTATAAACCGGTGTTATGTTCCTTGATTATGCGTTCCTCACACGGTTGGGGTTTATGGGGCCCCCTCAATAAACCGCTAAGTGCTAAGTCTTTTCCAGCAAGTCCCAACATTGGTACTATTTGCCTAATAACTAAATAACTTGCATAGGGAGTAATTAATCCTCTTTCTTAATCAACAACCCCGGGCCAGTGCTCCACATGAGTGTTGGTCCGAACTGGGGATCCTGCGGGGCCGCCTTGGGGAAACCCGAGGTATCTGGCATACACCTGTAGCATCACCCATCCGGTCGTGTCCTGAGACTAGATACGCGCGGCTACTATCAGGGTGTCGACACGCCGGGAGGATTTGCTGGATTAGCCTTACCTTAGTTCGGAGTATCTTGAGCACGGGATTCCGAGAATACTCGGGTCCTCCCACCTTTGGAGTTGCGACTCCGCGGATCGTGGGCTTGTCATGGGCCAAGTTGGAACACCCCTGCAGGGTTTTGAACTTTCAAAAGCCGTGCCCGCGGTTATGTGGCAGATGGGAGCTTGTTAATATCTGGTTGTAGAAAACTTGACACCTTGTTCCAATACACTACCAGCGTGTGTACCGTGACTGTTATTTTCCGAAAGGGGTTTCGGGAGATGAACACGGTGGGGTTATGCTTGACTTGATTAGTTTAGGATCACTTAGTGATCATATCTCGAACGAGGCACCTTCTCTTCTCGCTCTCGTTTACGTAAGCTAGGCTAGTGTTGCTGCAACCACTTTCTTATTCTTTCTTCAGCCTTGTTCCACACTCAAGGCTTAGATAGTCTTGTTACCCGGGAACGGGATTGCTGAGTCCTCTGTGGCTCACAGTTACTTCACCACACCAGATGCAGGTCCGATGGTAAGCTATCCAGGTGATGGCACCGAGCTAGACTGGGAGTACGATGAGGAGCGTAGCCGTTACTTTGTTTGTTATCCTAATGATCAGTAGTGGTACTTCTACTAGGATTCGATCCGAGCTGTGGATTTAAGTTATGTTTGGTATCTTGTTATTTGGATTTTACCCTTAGATGGGCTGTGATGTTTTATTGAATGATGAATTGGACATGTAATGTATTTGTGTGACGTGGCGAGTGTAAGCCAACTATTTTATGTTTTCCATCCCCATCTTTTACATGAGTTGTGCAAAGATACCAAACTTGCGATCATTCCAGCATGGGGTTATGTCTCTAAGTCGTGCCTCGACACGTAGGAGATATAGTCCCATCCTGGGCATTACAAGTTGGTATTCAGAGCCTTCTCCGACCTAGAAGCCCCCACTGATTGATCGAATCGTTGATGGTCGAGTCTAGGCACACACTGAAAATATTTTGAGTCCTATATTATATCGGAGAGTAGGATTTCTTTGCTTCTCATCCCCTTTCTCTCTGGTGAGGACTCCTGACGTCTACTCTTGCCTCTTCTACTTTCAAAAATTGCACCAAATTGTTTTTTAGGAATCTCGCGAGTATTGTGGGATTGTTTCGATGTTCTTGTGATGAGAATATTGTTCTCAATGCCTCCTGACATTAGGGGTTGTGGCAGTGTCCCGGGGAGTTGAGCTTCGGGGTATTGTCGTCACAAGCATATCGCGGTAGTACTAAATACTTAAGACGGCCGACATCGGAAATCTCCCCTATACGGTTAGTGGCAAGATAACCCCGACATCACCCAGTACTGGGGAGGTAGTTTGGGAGTATTGCCATAGCTTGGTATAGTGGATGCTTTTCGAAGGTCCGAGGTAGACTGTTTCCGAGAAAGACTGGTTATGTGTTGAAGGATGGATTAAGCTGGATGTAGGTTTAGAGTTGATTGCGCGGTGCTTCCCCTGTATCCCCAACACCTGATTGCATAACTGGAAACTTTCGGACATTAATAGGTGGGTTTATCCAGTAGATCGTAGGCATTCTTCCAACGAATGCAGGTTAGCGAGTTCGGGGTTCTACATTGAGTGAAGTGGTTTTATGACCGATGTTCCGATCGGGAGTTGCATCTTAAAGGGTCCTTGGCTATGCTGATCCGGGGATTGCAAAACCCTTTCGTAACGCGTTCATAAGCTTTCAGCACAAAGATGTTAGAACGAAGCTCCTATCTTGTGTTTGTTTCCGTCTGTAACTTGTTGTTTTTCTTATTTACCTTTTGTCCCCTATGTGGCTTCTCGTGAAGATTGATGTTATCATTTAACTGAGAATTTCATTCGTTCCTCTTGTTCGAATGATTATTGTGAAGACTATGTTGCATTTCAATTCGTTGTTTCAGCTTATACCTTCTTTCAATCAATTGCTGATTCGTGGTCATCTCTTTCAGGATGGCTCCGAAACGAGTTCCCAACGCTAACCCAGAGGGTGAAGAGGTCCCAGATCGTCCTCCTTCCCCTCCTCCTCCGTCTGAGGTTTGGAGAGCGATTATGCAGACTACAAATCAAAACACCCAGATGTTGATGCAGATGATGCATCAGATGCAAGCTAATCAAGCTAATCAGGGTGTTCCAGAGAATCAAGGCAACTTCTTCAACCAACAGCACCATGCTACTCTCAACCAGTTCTTGGCCAATAATCCAAAAGCTTTCAGTTACTGTGTCGACCCTCTTGATGCTGAAGATTGGTTAACCGATATTAAGAAGCATTTTGAGTGCAGTAACGTAAGGGAAGAGGACTATGTGAAGTTTGCAGCCTTCCAACTCAAAGACCAAGCAGCTGACTGGTGGAAGCAGTACAAAGACTCCAGGCCAGGTCGTGTGATCTCTTGGGAGGATTTCTGCAAGGATTTTCGCTCTCACCACATTCCAACAAGTGTCATCGAGGGTATGCATGAGCAATTCCGCAACCTGAAGCAAGGCTCTATGACTGTCTACCAGTATAATTTCAAGTTCCAAAACCTCG
Source organism: Secale cereale (assembly GCA_902687465.1). Taxonomy (NCBI): domain Eukaryota; kingdom Viridiplantae; phylum Streptophyta; class Magnoliopsida; order Poales; family Poaceae; genus Secale; species Secale cereale. Next base: position 227,261,494 of record LR738713.1, on the reverse strand, counting down.
CCCGCTATGCTAAGCAAGACATTCCTGATGCCAAGAGCAAAATCTATCAGTTTCGTGGTGGTCTGAAAGATGAACTTCAACTTGCTCTCACCTTGTTCGAGCCCGATGAGTTCGACAAATTCTATAACATGGCGCTTAAGCAAGAGGCAGCCCAGCTCAAGATGGAGGCTTCCAAAAAAAGGATTCGAGATGCCGTTCACTCCTCCTCATCTTCTCAAGTCGTCGCGAAGCAACAGAAATTTTGGCTTCCTCCTCCTCCAGTGATTCGAGCTCCTTACAACAACTCCAACAGCAACAAGAACTCTAGTGGCCGTGGTTTCTCCCACCCACCCAACCCGAGCAACCAGTCGAAGAATTAGTTTCAGTCTCAAGGTTCCAAGTCAAGTGGTTCTCATTTCCGTCCTCTCTCAGAAGTGGTGTGCAACAAGTGTGGCAAGAAGGGTCACTATGCCAACAAGTGCCCCAACCCGAAGCGTCTTCCACCTCCTCCACCTGTCAGTTCGGCTATTGTCAGGCATGATCCAAAGGCAGCAAGGGTAAATCTGATGAATGCAGCGCAAGCGGAGAATTCTTCTGATGTGATTTTGGGTAACCTTCCAGTTAACTCTATCCCTGCTAAAGTTTTGTTTGATTCGGGTGCTACATGCTCTTTCATGTCTCAACCATTCGCATCCAAGCATAATGTTGACATCAAAAGTCTGCCAAGGGAGTTATCTGTTATTTCTCCGGGGAGACGAATGCATTCCAGTATATATGCTCCGGATGTTTCTATTCGCATGGGTGATTATCGCTTTCTGGCTAAACCAGTGGTTCTTGGTAATTCCGACATTGACCTCATCCTCGGGATGGACTGGCTTTCTCAGCATGATGCTCACATTGATTGTGCACAGAAGGAAGTCAAGATGACTCATCCTGATGAAGATGTGATTATCTTTGCCTCCAGAGATAACACTATCAGGCTTTTCTCTCTCAATGATAAGGGCGAAGTTAATGCCATATCTCAAATTCCGGTGGTAAACGAATACCAAGACGTCTTTCCTGAAGAAATTCCAGGCATGCCTCCACACCGTAAGGTGGAATTCGTCATTGAACTCGAGCCGGGTACTGAGCTAGCATGCCGGCGTCCGTACAAGCTCTCTCCTGAAGAATTGAAGGAATTGAAGAAGCAGCTTGATGAACAAGAGCGTATGTGTCTCATCAGGCCAAGTACGTCTCCTTGGGGCTGTGGTGTCTTATTTGTCAAGAATAAGGATGGCACGGAGCGCCTCTGCGTCGATTACCGGCCACTGAACAAGAAGACAATAAAGAACAAGTATCCGCTCCCCAACATCAACGAACTGTTCAAGCAGCTCAAAGGGGCTAAAGTGTTCTCTAAGCTCGACCTCCGAATGGGCTATCACCAAATTCGCATTCGCGAGGAAGACATCCCCAAGACTGCCTTCAGAACGAGCTACGGCTCATATGAGTATACAGTCATGTCCTTTGGTCTCGCCAATGCTCCTCCTACCTTCTCGAGAATGATGCACTACATCTTCAACCCCTACACCGGCGAGTTTGTGCTTGTGTATCTGGATGATATTCTGGTATTTTCCAAGAATGAAGAAGATCACGAAAAGCACTTACGTCTGGTTCTTGACCGACTCCGTGAGCACAAGTTCTATGCAAAATTCTCCAAGTGCGAATTTTGGCTCGATAAGGTCTTGTATCTGGGCCATATCATCTCCGCTGACGGTATTGCGGTAAACCCCGAGAAAGTTGAAGCAATTGTCAACTGGGAAGCTCCTCAGAACGTTAAGCAACTCCGAAGCTTTCTTGGTCTTGCCAGCTATTGCAGAAGATTCGTTGAGAACTTCTCCAAGATTGCCAAGCCTCTTTCAAACTTGCTGCAGAAGAATGTCAAATACTTTTGGTCTCCAGAGTGTGAAGTGGCATTCAGAACTCTCAAAGAAAACCTCGTCTCTGCTCCAGTTCTTACTCCTCCAGATGAATCCAAGCCCTACGAAGTATTCTGTGATGCTTCTCTTCAAGGACTTGGTGGTGTGCTTATGCAAGACAAGAGAATTGTGGCATACACTTCTCGTCAGCTGAAGCCAAGTGAGAAGAACTATCCCACGCATGATCTTGAACTAGCGGCTGTGGTACATGCTTTGATTACGTGGAGACACCTGCTGCTGGGCAGAAAAGTCGATATCTTCACTGATCACAAGAGCTTGAAGTACATCTTCACACAGCCGAATCTGAACCTCCGCCAGACTTGTTGGGTTGAAATGATCCAAGAGTATGATCCCATCATTGAATACACTCCTGGCAAGGCGAATGTGATTGCAGATGCTTTGAGCAGAAAGGCATATTGCAACAGCCTTCTTATCAAGCCGTTCCAGCCTGAGCTTTGTGAAGCATTCAGGAAACTCAACCTCCAAGTTGTTCCGCAAGGTTTTCTTGCAAATCTTCAAGTTGCTCCTACCTTGGAAGATCAGGTCCGTGAGGCCCAACTCAGTGATGCCATGGTGCAGAAGGTGAAACATGGTATTGCAAAGGGCGATACGAAATACAAGTGCTATCGCGTTGATGAGAGAGATACCTTGTTCTTTGAGGACAGACTCGTGGTTCTGAAAGGTGATCTCAGGAAGCTCATAATGGAAGAAGCACATGATTCTCTCCTTTCCATTCATCCTGGCAGTTCCAAGATGTATCAAGATCTCAAGCAATCTTACTGGTGGACACGCATGAAAAGGGAGATTGCCCAATTCGTGAATGAATGTTATGTCTGCAGAAGAGTGAAGGCAGAGCATCAACGTCCAGCGGGTCTTCTCCAACCTCTTCATATTCCCGAGTGGAAATTCGACCACATTGAAATGGATTTCGTCACTGGCTTTCCTAAGTCCAAGAGAGGGAATGATTCTATCTTCGTGGTGATTGACAAGCTTACCAAAGTCGCTCACTTCCTTCCAGTCAAAGAATCCATCAATGCAGCTCAATTGGCAGAGTTGTACACTTCAAGAATTGTGTCCTTACATGGCATTCCTCAAGTCATCTCCTCAGACCGTGGAAGTTTGTTCACATCCAAGTTTTGGGACTCCTTTCAGTCCGCCATGGGCACTAAGATTCGTTTCAGCACTGCTTTTCACCCTTAGACTAGTGGTCAAGTCGAGAGAGTGAATCAAATTCTAGGAGACATGCTCAGAGCCTGTGTCATATCTTTTGGCATGAAATGGGAAGATTGCCTTCCATTTGCCGAGTTCTCTTATAACAACAGCTACCAAGCAAGTGCCGGCAAAGCTCCGTTTGAAATCCTCTATGGCAGAAAGTGCCGTACCCCTCTCAACTGGTCCGAGACAGGCGAACGTCAACTTCTTGGCAATGACTTGATCTCAGAAGCCGAAGAAATGTGAAAAGTCATACGTGAGAATCTCAAGGCCGCTCAGTCGCGTCAGAAGAGCTACTATGACGGCAAGCATCGTGATTTGGCTTTCAACATTGGTGATCATGTCTATCTCCGTGTTTCTCCGATGAAAGGCACCCAAAGATTCGGTATCAAAGGAAAGCTTGCTCCTAGATACGTCGGGCCTTTCAAGATCCTTGGCAAAAGAGGCAATCTAGCCTATCAACTTGAGCTCCCTTCCAACTTCGCTAATGTTCATGATGTGTTTCATGTGTCTCAACTCCGCAAGTGCTTCAAGACTCCTGAACGCATGATTCCGTTTGAAGAGATTGATCTTCAACAAGATTTGTCCTACCGAGAGCATCCCGTTGCTATTCTCGAAGAAACCGAGCGCAAGACCCGCAACGAGTCCATCAAATTCTTGAAAGTCAAGTGGTAACACCATACCGACCGAGAAGCTACGTGGGAACGAGAAGATCATCTTCGTTCCGAGTACCCTTCCTTTTTCCAGTCCTAGATCTCGAGACGAGATCTTTTTGTAGTAGAGGAGAGTTTGTAATGCCCCGGATGTAATACTTTCCCTTTTGGGCATATATAATATCTCTGGCTTCATCTATTCCTTTTCGGGTTCTTCATCTTTTGGGTTTTCGCCGTTTTGTTCTGTGTGTGTGTGGCATTCATTCATATCATGTAAGTCATGAGCATTGCATCGCATTTGTGTTGTCGTTTGCATCCGGTTCCACGCGTTCCTTCCCGTTGTCCGTTTCGCGTTCCGGAGCTCACTCACATGTCTGTGGCGTCCCCGTGGCCTACTTTGGTGTTTGGACGTGTTACGTTACCGGTTTGGCGCGAGACTTATCGTGTGTTGTTGTTTTGGTATGTGTAACCCGCCTGTCAAATCTCGTCGCGTTTGGAGTATGTTTGCTACCCCAACAGTTATTCTCGTGGGCTCAAAGTGCCTCCACTTTGAGGCCTAAGACACCCCTCCAACAGCCCACCAAACCAGCCCAAACCCCTCCCTTCATCTAGGCCATCCAATTCTAATCGCGTGGCCGAAAAGCACACCTCATTTGGACAACCCTAGCTCCTTGTGCCTATATATTTTTCCACCTTCCTCAAATTTTGCCCCAAAACAAGGAAACCCTAGCCCCCATCTTCTTCTTCCTCCAGCCACCGCCACCTCGCCGGAGACTTCGCCGGAATCTCGCCGGAATCTTCTTCACCGCCACCTCCTCATCACCGCCGGCCGGACCTTCTCCGTCGCCGCCTCCTCGCCATCACCGCCGCCCGAGGGCCCCGCCTCCTACCTTACCCCGTCGCCAGCCGCCGCCACTCCCGACGGTCCCGTCGATCTCATCGGGCACCCCAGGCTCGAAGAGCCAAGCCGCCGCCACCGCATCGCCTGGATCGGATCGATCCCGATCGGGTCAACGCCTGGCCGCGAGCGCTCCCAGCCAGCGCCTTCGGTCGCAGCCCAGACGCCGCTCGCCTCCGCGAGGCCCAGCGGCCTCGTTCCCCCGGCGGCCCGAGGACCCCTCCTGGGCCCCGAGGCTCTAGCCTCCCAAGCCGGCCCGCGCCATTCGCCTCCTCCCGTCGCGAGCAGATCCGCCCGCCTGGGCCGGCGAAGCGCCTCCTCGGCCCAGCCGCCATCTTCCGCCAGGCCGCGCCGCCTCCTCCTTCGCGGGCCGCGCCGCCCTAGGGCCCAGCAGCTCCACCGCCGCCCCGAGGCCGAAGCCCACTCCGCCGAGCCGGGCCGCCTCTCCAGCCGATCCACACCGCCGCAGATCCGGCCCGCTCCTTTCCAGATCTGAGAGGTTGACCTCTAGATCCACTTAGTCCGTGTGTTATTTTTGTGTGTTGATGCTATCTTGTTATGATGATATCTTTTTGTGTGGTGCTCCGATTTGAGTGAATGAGGTGTCCAGACGTTCGTGGAGACATGTACTACATTTTGTTCCATTGTGCCGTGCCTATTTGAGTTCATCTAGGTGTTTAAAAATCTGTTGCAAGAGTGTATATTGCTGTAAACTTCTGTTAGTGTTGTTTTTCATGCCATCTTTGCATAGTGATAACTTGGTGCTCGTTTATCCGAATGATGCAAATGACATGTCCACGTGTTCGTCTTGTCATGCTCTACATGTTGAATGCTTAGGTTTACATGATAGAATTAATCTTGCCATGTTTATCTCCTTTGCAAAGTGCCATGTGGCTGTTATGTGTTTAGCTTGTTATGAAATGCCAACTTGAGGAGCTCATTGCTATCGTTGTGTTTATCTCCATAATGCATGCTTAGGTGTTTTGGAATCACCATCATATGGATTTTGATGTGGTGCTTACCACTTGCCATGTTTAGTTGTGAGGTGACTTAAAATTGCTCTCAAAGATGCCATGATGAAACTGCTGTTTTAACACTTAGTGAAATTTCACTAAGTCTGGAATCTGTAATTTCCAGATGCCATGTTTGCTTGTTGTTCTAGGCCAATGCATGATAGTTTTGGGTTGAATCTTGATGATTCCTTGTAGTATATATTGTTGGCTATCCATTCATGCTCTCACATGCTTATTTGAGTGGATGTAGCATATTTAACTTTTGCTCCAAAGTTCCAATAAAATACTGCTGTCAAGATTTTGTTGTCAAGTTCATTATGTCATAGCTTGTTGCTATTGATCCGTGGCTCCTTTGGGGGTGCACCAATGGACTTATTTGCTGTAGGATATATCTAGTTTATGTTCATACTCTTTGACATGATATTTTAGTGCTGTAGCTCATTTATCTAGTGCTCCGAAGTTGCTATGTTGCTGTAATTTTCAGCTTTCGCATGTTTATTGTTTTGTGTGTAACTTTTAGCCCGTAGCTCCGATTGCAGCAAGTCCTATATGAAACTTGGTTGATTTTTCATGTAGATTCATAATATCCTATTGTAATCATGTTTTGAAGTATTTTGCTTGAGTGCAATTTTTCCATGCTCCTTGTGCTCCCATAGTGCATCAGTCATGCATCCATCATCGTTGTATGCGCATTGCATCTTGTTGATTCGTGCCTTGTGTGGTTGTGTTGATTAGATCCGGAAGCTGAGGCCGAGTACGAGTATGAGCACGAGGTTACTACCGAGCTTGAGAACGAGGACCCCTCTTACGATCCTAACGACAACTCTTCAGGCAAGATGACCGAACCCGGATACCATGACTATTTTTGCCTATTGCTAGAAGTCTCGATCTATAGTTTTGCCTCGATGCCCATGTCTTTCATGTCAGCCTCCTACTTGTAACCATAATCATGTCTAACCACCCTACCTATGCAAACCCTTGATTGGCTATACGTAGGCTTCGCTCAGCCCTCTTATAGCATTGTTAGTTGCAGGTGAAGTTTGAAGATGCTTGCTTCATGTTGAAGTTTTGTTGGGTTATATCACACTATATAAATGCTTAAAATGAAATCATCTATATATTGGCAATGGGTGGAAGGCTAAGCCTTTTGCTTGGTGATTTGTTCCACTCATGCCGCTAGGAACCGTATAAACCGGTGTTATGTTCCTTGATTATGCGTTCCTCACACGGTTGGGGTTTATGGGGCACCCTCGATAAACCGCTAAGTGCTAAGTCTTTTCCAGCAAGTCCCAACATTGGTACTATTTGCCTAATAACTAAATAACTTGCATAGGGAGTAATTAACCCTCTTTCTTAATCAACAACCCCGGGCCAGTGCTCCACATGAGTGTTGGTCCGAACTAGGGGTCCTGCGGGGCCGCCTTGGGGAAACCCGATGTATCTGGCATACACCTGTAGCATCACCCATCCGGTCGTGTCCTGAGACTAGATACGCGCGGCTACTATCAGGGTGTCGACACGCCGGGAGGATTTCCTGGATTAGCCTTACCTTAGTTCGGAGTATCTTGAGCACGGGATTCCGAGAATACTCGGGTCTTCCAACCTTTGGAGTTGCGACTCCGCGGATCGTGGGCTTGTCATGGGCCAAGTTGGAACACCCCTGCAGGGTTTTGAACTTTCGAAAGCCGTGCCCGCGGTTATGTGGCAGATGGGAGCTTGTTAATATTCGGTTGTAGAAAACTTGACACGTTGTTCCAATACACTACCAGCGTGTGTACCGTGACTGTCATTTTCCGAAAGGGGTTTCGGGAGATGAACACGGTGGGGTTATACTTGACTTGATTAGTTTAGGATCACTTAGTGATCATATCTCGACCGAGGCACCTTCTCTTCTCGCTCTCGTTTACGTAAGCTAGGCTAGTGCTGCTGCAACCACTTTCTTATTCTTTCTTCAGCCTTGTTCCACACCCAAGGCTTAGATAGTCTTGTTACCCGGGAACGGGATTGCTGAGTCCTCTGTGGCTCACTGTTACTTCACCACACCAGATGCAGGTCCGATGGTAAGCTATCCAGGTGATGGCACCGAGCTAGACTGGGAGTACGACGAGGAGCGTAGCCGTTACTATGTTCGTTATCCTGATGATCAGTAGTGGTACTTCTACTAGGATTCGATCTGACCTGTGGATTTAAGTTATGTTTGGTATCTTGTTATTTGGATTTTACCCTTAGATGGGCTGTGATGTTTTATTGAATGATGAATTGGACATGTAATGTATTTCTGTGACGTGGCGAGTGTAAGCCAACTATTTTATGTTTTCCATCCCCATCTTTTACATGAGTTGTGCAAAGATACCAAACTTGCGATCATTCCAGCATGGGGTTATGTCTCTAAGTCGTGCCTCGACACGTAGGAGATATAGTCCCATCCTGGGCATTACAGGGCCACTGCACCTAGTCTGTCCCAAGCCCACCTGTACCGGGTGCCACTTGGTAGACTACTAGCACTACCTACAAACACCAAAAACTAGTTGCAACTCCTGGACAGAGATCGAGTTGATTAATAAGTCGAGAGGGGCACTTAAGCATTCCAATGCGTGGTAGTAGCTAGTCATTGGACAACTTACACAGAACTCTGTTCTTAAGGACGGTTCCAATGAGACAACCCACCATGTACTCCTACATGGCCTCTCACCGCTACCTTTACCAAATCGTGTTCACACACTTAGCTCACACACAGTAGGACATGTTCACCACATTCCAATTCATCCCCGATGAATCAGACCTGACACAACTCTAAGCAATAGCAGGCATAACCAGAAAGCATGAATGAGTAGGCACAACAGGGCTCAAACAACTCCTACTCATGCTAGTGGGTTCCAACTATTTACTGTGGCAATGACAGGTCATGCAGAGGAAAGGGGTTCAGCTACCGCAGCAAAAAACAGTTCGATCATTGTTGTCCTAATGCAGTAAAGGAGAGCAGGAGCGAGAGAGTGGGATTGTATCGGATTGCTCAAAGGGGGTTTGCTTGCCTGGAACTTCTGAATATAGTAATAGTTCTTCATCTGTGTCATCGAACTCATCGTCGGAACGTCGTCTACTGAGAGGGGACAAATACCGGCAACAGAGAAGGAACACAATCAATGCAATGCAAAAATATGATGCATGAATGTGACATGGCAATATGATGTTTATTGAGCTAATGCAACTAGCAACACAATTAAATGAAGTTGGTTTGAACCCAAGGTACAAATTCAAACTCCACATGTGGTTATTTAAATGTCATTCATTTGATTTGTCCTAAATAGTACACAAAAGTTGTTCTAACATGCATGATAATGCCATAAACAGATTCTTCATATTTTTCTGATCATTTTTCATATATAAATTATTTTCATCTGAGCTACGGTTGATTTTATATGAATTTTAGAAGTTTTAGCTATTTCTAAAATAAATAAATCATTTCTGATTTATTTAAAATTCCAAAAAATACTTACTGCGTCAGCAGTGCATCATCATGACGTCAGTAGGTCAACGGGCTGGTCCAGGTCAAAACTGCTAGTGGGGCCCGCGTGTCAGTGACTCAGTTCTGGTTAGGGTCGCTGACATGTGGGCCTAGTCAATGCCCACGTCAGCACGGTCAAAACTGACGCGTGGGGCCACTGTGGTTAACTTAAACTAAACAGGAATAAAGCCGTGGTTAGTTAGACAGTGGGGTTCGTATGTCATTGACAGGGGCACTAACTAAACAAGATTAGTCCCTAAACTAATGGTGCCACATCAGCGTCACCGGAACCTCGCTGGCGGTGACCAAATCGACGACGGCGTGGCTCGGGAACACGCTACAGGCGGCGTTTTGGCTTGCTGAGGGTACCAGGGCGTAGCCCTTGCTCACCCGCATCCATCCATGCAAGTGGGAGGGACCGGGGTGGACGGAGCCGCCGGCGGCGAGCTCTTTGCGGCCGCCGGAGTTCGGGCAACGACGGAAACGGCGCTGCGGTGCACTAGGGGAGGATCTAGTGGGTGCAAAAGACTTCTGGGGTTGCACTGAGCTCTGCGGTGTGCTCGGGTACGGCCCTAGGTGGCGGTGTGCACGGTGGCGACATGGCCGGCGGCGGGGAGCTCTCGGCTCCGGCGGCAAGGCAGGCTAGAGGAAGGTTTGACCGTGGGGAGGAGGGGGAGAACACTCGGAAGCTCACAGCGGTTCTGTAGGGAAGGCCAGCGTGCTCGGGGGCGTCCTCGACGGCGCGAATCGACCGGCGACATCCGGCGGTTCCCGAGGTTGAAGACGACCAGATGGAGGCGGTGCAGGGCCTCCCGTGATGCGTGGCTCATCGAGGAGGAAGAGGGCGTCGCGGCAGTCCTTCTGGACACACCGGGGAGACAGGAGAGGGACGGGGAGCACGGTGGTTGTCGCCGGCGGCGGCGGGCGCGTTCGGTGAGGAGAACAGAGGAGGGGGAGAGTGTTCTGGGGAGAGAGGAGAGGTGCATGGGGTCGAGGCCGTCGCGTGGCACTCGTCCAAGACATCGGGGAGGGAAGCAGACAGGGACGAGGTGGAGGCCGTGGGCGCGCGCCGTGCCCAGCTTCTCCTCTGCCTACTGGCAAGAGGTGGAAGACGAGGCTGCCCCTGGTGGGCTGGGCCAAATAGGAGCTGGGCCGCCTCTGCAGCTGGTAAGCGCCAGGTAAGTTACTCTCTCTCTCTCTCTCTCTCTCTGCTTTTCTCATTTTTGTTTCTGTTTTCTATTTTTGCTATTGTTTTGAATTTGGTTTTCTAACCAAATTATATTTGCAGCTTTTGGAAACTTTTGTGGATGTAAAATGATTAATTCCAGAGCTCCACAAGAAGTCACACAATTATTGGGGCAATAAAAATATTTATAAGATTTATTTGCTCCAACTCAAATACCTTAGTGAATTAAATCAAAGCCCAAACAATTCCCAAAAATGTTTAGTATTTTTGGTTTGGACCAAAACCCTTGCCAAAATTATCAAACATTAATGACGGCAATTTTTGGGTTTATTGAAAATATTTTTAGGTTAAACCTAATTGCTTTGATTTGGTGCTAGGGTTTAGTCATCCCCATTTCAGGTTTCCTTTGAAAATAAATATGATGACATGAAGATCAAACAAAGACAACGGGGGAAGCTAGGGCTGTGACAACTCACCCCTACTAAACAAGAATCTCGTCCCGAGATTCAAGTCGTGAGGTAAGAAGACAGAGGGACACTAGCAAACACAATCTTCACGATCCAGTTTTCCTTCTTGGAGATGTTGATTTATTGCATCATATAGATCTCGTCATCCTTGCTTTGAGATCTTCATCCAACCAGATGATAACGGAGACAAACTCTATAGGAATCGATCTTCCCGAAGATCGAGGAACTCAAGATCAACTCAAGGAGTGAGACAATGAAACATCTCTTGATCTGAGACACGGAACGCTCATCCAGGGGGTGGAGTGAAACAAATGATGAAGGTTCACTTAGTAGGCAATAATTCCACACCTAAGAAGATGGTGATCGATTGTCAACATAGCGAGGAGTTGACTTGCCATGATTCTATAATGGGGCACCTTAGAGGAGGTGACTCGTAGAATTATCCCTTAAGTGGCAAAAAGAATTACTTTTGATACATAGATCATTGAAACTCTTCTATACCAGCCTATGGCAAATCTCAATCAATCATTTGAAGGAGTCCGGAGGAATGACATTCTCAGGCCAGAATGGATGATGTGGACTACCTTGTTGAAGACAACACAAGGGATGATTTTGATTATCATCGGAAATGGATGGAACCCATGGTAAAATGGCACATTGGCAGTGCAAGCTGGGAACAAAATGCAAATGCTGGGAACGATTCTGGTAACTGGGAAGAAACCCAACAGTAGAGAGTGAATCTACTCTTTGAGAGGTTATAGCATAACCAAAACATTGGGAGCAATCCCGGTTAGTGACAGAGATAACACCCTAGTGCTTGTGCGTGCTCTCAAAAACTTGAGCATTCCCATATTCATCAAGGTTTTACCAATATCTGAGTCAAGGATCCTGGCAACACAACATACTACCATGATGAATAATGATGGATGGTGCAGATGCAAAGGAAGGTAACACCTTCTCGGATTTCACCTTAGTGAGGCCAAGGGAATGAAATCTGGATGATCGACCGAGAGACATTTAGCACTCCGCTTCTAATGTTCTCCTTGATGTGCTAGCGCAACCCATTCATTAAAATGGTTTGGTACCTAGAACGCCAAGTAAAGGTCGGACTTCAGGAGCACAAAAATCTGTAAGAAGCAACTAGGGAGTAAATCCTACGAAGTCCTTATGGGGAGGTGGCCAACTTCTTCAATCAAGATACTACAACAATAGGTCTTCCGGCTGGTGTGTTGGCCACAACATCCACTTACCGGGTTACAGAGAGACCACTATTATAGTTCTTGGGAAACGTTCAACCATGATATCTGCCTGAGATTCAGATCTGGTTGGTGTCAGGATATTCCAGACTCATCAAATCTAGGAAGAAAAATGAAAGTTTGCAACACAAATTGACGAGATGGCGTTGCGAGATTCTCGGGGAATGAACTACGATATCAAGCTCCAAAATATGAGCTGGTTCTGCTACAACCCTATGGACACGTTGTCCAAGACAAGCTTGACCACGTAATAGTCTTATGATAAAACACTATCGAGTTCAGGTGGGAACCATCATCGAGGATTCAAAGTCCTTGCATAAGTCTAGCTCTTAAGAAGAAACTTCTTCTCCTTGAACAAATCAATCAGTGGCTTGGTGTGCTAGGAACACATAGGGAGTGGAGGCGGCCAACCTATCAAACCATAGAGCACTTTGCACATGCATGACTAACTTGGGATGGTTCCAGAGGAGGCAAAAGCAAATTTTCTCGAGTTCATGGCGGCAACTTGAATCAAATGCACATGAATTAGAGGAAGTCACTTCTTTCATCCAACATACGCTTCATGAATGGGACATGAAGATAATGCTTATAAAAGTTTCCAACACTAACATAGATGTCCAACATGAATCATGGATAAGATGAAAATATTGCTGATGGGCTCAACAACAGGTCATCCAGATTTCCATGAAGATGGAATTCCACAACTATGTGAACAAAGCGATAGCATTGGTCAGACCCAAAAGATATAATGGTGTATGCTCGAGGAAACAACCACGAGTAAGACAACATTACGAATATCGTTGGTTCTGATTTGATCTGACAATAGCCCACACTCAAATCAAAGTTTTGATAAGATGATAGACCCATTAACTAATCACGAGGATCAATCGATGAAATACCATCTTTCTTCAACACAGATACAAAATATCCCTTAGGGATGAGCTAGGTCGGACAAGCTTTTATCTTCCAACTCTCCAAGTTGTTGTCTAGCTTAACCAACTAGCTCAAGGGTATGCAATACAGATTCCTGGAGAAGGATTGGTTACAAGAAACCAACTTGATCACGAGCTCAACATAGCGGTCAGGGATCAACCTGGTAATACTTCCGAGAAGATATTCGGAAAATCACGAACCACCGATATGTTAGGAATCTCGAGATCAATCTTGCTTTCCGGGGCAAGACGATATGATCAAAAGAGCGAGAGATTGACACGATCCTAACTCATTGATTGAAAAGTGCACCAAGAACAATGAACATGGTAGCACGATCAATCTTAGAATGATGATCCGGTAACCAACACACTAAGAATGAAATTGTTGTCCTTTAACCACCAAGCAACAAGGTAGCTAGGGGTATTGATTCACACATCATGATTCACTTGTCGGCGTTCCAGTTACAATAACACGGGGACCGAGGAATGAATAATGAGGGCGAGAAGTATCACTGTATGAAGAGTTCATTGGATGGTGTGCAATTCCCATGACATCCTTGATATAAGGATGGTAATACTCCAAGGTAGAACAGAATCAAAAAGCTGGAATGTCATTTTGATCTGCGGAGTACAACTACTTTGACCCAATCCTAGATATGGATAAGGTACTTGAGTTTATTTCTCCTAGTCATTCCAGAATAGTATGGCTTGACGGACCACAAGAGTAAAAGGCATCGATGAACACGAATGCACAACTACTCCTGACTATCAACTGATAGACGGGATCGTAATACGACTAAAAAGGGACAACTCAAAGGAACATATAGCTTTCTGAGTTGTGGATGCATAGATTAGCATGTCGAACTAGTTCAACATATTTCTTTCGGATAACCCATGCAGAAAGGTAGGACTGGCAGAGTCACAATATGAATGGAGTACTACTTAGGATCACTCTGGTTGTGATCTTTTGGTTCGGGAGAATTTCTGCCAAGGGTGGTTCATGGTATTTGGAAGAATGATATACCACGGACCTCAAGGACTATCACAAGATTACTAATATCCTAAAGGGACGAGCAAATACTAGCAACATGAAGTAAGTAGGGTGAAGCTCGGGTTCAAGAACCCAGAAATGGAATACCTACTAACTAAATAGCATCACGGAATGCTTTCAAGAATGATTCTAGAATCATCACACTAGGAATATAAAGCATTGCTAGATTACTGGGTGATCTTCTAAGACACTTAGGGTCATAGTAATAGCTCCAACCTATATGTCGAGGCAACCGAGTACCTCAACACACCGACTAATGTGGTTAATCTGGCCTAAAAGGACATTAAGAACAGGTAGGAATGATTTGCAAATGCATCAGATTGTTTAGAGACCTGGGATGACTCGGACAGCATAACGGCTGTAAATGCTCAAAAGTTTTTGAGAGATCCTGCAAAATGGTGGCATAACCACTCAACATCACAATAACAAGATTCCGGGACCAACTATCAACACACGGAGGTAGAAGAAACTGAACTGAGGGTTGAATCCACAATTAACGTGATCCTGACAGACAGAAGAGAAAGCCTAGTTCTTAATCCCCGTAGAAAGAAGGAGGTGACTCAGATCAGAAGGTCATAAGGTAAAGGAGTAAAAAGAGCCTTACATTCCCTTCCACAATCAATTCCCTTAATATAACTAAAGAGTTTCTAGACACGACTTCGACCAGTTTGCCTTGCTAATCCTACAGGTAGTCAAGCACTGATATCAAAGCTGTCGGGACCCCGATCCTAAGTCACACAGGTCTAGCCTGTAACACATCATATGACTTTGCGGCCTCACGCACGGTATCCCCACGGGTGCCACCTTACCTGGCCCGGGACCGTTTGCGCATTTTGGCACACGTATATGATAGTGTCGCTAGCATCCATATGACAGAGAACCCGGGCCGACATGACTAGTTATAAACCAAAAGTGGCACTAAATTACAGAGACGGGCATACATGACCCGGCAACGAACGTGTCGGTCATCAACGTATGAACCCAAGTCGTAGCAAGCTACAAGGACTTAAAGGAACAACGCGTGACATTTCCCCTAAGGGACAGACACAGGAACAAAGAAGGACACATGCCGGCCAGCCTAAGTGTTCCGGAGCAGTAGCAAGTTACCAAGGCTCAGTGGAAGCACTAGGAGACATTTCCCTGTAAGATAGGCTGCCAAGGGTAAACAACTAGGTGTCGGATCCCACACATAGCAATACACATTACACGTACGCATAACATGCAAGTATGTGTTGTACAACATGGCATCACAACATAACTCAACAACTCATATAGATAAGGCCCAGAAGAGCCATCATAGCATTTATTACAAACAGGGATCACATGACCCAACATACAGAGCATACAGGCAACGGAAGCATAACATGTCTGAGTACAGCCAACTACAGATGAAAAAGGCTGAGAAGCCTGACTATCTACAAGACACTCCCAAGGGCACAAGATCGTAGCTGAGGTAACAAGCTAAACGTCGAAGTCCACGCGGAACCACTAGCGAGACTGAAGTCTCTCTGCAAAAACATAAATTAAGCAAACGTGAGTACAAAGGTACTCAGCAAGACTTACATCACAACTAACTACATATGCATGAGTATCAACAAAGGGGTGGTGGAGTTTGACTGCAGCAAGCCAGCTTTTACTCGGTGGCTATCCTGAACTATGACTGCAAGTAACTCTTTTGAGGTGGCGCACACGAGTCCACATATTCACCAATCAATACACCACTATGGATCCGCTCCCGTCTACCTATGAGAACGCCATCCATAGCACTCACACTTGTCTTGAGTATTTTATAGTATCCACTTTCACTTGTCTATGTACCACGTAAGCATCCAAGAAGTCCATATCCGCAGACCCGGCTATTCGAATAGATCATGTTAACCCTGCAGGGGTGTACTTCTTCACACATGCTCCCGCCACTTACCGCCATGTACACATCGTGTAACTCGGCAACCTTCAAGCGAAAGCCTGGCGAGGGTGTCGGCCACGACCTGACTAACCACACAAGACTCTAGTCCAGGTTTATCGCCTATTCGGGTTCCATCCGTGGGGAGATCCGGCCGGGGTGTCGCTCACGGCCCCAAACGATGTGTATAGGGTTCCCAAGGCCACCATCCGGGTTCCACTTGGTACACCGGGCCACTGCACCTACTCTGTCCCAAGCCCACCTGTACCGGGTGCCACTTGGTAGACTACTAGCACTACCTACAAACACCAGAAACTAGTTGCAACTCCTGGACAGAGATCGAGTTGATTAATAAGTTGAGAGGGGCACTTAAGCATTCCAATGCATGGTAGTAGCTAGTGATTGGACAACTTACACAAAACTCAGTTCTTAAGGACGGTTCCAGTGAGACAACCCACCATGTACTCCTACATGGCCTCTCACTGCTACCTTTACCAAATCGTGTTCACACACTTAGCTCACACACAGTAGGACATGTTCACCACATTCCAATTCATCCCCGATGAATCAGACCTAACACAACTCTAAGCAATAGCAGGCATAACCAGAAAGCATGACTAAGTAGGCACAACAGGGCTCAAACAACTCCTACTCATGCTAGTGGGTTTCAACTATTTACTGTGGCAATGACAGGTCATGCAGAGGAAAGGGGTTCAGCTACCGCAGCAAAAAGCAGTTCAATCGTTGTTGTCCTAATGCAGTAAAGGAGAGCAGGAGCGAGAGAGTGGGATTGTATCGGATTGCTCAAAGGGGGTTTGCTTGCCTAGCACTTCTGAAGATAGTAACAGTTCTTCATCGGTGTCATCGAACTCATCGTCGGAACGTCGTCTACTGAGAGGGGACAAATACCGGCAACAGAGAAGGAACACAATCAATGCAATGCAACAATATGATGCATGAATGTGACATGGCAATATGATGTTTATTGAGCTAATGCAACTAGCAACACAATTAAATGAAGTTGGTTTGAACCCAAGGTTCACATTCAAACTCTACATGTGGTTATTTAAATGACATTCATTTGATTTGTCCTAAACAGTAGACAAAAGTTGTTCTAACATGCATGATAATACCATAAACAGATTCTTCATATTTTTCTGATCATTTTTCATATATAAATTATTTTCATCTGAGCTACGGTTGATTTTATATGAATTTTAGAAGTTCTAGTTATTTTCTGAAATAAATAAATCATTTCTGATTTATTTAAAATTCCAGAAAATACTTACTACGTCAGCACTGCATCATCATGACGTCAGCAGGTCAACGGGCTGGTCCAGATCAAAACTGCTAGTGGGGCCCGCGTGTCAGTGACTCAGTTCTGGTTAGGGTCGCTGACATGTGGGCCTAGTCAATGCCCACGTCAGCACGGTCAAAACTGATGCGTGGGGCCACTATGGTTAACTTAAACTAAACAGGAATAAAGCCATGATTAGTTAGACAGTGGGGCCCGTATGTCATTGATAGGGGCACTAACTAAACAAGATTAGTCCCTAAACTAATGGTGCCATGTCAGCGTCACCGGAACCTCGCCGGCGATGACCAAATCAACGGCGGCGCGGCTCCGGAACAAGCTACGGGCAGCGTTTTGGCTTGCTGAGGGTACCAGGGCATAGCCCTTGCTCGCCTGCATCCATCCACGCAAGTGGGAGGGGCCGGGGTGGACGAAGCTGCCGGCGGCGAGCTCTTTGCGGCCGCCGGAGTTCGGGCAACAACGGAAACGGCGCTGTGGTGCACTAGGGGAGGAGATAGTGGGTGCAAAAAACTTCTGGGGGTGCACTGAGCTCCGTGGTGTGCTCGGGTACGGCCCTAGGTGGCGGTGTGCACGGTGGTGACATGGCCGGCGGCGGGGAACTCTCGGCTCCGACGGCAAGGCAGGCTAGAGGAAGGTTTGACCGCGGGGAGGAGGGGGAGAACACTCGGAAGCTCACAGCGGTTCTGTAGGGAAGGCCAGCGTTCTCGGTGGCGTCCTCGACGGCTCGAATCGACCGGCGACATCCGGCGGTTCTCGAGGTTGAAGACGACCAGATGGAGGCGGTGCAGGGCCTCCCGCGATGCGTGGCTAATCGAGGAGGAAGAGGGCGTCGCGGCAGTCCTTCTGGACACACCGGGGAGGCAGGAGAGGGACGGGGAGCGCGGTGGTTCTCGCCGACGGCGGCGGGCGCGTTCGGTGAGGAGAACAGAGGAGGGGGAGAGCGTTCGGGGGAGAGTGGAGAGGTGCATGGGGTCGAGGCCGTCGCGTGGCACTCGTCCAGGACGTCGGGGAGGGAAGCAGACAGGGAGGAGGTAGAGGCAGTGGGCACGCTCCGTGCCCAGCTTCTCCTGTGCCTACTGGCAAGAGGTGGAAGACGAGGCTGCCCTTGGTGGGCTGGGCCAAACAGGAGCTGGGCCGCCTCTGCAGCTGGTAAGCGCCAGGTAAGTTACTCTCTCTCTCTCTCTACTTTTCTCATTTTTGTTTCTGTTTTCTATTTTTGCTTTTGTTTTGAATTTGGTTTTCTAACCAAATTATTTTTGCAGCTTCTGGAAACTTTTGTGGATGTAAAATAATTAATTCCAGAACTCCACAAGAAGTCTCAGAATTATTGGGGCAATAAAAATATTTATAAGATTTATTTGCTCCAACTCAAATACATTACTGAATTAAATCAAAGCCCAAACAATTCCCAAAAAATTTCAGTATTTTCGGTTTGGACCAAAACCCTTGCCAAAATTATCAAACATTAATGAAGGCAATTTTTGGGTTTATTGAAAATATTTTTAGGTTAAACCTAATTGCTTTGATTTGGTGCTAGGGTTTAGTCATCCCCATTTCAGGTTTCCTTTGAAAATAAATATGATGACATGAAGATCAAACAAAGACAACAGGGGAAGCTAGGGCTGTGACAGCAAACGTGAGTACAAATGTACTCGGCAAAACTTACATCAGAACTAGCTACATATGCATCAGTATCAACAAAGGGGTGGTGCAGTTTAACTGCAGCAAGCCAACTTTGACTCAGCGGCTATCCTATACTACGACTGCTGGTAACTCTTTTGAGGTGGCGCACATGAGTCCACATATTCACCAAATCAATACACCACTATGGATCCGCTCCCGTCTCCCAACGACAAGGCCATCCATGGCACTCACGCTTATCTTGCGCATTTTAGAGTATCCACTTTCACTTGTCTATGAATTGTACAGGCAACCCAGAAGACCTTTACCGCGGACGCGGCTATTCGAAAAGATGATGTTAACCCTGCAGGGGTGTACTTATTGACACACGCTCTCGCCGCTTACCACCATGTACATGTCATGTATCTCGGCAACCTTCAAGCGGAAGCCTGGCGAGGGAGTCCAGGTTTATCGCCTATTCAAGTTCCATCCGCAAGGATATCCAGCAGGGGTGTCGCTCACGGCCCCAAACAATGTGAGCAGGGTTCCCAAGCCCACCATCCGGGTGCCACTTAGTACATTGTGCCACCTGTGCGTAGTCTGTCCCAAGCCCACCTGTACCAGGTGCTACTCGGTAGATTACTAACACTACCTACAAACACCATTAACTAGTTGCAACTCCTGGACAGAGATCGAGGCGATTAATAAGCCTAGAGGGGTCGAGTTACCGGAACCCAATATGTGGTAGTAATTGTTCATGCATCACAAACACATAACTCAGTTCCTGAGGACGGTTTCAATGAGACAACCCACCATGTACTCCTACATGGCCTCTCACCGCTACCTTTACCAAATCGCGTTCACACACTTAGCTCTCAACAGTAGGACATGTTCACCACATTCCAATTCATCCCCGATGAATCAGACCTGACTCAACTCTAAGCAGTAGCAGGCATGACAACAAACATGAATGAGTAGGCACATCAGGGCTCAAAGAACTCCTACTGATGGTCATTGGTTTCATCTATTTATTGTGGCAATGACAGGTCATGCAGAGGAGAGGGGTTCAACTACCGCAGCAGGTAAAAGTTAAAACGTTGTTGTCCTAATGTAGTAAAAGAGAGCAGAAGCGAGAGAGTGGGATTGTATCAGAATGAACAAGCGGTTTTTGCTTGCCTAGCACTTCTGAAGATAGTGTAGTTCTTCATTGGTGTCATCGGTCTCATCGTCGGAACCACGTCTACTAAGAGGGAACAAATACCGACAAAACAAGAGAGAACACAATCAATGCAATGCAACAATATGATGCATGATCATGATATGGTAACATGCTGTGATTTGAGCTAATGCAACTAGCAACAATTTAAGTGAAGTTGGTTTGAACCAGAGTTTCAATTTCAAACTCCACATGTGATTATTCATATGGCATTTGGTTTATTTAACCTGATCAGCAGGCATAGGTTGTTCGAACATCCATGAAAATACCATAAACAGATTCCTCATATTTTTCTGATCATTATTCATATATAAATAATTTCATTTGGACTTACGGTTGATTTAATATGATTTTTAGAAGTTTAAAACATTTTCTAAAATAAATAAATCATTTCTGATTTATTTAAAATTCCAGAAAGGCTTTATGACGTCATAGTGACATCATTACTACGTCAGCAAGTCAAAGGCGCAAGCCCAGGTCAAACCTGACCAATGGGTCCAGCACGTCAGTGTAACAGGGCAGGATTAGAGGCTGACCAGTGGGGCCAGGTCAACATTGACGTGGCAGGGTCAAACTGACATGTGGGGCCGGTTGGATTAATCTAAACTAAGCAGGAAATAAATCACGAGTTAATTAGGGCATGGGGCCCATAAGTCAGTGAGAGAGGAGGTTAATTTGCGGGGTCATCAGTGGCTAATGCTAGCGCCACGTCAGCACATTGGAGACCTGCCGGCGGAGACCACAGGAGGCGGCGGGGGCACGCCGGACTTGCGCTAGAGGCGTCGGCTTGGCACTTTGAGGGCACCAGGGAGGAGCTCTTGCTCGTCCGCATCCAAAGGACCGGACGGGAGGCCGCGGGGTGGCCGGGAACGGCGCCGGCGACGAGCGAGGTGGCGGCCGGAGTTCGGCTCCGAGCGGGCGCACGCTACGGGGCACGGGGGCCAGGACGGGCGGCTGCTGCGTGATCCTGGGAGTGTGCTGAGCACGATGGAGTGCTCGGACATGAGCTCTAGTGGCCAGCACGCCGGCGGCGATGAGGTCACGGCCTCAGTTGTTAACCCGACTACAGCGCGCCAACAAAGAAACGGAGAGTGGGGGACGATGGAGGGGTTCACAGGAATGCAGCAGAGGAGGTCAGTGGGCTCAGGGATGCTCGGACGGAGGCCAATCGACGGTGGTGATCGAATGGCCATGGATGGGGGAGAAGACCACGACGTCGCCTTGAGGGATCCTCGGCTCGAGTCTGTTGGTGGAGATGGCCAGCGCAAGGAGGCGGGGCCGTTGGTACTCTAGACGGGCGAGACGACGATGGTGGGTGCGACTGCGACGAGCGGCGACGAGCGCGCTCGGGTGCGCTGCGGGGAGAGAGCACATGAGGGGAGAGGAGGAGTGGATAGGCCAGAGGGGTCGGGGGTTGCGTGTCATGCTTAGACGAGGCCAGCGGCAAGCAGGTAGGCTGGAGGAGGTGCGCGACGAGCGTGCGCGCGTCGAGCACGCGTTGTGCGTCCGACTGGCGGGAGGAAGAAGACCTCCCTTGTCAGGACCCCGATCCTAAGTCACACCGATCTAGCTGTAACATGTCATATCACTTTGCGGCCTCACACACGGTAACCCCACGGGTGCCACCTTACCTGGCCCGGGATCGTTTGCGCATTTTGGCATACGTATATGACAGTCTCGCTAGCATCCATATGACAGAGAACCCGGGCCGACATGGCTAGTTATAAACCAAAAGTGGCACTAGATTACAGAGACAGGCATCCATGACCCAGCAACGAACGTGTCGGTCATCAACGTATGAACCCAAGTCGTAGCAAGCTACATGGACTTAAAGGAACAACGCGTGACATTTCCCCTAAGGGACAGACACAGGAACGAAGAAGGACACATGCCGGCCAGCCTATGTGGTCCGAGCAGTAGCAAGCTACCAAGGCTCATTGGAATCACTAGGAGGCATTTCCCTGTAAGGTAGGCTACCAAAGGAAAACAACTAGGTGTCGGATCCCACACATACCAAGCATTTCAACCATACACACAATATGCTCAATATGTGCAAATACAACATTGCATCACAACAGAACTCTATGACTCAAAGTACTTTATTTAAAAGGCTCCAAGAGCCATACATAACATATCCATACAGGTAGGGGTCACATGACCCAACACTCAAGTCATACAGTCATACAAGCACAAGCGGAAGCTACATGTCTGAGTACAGACAACTTAGAAAATAAAACAGGCTTGGTGTAGCCTGACTATCTACAAGGCCCTTCACAAGCTCCAGATCTCCGTCTGGGTGTCAAGCTACTCATCGACGTCAACGTCTATGTAGAACCCATCAGCAGGGGCAGGGTTCTCCTCTGCAACAGTTATTAAGCAAACATGAGTACAAAGGTACTCAGCAAGTCTTACCACAGAACCTATCATACATGCAACATTATCAAAGGGGGTAGTGGGGTTCATAGCAGAAAGCCAGCTTTGCCTCTTGGCTAACCTATACTACAACTCTCAACGGATTGCAAGATGTTATTACGAACACGAGTCCTCTACTCACCACAACAATACACTACCGAGGATCCTCTTCCGTCATCCTACGGGAGGGCCATCCACGGCACTCACACTTATCTTGAGACTTTTAGTAGTATCCATCAACTTGTCTATGAACTGTAAGAGTAACCAAGTAGTCCGTACCGCGAACAACGGCTATTCGAATAGATTGATAACCCTGCAGGGGTGTACCTCTTCACACACGCTCCCACCACTTATCGCCGTTTACTCGACGTGTACTCGGCAACCTTCAAGCGGAAGCCCAGCGAGGGTGTCGGCCACGACCTGACTAACTACTCAAGTCTCTCGTCCAGGTTTATCGCCTATTTGGGTTCCATCCGTGGGGAGATCCGGACGGGGTGTCGCTCACGGCCCCAAACGATGTGTACAGGGTTCCCGAGTCACCAAACGGGTAACCGGTACACCGTGCCACGTACCTGTCGCATCACAACCTACCCCGAGGGTCAGCGTTGTGCCCGACCTCCAGTAAGCTATAAACACCAGAAACTAGTTGCAACTCCTGGACAAAGATCGAGGGTAATTAATAAGCCGAGAGGGTCAATTAAGGATCCCAATGTGTGGTAGTAGCTGTAACTTGAACCACACATACAGATCTCGGGTCCTATGGACGATTCCAATGAAACAACCCACCATGTATTCCTACATGGCCTTTCATCGATACCTTTACCAAGCGTATTCCACACCTCCTTCTCTTTATCGGTATGATCATTTCACTCTGATCCATCACCCAGATGAACCAGACCAGGCACAACTCTAAGCATAGCAGGCAACATAAAAAATAGCATGGTGGATCACACATCACATGGCTCAATCAACTCCTACACATGCTAGTGGGTTTCAACTATTTACTGTGGCAATGATAGGTCATGCAAGGGAATAGGGTTCAACTACCGCAGCAAGTAGCAGTTCACACGATGTTGCCTTAATGCAGTAAAAGAGAGCAGGAGCGAGAAGATTGGGTTTGTATCGGAATGATCAATGATTGCTTGCCTGACAAAGTGGTTGTCAGGTACTGCTCTTCAACTGGATATGCAGCAGTATCCTCGGGAGCAGGACCTAACACAGAGAATACCGGCGATACAATCATTAAACAAACAAATGCAACAATATGATGCATGCTCATGACATGGCAAGATGCATGTGTGTTGGGCTAATGCAACTAAAACCAGAAGGGTTTGAGCTTATTTGAATCAAAGATTCAAATTGGCACTTTAGCTATTATTTAAATAAGTGCATTATTATGTTTTGATGTATACAGCAAGGTTAACTTGCTCAAACATGCATGAAACCAGTGCCATTGGAAAGATTGGATTTTTCTGATCATTTTTCATATATAAATCTTTTCCATCTGAGCCACTGTTGAATTTATATGATTTTTTGAAGTTTAGGCATTTTCTGGAATTTCCTGAATTATTTTTAAATCTAAAAATCCCAGAAAAACCTTTACTGCGTCAGCATGACATCATGCTGACATCAGTCAGTCAACAGGAGCTAGTCCAAGTCAAACCTGACCAGTAGGACCCACTGGTCAGTGTCACAGTTACCTAATTAACTAATTAGAATTAAATTAACACCTAAACTAGGTTTGACTTGCAGGCAGGGCCCACATGTCAGTGACCCAGGGGGGTCAAACCCGTGGTCAAACAGGTCCAACTCGCCGGCGAAGTGACGCCGGCGAGGCCAGACACGGCGGCGTGCTTCGGAAAACGTCCACATGGCTCGGTTCGAGCCGCGGCTGGGTGCGTTGGAGAGCCCTTGTGGTTGCGCGTCGAACGGTGGTGGTCGCCGGACCTGTGGTGGCCGGAGATGACGGCAACGAGCTCGACAGTGGCGGCCGGCGTTCGGGTGTGTGTGGAGACGCGGCTACCGTGGCCTAGGCGATGCGTGCGTAGTACCCAGCTCGTCTACGTGCTGCGGCGAGCGAGATGGACATGTGCCAGTGGCCAAATGGTCACCGGAGCATCGCCGGCGGCGAGCACGGCGGCGGTGAGTTTCGGTGATCAACGGAGCGGCGGCTACACGGCGCAAACGAAGCGGAGAAGAGAGGGGTTCGGCGTAGGAGCTCACAGCGGTGCTAGCGAGCTCGACGGAGGGGTCGGGGATGCTCTGCAGCTTCTTAATCGACGGCGAGGTGCTCTGGCGATCCGAGGTCGGGGACGACGGCGTGAAGGCGTTGCAGGGCTCCCGGCGATCCGTGGCTCAGCTAGGAGGTAGAGAGTGTCGTGGCGAACCTTTTGGACACGGTCACGGGACGAGGGGGAGGGTCTAGGTGCGGCAACGGCGAGCGGCGGCGACGAGCGGCTCGGTGGTGAGAGGGAGAGAGCCAGGGGAGGCGACGGGGACGAGGGGAAAGTGCGAGACGGGTCGGGGCAGCTGTGTGGCGATGCGAGGAGACGTCCAGGCCGTTGGGAGGCAGGCAGGCAGGGTGGAGCTGGTCGGGCGCGTGCCGGCGCGCGGTGGCCACGAGCGCTGCTGACTGGCGCGAGGAGGAAGGCGACAGAACGGGGCTGGTGGGCTGGGCCGGCCTGCAACAGTGCTGGGCCCAAGGTAAGTGCTTTCTCTCTCTTTCTTTTTCCTATTTCTTTTTCCGTTTCATTTGTTTTGCAACTTTGTTTAATTAATAAAAATGCCAGAACATTTTTATAACTCATGAAACTTGTCATGCCCACTGTATATAATATGAACAGTATGGAACATTTTAGTTTATGATTATTTGAGCATTAAAAATATTTTATAGCATTTAAATGCCCAAATTCAAATACCTTATGATTTAATACAGAGCCCTTAGATGTCCTAGAAAATTGTGCACCATTTTTGGCAGAGGTTTAAGACCAAGGCAGAAATGATGAACATTTTTGAAGGGCATTTTGGGTACATTGGAAAAGATTTTATCAAACCCTAGTTATTAGAAGAGGGGTGCTGGGGTTTCTGTCATTCCCATTTCAAGTTTCTTTGATAAGTAAACATGATGCACACTCTAGCTAGTCCTATTGCAAGTACTAAACTAGGGATGTGACAACTCACCCCCACTTAAAAGAATCGCGTCTCGAGATTCGGGTTCCTCCGGAAAGAGGGTGAGGTACTCAAGTCGAAGACGATCCTCCCTTTCCCAAGTAGCTTCACTCTCGGAATGATGTGACCATTGAACCTTGAGAAACTTGATATTGTGGCGTCGAGTGGTGCGTTCGGTTTGATCAAGAATACGAACGGGGTATTCTCGATATGTGAGATTGTCCTGGAGATCAAGCGTTTCGTGGTCCACTCCGCGGATAGGATCCGAGAAGCAACGCCTGAGTTGAGAAACGTGGAACACGTCATGAACTCTGGAGAGGTGCGGAGGTAGTTCCAATTGGTAGGCAACTTCTCCTCGTTTGGCAAGAATGCGAAAAGGACCGATGTAACGAGGGGCCAATTTGCCTTTGATACTGAAGCGATGGGTTTCCTTAAGAGGAGTAACCCGAAGGTAAGCCTTATCGCCGACTTCAAAAGTCACAGCCTTATGATGACTATCATATTGGCTCTTCTGGCGAGACTGGGCTGTTTTCAATCTCTCACGAACGATGCGAACTTGCTCTTCTGCTTCCTGGATCATATCCGGGCCAAAGAATTGTCTTTCCCCGGTTTCTGACCAGTTAAGAGGTGTTCGACACCTTCGTCCATATAGAACTTCGAAGGGGGCTTTACCCAGGCTGGCTTGATAACTATTGTTATAAGCGAATTCGGCAAATGGAAGACACTTTTCCCATTCCATACCGAAAGAAATGACAGAGGCTCGAAGCATGTCTTCTAGGATTTGATTGACTCGTTCCACTTGACCACTTGACTGGGGATGGAAGGCGGTACTGAAGGAGAGATGAGTTCCCATAGCATTCTGGAAACTTTCCCAAAATCGTGAAGTGAAAAGACTTCCACGGTCTGAGTTAATCTCCAATGGCACACCATGAAGTGATACTATCCGAGAGACATACAAGTCTGCTAGCTGGCTAGCGGTAATACTCTCTCGAACAGGCAGGAAATGAGCTACTTTAGAGAGGCTGTCGATAACGACGAAGATAGCATTATTCCCTTTCCTGGTCTTGGGAAACCCGGTAATGAAGTCCATACCGACTTTGTCCCATTTCCATTCAGGAATAGCTAAAGGTTGAAGGGTGCCAGCAGGCCGTTGATGCTCTGCTTTGACTCGACGACAAACGTCGCAGTTAGCAATGAATTGAGCGATTTCTCTCTTCATCCTAGTCCACCAGAATCTCTGACGTAAATCCTGATACATTTTGGTACTACCGGGATGAATTGTGAGAGGAGATTCATGAGCCTCCTTAAGAATCATTTGTCGTAGTTGTTGTTTCCTGGGTACCACCAAACGGTTCTCGAAGTACACAACACCTCGATCATCCATAGAGAAACTTCTAGCAACTCCGCTAGCAATGTTCTCCTTGATCCGTGATATGCCTTTATCATACCGCTGGGCAACTATGATTTGATCCATAAGGGTAGGTTTCGCCACCAAGGTGGAAAGGAATCCTCGATGAACAATGTGAAGGTTAAGCTTACGAAATTCCTCGTGGAGAAGTGGTTGACCTTGTTGTAACATTAAGTTGTTACAATAAGACTTACGACTTAGCGCATCAGCCATGACATTGGCCTTTTCAGGGGTGTAAGTGATTCCTAAGTCGTAATCTGTGAGCAACTCGACCCAACGTCTTTGCCTGAGATTTAGATCCAGTTGGGTGAAGATATACTTCAAACTTTGATGATCAGTGAAGATTTCACAGCGATTACCAAGGAGGTAGTGTCGCCATGTTTTGAGTGCATGGACTACAGCTGCAAGCTCTAGATCATGAGTAGGATAGTTATCCTCATGTGGACGCAACTGTCGAGATGCGTATGCAATCACTTGATGATCTTGCATGAGTATGCAACCTAGTCCTTGTCGCGAGGCATCGCAGTAGATTATAAAATCCTTGGAAAAGTCTGGTGGTACCAGTACAGGTGCAGATGTCAGGTGTCTTTTCTGTTCCTGAAAACTGGACTCGCACTGTGGGGTCCACTCATACTTTTTATCTTTCTTGAGGAGTTTAGTTAGAGGTTTAGCAACCTTGGAGAAATTCTCAACGAAGCGTCGGCAATAGGTCGCTAAGCCAAGAAAACTCCTAACTTGCTTGACCGATTCAGGGGGAGTCCAATCAAGGACGGCTTGAACTCGCTCGGGATTGACAGCAATACCCTTGCCAGAGATCACATGACCTAGATAGGTTACTTCCGGCAACCAAAATTCACATTTAGAGAATTTGGCATAAAGGCGGTGCTCTCAAAGTTTCGTCAATACCAGCCTTAAATGCTCGGCATGATCTTCCTTGTTCTTGGAGTAAATGAGTATATCATCGAGGTATACCACGACGAATTTATCCAAGTACTCCATGAATATAGAATTCATTAACCGAGAAAAGGTAGCTGGGGCATTGGTTAATCCGAAGGACATGACGGTGTACTCATGTTGGCCATAACGAGTAACAAAAGCCGTTTTAGGAATGTCCCCGTTCTTGATTTTGATTTGATGGTAACCCAACCTCAAATCCATCTTAGAGAAGACTGAGGATCCAGTGAGCTGATCATACAGGTCGCTGATCCTGGGAAGCGGATACTTGTTCTTTATGGTGACCAGATTGACAGGTCGGTAATCTACAACCATCCGCTCCGTTCCATCCTTCTTCTTGACGAAGAGGACGGGGCAAGCCCAAGGGGAAGAACTAGGACGGATGAAACCTTTTTGCAAGGACTCATCGAGTTGTTTCTTTAGCTCAGCTAATTCTAAGGGTGCCATCTTATAAGGTCTCCTAGAGATTGGGACAGTTCCAGGGATAAGATCTATCACGAACTCGACATCTCTGTCAGGTGGAATTCCTGGCAGTTCTTCTGGAAAAACATCCGGAAAGTCACGGACTACAGGGATATCTTCGAGTTCTGGTAGAGGGCTGGCATTAAGAGAGTAGAGCTGACGCTCAGCCATTCGGGTCAAGACATTGACTATCTTGCCGGATGGATGTGTAAGTTGAACAGTCCTAGTATAGCAATCAATCTTGGCGTAATGAGTTGTCATCCAATCCATACCCAAAATGATGTTTATGTCCGAGGACTTGAGAGCGATTAGAGATGCTAGGAAAACAAGTCTATCGACAAGGATTTCATTTCCATGGCTTACCCTAGAGGTTTGACACTTTGAACCAGGAGTTTGAATAACCATGGGAGTAGGCATGTCACAAAAAGTCATGTTGTGCAATCGAGCATAGCTCTCAGATATGAACGAATGGGATGCTCCAGTATCGAAAAGAACAGATGCCGGATGGCAGTTAACGAGAAGCGTACCAAGGACGACGTTAGGATCCTCATAAGCTTCCTCGGCAGAGACATAGTTGACATGACCACGTGCAATGGGGATTGGCTTGACATAATTCACCTTGCCGGCTGGCTTACCACGGCCAACGGGTTTTCCTGGTTGGTTCTGAGGACACTCACGCATGTAGTGCCCCGGTTCTCCACACTTGAAACATGTCACAGTGCTAGTGCGTGGAGCAAAGTTGGAAGGTGGTCCTCCATAGGTCTTAGCAGGTGCATACTGTTGAGTTGGGCGAGGCGCCTCATAGGATGGCCTCGGTGTGTACTTGGGTGGCAGAGCAGTGTTAGGAACCCACACACAGCGCTTGTGAGAGCCAGAGCCGGATGAGGAACCGAAGTCTCGAGTATGCTTGCGTGTGGCCTCGAAGTCGGTCTGGCCCGTTTCAGCACTGATAGCCTTGTTTACCAACTTCTGGAAAGAAGTGCACTCGTGCAGACGTAGATCTCGGCGGAGTTCAGGGCTGAGTCCCTTGCGGAACCTCGCCTGCTTCTTGGCATCGGTGGATACTTCCTCAGGTACATAGCGTGCCAAGTTGCCAAACTCGCGACTATAGCCATCCACAGTTAACCGGCCCTGGGTGAAATTGCAGAATTCCTCCCGCTTGCGATCCATGAGACCTTCCGGAATGTGATGTTCACGGAATGCCTCACTGAACTCGACCCAAGTAGTGATTTGGCCAGCAGGACGCATAGCTTCAAAGTTTTCCCACCAAAGACTGGCAGGGCCCTCAAGATGGTAGGCGGCGTAGGTAACCTTGTCAGCTTCGGCCACACGGGCAGAGTGTAGCTTATGGGTGATACTACGTAGCCAGTCATCCGCATCCAGAGGTTCAGTGGAGTGATGGAACTTCGGTGGGCACATCTTGATAAAGTCATTGATTGACACCACGTCATTCCTCTGACGGAACCCAGTGTTTTGCTCTATGCGTTCCAGCAGACGGTTGGTCTCTCTCTTGTTTCGTTCTGCCTCGAGCATAACTTCCGCCAAGGAGGGTGGCTGGGGCAGATTTTCATCTCTAGCCCCACTAGCCTCACCCTGCTCCTGAGCAGCAGGAGTGTTGCGAGTGTTGACCATCCTAGGAAAACAAAACAACGGTTTAGACAAGGATGGCAAAAATTTGACATAGAAGTGCAGAATGTAATGGATGACACGGAATGCAGAGATGTTCATCCGTACGACATGGTAATATAGAAACTGCTATATATACACCAGTGGTCATACACACCATACATAGTTTAGTACAAGCCAAGGCTAAAGTACAACTGCGGTGAAAGACGATACATCCCATCAGAGGCATTCCAAGCTCCTATACATTATTTAACTACACCTCCGGAACTCAGTACACACTAAGTCATATTCCACAAGACGCGCAGGACTGTGGGAATACAACTACTACAATACTACTGCTACCACGATCTAGCTCAGACATTCCCGTAATAATCTTCGTAAAGATTACCACCGTAGCCTGGAAGTGGAACAGACGGATCTTGAAACTCGCGAGCACTCGAAGGCTGTGGACCATAGGGACATGGATGTGGCCTCGGTCCCGATGCTGGTGGTAACCGACGCCCACGTGGAGGTGTAATACCCCCAACGTCACGCCAATCCATGCGATCAGGCAGACGAGTCCGCACGGGGTACAAATCCCGCATGTCCAAATATTCGGCGTGCACAGCAGGTGCAAGCCGTGTCAAAGTAGTCCAGTGGGCGGCTCGAGTGTTATACAGCTCCATTCGGAGGGCACGGACCTCACGGTCCCTATCCTCCAGCATCTGAACAGTAGTCTGAAGCAGTGGCTCTTCATGAGCAGCATCAGTATACAGACCAGTGTAGTAGCCTTCCTCCCCGGGAAGTGAGGCTGGCATGTAACAGAACTCAGTGTTCAGCAACAGGGCATGCCTAGCCCGGAGAATGGTCATCATCGCATAGGCGGCATCCTGCACTGCCATCTCGATGGTAACCCCGAGTCCATAAGACCAATGGATGGGGTCGTTAGCTCCGGGATATGAGGGGTATATCCGGACTGTGCAGAAATACTGACTCTGATTGAAATCCCGGTACTGTTCCTCCATGGTGTACTCAGGATACCAGCGATAACCGGTCTCAGTCAGCACACGGACTAGCATGGCCGTGTGACCGGGCACATTAATGCACCGCGTCAAATGAACCACTTGGTGAGGGGTGCGGCCAGACATCTGAAACACGAAGTAATGCAAAGGCATTAGTGTTTCTGGAAGAAATCGGGCAGCATAACAACTGTAAATGCTCAAACAAAGATTTTGAGACATCATACAAATGATAGCATAGCCACTCAACAATTCCATATCAAGGTTCCGGGTCCAATAATCATCATACTAAAAGGGATAGAAACTGAACTGAGGCTTGAAACCAACAATCCTAAGAGTCTACGGATTAGTAACACGTGAACCTAGTAAGGATAAGAGGCCTAGTCCTAAATCCCCGTAGAAAGAATAGACTGACTCAGATCAGAAGGGCATAAGGTAAAGAAGTAAAAAGAGCCTTACGTTCCCTTCCACAATCAATTCCCCTACATATAAGTAAGAATTTTTCTAGACTCAACATCGACCAGTTTGGCTTGAGAAACCTACAGGCAGTCCAGCTCTGATGCCAACGCTGTCAGGACCCCGATCCTAAGTCACACCGATCTAGCTGTAACACGTCATATCACTTTGCGGCCTCACGCACGGTAACCCCATGGGTGCCACCTTACCTGGCCCGGGACCGTTTGCGCATTTTTGCACACGTATATGACAGTGTCGCTAGCATCCATATGACAGAGAACCCGGGCCGACATGGCTAGTTATAAACCAAAAGTGGCACTAGATTACAGCGACAGGCATCCATGACCCAGCAACGAACGTGTCGGTCATCAACGTATGAACCCAAGTCGTAGCAAGCTACATGGACTTAAAGGAACAACGAGTGACATTTCCCCTAAGGGACAGACACAGGAACGAAGAAGGACACATGCCGGCCAGCCTACGTGTTCCGAGCAGTAGCAAGCTACCAAGGCTCATTGGAATCACTAGGAGGCATTTCCATGTAAGGTAGGCTACCAAAGGAAAACAACTAGGTGTCGGATCCCACACATACCAAGCATTTCAACCATACACACAATATGCTCAATATGTGCAAATACAACATTGCATCACAACAAAACTCTATGACTCAAAGTACTTTATTTGAAAGGCTCCCAGAGCCATACATAACATATCCATACAGGTAGGGATTACATGACCCAACACTCAAGTCATACAGTCATACAAGCACAATCGGAAGCTACATGTCTGAGTACAGACAACTTAGAAAATAAAACAGGCTTGGTGTAGCCTGACTATCTACAAGGCCCTTCACAAGCTCCAGATCTCCGTCTGGGTGTCAAGCTACTCGTCGACGTCAACGTCTATGTAGAACCCATCAGCAGGGCCAGGGTACTCCTCTGCAACAGTTATTAAGAAAACATGAGTACAAAGGTACTCAGCAAGTCTTACCACAGAACCTATCATACATGCAACATTATCAAAGGGGGTAGTGGGGTTCATAGCAGAAAGCCAGCTTTGACTCTTGGCTAACCTATACTACAACTCTCAACGGATTGCAAGATGTTATTACGAACACGAGTCCTCTACTCACCACAACAATACACTACCGAGGATCCTCTTCCGTCATCCTACGGAAGGGCCATCCACGGCACTCACACTTATCTTGAGACTTTTAGTAGTATCCATCAACTTGTCTATGAACTGTAAGAGTAACAAAGTAGTCCGTACCGCGAACAACGGCTATTCGAATAGATTGATAACCCTGCAGGGGTGTACCTCTTCACACACGCTCCCACCACTTATCGCCGTTTACTCGACGTGTACTCGGCAACCTTCAAGCGGAAGCCCAGCGAGGGTGTCGGCCACGACCTGACTAACTACTCAAGTCTCTCGTCCAGGTTTATCGCCTATTTGGGTTCCATTCGTGGGGAGATCCGGCCGGGGTGTCGCTCACGGCCCCAAACGATATGTACAGGGTTCCGGAGTCACCAAACGGGCAACTGGTACACCGTGCCACGTACCTGTCGCATCACAACCCACCCTGAGGGTCAGCGTTGTGCACGACCTCCAGTAAGCTATAAACACCAGAAACTAGTTGCAACTCCTGGACAAAGATCGAGGGTAATTAATAAGCCGAGAGGGTCAATTAAGGATCCCAATGTGTGGTAGTAGCTGTAACTTGAACCACACATACAGATCTCGGGTCCTATGGACGATTCCAATGAAACAACCCACCATGTACTCCTACATGGCCTTTCATCGATACCTTTACCAAGCGTATTCCACACCTCCTTCTCTTTAACGGTATGATCATTTCACTCTGATCCATCACCCAGATGAACCAGACCAGGCACAACTCTAAGCATAGCAGGCAACATAAACAAATAGCATGGTGGATCACACATCACATGGCTCAATCAACTCCTACACATGCTAGTGGGTTTCAACTATTTACTGTGGCAATGACAGGTCATGCAAGGGAATAGGGTTCAACTACCGCAGCAAGTAGCAGTTCACACGAGGTTGCCCTAATGCAGTAAAAGAGAGCAGGAGCGAGAAGATTGGGTTTGTATCGGAATGATCAATGATTGCTTGCCTGACAAAGTGGTTGTCGGGTACTGCTCTTCAACTGGATACACAGCAGTATCCTCGGGAGCAGGACCTAACATAGAGAATACCGGCGATACAATCATTAAACAAACAAATGCAACAATATGATGCATGCTCATGACATGGCAAGATGCATGTGTGTTGGGCTAATGCAACTAAAACCAGAAGGGTTTGAGCTTATTTGAATCAAAGATTCAAATTGGCACTTTAGCTATTATTTAAATAAGTGCATTATCATGTTTTAATGTATACAGCAAGGTTAACTTGCTCAAACATGCATGAAACCAAGGCCATTGGGAAGATTGGATTTTTCTGATCATTTTTCATATATAAATCTTTTCCATCTGAGCTACTGTTGAATTTATATGATTTTTTGAAGTTTAGGCATTTTCTGGAATTTCCTGAATTATTTTTCAATCTAAAAATCCCAGAAAAACCTTTACTGCGTCAGCATGACATCATGCTGACGTCAGTCAGTCAACAGGAGCTAGTCCAAGTCAAACCTGACCAGTGGGACCCACTGGTCAGTGTCACAGTTAACTAATTAACTAATTAGAATTAAATTAACACCTAAATTAGGTTTGACTTGCAGGCAGGGCCCACATGTCAGTGACCCAGGGGGTCAAACCCGTGGTCAAACAGGTCCAACTCACCGGCGAAGTGACGCCGGTGAGGCCAGACACGGCGGCGTGCTTCGGAAAACGTCCACAGGGCTCCGTTCGAGCCGCGGTTGGGCGCGTTGGAGAGCCCTTGTCATTGCGCGTCGAACGGTGGTGGTCGCCGGACCTGTGGTGGCCGGAGACGACGGCAACGAGCTCGACAGCGGCGGCCGGCGTTCGGGTGTGTGTGGAGACGCGGCTACCGTGGCCTAGGCGATGCGTGCGTAGTACCCAGCTCGTCTACGTGCTGCGGCGAGCGAGATGGACATGTGCCAGTGGCCAAATGGTCAACGGAGCATCGCCGGCGGCGAGCACGGCGGCGGTGAGTTTCGGTGATCAACGGAGCGGCGGCTACACGGCGCAAACGAAGCGGAGAAGAGAGGGGTTCGGCGTAGGAGCTCACAGCGGTGCTAGCGAGCTCGACGGAGGGGTCGGGGATGCTCTGCAGCTTCTTAATCGACGGCGAGGTGCTCCGGCGATCCGAGGTCGGGGACGACGGCATGAAGGCGTTGTAGGGCTCCCGACGATCCATGGCTCAGCGAGGAGGTAGAGAGCGTCGCGGCGAACCTTTTGGACACGGTCACGGGACGAGGGGAGGGTCTAGGTGCGGCAACGGCAAGCGGCGGCGACGAGCGGCTCGGTGGTGAGAGGCAGAGAGCCAGGGGAGGCGACGGGGACGAGGGGAAAGTGCGAGAGGGGTCGGGGCAGCTGCATGGCGATGCGAGGAGATGTCCAGGCCGTCCGGAGGCAGGCAGGCAGGGTGGAGGTGGCCGGGCGCGTGCCGGCGCGCGGTGGCCACGCGCGCTGCCGATTGGCGCGAGGAGGAAGGCGACAGAACGGGGCTGGTGGGCTGGGCCGGCCTGCAACAGTGCTGGGCCCAAGGTAAGTGCTTTCTCTCTCTTTCTTTTTCCTATTTCTTTTTCTGTTTCATTTGTTTTGCAACTTTGTTTAATTTATAAAAATGCCAGAACATTTTTATAACTCATGAAACTTGTCATGCCCACTGTATATAATATGAACAGTATGGCACATTTTAGTTTATGATTATTTGAGCATTTAAAATATTTTATAGCATTTAAATGCCCAAATTCAAATACCTTATGATTTAATCCAGAGCCCTTAGATGTCCTAGAAAATTGTGCACCATTTTTGTCAGAGGTTTAAGACCAAGGCAGAAATGATGAACATTTTTGAAGGGCATTTTGGGTACATTGGAAAAGATTTTATCAAACCCTAGTTATTAGAAGAGGGGTGCTGGGGTTTCTGGCATTCCCATTTCAAGTTTCTTTGATAAGTAAACATGATGCACACTCTAGCTAGTCCTATTGCAAGTACTAAACTAGGGATGTGACATCCCTGCCCCTGGTGGGCTGGGCCGGTTGGATGGGCTGCCAGGTGAGTTCTCTCTCTCTCTCTCTCTCTCTCTCTCTCTCTCTCTCTCTCTCTCTCTCTCTGCCTTTTCTATTTCTGTTTTTGTTTTCTATTTTGACATTTGTTTTGATTTATTTTTAGGCACTAAACCATTTTTGTTGCTTCTGATAATTTTTGCAGGGGCTAAAGGGATTATTCTAGAGAACCTCACAAAACATCAGAATTATTGAAGCATTAAATATATTTATAGCATATGTTTGCTCCAACTCAAATACAATATGGATTAATTCAAATATCCAGGGTGTCCTAGAAATATGTGCACCATTTTTGGCAGAGGTTTTTAGCCAATTCAAAAATGATGAACTTCTCTTAAGGGCATTTTGGGTTCATTGCAAATATTTTTATTAGAACCTAGTTGAATTCATTTGGTGCTAGGGTGTGAACAATCCCCATTTCAATTTTAACAAAAATTAAAAATGATGCATTATGCACTTAAGTGCAACTAATTACAAGCAGTATTCTAAGGATGTGACAACTCACCCCCACTAGACAAGAATCTCATCCCGAGATTCAAGAAGTGAGGCAAGAAGACAGAGGGGACACGAAGCTAACACAATCTTTACGATCCAGATTGCACTTCATAAGAACGTTGATTGCTTGCATCATGTTGATCTTCACATCCTTGCTTTCAAGATCTTTGTCCAACACAGTGACGACAAAAGAAACTCTACAGGAATCGATCTTCTCAAAGATCGAGCAACTCAAGATCAACTCATGGGGTGAGACGTTGAAACATCCCTTGAGCTGAGACACAAAACACACATCGAGAGGGATGGAAGAAACAGATGACGGAGGTTCAGTTTGGTAGGCAACAATTCCACACTGGAATAGGATGGTGCATGGTTTCATAATAGCGAGGATAGAATTTCCATGATTTCATAACGGGACACCTTGGGAAGGTGACTCGTAGAGTTATTCCCTTAAGTGGCAAAAAGAATTAGTTTTGATACAAATATCATTGAAATTCTCTAAACCAGCCTAAGGCAAATCACAATCGATCGTTTGAACGAGTTCGGAAGAATGGCATACTCAGACTAGAATGGATCATGTGGACTACCTTGTTGAAGACGACGCAATGAGTGTTTTTTCTATCAACGGAAATGGATGGGACCCATGGTAAGCCCACTTTTAAAGGTAATCCTGAGTAGTAATTACCGAGAGGGGCAGACCAGGGAAAAATGGCACAATGGCGGTGCAAGCTGGGAACAAAATGCAAATATTGGGAAATTTTCAACCATCATATCTGCCTGAGATTCGGATCTGGTTGGTACGAGGATATTTCAGACGTCATGTCTAGAAAAGAAAGTTTGCAACACGACGAGATGACATTGCGAGATTCTCGGGAAATGAACTACGATGGCAAGCTCCAAAACATGAGGTGGTTCTGCTGCATACCTGTGAACACGTTGTCCAAGACAAGCATGACCACGTAGTAGTCTTATAATAAAAGCACTATCGAGTTCAGGTTGGGAACCATCATTGAAGATAGCGAAGTCATGTGAATGACCAAGGATTAGCACAACAAACTCCTTTTTCTTAAACAAATCAATTAGTGGCTTGGTGTGCTAGGGAATACATATGGAGTGGAGGTAATTAATCTGCCAAACAATAGTATACATTCGCACATGCATAACTGACTTGGAATGATTCCAGAGGAAACAAAACAGACTTTCTCAAATTCACGGTGGCAACTTACAACAGTTACACGTGAATTAGGGGAACTCACTTCTCTCATCCAAACATATACCTTGTGAACGGGACACGAAGGCAACGCTTACAAAGTTTTCAACACTACCTTAATGTCCAACAAAATCATGGAGAAGACAAGGTTGTTGTCGATGGGCTGAACAACAATTCATCCAGGTTTCCATATAGATGGAATTCCATGACAATGTGAACAAAGTGATAGCATTGGTCATACCAATAGATGTAACGGTGTATGCTCGAGGGATCAACCACGAGTAAGACAACATTACGAATATCATTGGTTCTGATTTGACTTGACTATAACCCATACTCAAATCAAAGTTTGGACAGGACAATAGATCCACAAATGATCACGGAGAACAATTAAGGAAGATATCATCTTTCTTCAACACACACATGATATACCTTTAGGATGAACTAAGTTAGGCAAAGCTTTTATCTTCCAACTCTCGAAGTTGTTGTTTAGCTTAACCAACTAGCTCAAGGGTATCCAACAAGGATTCTTGGAGAAGGGGGTGGTTTACAAGAAACCAACTTGATCACGAACTCAACATACTGGTCAGGAGACAACCTGGTGATACTTCCGGGAAGATATTCTGAAAATCACGAACCACCTATATGTTATTAAGCTCGAGAACAATCTTGCTTTTCAAGGCAAGAAGATATGATCACAAGAGTGAGAGATTGACACAATCCTAACTCATTGATCGAATAGTGCACCGGGGAAGATGGACTAGGTAGCACGATCAATCCTAGAGTGATGATTCAGAAACAAACACACTAAGAATGAGATTGTTGTCCATTAGCTGCCAAGCAACGGGGCTGCAAGGAGTATTGATTTCACACATCATAGTTCACTGGTCGGCATTCCAGCTGCAACAACACGGAAGCCAACGGTGAATAATGATGGCGATAAGTATCACTTTATCAAGAGTTCATAGGAGGTTGTGCAATTCCCATGACATTCTTGACATAAAAGAGGGTAACATCCAAGGTAAAATAGATTAGAAGCTAGATTGGCATTCTGATCTACGAAATACAACTACTTTTACCCAATCCTGGAAATGGATGAGGTTCTGGAGTTTGTTTCTCCTAGTCATTCCAGAATAGAATAGCTTGACGGACCACAAGACTAAAAGGCATCGATGAACACGAATGCACAACTACTCCTTACTATCAACTGATAGACGGGGGTCATAATACAACTAAAAGGGGACAACTGAAAGGAACATATAACTTTCTGAGTTGTGGATGCATAGATTAGCATGTCGAACTTTCAACATATTTCTTCCGGATAACCCATGCAGAAAGGTAGAATTGGCAGAGTCACAATGTGGAATGGAGAACTCATCAAGAGCACTCTGGTTGTCATCTTTTGGTTCAAAAGAACTTCTGCCATAACGGTTCATGGTATTGGAAGAATGGCATACCACGGACCTCGAGGGCTATCATAAGGTTACTAATATCCTAAAGGAATGAGCAAGCACTATCAACATGAAGTAAGTAGAATGAATCTTGGGTTCAAGAACCCAGGAATAGAATGCCTACTAACTAAATGGCATCACATGATGCTTTCGAGAATAATGGCCAAAATCATCACACTGAGAACACAACACAAGGTTGGTTTACTGGGTGGCTATCTATGATGTCCTAGTTTCCTGATAGCTTCAACAATTATGTCGAGGCAATGGAGTACCTCAACACACCGATTAGTGTGATTAGTCTGTCCCAAAAGGATATTAGGAATAGGGAGGAAAGATTTGCAAATGCAACAGATTATTTAGAGACCTTGGGTAACTCGGACAGCATAACAGTTGTAATTTCTCAAAAAGGATTTTTGAGACTCATGCAAAAAGGTAGCATAACCACTCAACATCATAATGTCAAGGTTCTGAAACCAACTGTTTAACAAACTGAAGTACTTGAAACTGAATTGATAGTTGAATCCACCATTAACATGATCCTGTTAGGTTGATGATAAGCCTAGTTCTTAATCCCCGTGGAATAGAAGAGGCTGACTCAGATCATAAGGTCATAAGGTAAAGGAGTAAAAAGAGCCTTACGTTCCCTTCCACAATCAATTTCCTTATATAACTAAAGAATTTCTAGAC
Source organism: Secale cereale (assembly GCA_902687465.1). Taxonomy (NCBI): domain Eukaryota; kingdom Viridiplantae; phylum Streptophyta; class Magnoliopsida; order Poales; family Poaceae; genus Secale; species Secale cereale. Next base: position 227,221,790 of record LR738713.1, on the reverse strand, counting down.
TCGACTTCGACTAGTTTGGCTTGGTAATCCTACAGGCAGTCAGGCTCTGATACCAAAGCTGTCGGGACCCTGATCCTAAGTCACACCGGTCTAGCGTATAACACATCATATCACTTTGTAGCCTCATGCACGGTATCCCCACGGGTTCAACCTTACCTGGCCTGGGACCGTTTGCGCATTTTGGCTCACATATATGACAGTGTCGCTAGCATCCCTATGACAGAGAACCTGGGCCGACATGACTAGTTATAAACCAAAAGTGGCGCTAAATTACAGGGACGAGCATACATGACCCAACAATGCACATGTTGGTCAGCAGCGAGTGTTGCCGGGCTATAGCAAGCTAACAGGACTCCGGTATACATCGCGTGACATTTCCCCGGATGTGACAAACACTGGAGCAAGGAAGGACACATGCCGGTCAATCCATGTGTTCCGGAGCAGTAGCAAGCTACCAACGCTCAGTGGAAGCACTAGGAGGCATTTCCCCATAAGATAGGCTACCAAGGGTAAACAACTAGGTGTCGGATCCCACACATACCAAGCATTTCAATAACATACACACAATATGCTCGATATGTGCAAATATAACTTGGCATCACAACAAAACTCTATGAATCAAAGTATTTATTCATTAGGCTCTGAGGATCCAGATATTACAAGCATGGGTCTCATGACCCAACATACAGAGCATACAAGCAACAGAAGCATAACATGTCTGGGCACAGACAACTACAAACGAAAAAGGCCGTGAAGTCTAACTATCTACAAGACCCTCCCAAGGGTACAAGATCGTAGCTGAGGTAACAAGCTAAATGTCGAAGTCCACGCGGAACATCTAGTGAGACTGAAGTCTCTCTGCAAAACCATAAATTAAGCAAACGTGAGTACAAATATACTCGGCAAGACTTACATCAGAACTAGCTACATATGCATCAGTATCAACAAAGGGGTGGTGGAGTTTAACTGCAGCAAGCCAGCTTTAACTTAATGGCTATCCTGTACTACGACTGTTGGTAGCTCTTTTGAGGTGGCGCACACGAGTCCACATATTCACCAAATCAATAGACCACTATGGATCCGCTCCCGTCTCCCTACGAGAAGGCCATCCATAGCACTCATGCTTATCTTGCGCATTTTAGAGTATCCACTTTCACTTGTCTATGAACTGTACATGCAACCCAGAAGTCCTTTACCGTGGACGCGGCTATTCGAATAGATGATGTTAACCTTGCATGGGTGTACTTTTTCAAACACGCTCTTGCCGCTTACCACCATGTACACGTCGTGTATCTCGGCAACCTTCAAGCGAAAGCCTCGCGAGGGAGTCGGCCATGACCTGACTAACCACGCAAGTCTCTAGTCCAGGTTTATCGCCTATTCGGGTTCCATCCGCAAGGAGATCCGGCCGGGGTGTCACTCACGGCCCCAAACGATGTGAGCAGGGTTCCAAAGCCCACCATCCGGGTGCCACTTGGTACACCGTGCCACCTGTGCCTAGTCTTTCCCAAGCCCACCTATACCGGGTGCCACTTGGTAGACTACTAACACTACCTACAAACACCAGAGACTAGTAGCAACTCCTGGACAGAGATCGAGGCGATTAATAAGCCGAGAGGGGTCGAGTTACCAGAACCCAATATGTGGTAGTAACTGTTCATGCATCACAAACACAGAACTCAGTTCTTGAGGACGGTTTCAATGAGACAACCCACCATGTAATCCTACATGGCCTCTCACCGCTACCTTTACCAAATCGTGTTCACACACTTAGCTCTCAACAGTAGGACATCTTCCCCACATTTCAATTCATCCCCGATGAATCAGACCTGACTCAACTCTAAGCAGTAGCAGGCATGACAACAAGCATGAATGAGTGGGCACATCAGGGCTCAAACAACTCCTACTCATGCTAGTGGGTTTCATCTATTTACTGTGGCAATGACAAGTCATGCAGAGGAAAGGGGTTCAACTACCGCAGCAGGTAACAGTTGAAGCGTTGTTGTCCTAATGCAGTAAAAGAGAGCAGAAGCGGGAGAGTGGGATTGTATCGGAATGAACAAGGGGTTTTTGCTTGCCTGGTACTTCTAAAGATAGTGTAGTTCTTCATCGATGTCATCGATCTCATCATCTGAACCACGTCTACTGAGAGGGAACAAATACCAGCAAAACAAGAGAGAGCACAATCAATACAATGCAATAATATGATGCATGATCATGATATGGCAACATGCTGTGATTTGAGCTAATGCAACTAGCAACAATTTAAATGAAGTTGGTTCGAACCAAAGGTTCAAATTCAAACTCCACATGTGATTATTCGTATGCCATTTAATTGATTTGACTTGATCAGCAAGCATAGGTTGTTCGAACATGCATGAAAACACCATAAACAGATTCCTCATATTTTTCTGATCATTTTTCACATATAAATTATTTCATTTGGACTTACGGTTGATTTAACATGATTTTTAGAAGTTTAAAGCATTTTTTGAAATAAATAAATCATTTATTATTTATTTAAAATTCCAGACAAGCTTTATGATGTCATAGTGACATCATCACTACGTCAGCAAGTCAATGGCGCCAGCCCAGGTCAAACCTGACCAGTGGGTCCAGCACGTCAGTGTAACTGGCAGGATTAGAGCCTGATTAGTGAGGCCAGGTCAACATTGATGTGGCAGGGTCAAACTGACATGTGGGCCGGCTGGATTAATCTAAACTACGCAAGAAATAAATCCTGAGTTAATTAGGGCATGGGGCCCATAAGTCAGTGAGAGAGGGGGTTAATTTGCGGGGTCATCAGTGGCTAATGACAGCGCCATGTCAGCATGTCAAAGTCTAGCCGGCGGCGACCACAGAACGTGGGAGGGGCACGCCGGACTTGCGCTAGAGGCGTCGGCTTGGCACTCTGAGGGCACCAGGGAGGAGCTCTTTCTCGTCCGCATCCAAAGGACGGGATGGGAGGCCGTGGGGTGGCCCAGAACGGCGCCGGCGACGAGCGAGGCGGCAGCTGGAGTTCGGCTCCGAGAGGGCGTAGGCTACGGGGCACGGGGGCCAGGACGGGCGGCTGCTGCGTGATCCTGTGAGCATGTTGAGCATGATGGAGAGCTCGGACATGAGCTCCAGTGGCCAGCGCGACGGCGCCGACATGGCCGGCGGCGATGAGGTCTCGGCCTGAGTGGTTAACCCGGCTACAATGCGCCAACAAAGAAACGGAGAGTGGGGAACGGCGGAGGGGCTCATAGGGATGCGGCAGAGGAGGTCAGTGGGCTCGGGGACGCTCGTACGGAGGCCAATCGATGGTGGCAATTCGGTGGCCGTGGACGAGGAAGAAGACCGCGACGTCGCCTTGAGGGCTCCTCGGCTCGGGTCCATTGGTGGAGATGGCCAGCGCAAGGAGGCAGGGTTGTTGGTCACTCTCGACGAGCGAGACGACGATGGTGGCTGCAACTGCGACAAGCGGCGGCGACGAGCGCGCTCGGTTACGCTGCGGAGAGAGAGCAGAGGAGGGGAGCGGAGGAGTGGATAGGCCAGAGGGGTCGGGGGGTTGCTTGTCATGCTTAGACGAGGCCAGTAGCGAGCAGGCGGGCTGGAGGTGGCGGCGGTGAGCGTGCGCGCGTCCGGCACGCGATGTGCCTCCGACTGGCGGGACGAAGAAGACCTCCCTGCCCCTGGTGGGCTGGGCCAGTTGGATGGGCTGCCAGGTGAGTTCTCTCTCTCTCTCTCTCTCTCTGCCTTTCTATTTCTGTTTTTGTTTTCTATTTTGACATTTGTTTTGATTTATTTTTAGGCACTAAACCATTTTTGTTGCGTCTGGTAATTATTGCAGGGGCTAAAGGGATTATTCTAGAGACCCCCACAAAACATCAGAATTATTGAAGCATTAAATACATTTATAACATATATTTGCTCCAACTCAAATACAATATGGATTAATTCAAAATTCCAGTATGTCCTAGAAATATGTGCACCATTTTTGGTAGAGGTTTTTAGCCAATTCAAAAATGATGAACTTTTCTTAAGGGCATTTTGGGTTCATTGCAAATATTTTTATTTGAACCTAGTTGAATTCATTTGGTGCTACGGTTTGAACAATCCCCATTTCTACTTTAACAAAAATTAAACATGATGCATTATGCACTTAAGTGCAACTAATTACAAGTAGTATTCTAAGGCGACACCCCCGTGCCCAGCCCCCTCGTGCGACTCTCCTGAGGGGAAAGTGTTGCGACGAGGCTAGGCACCGAGCCTGATGGCTCCCTGAGGTTGATACGGCCAAGGGGCCGCCCTCGGTTGTTTATCACCAGCGCGGAGCATAGATCTTCCGCACTTGCACGGGCATAGCCGCTCCTCGGCCGTGTCGACTACTAGCGCGGAGCATGGTGCTTCCACTGATGTGTGGGTGAGGGCTCCCTCTGAGTGGATCCCCTGGGGCATGTACAGCCCCGCCCTGACATGTGGCTTGCATGGCAGGGCGAGACGAGGTGTGTACGGGCACCCATGAGCCAGCGCAGGACTCACGAGGCCCTACCTCAAGGTGGGTTGTGCCTGAATTTGATCCTTGATAGTTGTGGTGGTCCTGTGAGATGGTTAGGCAACCTGCACCGGATGAATTTCCTGAGGCGATCACATGAGAAGGCCAAACACCAACGACCCCAGGAGGTGACATGAACGGGGTCGGCCCGCCAGACAGAGTTCAGTCGTTGGGTTTATCGACGCTGCAGGGACGGACCCGAGCACAGACGCCGTGTCCAGACTTCTCATGCAAAAAATCCTAAAGAAAGACAACCGACGCACGGCTCTCGTGGTGGAGGGGCATCGGGGCGCATGCCCTGGCTCATCCGTCTGTGATTAGCTCATGCGAGAACGAGGCACCAAGGGCCACAGGAGGAGACGTACACGGGAGCTGGACCGCAAGCCAGAGCTTAGCCTCTTGGGTTTAGCGACGCTGCAGGGACGGACCCGAGCACACACATCGTGCTAGTCCTTAATCATGAGGCGGTCGTGGGTGGCCTTGCCGGGGCTCACAATGTTCATGGTATCGAAGTACGGGACAGGCATATAATAAGCATGAAGCAACTCACAGAAAGAGACAAACTAGTTCACGCAATGCGAATGTGATACATGCCACGGGGACAAACCGTGCGGCCTGGGGATGATGCAGCCTGAGGGGCGCCCCCAACGGAGTAAGCTAAAGATGCAAAAGGATACATGTCGCAGGGACAGGCATGTGTGACTTGGGGATGATGCAGCCCGAGTGGCGCCCCCAACTAAACAAACTGAAACAAAGTCACATGGCACTGTTGCTGGAGAGATGTCGATGTAGCTAAAGACGCTCACTATAGATGTTGCTCCTCATGAACCGCCTGACTCCGGGACCTCGCGAGGCTCTTGAGGTTCCGAGAGCTTGCGAAGAACCGTCGCCACCTCCGCCAAGATCTCCTAATGCCCGGCCTCGCGAGCCGCCAGGACGTCCCGCATGTGGCGCTGGTGCAGGGCTGCCTGGTTCGGCAAGCCGTAGGGCATGTGAACATAGCTGTGAGGACGGCCCTCACACCGGCCCATCTGAGACGGCCAGTAGAGCTCCTGAGACACGACTTTGTTGAGTCCTAGGGTGACGTAGATGCGCAGCCTATTGCCCGAGCCTGGGACGGCAGCTGCACTTGGTGGTGTGGGGCGGCGCTCGCCTCGCACTGCCCTTGGTACTTGCAAGTCTTCGATGGTCTGGTCGATGAACTCCTGAGCACTTGGCGCTTCGCGCCTTGTGCTCTCGTGAGACAAACGTGCGGTGAAACACGCCTCCAAATGGTGCCCGAGCGCCTTCCTCGTGACATTGCCTAGGTCGGAGGCCCTCCAGAGGAGAGCCCCCGAGCCCAACCTGAGAGGCATCCGAGTGCGTCTCCCTATGCGAGGGAGGGAGGCACCCCATCCACAGGCGTAGATCCTGAGGCGCGGCTGTCGGGTGCTACTTCTTCATGAGGCTCCAGGGCTAGCAGCTACTTCTTCTTCTTCGGGATGGCTTTAGGGGGTAGATGATGCCTCCGTTGTTTGGGTCCTCGACTGCCGCAGCCTAGTAGGCACGCTCAAAGGAGCACACATCATCCTTTTCCTCACACGCGATAGTGATGATGTCGCGGCTCCCTGGCATCTTGAGGACGTTGTGTCCATGGTGAGTCACTGCCGTGAACTTGGGCATGGCCGGATACCCAAGAATGGTGTTGTATGGGAGACGGATGTGGGCGACATCGAAGTCGATGAGCTTGGTGTGGTAGTTTTCGCGGGTGCCGAAGGTGACGGGGAGCCGGATCTGCCCGATTGGGGTGGTGGAGCCATCGATCACTCACGACAAAGGCTTCGTCGGCTGCAACTAGTCATATGGCACTTGGAGACGGTCAAACGTGTCGATGGAGAGAACATTGAGCCCTGCACCGCCATCGATGAGGGTTTTGGTGACTTGGACATTGCTGGTGATGGGCAAGCAGAGCATCGGGACTGCGCCAGCGGTTGCCTCGCACTTGAGATGGTCAGCTGAGCTAAAGGTGATGGTGCACTTGGACCACTTGAGCGGTCGTGTGGCTTCTAGCTTGGGAAGAGCCGCATTCACTTCTCGGGCGAACTGCTTGAAGATGCGCTGAGAGGCTGGAGCCGGCGCACAACCCAAGATGCAGGCGATAGCGCGAGGCTCCTGGAAGCCCCCAGCCCCCTCGTCCTGATCGTCGTTCCTCCTTGGTGGTGGTGGCAGCGGAGGGAGGCTGGCCTTGACCTAAGGGCGGTCCTCATGAGGCTGGTCCCTCCAGGCGCCATCGCGAGGCTGGTCGTGCCAGCAGTCCTCACGAGGCTGATCGTGTCACACCTGACGGGGGCCACGGTCGTCCCAACGCCCTCCAGTTCGGCTTCCTCCATGGCCGTAGCCTCGGTCATTGCGCTCGGGGCGTCGGCCAAAGCGCTCGTCGCGGATGGCCCTGAGCTCCTCATAGTCGTTGGTGTTGTGTATGTGCACGTTGTGGAAGGCGCAGAACGGACGGCTGCCCTTGGACGACTCTGGGTGGTCGCAGCCATGCTTCATCTCTGGTTCTGCCGCGAGCACGGCCACCCCCCTTGCACTTCACATCTTTAGCCTTGGCCTTCTTGTCTTCTGGGTCAGCAGCGGGGAGCTCGACGAGGGAAAGGCGCCCTTCCTCAGCTCTCGCGCACTTGGTCGCTATGTTGAACAGCTCCAATGCTGTGCACATGTCCTCGTGGATGGCGAGCTCCTCCTTCATCTTGACATCGCGGACGCCATCGGAGAACGCTGAGATGCTGGCCTCATCCGTCACCTTGGGGATCTTGAGGAGGACGATGTTGAAGCGTTGGATGTACTTCTGCAGGGTTTCCCCCGGTTGTTGTTTGACGCACCGCAGGTCACCTGTGGCTGGCGGGCCGTCGTGAGTGCCCTGGAAATTGGCGATGAAACGCTTGTGCATCTCACCCCTGAGGAGATCGATCATGCGGGCAGGTTCTGGGGCCACTAGCGCGCGCCGTCTTTGAGAGCCATGGGGAACCAATTCGCCATGATTTTCTCATCTCCGTTGGCCACCTCGATGCTTAGCTCGTAAAGCTCCAGGAACTCATCAGGGTCGGGTGCCTATAACGCCCAAGATGCGACTATATCTCCAACGTGTCGAGGCATGACTTAGAGGCATAATCGCATTTTGGTATGATCGCAAGATGGCCATCCTCACACATTCCCATGTCCAAGAACAAAGTAAAATACATAGTCGGCTTACAGTCGCCACTTCACACAATGCATAAATAAGTCATACATCATTCAGAGTACACACATAGTCCGGCTACGGACGAATCCAAATGAAAAAAGATAACCACCCACTATGCCCGATAGGCCCTTGTAGGAACCACTACTGATCGTCGGGGAACGTCACGTACATACGCCCACGTTCCTCATCGAACTCCCACTTGAGCTCCTGGCCATCACCTGCATCGTACTCGGTTGTACCTGCATCTGTGTTTGTAGTAAACCAGGAGTCACGAGGACTCAGCAATCCCATTCCCGGGTATCAAAACTATCAAAGCCTATGGGTAAGGAGAAAGTGTATAAGTGGGCTGCTGCAAGCGCTAAGCGTAGATGAGGTGGCTAGCTTACGTAACTTCAGAGCAAGAAGAGAAGTGAAAGTTGTCGGTCGTGAACTATTTCATGATCGCTAGATGATCATGTCTACCTATGAGTCATCCATAACCCAGTCGTGTTCTCTTCCTGAACCCCCTCGAAAAGAGACCATCACGACTACTCACACGGTAGTGTATTATGTTTGAGTTATAGTGTCAAGTTATCTACAACTGGATATTAACAAACTCCAATCCGCCACATAACCGCGAGCACGGCTTTCGAAATATCATAACCCTGCAGGGGTGTCCCAACTTAGCCCATCACAAGCTCTCGCGATCAAAAGAGGTAAATCCTCTTATCTTAGGGACTACCCGATCAGACTCGAAAGCCCGATGTACAAGATATTTTGACAATGGTAAAACAAGTTCAGCAAGACCTCCCGACGTGCTGACACCCCGATAGGAGCCCTGCTTATCTCGTCTCAGGCCATGATTGGATAGGTCAGCCTACGGGTAATACCAGATACCTCAGGTTTCCCCGAGGCAGCCCCGTAGTCCGCCCGGTTTGGACCAACACTCATGAGGAGCACTGGCCCGGGTTGTTAATTAAGAATCCATGAGGTAGCTAGTCCCTATGCAAATTGTAGTTGTTATTAGGAAAATGGTAAAACCAAGGTTGGGCCTTACTGGAGGAGTTTTATTCAAAGCGAACTATCAAGGGGGGGCCATAAACCGCAACCGTGTTAGGAACGCAAAAATCAAGGAACATAACACCGGTTTCTCAGTTCCTAAGGCAGCATGAGTGGAACAAAACACCGAGCAAAAGGCCAAGCCTTCCACCCATTGCCAAGTATATAGGTGCATTAATGTAAATAATAGATATTGTGTTATTCCCAAAATATCCAACCCACATGGAGCAAACTTCATCTTCACCTGCTACTAACAACGCTATAAGAGGGGGCTTGAGCAGAAGCGGAACTTAGCCAAACAATGGTTTGCTAGGAAGGTAGTTAGAGGTTTCATGGCAAGGTAGGGGCTGACAAGGAAATAGATAGGTAGCGTGACAAAGAGATGGAGCGAGACAACTAGCATAGTAACGATAGAGGTGATATCGAGGAATGATCATCTTGCCTGGTATGTCTTCGGTGGGATCGTAAACTTGCTCCTCGAACACGGTCTCGACAGGACCCTCGAACTCCGAATCGTTACTAGGCTCTACCCAACACAAGAATACAAACACCGGAACAAAATCAATCACGATGCAATGCACAAGCACACGATGCAAGACGTGATGAGTATGAGCATGAACATGGTATGATGCACACACAAGTGGAGCATGATTGGTGCAACAACATGGCATGGCAAAATGCAACAACCACACTTCAATTAAGTGGATCCCAAAAAATACCACATAGAGTTATTTAGTTGATCTTGTTAAGCACCCAACAAGTTTAGAAGTTGTTTAACATGGCAAGGAGTGCAACACAACACAAACTATATCACACAAGCAAATTAAATGGGGCCGGAAGAAACAAACAACAATTCCGGAAAATCCCCATGTGCACATTTGTATTTGGTACTGTTCTGCTTATTACACCATTTTGTTGTTATTAAACAATAGAAAATATTGCACCAAGTTATTCTATGTAAAATTCTGCCCCAAAAACCTATAAAGATCATTTTAAACCGACCTATGGTTTAAAAGTTATGAATTAAACCATTTTGAACATGTTATGTCACAAAACAAAGCAAACATCATTTTAAATATTTTGAAGCATGGCAGAAAATTCCATATTATGAAACTACACTAAATTCTAAGCAGGTTTCATATAAAGTTTGCTTCATTTGAATGCATGGTTAAAAAGTTATTAGCAAACAAAACTAAATGCAAAACTGAAAAAAAAACACTAGAGAAAACAAAAAGGACCCGGCCTGGGCCACCCACTGCCAATGACAGGAAGGCCTTGGGAATGATGATGTGGCAGAACTGGGTGACATAGATGGGTGTGTGCGCAGTGTGACAGACAGGCGGGACCCTGTTGACATAGAGGCAAAAACTGCGCAAAAATATGGGTGTTTATCCACTGCCCGAAGGGGGATTCGAACCCGGGTCTGCGGGTTATAGGAGAGAGTGGCGAACCACTAGGCTATGGTCTGGAATGCTGGCAGAGAAAGGGGGTGTTGTCCTGATAAGAGAACACAGGGCCGAGCTCCTTTGTTTCCGTCAGAGAAGACGACGACTGCGACAATGGCGCCGGCGAGGGTAGCCGCGGCAATGGCGGGGCTTGAGGGGTCATGGCTGGCATGCGGGAAGGAGCAGCAACGCAGGCTCAAGGCGCGGAGGCTAGGAGTGGCGGGCGCTCGAGTTCGAGCCTGCGCTCGTCTTGGGCCATGGCAATCGCGGTGAGAGCAGGGAAGCGAAGCAAGCGTGCGGAGATGCGATGCGGGGTGTGCGCGAGGGGCGGCTAGGCGAAGCAAAGCAGGGGGCAAGTGAGACGAGCTTGACAAGACCCGAACGAGGCACGGCAGGTTATTCCTTTGAAGATTTTCAGAGAACGCCGGAGCAGCGAGGGCACGATGACGGCATGGATCTAGCGGCGACTATGGCGATCTAAGCGTGGCAAGAAGAACAGGGAGGGTAGGTGGTATACCTAGCTCACCCTAGGACACGGCGACGGCGACGGAGACGGGCCAGAGACGACTCGACAGAGCTCTGAACCTTCGGCGTTCGCAGACGACGGAAGAAAGGGAAGTAGAGGCGGGAGTGCGACGTGGGTCCTGGCGTCTCCCTCGGCGATGTAGAGGAAGCAGAGGACGATGATGAACTCGCTGGACACAAAAATCAAGGAAAAAGACGAAGGAGCTCACGGCGACGGCATGGTCAGAACTCCGGCAACCTCAGCGCGGCACTGGATCTCGATGTCGGAGCGTTGCTAGGGTTTCTTGAGAGAGGGGAAAGAGAGAGAGAGTGGGTGGCTAGCAGCTGGCACGGTTTGGCTTGGGGATAAGGTGAGGCGAGGCCGGAACGGTCGGGCGACGCGGATGTGGCCATGTGCACGGCACGCACGAGCTTGATGAAAAGGCGAGGCGCGGGTGGACTGTAGCCAGAGACCAACGAGTGGGACCAGGAGCACCACATGGGCGTACGAGAGGCTGGGTAGAGAGCCGGTGCGGTGAGAAAAGGCGAGAGGGACGGCGTGCGGGGTTGGTGAGCGAGGCGAGCTGGACCACCTGAGCGCGGGGAAGCCCAGGTGGGTGTGGACTGAACTGCTCCTGCTTCTTCTAATCTTCCTTTCTTTTACTTCAAACAGAAAAACCTAAAGAAAAATGCACAGGGAGCTAGAAGAGGAATTTGGGAGAGATAAACACATATATGAGTTGGACATTTTTAGAGGTAGAAAATTATATCAAGTTTAAGTTAACTTCAAACTTGAGGTATTTTTTAACCTAACCAAATCAGTTCCAAAAAGAGTGAATTTTGGTAGAGAGGTTTAGAACAAGATACAAGATTTATGAGGCAAAGATGGACATTACTTGAAGCTAGCAAGATGACTTGCCACAAGAACTAAGAAAGGGATAGATTTGGTAAAGAAGAGAGGGTAGGGGCATAGCCCACAAAAATGCAAACAAAACAACATGCATGCTACCTCACTCTAAGCATATGAACATCGTGATATGAACACCACACAATGCATCATGATATGGACATGATATAAACATGATAGGATGCAAAAATGCAATAGGCAAGAATGCAATATGATGTGACAATGATGCAACATAAGGTGGCATGACAATGCAATAATGAAACATAGCAAAATAAAAGGAAAGACCCCCAAGGAAAAGGCTGAGGACCAAGTTGAATATATTGCCAAAATGGTAAATGTTACATCTGGGGTGTTACAGTGCCGTCGTAGCGTGGAGGCAGGTTAGGCTTGAACTTCCTGGGCCAGATCACGTTGCGTAGCTCAGGAGTGAAGACTCGGCAGCCTGTTGTGGCCACCGGAGCCCGTCGTGGAGGCGTAGCTTGATCTTGGTTCTCATGCGCCGCCATTGCAGGGGCGCACGGTCTCGACGCGTTGGTGATGGGAGTGCAAGAGCTCCTCCTTGCGTCCGCTAGACCTCCTGACAGCTTCCTTCTTCATGCGCGGGCACCCGGCGCGGTGAGTCGCGCCGCGGGGCCGCACATCTTGGAGCGAGGGCGACGTATTGACGTGGAGGTGGCGGAGGCGCTTCATGAGCCACGTCACCCGCAAAAGGAGGTGGGCGAGGTAGCGAGAGGGACGGTGCAGGAGAGCCCCCAGCGGCATTGACGAGTTCGGCGATGTGGTCTAGCAAGTCCTTGTAGAAATCGTCGACGGGGCGGTAGCGCACGAGCTCGCGCGCCATGAGCAGTGCAGCCTGCGGGTCTGCGGATCCGAGATGACCGTGGGACGACGAGCCGGCTAGAGTCAGCGACGGGGTAGCGGTGCGTCCATCCCGCCGCACCGAGGGGTGCAGCGAGGAGGCTTGCTGCTCGTGCCTCGCCGGGCCGGTGGCTGCGTTGGCGGCAGGTGATGGAGAATGATGGGGGGTCCACCGGCGGGAGCTGTCTGAGCGACGCGGGCGGCAAGGGCGGACCGTCGCTCAGCACGAGCTCGACGAGCGTCAGCCATGGAAGAAGTGGAGCGGTGATGCGTCGACCGACGGAAGAGAGGTTTCGGCGTAGCCCTGGCTGGCATGCCAAATGTTAGATTTCAGGTTCCGCAAACCCTAGAGAGGTTCGAACTCTGGGGTGCGCACGAAGAACACTCTCTCCCCAGCGCACTCGCCCTTGATTCCACAGCCTAGCTCGACGAACTCAAGGAACAAGAGACACGGGGGTTTATACTGGTTCGGGCCACCTTGCGGTGTAATACCCTACTCCAGTGTATGTTGTGGATTGCCTTGTGGGGCTGAGGATGAACTAGTACAATGGATGAACAGCCTCGGGAGGAGAGGTGTTCTTGGGCTCGGATGAGCTTGTGGTATGGTCAGGGTGGAATGGATCATGTCCCTTCTATGGTCGGATCTGCTCAAGATGAGATGTCCCTCTATGGTGGTGGCTAGGTCCTATTTATAGTGGCCTTGGTACTCTTCCCAAATATCAGCGGAAAGGGATCTCACAACAGCCAAATTTGAAGGGGAGCAGGTAGTACAGGCTATCCTGACAAAAGCGGTCTTCGCCTGCCAAAGGCTTTGGTGGTGATGCCGCGTCGGGCTCCACGATGACCTCCATTCTGTCATCCTGACAGTCCTTGGTCTTGTTGCACCAATATGGAAACCTTTGCTTGATTCCTCGGGACTCCGCGGCTGTGCTTTCCCCCTTAGCACCAAACGGGAAACTGGTACACTGCACCCGCTGGCGCCCGCCTGGCCTTGGTCGTCATGGCTCACGTCACGTGAACCTCGCGAGGTGCACCTTGCATAGATATCTCCACTCCTCGGGAGCCAGCCTAGAGAGGATGTCTCTAGGGCAGTCTTGCCGTCGTCCACCTCGCGAGGCTTGGCCCCTTGTTAGGGTCTTGAGTTGTGGTTGCTGGAGCTGGGTCGTACCAGGCTGTCAATGTAGCCACATCACGGGCCGCAGGCAGGCAGGTCTGGGTACCCCCGTTCTCAGGATGCAGACAAATGCAACCATTAGTCCATAGAGAATATCATCAGTTACCAAAACCACACATGGGGGCACCGCATGTCTTTTCAATCTCCCCCATTTTGGTAATTGACGACAATCACTTTCGAGAGAGTTTATATAAGGAATTATGCATCACCATGAATGCAACAACCGATAATGCATGTGTATGAGATGCAAATGGTTAGGAACAAAATCAAATCAAGAAGAAATAACTCTCTAAACTTTCTCCACAAAACTCTCTGAAACTTCTCCCCCATTGGTATCGATTGCCACCCGCAAAAAAAAGGTATCGATTGCCAAAATGGGCGAAAAGCTTAAGAGGCCTATATAAATTGTGGTCCTCCATAAATTGTGTATTTATCAACAAGAGAGTGGAATGCAATACACATATCCAAAGATGAATACATGGAGGAAGACAAACTATATTGAGGCACAAAGATTGCTAAAAATGATATGCCACAAAGACATAACAAAGAGAGACACAAGCAATCAAGCAAACAAAAGATATCAATTGAAGAAAGCAATAAGAGGATATCAATTGAACCAACTAGACCAAAGATCCTATGAGCCACATGAATAAAGGATATTAAGATATGAGAACAGAAGAGTTCTAAAGAAATTAGAAAGGCACCCCATGATTTGTGCACAAATAAGAATTTTGTATTTGGATACAATGTGCACAAAATAGGATCATCGCTCCCCCAAAATCAATAGAAATTCACAACAAGTGCAAGCGGGCATGAAGAAAAATAATCCTAGCACTTGCAACAAACAAATGGTTGGGTAACAAGTAAAAGAGGCAACTTAGAAAAGGCTCAACCAAAATGATGTGTGTGAGTCATGCCAAAGTACTTGAGAAGACTAATATACGGATGGCATTAAGCATCAACATAGTCTTGAATAAATGAGATACAAGGTGCAAGACATGTCCTTCCCACACACACCAAGCAAATGGGTTCACAAGCACACTCAAATGCTAAATGAATAACCAATGCTTGTGACAACCCATTATGAAGGAAGAAAACTATAGCTTTGTCATGAGGAGGGATACCGATCGAAATGGCAAAAGCCTCATCAAGTCAAGCAATAAAAAAATCATCACCACACACGAGTGCATCAAGATGCAACAAGATAGGACTCAAACTCAAGTCAAAAGCTTTCACGGAGCCACCAATGAAATAATACAAGAAAGACAATGTGGCCGTGAAAGAAAAAGATATCTTCTAGATATGTAATTTCTCTCTAGTGTATAAGATTTTAGGTAGATGAAAATCATGATGATATCGTGTAATGCCCAGTATGCGACTATGTCTCCCACGTGTCGAGGCATGACTTGAAGACATAAGCGCATGATAGAATGATCTCATGTATGGTATCTTTGCACATCTCATGTAAAATCCAGGGATGAAATAGAAAAGATAGTTGGCTTACACTCGCCACGTCACACAATGAATACAATAACATACATCATCCAAAACACAAGGTCCGACTACGGACGAAAACCAAACGAAAAAGATACCATAAACACAAGGCATGATCGCCCCTAGTAGGAACCACTATTGATCGTCGAAAACGTCACCTACATACGGCCAAGCTCTTCATCGAACCCCCAGTGAAGTTCTTATCCATCTCCTCCGTCATACTCAGTTGTACCTGCATCTGGTGTGTGTTGAATCTGTGAGCCACAGAGGACTCAGCAATCCCGTTCCCGGGGATCAAAACTACCAAAGCCTTAGGTGTGGACAGGTTAATAAAGTGGCTGCAGCAAGTGCTAAGCAACTAGCTTACCTGTTCAGAGTGTGAAGAGAGTATGAGCCATCGATCGACAAGGTGATCAATAAGTGATCCTAGCTACTCATGTCAGACATAACCCCATCGTGTTCACTTCTCGAAACCCCTTCGAGAAGAGATAATCACGGAACTCACACATGTAGTGTATTCTTAAGGATAGAGTGTCATGTTTTCTACAACCGGATACTAACAAATTCCCATCTGCCACATAACCGCGGGCACGGCTTTCGAAAGATAACCCTGTAGGGGTGTCCCAACTTAGCCCGTCACAAGCTCACGATCTGCGGAGTCGCAACTCCAAGTCGGGAAGACCCGAGTATTCTCGGAATCCCGTGCTCAAGATATTTTGACAAAGGTAAAACTAATCCAGCAAGACCTCCTGGCGTGCCGACACCCTGATAGTAGCCGCGCATATCTCGTCTCAGGCCACGACCGGATGGGCGATGCTACAGGTAAAACCATCCCTCGGGTTTCCCCAAGGTGGACCCGCAGGACCCCCGGTTTGGACCAACACTCCTGAGGAGCACTGGCCCGGGTTGTTGATTAATAAATCCTCGGGTTAATTACTCCCTCGGCAAGTTTTAGTTGTTAGGCAAATGTAGAACCAAAGTTGGGTCTTGCTGGAAAAGCTTTAAGCAGAGCGGATTATCAAGGGGGGGCCATAAACCCCAACCGTGTTAGGAACGCAAAATCAAGGAACATAACACTGGTTTATCGATTCCTAAGGTGGCATGAGTGGAACAAAACACCGAGCAAAAGGCCAAGCCTTCCACCCATTTCCATGTAGGTGTGTTAATATATTTAAGAGATATTGTGATATTCCAACAACAAGTTCCAACATGGAGCAATCTTCATCTTCACCTGCAACTAACAACGCTATAAGAGGGGATGAGCAAGCGGGTAACATATCCAAACAACGGTTTGCTGGAAAGGTGTCAAAGGTTAGAGGTTTCATGGCAACAATAGGAGGCTAACAAACAGGAATAGGCATCGAGGCATATCTAAAGAGCGAGACATCTAGCATAGGCAAAGATAGAGGTGATATTGGGGAATGGTCATCTTGACTGGGATTCCGCAAGGAAGAAGAATGAGTCCAACAACTCCGGAACGAAACCGAAGCTAACAAGAGAAGCATACCAGAAAGAAGCAAACAACATGGTAAACACACGAGCATAAACATGGCATATGATGCACAACCAAGTACGTTGCATGTCCGGTTTAAATATGCATGGCATGGCAAAGTGCACAAACAAGTACTACAAGTTAAGTGGAGCTCAATATGCAACGAGTTGCATATTGACAAAACACCACATTATATTTATTTAGTTGACTCCCGTTTATTTACAAGACAAGATTAAATGTTTTTATTAAACATGGCAGGAGGTGAAGCATGAGCAAAACTACAATATCTAGGCATTTTAAATGAGGCCGGAAATAACAACAACAATTCCGAAAACTCCCCATGTGCATATTTAGCAATTCTTAAAGCAAAGAACAAATTCAAGCATTTAAAGGTTGTTATCATGGTGTGGATGACAAATCAAGTTTTTAGTAAAAGTTGAAAATTAACAAGATATGAAGCATTTGGTCGCCACGACGGAAAGGAAAGGGGTGTCATGGCGGTGAGAATGGAAACGGTGCCACGGCAACGTTCCAATGATCCGACAACTCGTCGAGATGCCGATGCAAAAGAAATGGTGGCGTGAACGTGTCGAACAAGATGATGGGGTGCTCCCGGCTTCCGGGTTCCCATGGGTCAGCGACAAAAGAGGGGCACAACGGGCACGGCGCAAACAAGTACTTCATCTCATACATCACACATTCACATGCATTCATCCACGGGGTCATCGGCTCGACAGTTATACCTTCGAAGCGTTCGTTTTCGAAGCGGTTCGAGTTCGTAGTGGAAGTAGTCGTACACGATGCCGGTAGTTGTACATGGGTATTCGGCGACGGTAGCGGAACACGTTTTCGTAGATGTCACGGCGCGCGGTAGTCGTTCACAAGTCGTAGAGGAACTTGGGGTTCCGAGGGCTCTGGGCGTCGTGGTACTTGCATAGGGGTACTTAGCGGTCTCGGTCCGTAGTGGAACTTGCCGGTCTTGAGGGTCCAAAATGCAGCAACACAAGGGCACACGAGACAACAGCAGCAACAAGGCCAAGGTGGCCGATCACCGGCGTGTCGAGGCCGAACGAGGAGGAGGTTGCACGAGGGACGAAGAGGAGGCGTTGGACGAGGACCCAACGCGACGACGGAGGCGCGATGCGAGGGAGCGAGACGACGGCATGTGGCAAAGGGAACCCTCTCCCGGCGTTGGAAGCCTTGGGCAGTGCGGTGGTGGAAGGAGGCAGGAGAGCGGCTCTTGGGGTCGCAAGGACGAAGCCGTCGCGGTCCCGCGGTGCTGGCGACTACGGGATCATGCGCGGCGCGTGGGAGGTGGAGTAGAGCCCCGGCGGAAGCGGCTGGAAGAGCACGAGTCGGCGCTCGCGTCGGAGTGTGTCGACGGCGGGGAAGCGCGACGGCGGCGGGGCGGAGCCGGATTGTAATGCCCCGGATGTAATACTTTCCCTTTTGGGTATATAATATATCTCCGGCTTCATCTATTTCCATTCCGGGTTCTTTGTCTTTCGGGTTTTCGTCGTGTTGTTGAGTGAGTGTGTGGCATTCATTCATATCATGTAGACATGTGCATCGCATCGCTTTTTGTGTTGTCGGTTGCATCCGGTTCGTCGTGTTTCTTCCCGTTGTCCGTTTCGCGTTCCGGAGCTCCCTCACGTGTCCGTGACGTCCCGTAGGCCTACTTTCGTGTTTGGGCGTTTAACGTTACCGGTGTGCCGCGAGGTTATTGTGTGTGTTGTTGTTTTGTTGTGTGCAACCCGCCTCTCAAATCTCGTCTCGTTTGGACTCCGTTGGCTTTTCCCACCCGTTGTTCGTGTGGGTCCAAAGTGCCTTCACTTCGTGTCCCGGAAACACCCCTACTGCAGTCTTCTACTCTCTCCTAGGCCCTTCTAAACTACCCCCGCGATCGGATCCGTCGGATCGCGATCGGAGGGCTCCTAGCACCCCTAAATCCCCCTAACCCTAGAAAAAACTGCTATATTTAGGCCCCCCCCTATGTCCATTTTGGGCATCCCTATCCTCTAGATCCTTCCCCCTCCTCTTTTTTTTTGTGCTCTTCTCAGATCCCCAAAAATCCTCCTGGCTCCCGAGGAGCAGCGCCGCCGACCGCCTAGGATCCAGATCGGGGAAAACCTTCCCGATCCAGATCCGTTCTTCGCCAAGTCAACGCACGCTTCGTGCGCCACTCCTCCGCTCGCCAGGAGCCTCGGCCGCTCCGCCGATCGGACCGGGCAGGAGGCCCCGATCGATCGATCGCTCACCAGGCCGTACACCTCCGAAGCCCAGGACCACTTCCCCGCTTCGACACCCGACGCCAGCCAGCCGCCTCTCCCTCGTCGATCGCTCTCCTGGGCCCCGAGCTGGATCGGCCCGGCCACCGCTCTCCACCGCAGCCGCCTTTGCGGGCCGTCGCCTCTCCGTCCCGCGGCCCAAGCGCACCGCAGCGCCGAGCCAGGCGGGCTCCCGCCTCGCCTACGCGCCGGCCCGCGCCTCCCTCCGCTCCGCGCCACCAGGCCGCGAGCGCCAGGCGGGCCTCGCCACCGCAGCCGGGCCGCACCGCCCCTCCGGCGCCTCAGCGGGCCGCCGCAGCCACCGGTCGGCTGGGCCGCCCCAGCAGCCTCCTCGCAAGCCCAGCCGCAGCAGGTCTCGGGCCGGATCCGCCCCGGGCCCGTTGACCTAGTTTTTCTCAGATCTGAGGTTTACCTCTTTTCCCACCTAAGTCCCTGTTATTTTTTGATCTATGATGCAATGTTTGACTTGCTCTAACTTTTTGTCTGTTGCTCCGATTCGCGCATATAATATGTCCAGACGTTCGTGGAGACTTGCTCTACGTTTTATCAGTTGTTGTCATGCATGTTAGAGATCATCTAGGTGCTTGTTTTGCTGTTGCAAGAGTGCATCATGATATAAACTGCTGCTATGTGATATTTTTGTGCCACCTTTGCCATGTGATATCTTTTAGCTCGTTTGTCCGAATGATGCAAATGACATGTCCACGTGTTCGTCTTGCCATGCTCAACATGTTGTATGTGATAGGTTGCATGTTAGATTTATTATTGCCTTGTTATCATCGTTGCAAAGTGCCATGTGGTTGTGATGTCGTTTCACTTGTTACGAAATGCCATCTTGTTGAACTCGTTGCAATCGTTGTGTTTA
This sequence comes from Secale cereale, assembly GCA_902687465.1. Classification (NCBI taxonomy): domain Eukaryota; kingdom Viridiplantae; phylum Streptophyta; class Magnoliopsida; order Poales; family Poaceae; genus Secale; species Secale cereale. Next base: position 227,201,968 of record LR738713.1, on the reverse strand, counting down.
CCTACATGATGCATGCTTGTGTGTTCCGGGATCACCTTCATGTGTACTTTGATGAGGTGCTTACCTCTTGCCATGTTTAGTTTCGAGGTGACTTAAACATGCTCTTTTAGTTGCTAAGATGATATTGCTGTTTTAGGACTTAGTGGATTTTCACTAAGTCTGAAATCTGTAACGTTCCGATGCCATGTTCGTGTGATGTTCTAGGACAAAGCATGATAGTTTTAGAGTGGATTTTGATTGTTCCTTGTAGTATATATTGTTTTCTTTCCATGCATGTCCTCACATGTCCATTTAAGTGGCTGTAGCATGTTTATCTTTTGCTCCAAAGTTTCAATAAAATTCTGCTGCCAGAATTTTATTGTCAAGTTCAATATGTCCAAGATCATTGCTATTGATCCGTGGCTCCGTTGGGGGTGCACCTTTGGACTTAGTTGCTGTAGTATATGTCTAGTTTGTGTTCATGTCCTTTGCCATGTGTTTTCAATGCTGTAGCTCAATTATTTTGAGCTCCGAAGTTGCTATGTTGCTGTAATTTTCAGCTTTCGCTCAATTCTTGTTTCGGGCATAACTTTTAGCCCGTAACTCCGATTTCAGCGAATCTTATATCAAACTTGATTGATTTTCTGTGTAGATTAATAATATCAGATTGTTTTCATGTTTGGAGGTGTTTTGCTTGAGTGATATTTTCCGTGCTCCGTGTGCATCCTTAGTGCATCCATCATGCATTCATCTTTTTCGAGTGCGCATTGCATCTTGTTGATTGGTGCTTGGTGTGATTGTTTTGTTTAGAGCCGGAAGCTGAGACCGAGTACGAGGTTGAGCACGAGGTTACCAACGAGGTTGAGCACGAGGACCCTTCTTACGATCCGAACGACTTCTCTTCAGGCAAGATGACCGAACCCCGATAACATTACTATCTTTGCCTATTGCTAGTAGTCTCGATCTATAGTTTTGCCTCGATGCCCATGATCTTCATGTCAGCCTCCTACTTGTAACCAATTGCCATGTTTAACCAACCTACCTATGCAAACCGTTGCTTGGCTAAGTACGCTTCGCTCAGCCCTTCTTATAGCATTGTTAGTTGCAGGTGAAGATCGAAGATGCTTGCTTCATGTTGAAGTTTGGTTGGGTTATATCACACTATATAAATGCTTAAATGAAATCATCTATATATTGGCAAGGGTGGAAGGCTAAGCCTTTTGCTTGGTGATTTGTTCCACTCATGCCGTTAGGATCCGTATAAGCCGGTGTTATGTTCCTTGATTATGCATTCCTAACACGGTTGGGGTGTATGGGACCCCCTCGATAAACCGCTAAGTGCTAAGTCTTTTCCAGCAAGTCCCAACATTGGTACTATTTGCCTAATAACAAACTAAACTTGCATAGGGAGTTATAAACCCTTTTTCTTAATCAACAACCCCGGGCCAGTGCTCCACATGAGTGTTGGTCCGAACTGGGGGTCCTGCAGGGCCACCTCGAGGAAACTCAAGGTCTGGTAAAAACCTGTAGCATCGCCCATCCGGTCGTGTCCTGAGACTTAGATATGCGCGGCTACTATCAGGGTGTCGACACGCCGGGAGGATTTGCTGGATTAGCCTTACCTTAGCTCGGTATATCTTGAGCACGGGATTCCGAGGATACTCGGGTCTTCCCACTTTGGAGTTGCGACTCCGCGGATCGTGGGCTTGTAATGGGTCAAGTTGGAACACCCCTTCAGGGTTTGAACTTTCGAAAGCCGTGCCCGCGGTTATGTGGCAGATGGGAGCTTGTTAATTCCGGTTGTAGATAACTTGACACAATGTTTCTAATACACTACCAGTGTGTGTTCCGTGACTGTCAATTTCCGAATAGGGATTCGGGAGTTGAACACGGAGGGGTTATGATTGTGGAGCTTGTAGCTAGGATCACTTCATGATCACTTCTCGTTCGAGGCTTCTTTTCTCGCTCTCACTCACGTAAGCTAGATGCTAGTTGCTGCTGCAGACACTTATTCTTTTCTTAAGACGTATCCTTTCCCAAAGGCTTAAATAGTCTTGTTACCCGGAGACGGGATTGCTGAGTCCTCTGTGGCTCACAGTTACTTCACACACCAGATGCAGGTCCAGCTGTGAGCTATTCAGGTGATGGCATCGAGCTGGATTGGGAGTACGACGAGGAGCGTAGTCGGTACTATGTGCGATACCCGGATGATCAGTAGTGGAGACTCTTACTAGGATTCGATCCGCCTGTGGTTTATTTATCTAAGTTTGGTATCTTGCATTTGGATTTTGCCCTTAGAGGGTTGTGATGTTCTTAATGTATGATGTTTGAGACTTGTACTGTAATTCTGTGACGTGGCGAGTGTAAGCCAACTATTTTCTGTTTACTATCCCCTCTTTTATATGAGATGTGCAAAGATTACCGAACTTGAGATCATTCTAGGATGGATTTATGCCTTTAAGTCGTGCCTCGACACGTAGGAGGTATAACTCCATCCTGGGCATTACAAGTTGGTATTCAGAGCCTTCTCCGACCTAGGAGCCCCCACTGTTTGATCGAATCGTTGACGGTCGAGTCTAGGCACACACTGAAAACTTTTTGAGTCCTATATTATATCGGAGAGTAGGATTTCTTTGCTTCTCATCCCCTTTCTCTCTGGTGAGGACTCCTGACGACTACTCTTGTCTCTCCTATCTTCAAAAATTGCACCAAATTTTTTTTTAGGAATCCCGCGAGTATTCTGGGATTGTTTCGATGTTCTTGTGACAAGGATATTGTTCTCGATGCCTCCTGTTACCGAGGAGTTGAGCTTCGGGGTATTGTTGTCATAAGCATATCGCAGCAGTACTAAATACTTAAGACGGCCGACATCGAAAATCTCTCCTATACGGCCAGTGGCAAGATAACCCCGACATCACCCAGTACTGGGGAGGTAGTTCGGGAGTATTGCCATAGCTTGTTATAGTGGATGCTTTTCGAAGGTCCGAGGTCCATAGTTTCCGAGAAAGGCTGGTTATGTGTTGAAGGATGGATACACCTGGATGTAGGTTTAGAGTTGATTGCGCGGTGCTTCCCGTGTATCCCCAACACCTGATTGCATAACTGGAATCTTTCGAAAATCTATAGGTGGGTTTTATCCACTAGATCGTAGGCATTCTTCCAACGAATGCAGGTTAGTGAGTTCGGGGTTCGACATTGAGTGAAGTGGTTTATGACCGATGTTACTATCAGGAGTTGCATCTTAAAGGGTCCTTGGCTATGCTGATCCGGGGATTGCAAAACCTTTTCGTAACGCGTTCATATGCTTTCAGCACAAAGATGTTAGAACGAAACTCCTCTCTTGTGTTTGTTCCCATCCGTACCTTGTTGTTTTCTTATTTTATCCTTTTGTCCCCTATGTGGCTTCTCGTGAAGATTGATGTTATCATTTAACTGAGAATTTCATTCGTTCCTCTTGTTCGAATGAATTCATTCGTTCTTATTGTTCGAATGATTATTGTGAAGACTTGATGCAATTCATGCCATTGATTCAGCTTATTCCTTTGTCAATCAATTGCTGATTCGTGGTCATCTCTTACAGGATGGCTCCGAAAAAGGTTCCCAACGCTAACCCAGAGGTGGAAGAGGTCCCAGAACATCCTCCTTCCCCTCCTCCTCCGCCTGAGGCTTGGAGAGCAATTATGCAGACTACAGCTCAGAATACCCAGTTGATGATGCAGATGATGCAGCAGATGCAAGCTAATCAAGCTAATCAGGGTATTTCAGGGAATCAAGGCAACTTCTTCCAGCAGTACCATGCTACTCTTAACCAGTTCTTGGCCAACAATCCTAAAGCTTTCAGTTACTGTGTCGACCCTCTTGATGCTGAAGATTGGTTAACCGACATAAAGAAGCATTTTGAGTGCAGTAACGTGAAGGAAGATGACTATGTGAAGTTTGCAGCCTTCCAACTGAAAGATAAAGCAGCTGACTGGTGGCAGCAGTACAAAGACTCCAGGCCGGGTCAAGTGATCTCTTGGGAGAATTTCTGCAAGGATTTTCGCTCTCACCACATTCCTACAAGTGTCATCGAGGGTATGCGTGAGCAATTCCGCAACCTGAAGCAGGGCTCCATGTCAGTCTATCAGTATAATGTCAAGTTCCAAAACCTCGCTCGTTATGCTAAGCAAGACATTCCTGATGCCAAGAGTAAAATCTACCAGTTCCGTGGAGGTCTCAAAGATGAACTTCAGCTTGCTCTCACTTTGTTCGAGCCCGATGAATTCGACAAGTTCTATAACATGGCTTTGAAACAAGAAGCAGCTCAGCTTAAGATGGAGGCTTCTAAGAAGAGAATTCGAGATGCTGTTCACTCTTCCTCGTCGTCTCAGTTGGTCTCGAAGCATCAGAAATTCTGGCTTCCTCCTCCTCCAGTGATTCGAGCTCCATACAACAACTCCAACAACTCCAACAACAAGAACTCTAGTGGTAGTGGTTTCTACCACCCACCCAACCCGAGCAACCAGTCAAAGAAGCAGTTTCAGTCTCAAGGCTCAAAGTCCAGTGGCTCTCATTTCCGTCCTCTCTCAGAAGTGACTTGCAACAAGTGCACTCAGAAAGGTCACTATGCCAACAGATGTCCGAATCCGAAGCGTCTTCCACCTCCTCCACCTGTGAGTTCAGCTATTGTCAGGCATGATCCAAAGGCAGCAAGGGTCAATCTGATGAATGCAGCGCAAGCGGAGAATTCTTCTGATGTCATTTTGGGTAACCTTCCAGTGAACTCTTTTCCAGCTAAAGTGTTATTTGATTCGGGTGCTTCTTGCTCTTTCATGTCATATCCATTTGCATCCAAGCACGATATTGTCACCAAAAATCTGCCAAGGGAGTTAACAGTTATTTCTCCGGGGAGACGAATGCACTCCAGTGTTTATGCTCCGGATGTTTCTATTCGCATGGGTGATTATCGATTTTTGGCTTCTCCGATGGTTCTTGGTAATTCTGACATCGACCTCATCCTCGGAATGGATTGGCTTTCTCAGCACGATGCTCACATTGATTGTGCTCAAAAGGAAGTCAAGATGACTCATTCTGATGAAGATGTGATTATCTTTGCTTCAAGGGATAACACTATCCGGCTTTTCTCTCTCAATGATAAGGGCGAAATTAATGCCATATCTCAAATTCCGGTGGTGAACGAATATCAAGACGTCTTTCCTTAAGAACTTCCAGGCATGCCTCCACACCGTCAGGTGGAATTCGTTATTGAACTCGAGCCGGGTACTGAGCCAGCATGCCGGCGTCCGTACAAGCTCTCTCCGGATGAATTGAAGGAATTGAAGAAGCAGCTTGATAAGCAGGAGAGTATGGGTCTCATCAGACCGAGTACGTCTCCGTGGGGCTGTGGTGTCTTGTTTGTCAGGAAGAAAGATGGCATGGAGCGTCTCTGTGTTGACTACCGACCATTGAACAAGAAGACGATTAAGAACAAGTATCCGCTCCCCAACATCAACGAACTCTTTGAGCAGCTCAAAGGAGCTAAAGTGTTCTCTAAGCTTGACCTCCGAATGGGCTATCATCAAATTCGCATTCGCGAGGAAGACATTCCCAAGACGGCCTTCAGAACGAGCTATGGTTCATACGAGTATACCGTCATGTCCTTCGGTCTCGCCAATGCTCCTCCTACCTTTTCACGGATGATGCATTACATCTTCAACCCCTATACGGGCGAGTTTGTGCTTGTGTATCTGGATGATATTCTGGTGTTTTCCAAGAATGAAGAAGATCACGAAAAGCACTTACGTCTGGTTCTTGATCGACTCCGAGAGCATAAATTCTATGCCAAGTTCTCCAAGTGCGAGTTTTGGCTCGATAAGGTTTTGTACCTGGGCCACATTATCTCAGCTGACGGTATTGCGGTTAATCCCGAGAAAGTTGAAGCAATTGTCAACTGGGAAGCTCCTCGGAACGTCAAGCAGCTCCGCGGTTTTCTGGGTCTTGCCAGCTATTGCAGAAGGTTTGTTGAGAACTTCTCCAAGATTGCCAAGCCTCTTTCCAACCTGCTTCAGAAGAATGTCAAATACTTTTGGTCTCCAGAGTGTGAAGTGGCATTCAAAACCCTCAAAGAAAAGCTTGTCTCTGCTCCAGTTCTGACTCCTCCGGATGAATCCAAGCCCTATGAAGTTTTCTGTGATGCTTCTCTTCAAGGTCTTGGTGGTGTGCTTATGCAAGATAAGAGAATTGTGGCATACACTTCTCGTCAGCTAAAGCCAAGTGAGAAGAACTATCCCACACATGATATCAAGCTAGCAGCTGTGGTACATGCTCTGATTACGTGGAGACATCTGTTGTTGGGCAGAAAGGTCGACATCTTCTCTGATCACAAGAGCTTGAAGTACATCTTCACACAGCCGCATCTGAACCTCCGTCAGACTCGTTGGGTTGAGATGATCCAAGAGTACAATCCCAGCATCGAATACACTCCTGGCAAGGCGAATGTGATTGCAGATGCTTTGAGCAGAAAGGCATATTGCAACAGCCTTCTTATCAAGCCGTACCAGCCTGAGCTTTGTGAAGCATTCAGGAAACTCAACCTTCAAGTTGTTCCGCAGGGTTTTCTTGCAAATCTCCAAATTGCTCCTACCTTGGAAGATCAAGTCTGTGAGGCTCAACTCAGTGATACCATGGTGAAGAAAGTGAAACATGGCATTGCAAAGGGCACTCCAAAATACAAGTGCTTCCGTGTTGATGAGAGAGATACCTTGTTCTTCGAGGACAGACTCGTTGTTCCCAAAGGTGATCTCAGGAAGCTCATAATGGAAGAAGCTCATGATTCTCTCCTTTCCATTCATCCTGGCAGTTCCAAGATGTATCAAGACCTCAAGCAGTCTTACTGGTGGACACGCATGAAAAGGGAGATTGCCCAATTCGTGAATGAATGTGATGTGTGCAGAAGAGTGAAAGCAGAACATCAACGTCCAGCCGGTCTTCTCCAACCTCTTCCTATCCCCGAGTGGAAGTTCGACCACATTGAAATGGACTTCGTCACTGGCTTTCCTAAATCCAAGCGAGGAAATGATGCTATCTTTGTGGTGATTGACAAGCTTACCAAAGTCGCTCACTTTCTTCCAGTCAAAGAATCAATCAATGCAGCTCAACTTGCAGAGTTGTACACTTCCAGAATTGTGTCCCTACATGGCATTCCTCAAGTTATATCCTCAGACCGTGGAAGCTTGTTCACATCAAGGTTCTGGGACTCCTTTCAGTCCGCCATGGGCACTAAGATCAGGTTCAGCACTGCATTTCACCCTCAGACTAGTGGTCAAGTCGAGCGTGTGAATCAGATTCTAGAAGACATGCTCAGAGCCTGTGTCATCTCCTTTGGCATGAAATGGGAAGACTGCCTTCCATTTGCCGAATTCTCTTACAACAACAGCTTTCAAGCAAGTGCAGGAAAAGCACCTTTTGAAATTCTCTATGGCAGAAAGTGCCGTACCCCTCTCAACTGGTTTGAAACAGGCGAACGCCAACTTCTTGGCAATGACTTGATCTCAGAAGCCGAAGAAATGTGCAAAGTCATACGTGAGAATCTCAAGGCCGCTCAGTCGCGTCAGAAGAGCTACAATGACGGCAAGCATCGTGATTTGGCATTCAACATCGATGATCATGTCTATCTCCGAGTTTCTCCGATGAAAGGAAACCAAAGAATCGGTATCAAAGGAAAACTTGCTCCTAGATACGTCGGGCCTTTCAAGATTCTTGGCAAAAGAGGCGACCTAGCCTATCAACTGGAGCTCCCTCCCGACTTCGCAAATGTTCATGATGTCTTCCATGTGTCTCAACTTCGCAAATGCTTCAAGGCACCTGAGCGCATGATTCCGTTTGAGGAGATTGATCTTCAACAAGACCTGTCCTACCGAGAGCATCCAGTTGCAATTCTCGAAGAAACCGAACGCAAGACCCACAACAAGTCCATCAAATTTCTGAAAGTCAAGTGGTCACATCACACCGACCGTGAATCTACCTGGGAACGAGAAGATCATCTTCGTTCCGAGTACCCTTCCTTTTTCCAGTCCTAGATCTCGGGACGAGATCTTTTTGTAGTAGAGGAGAGTTTGTAATGCCCCGGATGTAATACTTTCCCTTTTGGGTATATAATATATCTCCGGCTTCATCTATTTCCATTCCGGGTTCTTTGTCTTTCGGGTTTTCGTCGTGTTGTTGTGTGAGTGTGTGGCATTCATTCATATCATCTAGACATGTGCATCGCATCGCTTTTTGTGTTGTCGGTTGCATCCGGTTCGTCGTGTTTCTTCCCGTTGTCCGTTTCACGTTCCGGAGCTCCCTCACGTGTCCGTGACGTCCCGTAGGCCTACTTTGGTGTTTGGGCGTTTAACGTTACCGGTGTGTCGCGAGGTTGTTGTGTGTGTTGTTGTTTTGTTGTGTGCAACCCGCCTCTCAAATCTCGTCTCGTTTGGACTCCGTTGGCTTTTCCCACCCGTTGTTCGTGTGGGTCCAAAGTACCTTCACTTCGTGTCCCGGAAACACCCCTACTGCAGTCTTCTACTCTCTCCTAGGCCCTTCTAAACTACCCCCACGATCGGATCCGTCGGATCGCGATCGGAGGGCTCCTAGCACCCCTAAATCCCCCTAACCCTAGAAAAAACTGCTATATTTAGGCCCCCCCTATGTCCATTTTGGGCATCCCTATCCTCTAGATCCTTCCCCCTCCTCTTTTTTCTGTGCTCTTCTCAGATCCCCAAAAATCCTCCTGGCTCCCGAGGAGCAGCGCCGCCGACCGCCTAGGATCCAGATCGGGGAAAACCTTCCTGATCCAGATCCGTTCTTCGCCAAGTCAACGCACGCTTCGTGCGCCACTCCTCCGCTCGCCAGGAGCCTCGGCCGCTCCGCCGATCGGATCGGGGCAGGAGGCCCCGATCGATCGATCGCTCACCAGGCCGTACACCTCCGAAGCCCAGGACCACTTCCCCGCTTCGACACCCGACGCCAGCCAGCCGCCTCTCCCTCGTCGATCGCTCTCCTGGGCCCCGAGCCGGATCGGCCCGGCCACCGCTCTCCACCGCAGCCGCCTTTGCGGGCCGTCGCCTCTCCGTCCCGCGGCCCAAGCGCACCGCAGCGCCGAGCCAGGCGGGCTCCCGCCTCACCTCCGCGCCGGCCCAAGCCTCCCTCCGCTCCGCGCCACTAGGCCGCGAGCGCCAGGCGGGCCTCGCCACCGCAGCCGGGCCGCACCGCCCCTCCGGCGCCTCCACGGGCCGCCGCAGCCACCGGTCGGCTGGGCCGCCCCAGCAGCCTCCTCGCAAGCCCAGCCGCAGCAGGTCTCGGGCCGGATCCGCCCCGGGCCCGTTGACCAAGTTTTTCTCAGATCTGAGGTTTACCTCTTTTCCCACCTAAGTCCCTGTTATTTTTTGATCTGTGATGCAATGTTTGACCTGCTCTAACTTTTTGTCTGTTGCTCCGATTCGCGCATATAATATGTCCAGACGTTCGTGGAGACTTGCTCTACGTTTTATCAGTTGTTGTCATGCATGTTAGAGATCATCTAGGTGCTTGTTTTGCTGTTGCAAGAGTGCATCATGATATAAACTGCTGCTATGTGATATTTTTGTGCCACCTTTGCCATGTGATATCTTTTAGCTCGTTTGTCCGAATGATGCAAATGACATGTCCACGTGTTCGTCTTGCCATGCTCTACATGTTGTATGTGATAGGTTGCATGTTAGATTTATTATTGCCTTGTTATCATCGTTGCAAAGTGCCATGTGGTTGTGATGTCGTTTCACTTGTTACGAAATGCCATCTTGTTGAACTCGTTGCAATCGTTGTGTTTACCTACATGATGCATGCTTGTGTGTTTCGGGATCACCTTCATGTGTACTTTGATGAGGTGCTTACCTCTTCCCATGTTTAGTTTCGAGGTGACTTAAACATGCTCTTTTAGTTGCTAAGATGATATTGCTGTTTTAGGACTTAGTGGATTTTCACTAAGTCTGAAATCTGTAACGTTCCGATGCCATGTTCGTGTGATGTTCTAGGACAAAGCATGATAGTTTTGGAGTGGATTTTGATTGTTCCTTGTAGTATATATTGTTGTATTTCCATTCATGTCCTCACATGTCCATTTAAGTGGCTGTAGCATGTTTATCTTTTGCTCCAATGTTTCAATAAAATTCTGCTGCCAGAATTTTATTGTCAAGTTCAATATGTCCAAGATCATTGCTATTGATCCGTGGCTCCGTTGGGGGTGCACCTTTGGACTTAGTTGCTGTAGTATATGTCTAGTTTGTGTTCATGTCCTTTGCCATGTGTTTTGAATGCTGTAGCTCAATTATTTTGAGCTCCGAAGTTGCTATGTTGCTGTAATTTTCAGCTTTCGCTCAATTCTTGTTTCGGGCATAACTTTTAGCCCGTAACTCCGATTTCAGCGAATCTTATATCAAACTTGATTGATTTTCTGTGTAGATTAATAATATCAGATTGTTTTCATGTTTTGAGGTGTTTTGCTTGAGTGATATTTTCCGTGCTCCGTGTGCATCCTTAGTGCATCCATCATGCATTCATCTTTTTCGAGTGCGCATTGCATCTTGTTGATTGGTGCTTGGTGTGATTGTTTAGTTTAGAGCCGGAAGCTGAGACCGAGTACGAGGTTGAGCACGAGATTACCAACGAGGTTGAGCACGAGGACCCTTCTTACGATCCGAACGACTTCTCTTCAGGCAAGATGACCGAACCCCGATAACATTACTATCTTTGCCTATTGCTAGTAGTCTCGATCTATAGTTTTGCCTCGATGCCCATGATCTTCTTGTCAGCCTCCTACTTGTAAGCAATTGCCATGTTTAACCAACCTACCTATGCAAACCGTTGCTTGGCTAAGTACGCTTCGCTCAGCCCTTCTTATAGCATTGTTAGTTGCAGGTGAAGATCGAAGATGCTTGCTTCATGTTGAAGTTTGGTTGGGTTATATCACACTATATAAATGCTTAAATGAAATCATCTATATATTGGCAAGGGTGGAAGGCTAAGCCTTTTGCTTGGTGATTTGTTCCACTCATGCCGTTAGGATCCGTATAAGCCGGTGTTATGTTCCTTGATTATGCGTTCCTAACACGGTTGGGGTGTATGGGACCCCCTCGATAAACCGCTAAGTGCTAAGTCTTTTCCAGCAAGTCCCAACATTGGTACTATTTGCCTAATAACAAACTAAACTTGCATAGGGAGTTATAAACCCTTTTTCTTAATCAACAACCCCGGGCCAGTGCTCCACATGAGTGTTGGTCCGAACTGGGGGTCCTGCAGGGCCACCTCGAGGAAACACAAGGTCTGGTAAAAACCTGTAGCATCGCCCATCCGGTCGTGTCCTGAGACTTAGATACGCGCGGCTACTATCAGGGTGTCGACACGCCGGGAGGATTTGCTGGATTAGCCTTACCTTAGCTCGGTATATCTTGAGCACGGGATTCCGAGGATACTCGGGTCTTCCCACTTTGGAGTTGCGACTCCGCGGATCGTGGGCTTGTAATGGGTCAAGTTGGAACACCCCTGCAGGGTTTGAACTTTCGAAAGCCGTGCCCGCGGTTATGTGGCAGATGGGAGCTTGTTAATTCCGGTTGTAGATAACTTGATACAATGTTTCTAATACACTACCAGCGTGTGTTCCGTGACTGTCAATTTCCGAATAGGGATTTGGGAGTTGAACACGGAGGGGTTATGATTGTGGAGCTTGTAGCTAGGATCACTTCGTGATCACTTCTCGTTCGAGGCTTCTCTTCTCGCTCTCACTCACGTAAGCTAGATGCTAGTTGCTGCTGCAGACACTTATTCTTTTCTTCAGCCTTATCCTTTCCCAAAGGCTTAAATAGTCTTGTTCTCTTCTCGCTCTCACTCACGTGAAGGAAGATGACTATGTGAAGTTTGCAGCCTTCCAACTGAAAGATCAAGCAGCTGACTGGTGGCAGCAGTACAAAGACTCCAGGCCGGGTCAAGTGATCTCTTGGGAGAATTTCTGCAAGGATTTTCGCTCTCACCACATTCCTACAAGTGTCATCGAGGGTATGCGTGAGCAATTCCGCAACCTGAAGCAGGGCTCCATGTCAGTCTATCAGTATAATGTCAAGTTCCAAAACCTCACTCGTTATGCTAAGCAAGACATTCCTGATGCCAAGAGTAAAATCTATCAGTTCCGTGGAGGTCTCAAAGATGAACTTCAGCTTGCTGTCACTTTGTTCGAGCCCGATGAATTCGACAAGTTCTATAACATGGCTTTGAAACAAGAAGCAGCTCAGCTTAAGATGGAGGCTTCTAAGAAGAGAATTCGAGATGCTGTTCACTCTTCCTCGTCGTCTTAGTTGGTCTCGAAGCATCAGAAATTCTGGCTTCCTCCTCCTCCAGTGATTCGAGCTCCATACAACAACTCCAACAACTCCAACAACAAGAACTCTAGTGGTAGTGGTTTCTACCACCCACCCAACCCGAGCAACCAGTCAAAGAAGCAGTTTCAGTCTCAAGGCTCAAAGTCCAGTGGCTCTCATTTCCGTCCTCTCTCAGAAGTGACTTGCAACAAGTGCACTCAGAAAGGTCACTATGCCAACAGATGTCCGAATCCGAAGCGTCTTCCACCTCCTCCACCTGTGAGTTCAGCTATTGTCAGGCATGATCCAAAGGCAGCAAGGGTCAATCTGATGAATGCAGCGCAAGCGGAGAATTCTTCTGATGTCATTTTGGGTAACCTTCCAGTAAACTCTTTTCCAGCTAAAGTGTTATTTGATTCGGGTGCTTCTTGCTCTTTCATGTCATATCCATTTGCATCCAAGCACGATATTGTCACCAAAAATCTGCCAAGGGAGTTAACAGTTATTTCTCCGGGGAGACGAATGCACTCCAGTGTTTATGCTCCGGATGTTTCTATTCGCATGGGTGATTATCGATTTTTGGCTTCTCCGGTGGTTCTTGGTAATTCTGACATCGACCTCATCCTCGGAATGGATTGGCTTTCTCAGCACGATGCTCACATTGATTGTGCTCAAAAGGAAGTCAAGATGACTCATTCTGATGAAGATGTGATTATCTTTGCTTCAAGGGATAACACTATCCGGCTTTTCTCTCTCAATGATAAGGGCGAAATTAATGCCATATCTCAAATTCCGGTGGTGAACGAATATCAAGACGTCTTTCCTGAAGAACTTCCAGGCATGCCTCCACACCGTCAGGTGGAATTCGTTATTGAACTTGAGCCGGGTACTGAGCCAGCATGCCGGCGTCCGTACAAGCTCTCTCCGGATGAATTGAAGGAATTGAAGAAGCAGCTTGATAGGCAGGAGAGTATGGGTCTCATCAGACCGAGTACGTCTCCGTGGGGCTGTGGTGTCTTGTTTGTCAAGAAGAAAGATGGCACGGAGCGTCTCTGTGTTGACTACCGGCTAGGTCAGGCCGTAGGCAGACCTTAAGCGGGCTGCGGGAAAGGATGGGCCGAGCTGGTCTCCCCATCCAGTTTTTTTACACAAAGAAGAAAAAAACAGGAGATAAAAGAAAAGAATAGAATAGTAGCAATGGAGTTTGGCAGGGAGAAAAATCTTTCTGGACTCACAAAAATGTGAAGGATACCAATAAAATGGTTCGAGCATTTTTAGTGGAAGTTAGATTCGCACATGTTTGAAAATCAAAACCCATTTAAATGCACTCAAAATGGGTTGAAATTATAGGAGATGACCCTACACACTAGATGTGATTTATGGGAAGATTTGGAACATTTCTAGAGAAGCAAAATTGCAACTCAAATTCACCAAAGGCCTTAAAGGAAGATTAGGAAGTTGAGTTGGATATGAAGGAAGTTGAAGAACGGTGCAAATGTGTTATTGGTGATTCCAAGCTAATGGAATAATTTTTATAATAGCTCCATAATAATATTAGGAGACTTTGTATATGTTATAAAGAGAAATCACCATTGTGAATATCCCTTGATTTAAATGGACCAAAGATCCACACAATTTATTTAATTGAGTTGCAACAATTAATGACATGATGCAAGCCAAGTAAAATAGAGCAAGCAAATAAGAAACACACGGCGAAACCCGGAATAGCTGGAAGTCTTCTGGAGCGTCGGTCTTGGGGCGTGACAACTCTCCCACACTAGCAGAGGATCTCGACCCGAGATCCTGGAGATGGCACCGGATAGAAGAGGAAAAGGAAGAGGTAAAACAAAGTTGCTTCTTTGACAAACGAGTGAAACCACGAACTTGAGAGGTTGACCAAATTGAAAGAAGAATACAACGGAGATGAACGAAGATGAAAACACTCCATTAGAAAAGAGGAACAAGGAACATTACGAGAACCTTGTAGGTTGAAAGGCATGAAACCGAGCTCATGGATCATGGAAGAATTTAAACCACTCTGGTTGAATAAAGCTAGAAAAGAAATAAGAACGAAAGAATTTGGACAGCATTCTGACTGTAAATGGAAGGAATTGAACATGAACTGAGGAGATGTGATGATACTTGATGAAATTAACAACACACTGCCTCCGGAACAATCAAAGAGTGGCCCAAGGGGTACGAACCATTTCAGATAGCACTCCGGTTGAAAAGAGAGGCAAAACTTAATAAGATGAGAGAATTTGAATGGAGAATACAACATTCTCGATGAATGGATAAGTAAGGGAAAAAACACATGATCTTGACACAAATGAGATGACGGGATGAAGATATCAATATTACAATACCTCCGGAACAAAAGAATAGAATCTAGATTGTTAGGAAGAAAGAAAGTAGAAGAAAACGATAACTTCTACCACAAATGAATTTTGAAAGCATCCTTACCAAGATGGATTGGACAAAGTTGTTGGAAAAAAGTCAACAACAAAAAGAAAAAGCTTGTTGTGGCTTATGGAAAACATCCCAAAATTATGAGGAAACAACCAGCCACTAACGGAAAGCAATTGATTTGATTGAGAGCACCAAAAAGATGAAAAATTTCTTCCACCAAGATGATAAAGAGATAACTTGGATCATTGATAAGCACCACAATAGCAACGTTCCCAATGGAAGTCTTTAGGTTAAATCTATACCACAATACTCCAACGAAGAAAAATGAGCGGTTGAAATGATCTCCTGAACAAAGATAAGAATGATGGGTTTACATATCTCATTCCTGATAACTTGAGAATCATGAAACATGAAGGAAATTGTCAAGAATGACATAACACCACCTAAAAAGATAAGGGAGCAAGAATTGCACTTTGGAATGCAATAAGAAGAATACTTGAGCTCCAACAAGAATCTAGAAGAACACTTCGAGGATGAATTAAATCATGATGAACCACCAAAAGAACTCCGGTAATAAAAGGATGAGAAGTGAAGGATGAAAAAAAAATTAGAATGAAGCCTTGCAATGCTTTAGATGAAGATTTGTGATGAGATAAAGAGAAAACTTGGAACTCCGGAAAGAAATATGAAACACTCCAAACCTAGAGTTTATTAATCATGAACAAACTCCGAACAAGAAATTAATCACTTGGATGAAATAAGAATAAGAATTATGTTGTGCGTATCATTCACCAATTTAAATTGGTGACTAACAATGGATTTGGCATACTACTTATTCTTGTTACAACATATTCAAGAGAGATCTCGCACAAACTTGGGTAAATCTTCAACGAACCACCGATAGGATTATGAAAAGAACAAATGAATTGATACGATAACAATGAAACAGTAATCTTGAATGAACCACCGTAAAAAATATGGAGACGAACGAAGAGGCATCAATTAAGAATAGTTGGAGGACGAAGTTGAAAACTGAGAACGAAGAATCTTCTGAAATGATGGCCTTCGGAGGATCATAATGGAAAGAATTCATGAAATGCTTTGGATGGGTATAAAAAGAAGTCCTCACAATCGGAACAATAATGAGGATGGCATTAAGCTAGAACCACGAATCTTCAAGAGAACGGGCCAAGATTTAAGAGGAACTCTTCTTCGGTCTTCAAATCTGAGAAGACGATGAGATACACCCCCATGAATTGTTGAGGCACTCCGGAATGAAGAATTAAAAGGTTGAACCAATGATGGAAAGAATTTAAAAGTAAACTTGGAGAAGGCATATGACTGATGGAAATCATTCTTACGTCACACTTTGAAAAGAATTCTATAATAACTCCGGAAAAATAGAAGAGTCAGGTAAGATCCTGGAAAAAGACCTGTGGGTTAGGGCCCACTAAAGAAATCCCCGCTGAAAAAGATTGCTTAAGAGATATTGCACCGGTTGAATTAAATGGCTAGAATAAGATGACAATCCTCAAAATAGCTTGAATGGGTTAAGAATTGAAACACGGATCTTCTAAGATACCTTGTACACTCCGGAGAAGAGTTAGAGAGTTGGATAAGCAAGAAAGACTTCGGATAAGAAACTCCAACATTGGAAAACATGTGAAACAAGAAGAAGAGATATGATCAACACCAAAGCTTGAATTTAGTCCACTTGAGAAGAAAAGAGAGCAAAGAATGATGAACTTGAAACTCTTGAGCATCTTCATGATAAATCACCGGATAAGAACATTGAAGGAAAAGAACGAAGATACTTCACATGAATATAATGGATACTTGACGGATTCTGGCTCCATAAAGAAAAGGGTGGGAAGGTGGGGAAAAACAAGACAACTTTGGATGAATGAAATAGACACCATTGAAAAAAGACTGAGAGTTGATCTTACGGATGATGAAGAGATCGGATGAACTTGAAGAGAAGCACGCCGGTTGAAAAGAATTTAACATAGCAATCTCGATGATCAAGAAGGACTAGCACTCTCATAGAAATATGAGAATACCGATTAGGAAAGGTATGGAATCAACATTTGACTTCGAAGCAACTCGAATACCGCAATCAAAACAAAATGAAGGGTTGATATGTTGCAACATGTAGTCTTCACAATATCACTCGAACAGAGAATTGACGAATGAATTATGTAGCTTAATGGTACATCAACTTGTCGAGAAGCCACTTGGGAGAACAAAATGATAAAATAAAACAACAAGGTACAGATGGAACAAATACATAATAGAGGTTTCGTCCCACATGTTCGTGTTGAATGCCCCATGGTACGTGTTACAAAGGGTCTTGCAATCCCCGTGTCAGCATAGCCAAGGATCATTCAAGATGCAATTCCCAATTGGAAAATCGCCCATGAAACCTCTTCACTAGATGTTGAACCCCAAACCTCATACCATGCACTCGTTGGAAGAATGCCTACGAGCTACTTGAAGAACCCACCTATTAATTCCCGAAGCTTTTCGATTATGCAATCTCGTGTTGGGGATACAGGGGAAGCACCGCGCACTCAACTCTAAACCTACATCCAGCTGTATCCATCCGTCAACACATAACCAGTCATCCTCGGAAACTATTTACCTCAGACCTTCGGAACGCATCCGCTATACTAGCTATGGCAATACTCCCGAACTATCCCGCCAGTACTAGGTGATGTCGGGGTTATCTCACCACTAACCACATAGAAGAGTTCTCGATGGCGGTCATCTTAAGTATTCTAGAACCGCTGCGATACATTTGTGACGACAACACCTCGGAGCTCAACTCCCCGGGACACTGCCACAACCCCTAAATAACATGAGTCATCGAGAACAATATTCTCGTCACAAAGATATCGGAACAATCCAAACAATACTCGCGTGATCCTAAAAAAAATAGTGAATTTTGAGAATAATGAAGATAAAACAACGTCAGGAGTCCTCACCAGAGCGATGAAGGGGATGAGGAGTAAAAAGAAATCCTACTCTCCGATATATATATATAGGACTCAAAACATTTTGTGTGTGTGCCTAGACTCAACCGTCAGCGGTTCGATCAATCAGGGGGCTCCTAGGTCGGAGAAGGCTCTGATACCAACTTGTAATGCCCAGTATGCGACTATGTCTCCCACGTGTCGAGGCACGACTTAAAGACATAAGCGCATACTAGAATGATCTCAAGTATGGTATCTTTGCACATCTCATGTAAAATTCAGGGATGAAATAGAAAATATAGTTGGCTTACACTCGCCACGTCACACAATGAATACAATAACATACATCATCCAAAACACAAGGTCCAACTATGGACGAAAACCAAACGAAAAAGATACCATAAACACAAGGCCTGATCGCCCCTAGTAGGAACCACTACTGATCGTCAAAAATGTCACCTACATACGGCCAAGCTCTTCATCGAACCCCCAGTGAAGTTCTTGTCCATCTCCTCCATCATACTCAGTTGTACCTCCATCTGGTGTGTGTTGAATCTGTGAGCCACAGAGGACTCAGCAATCCCGTTCCCGGGTATCAAAACTACCAAAGCCTTAGGTGTGGAGAGGTTAATAAAGTGGCTGCAGCAAGCGCTAAGCAACTAGCTTACCTGTTCAGAGCAAGAAGAGAGTAAGAGCCATCGATCTACAAGGTGATCAATAAGTGATCCTAGCTACTAACATCAGACATAACCCCACCGTGTTCACTTCTGGAAACCCCTTCGCGAAGAGACAATCACGGAACTCACATAGGTAGTGTATAATTAAGGATAGAGTGTCATGTTTTCTACAACCGGATATTAACAAATTCCCATCTGCCACATAACCGCGGGCACGGCTTTCGAAAGATTAAACCCTGCAAGGGTGTCCCAACTTAGCCCATCACAAGCTCACGATCTGTGGAGTCGCAACTCCAAGGTGGGAAGACCCAAGTATTCTCGGAATCCCGTGCTCAAGATATTTTGACAAAGGTAAAACTAATCCAGCAAGACCTCCCGGCGTGCCGACACCCTGATAGTAGCTGCGCGTATCTTGTCTCGCGCCACGACCGGATGGGCGGTGCTACAGGTAAAACCAGCCCTCGGGTTTCCCCAAGGTGGCCCCGCAGGATCCCCACTTTGGACCAACACTCCTGAGGAGCACTGGCCCGGGTTGTTGATTAATAAATCCTCGGGTTAATTACTCCCTCGGCAAGTTTTAGTTGTTAGGCTAATGTAGAACCAAAGTTGGGTCTTGCTGGAAAAGCTTTAAGCAGACCGAATTATCAAGGAGGGCCCATAAACCCCAACCGTGTTTGGAACGCAAAATCAAGGAACATAACACCGGTTTATCGGTTCCTAAGGTGGCATGAGTGGAACAAAACACCGAGCAAAAGGCTAAGCCTTCCACCCATTGCCAAGTATATAGGTGTGTTAATATATTTAAGAGATATTGTGATATTCCAACAACAGGTTCCAACATGGAGCAATCTTCATCTTCACCTACAACTAACAACGCTATAAGAGGGGCTGAGCAAGCGGGTAACATAGCCAAACAACGGTTTGCTGGGAAGGTGTCAAGGGTTAGAGGTTTCATGGCAACAATAGGAGGCTGACAAACAGGAATAGGCATCGAGGCATATCTAAAGAGCGAGACAACTAGCATAGGCAAAGATAGAGGTGATATCGGGGAATGGTCATCTTGCCTGGGATTCCGCAAGGAAGAAGAATGAGTCCAACATTAAGTAGTCGAACAACTCCTCACAACTCCGGAATGAAACCGAAGCTAACGAGAGAAGCATACCGGAAAGAAGCAAACAACACGGTAAACACACAAGCATAAATATGGCATATGATGCACAACCAAGTATGATGCATGTCCGGTTTAAATATGCATGGCATGGCAAAGTGCACAAACAAGTACTACACGTTAAGTGGAGCTCAATATGCAACAAGTTGCATATTGACAAAACACCACATTATATTTATTTAGTTGACTCTCGTTTATTAACAAGACAAGATTAAATGTTTTTATTAAACATGGCAAGACGTGAAGCATGAGCAAAACTACACTATCTAGGCATTTTAAATGAGGCCAGAAATAACAACAACAATTCCGGAAACTCCCCATGTGCATATTTAGCAATTCTTAAAGCAAAGAACAACTTCAAGCATTTAAAGGTTGTTATCATGATGCGGATGACAAATGCAAGTTTTTAGTAAAAGTTGACAATTAAGAAGATATGAAGCATTTGGTCGCCATGACGGAAAGGAAAGGGGTGTCATGGCGGCCATAATGGAAATGGTGCCACGGCAACGTTCCGATGATCCGACAACTCGTCGAGATGCCGATGCAAAAGAAAAGGTGGCATGAACGTGTCAAACAAGATGATGGGGTGCTCCCGGCTTCCGGGTTCCCACGGGTTGGTGACAAAAGAGGGGCACAACGGGCACGGCGCAAACAAGTACTTCATCTCATACATCACACATTCACATGCATTCATCCACGGGGTCATCGGCTCGACAGTTATACCTTCGAAGCGTTCGTTTTCGAAGCGGTTCGAGTTCGTAGTAGAAGTAGTCGTACACGGCGCCAGTAGTTGTACATGGGTCTTCGGCGACGGTAGCGGAACACGTTTTCGTAGATGTCACGGCGTGCGGTAGTCGTTCACAAGTCGAAGAGGAACTTGGTGGTTCCGAGGGTTCCGAGCATCGTGGTACTTGCCGTAGGGGTACTTGGGGGTCTCGGTCCGTAGAGGAACTAGCCAGTCTTGAGGGTCCAAAACGCAGCAACACAAGGGCACACGAGACAACAGCAGCAACAAGGCCAAGGTGGCCGATCACCGGCGCGTCAAGGCCAAACGAGGAGGAGGTTGCATGAGGGACGGAGAGGCGGCGTTAGACGAAGACCCAACACGATGATGAAGGCGCGATGCGAGGGAGCGAGACGACGGCATCCGACGAAGGGAACCCGCTCCCGGCGTTGGAAGCCTTGGGCAGCGCGGTGGTGGAAGGAGGCAGGGGAGCGGCGCTCGGGGTCGCCAGGACAAAGCCTTCACGGTCCCGCGGTGCTGGCGACTACGGGATCGGGCGTGATGCGTGGGAGGTGGAGTAGAGCCCCGGTGGAAGCGGCGGGAGGAGCACGAGTCGGCGCTCGCGTTGGAGTGTGTCGACGGCGGGGAAGCGCGACGGCGGCGGGGCGGAGCCGGATCCGGGCGGTGGCTCGGGGCCGAGTACTGCACCATGACGAGACACAGCCGCGATGACGTTGTCCATGGGCGGCAGGGTGCTACCCTCTCTCTGGCGATGCAGGTGGGAGGTGACGAGAGGGAGGGACGAGGGGATGGAGAGGTGAGAGGCGACGCTTGTCGAGGGAGGTCGGGGTGCGGCGATGCGAGGGATCTGGCGGCGCTGGTCGCGCGCACAGGGCAGTGGGCAGAGGAACGAGAGGAGGAGGAGAAGCAGTGAGCGAGTTCGAGGAGGGGGTTGCGGTGCACGGGAGGAGAGTGGGGTGCGGGCTAGGGTCTAGGAACGGATGGGCCGCGGGAGGGATTGGGCCGGCTAGGTCAGGCTGTAGGCAGACCTTAAGCGGGCTGCGGGGAAGGATGGGCCGAGCTGGTCTCCCCATCCGTTTTTCTTTACACAAAGAAGAAAAAAACAGGAGATAAAAGAAAAGAATAGAGGAGTAGCAATGGAGTTTGGCAGGGAGAAAAATCTTTCTGGACTCACAAAAATGTGAAGGATACCAATAAAATGGTTCGAGCATTTTTAGTGGAAGTAAGATTCGCACATGTTTGAAAATCAAAACCCATTTAAATGCACTCAAAATGGGTTGAAATTATAGGAGATGACCCTACACACTAGATGTGATTTATGGGCAGATTTGGAACATTTCTAGAGAAGGAAAAATTGCTACTCAAATTCACCAAAGGCCTTAAAGGAAGATTAGGAAGTTGAGTTGGATATGAAGGAAGTTGAAGAACGGTGCAAATGTGTTATTGGTGATTCCAATCTAATGGAATAATTTTTATAATGGCTCCATAATAATATTAGGAGACTTTGTATATGTTATAAAAAGAAATCACCATTGTGAATATCCCTCGATTTAAATGGACCAAAGATCCACACAATTTATTTAATTGAGTTGCAACAATTAATGAAATGATGGCATGATGACAAGATGCAAGCACAAATAAAATAGAGCAAGCAAATAAGAAACACACGGCAAAACCCGGAATAGCTGGAAGTCTTCTGCAGCGTCGGTCTCGGGGCATCACATATCGATCCACAAAGAAGGATGTACACACGAAATAGTTACAGAAGGGAAAGAATAAGATATCCACAATGAAGTCATAAATATACCAATAAGATATTTGCTTGGAAGCACAGCACATGGCTAGATATGGTCTTATTGTATATAAATGAATTCCAACCACATGAGTATCAAAGACATCACAACTAGCTGCAAGAGATCATTGGGATTCTTTGTAAAAGGAAACAAGTATCACAAGAAAGAATGAATTACATGCCATGATACAACCTACACAAGGTTGATGCAAGAAATGTGTGCATGAAGTAGATGATGATACTTGTTACCGAGATAGCATTGGAATGATGTAGTAGATACCAATTGAAGGTAGAACGTATTTCATTGATCATCCTAACTTGAATCCAATAAGCACATGGTGACAACACCTTCCTTGTGAGTGAGTCGAGCATCCAATGCATCTCCATTTATTCCTAGAACAAACAACACAAACAAAATGGTACCCAACCTCATTGGGACCAAAGAGTTAGAAACACCAATACATAGGACAAACTCAATATATATATATATATATATATATATATATATATATATATATATATATATATATATATATATATATATATATATATATATATATATATATGAAAATGAATTTCATGCATATCTCATCCAAATTGAGACTAGATGGAGTTTTCCCTATATATTGAGTCAAAGAAAGAAAGGATGCCAAAGAAAATACATGAAGTAACTATGCATGCTCAAGACTTTCAAGGACCGACACCAAATGAAAAGGAAATACCAAGAGAAAATAGAATACTAAATGGAGAAATCATCACTTGGAAGATATCATTAAGAGATACATCTAGGAATGAGATACCCATTGATACACGCAAAACAAAAGATATCGAACACCCAGAAGAGAGGATGGTTTCAAACA
>LR738713.1:227133826-227179009 GCA_902687465.1 Secale cereale | reverse complement strand
ACCACCCATCTACAAAGTTTCATGATGGTACAAAGTACCAAAAAGAAACGGCTTCCCTTCCATCAACACACACTTGATATGGATCACAAGATGAGTGTTCTATCGAAAATAGGATAGCTCCCCAAGAATTGTGCATTAAAGAGAATTTGCATTTGAATACACATGCACAAGGTGGGATCACCACTCTCACTATATCTAGAAAACACAAGACAATATCAAGAAAACAACAAGATCCACATGTGGCACGGAAGGTAATGGGAGTTGACACAATCTTGGCAAGAAATAAGGGCAAATAAAAACAAAACCAAGGTAAAGATGATCAATAATTTCTACCACATAAATGATTACCAATTGTCAAGAGACAAGAAGTATTTGGAGATAATTCCCGATGGTAGAAGGAAAATATCTGCAACGTCATATTCACACCAAACACATAAGCAAATTTGCAACTTGTAGAGCTAACATTCCACCTAGGAACAAGATAATTTACAATATCAACTCTAGGTAACAATATCTCAAATGCACACATTTTCTAGGCTTGTAATATGCACATAGCACATTACTCCCCCAAAATGTGATACCAAATAAAACTTAACAAGAGGCAAACGAAAAGCAAACAAGAGAAATTTAATGGACCATCTAGATTTTGAATTTCTCATGAGAAGATATACCACATAGTGACTAGATAATTTTGTGATATCAAAACTAGATGGTATTCCTCATTTACACAAATTTATAGGATTGTGAGGTGCACAAAGCACATCACTCCCCTAAAATGGGATGTTCCATTAATCTCTCACAAGAGCCAACTAAGATACAAACAAGATGCACAAAGGCTCAACACACTACACACACGTACATCATGTGCAAACCAATATACACATACTTGATTTCTCAAGATAAGCAAATTGGAAGCACGACATATACACGCACATGCAAGGTACAAAACCACAACATGCTAAGGGGAAAGTAACTTTCAATGTAAACAATTTAAGCAATTACCGCAAGAAGGAACATTGGATATAAGATAGAAACTTGATAATCCTAATGACTTGGCTTGAGACAATATGAATGATGAAGACCCCTTAATTCTTCATAATGTAGCCAAATCTCCAATGCCCTCCAAATTCATCTATTGATCAAGTTTGAGCTTGTTGTTCCCCAACCAAGTTGGGTCCTAAGAGGTTAGTCACAATAGACTTGGCTACCCAAATGGTTATTTTCTTGACACCACTTTGAGTACCAACAAACTTGGCAAACACACTGGCAACCTTATCCTTCCCAAGAGAATAGATATCATCAATAATAATTGGGTTGGATAAGTTACCACTAGTGCATGAAGAAGCGACGTGACCTTTCTCACGACATAAGTAACAACATCTACTCTTCACTTTCTTCTCACTTGATTTCCCAACATGCGAAGCATTAACTTGAGTCTTCTAAGGAAGTGGCCTACCTTAAACTTGTGGTTGAGCATGGTATTGAACTTGTGGCCTCTTCCCTTGTTGCTTGTCACTAATGGTCTTCTTCTTCAATGGGCAAGATCTAACATGATGCCCTTCAATTTTGCACTTGAAGAAAATAATCTTAGCCGGATTCTTGAGTTGTTCTTGGCCCTTCTTCTTGTTTATCTTGGACTTCTTCTTCTTATTGGAGTTGAATCCAAGTACACCTTTGTCATTTGGTAATTTTTCCACACTCAAGATATTGTTAAGTGTGGATTTCCCTTCATGACACTTTTCCAAGTCTTTCTTCAAAGAAGTGACTTAGGCCTTGAGCTCTTTGATCTCCTCTACATGGTTAGCATCAACACAAGTACTAGAGGAAATATAAGCTTCATCGTTAGAGCAACAAGGCAAGGAAAGTAATTCATCACAAGAAGTAGCAACATTGTGAGTAGATGAATTACGAGGACTAGCACATGACAAGATAGCATTTTGACTTGAAGTAGTGCTAGTATCCACATGAGGCTTACTAGATGTTACCTTGATAATCATAGCCTCATGAGCTATATTTAGTACATTATGGGATACTATAAGATCATCATGAGAGCTTGCGAGCTATACATGACTTTCTTCCAACTTCTCATAATTCCTAGATGGCAACTTAAGTTGAGCCCTTAGCTCAACTGTCTCCTTCAAAATGGATGCTTCACAAGATGTAGAGTTAGTAGAAAAAGCATCAACATTAACAACAAGAGGAGAAGGCAACTTGGCAAGCTCTTTTAAATATGGAGCTTTAAGTTGAGCATGCGCCTCGGTGAGTTTAATGAGCTCACTCTTAATGACCCTTAAGCCATTTTCGAGGTGCTCAAAGTCCTCAAGGAGTTTAGCATGCGTAAATTCAAGCTTATCATTTTTAGTTTTGAAAACATTGGCCACCTCAAGGGCTCTATCATGAGATTCCTTTACTCTAGATAATTCTAGGGCAAAGGTCTCCTCAAGAGATTCCTTGGTGGTTTGTTCAAGTTCAAGAGCTTGCGAGAGGTCGGCGATCTCATTAGTGTTAGGGGTGTAAATGGATCGGATCGGATCGGATAATGCTTTTACCATATATTTTTCATCGGATTCGGAACGGAGCGGATAATGACCGGATGCGAATTCGAATGCGGATTGTATCGGACTACGGATTCGGAGCGGAGGCGGAGCAAATTTGGACCAGAAACGGGCAAAAAATATCGGATAATACGTGCAAAGAGACATGATTTACCAATATCTTTTTCAGGTGATCTACAGAAAGAACAACAATATATAGGTAACTAGTAACCTTGATCAAAGGAATTAATATCTTAGACGATGTAGCAAGTAAGACAGTAAACATCATAGATTCATACTGTTTTGTAGTTTACTAAGATGAAGCCTACTCTACTCGACTACAAATTAACTTGGTATTCATACTTGTATGTGACTACATGCAAGGAAGAAGGAACCACTACCAATGTTCATACTTGTTCATACTAGGTATTCCTAAGTGTGTATGTACGTAGACCACCGTTTAGATGCACTGCCGGCGTATATGTATGTAGTCGTAGACCTCCGTTGGATGCGTCGGCGCCGGCATATATATATGTACGCAGAGTGTTATCTCGACGCCGTTGATGTATATGTACGCACTACGCAGAGCATCGTCTCAACGCCATCGGCGTATATGTGGATTACCCTCGTCATGTATGGGTGTAGTGTAGATCATGGCCACGACCAGCACCAATTTCGCTCACGGTGATCTACCAGACTACCACCATGACCCGCTGTGCATGTAGAGAAGAGAAGCTGCACCTACATGGCATGGAGCCGTGGATGCATTCATGGATACAACGTACCTACCTTCGTCCTTTGACGCCCTGAACTTGCATGATTCATTGCATCTATAAAAACATGAAAGGTTAGAGTGCTTGCTCACCTCCGTTGCTTGGATCAAAGCCGGCATATTTTCTCATTGTGCCGGACAGCCGACTTGCCGGAGAGATGCGGCCGCTGCTGGCGGCGCAAGAAAAGACGACGCTAAGATGAGCAAGGTCCACGGCTGCGTGTGAATTGTGATTCTGGTCTCATACTAGGCTTAGGTTAAATTCTATTTATATGTGGTGTTTTTTGTTAGTGGTCCGCATGGGCATTTGGGCTTCTTAATTGGGCTAAATTTATCGGATAATCCTATTTGACAACCACGGATAATCCGCAAAAAATATCGAATAATCCATAACCGTCGGATATTACCAATACCATATCCTGGACCGTATCCGCCGGATATCCGGTTGACCAATATCCGCATCCATATTCGTCGGATTTGTGTAAGTGTGTACCATATCCTTAAAAACGGATGCGAAAGCGGATTCAGAACGGAAATTATCTGTACCATTTACATCCCTAATTAGCGTAATCACGCTCATGACCTTCCATTTTCTCAATGTGACCTCGTGCTCCTCTAGATGAGATTCCAACCCCTTTATATATTTCTTTCCCTCAATGGCAATAGACATGATTTCCATGAAGTTGGAACGAGCAATTTTATTCTTATGAAGAGCTTTAAAATCATTTCCCCATTAAATTTCAAGGAGGCAACATTATCATTCTCTTCAACATTATTAGCATCATCATCACTATTATCATCATCAATATCATCACAAGATATATAGGGATTCAAAGTGGGAGATACCTTTGAAGCCTTCGCCATAAGACAAAATGCAATAGATGATGATGTGGGATCCCTTGAAGCACCATTTGATAAGACACGAACTAGCGAGACACTAATTCGTGTGTGTCGCAGCCCGGCGTCGCAGAACGATCTGTGATAACTAGAAAAATACCATACTCAAAGTAAATGATCAGTTAGAAAGAGATTTCAGCCCTTGCTATTATCTGACAAGAACAAAAACCAACCTGCGGCAAGATCACCAGCCTCAACGCAGCAGTAGTCGATTCCTCAAAAGGTCGCAGAAATGCAGTACATGGTGTCCCCCGTTCGGGAACTTTCTTGGTTTATTCCAATCTCTATAGAACAAAAACTTCCACCCGATACACGGCCGAAGCCTGCCTGTTATATAGGCGACACCAATCTGACCTAACCAACTAAAGCACCGAAGATAGACACGGACTCTATCTCCTATTCAAACTAATCAAAGATTTTAACTAATTAATTATCCGGCCATGTTAATCACCTAGGAGACTAAGATAACCACGTAACTAGTACTAGACCAAAGACTTAACTCACGTATACTGCACCTATACCAAACCGAATCAAACTTGATTTATATATTTTCTACCAGAACGTCTGTACAGCACATGGAGTTCGAAATGTTGGCTTAACTTCATCTGGTGCAACAAGCTCAATAGGGATTCTTCCAACACAAATAATCTGCTTCTTGTTCGCATGATCAGATGAGCATGTAGTTGTTTTGGAACTCTCAGCTATGACACGGATGCCCACATCATCCCCTCCTCCTTGGAACGAAGCCATCCTCGGCTGTGTGGTGGTTTTAGAGACCTTCTTCTTTACTAAAAGAATATCATCCTCCTTAATAGCATTATCAAACATCGGCTGTAGCACATATTGTATTCCAACATTCCGAAAAGAATAAGTGTTGGACCTTCCATCATGTGTGGTGTGATGATCATATTGCCAAGGTCTCCCCAGCAACAAGTGGCATGCATCCATCGGCAAAACATCACAAATCACTATGTCGGTATAGTCACCAACCGAAAAATTAATATGCACCTTATGAGTAATTTTTAGTCTGCCGGACTAATACAACCACTCGTTGTAGTGTGGTTGTGGGTGCTTCCATGCAGGTAACCCCAAAGCTTCCACCAATCCCTTGCTGGCCGCATTGGTGTAGCTTCCTCCATCTATGATCAACTTAGAATTGGTGTTGTTGATTTGGCATTGAGTTCCAAAAATATTCCAACGTTGGCCCTTATCCTCAATGCGATCCTCTTGTACTTGCTGCAACATCAAAGACGGATATGATTCGGCATCTTCAAAACTAGCAATCACCTTTTCAGCATCTCCAAGTTTTTCACTAGAAGTGTCGAAAACTGCCTCTTCATCACTAGAGGATGCATAGCCATCTCTTGTGAGCAACACTCTTTTATCGTTAACACATTCACGCCTCATATGCCCTCTTCCTCCACACTTGAAACAATCTATGTCACTAGTACGTGTGGTCGATTGCACACTAGAATCAACTCTCGACGGTCCTGATTTTGAAGCATCCTTTTGCACGAAACCATGAGAGCGATTAGACGTCGTTGTCCTAGAGCTAGAACCGACATCCTCACTCTTATGTTGTGGGCGCCGCCATGTGTTCAAAGTGGTACTAGGAATTGTACTGACTTGGCATCGCTTAATCTGTTGTTCCGCACGCACAGCTTGGTGCACAAGATCTTGTATGTTATAATAAACCACCATCTTTACACAATCTTGTACCTCTATGTTCAAGCCATTAAAGAAACGCGACATGGTCGCCTCCGGATCCTCTGTTGTTCATGTACGTATCATAAGCAATTCCATCTCCTTGTAATATTCATCAACACTCATATTACCTTGAGAAAGCTACTGCAACTTGTTGTACATATCCCTTTTATAGTGCTCGGGAACAAAACGCCGCCTCATGAATTCTTTCATCCCTCGCCAAGTCGTCGGGCCATGTCTTGAACGACAAATTTGCATCCACCAAATTAGCGAGTAACCGGTGAACTCAATTCCAGCAAATTGAACTTTCTTCTCCTAGCTATAGTGATGGGCATCAAAAATTTGATCAACACGCATCTCCCACTCCAAATAGCCTTCTGGTCGCACTTGCTGGAGAACGAAGGGATTGAAATCTTTACGTGCCCAATTCCATCATCCAAAGGTACACGCACAGCTTGAACAACTCGGTCGTGCACTCCGCCATGAACGGAAGTTTTAGGATGAGGCTCATAGTGTCGTGGTCATGGAGCGTACCTCGCTCCCTGGTCAACGCTGTCATCAAAACCATCATCACCAACATGAGGTTGTGCCGCCAAACAGCGATCATGCACGTCGGCATGTCCGTCGCGAGCCGGTGGTGCATAATGCAGTGGAGTAGCTGGAGCAGTCTGTGGTGGTGCAGAATTCGTTGCCGGCATATTGATGACATCTGCCAAACCATCGAACTAAGTGATCAGGACATCTATCCTTTTGCCGAGTGCATCATGACATTGCTTGATGTAGTTGCATGTGTGGTCAAAACCATCCCGGATATTTTGAGGAATATCATCCGCATACAATGGACGTACTATTTCCTCAGAATCAGCAGCAACCTCATCACCATTGTTGACCGAGGTTGACATCTTGATCAACACAGTACTGTGAAAAACCTTAGCTTTGATACCACATGATAAGACATGAACTAGCGAGACACTAATTCGTGCATGTCGCAGCCCGATCTTTCACAGTACTGTAGTCGTCGCGGCGTAGCAAAACGATCTGTGATAACTAGAAAGATACCGTACTGAAAGTAAATGATCGGGTAGAAAGAGATTTCAGCCCTTGCTATTATCTAACAAGAACAAAAACCAATCTGCGGCAAGATCACCAGCCTCAACGCAGCAGCAGTTGATTCCTCAAAAGGTCGCAGAAACGTGGTACATGGTGTCCCCCGTCTGGGAACTTTCCTGGTTTATTTCAATCTCTATAGAACAAATACTTCCACCCGATACACGGCCGAAGCCTGCCTGTTATATAGGCGACACCAATCTGACCAAACCGACTAAAGCACCCAAGATAGACACGGACTCTATCTCCTATTCAAACTAATCAAAGATTTTAACTAATTAATTATCCGGCCACCTTAATCACCTAGGAGACTAAGATAACCACGTAACTAGTACTAGACCAAAGACTTAACTCACGTATAGTGCACCTATACCAAACCAAATCAAACTTGATTTATATATTTTCTACCACAACGTCTGTACATCACATGGAGTTCTAAATGTTGGCTTAACTTCATCCGGTGCAACAAGCTCAATAGGGATTCTTCCAACATAAATAATCTGCTTCTTGTTCGCATGATCAGATGAGCATGTAGTTGTTTTGGAACTCTCGGCTATGACACGGATGTGCACATCACCATTCAATACCACATCTTGTTCCATGGGTTGTTGGTTTTCCTCTACATTGTTAGCACAACAATTCGAGGAAATAGATGCATTTTTATCATGGCAACAACACATAAAAAGCATATCATCATGAGTTTTAGTCAAGAAATTTCTACATGATATGCAAGGACTATCAACACAAGCATGTGAACATGTAGGGTGCTTGAAGTGTTAAAGTCCAAAGAATATGCATTGAAATAAGATAGTGATGAAGGATCAACCACAATAAGCATATTACCATCATTGCAATGACCAACACTACTCACCATATCATTACGTTGTGGCAAACCACATGTAGGTGAAGTAGAAGAAGTTGAGAAGACAACACGGCCAGAGGTGGAGGGAGAACAATCATTCCCACAATTCTTGGACACACCATATTTATCTTGAAGCTTTGTCCACAACTCATGAGCATCCCGGAACGGCATGAGTTGAAATATAACTACATTGCTCAAAGCATCAAAAAGCACATTAGAAGCTTGAGCATTGAGATAAGAGTTTTTCTAATCCTATAAAGATAATCTTTGGGGATCCATTGGAGGAGAAAACCCCATATCTACAATTCGCTCTAAATTTGGGTCCATGACCCGAAAGAGATTAAGCATGTGAAATATCCAAACATCAAAATTTGTGCCATCAAAACTAAGAGTGTGAGAGAATCCTAAATCCCTAGTTGACATCCTTACTCTCTAGGCGGTTAAGCCCTATAAAGAGAGACGAGGCTCTGCTACCAATTGAAATATCATGGATGTCGCTTAGAGGGGGTTGAATAGGCAGTTTACAATAATTACGGTTTAGGCTTGAACAAATGCGGAATAAACCTATCGGTTAATTTGACAAGCACAAAACTACAACAACTAGTCTCACCTATGTGCACCAACAACTTATGCTAAGCAAGATAAACAACTAAGTGATAGCAAGATATATGGCAAGAAACAATATGGCTATCACAAAGTAAAGTGCATAAGTAAAGGGCTCGGGTAAGAGATAACCGAGGCACGTGGAGACGATGATATATCCCGAAGTTCACACCCTTGCGGATGCTAATCTCCGTTGGGAGCGGTGTGGAGGCACAATGCTCCCCAAGAACTCACTAGGGCCACCATAATCTCCTCACGCCCTTGCACAATGCAAGATGCTGTGATTCCACTAAGGGACCCTTGGGGACGGTCAGCAAACCCGTACAAATGGCAACCCTTGGGGGCGGTCACCGAACGCGTATGATACGTCTCCAATGTATCTATAATTTTTTATTGTTCCATGCTATTATTTATGATGGTTTGGATGTTTAATGGGCTTTGTCATACACTTTTATATTATTTTTGGGACTAACCTACTAACCCAAAGGCCAGTCCAGATTGTTGTTTTTGCCTGTTTTAGGGTTTTACAGAAAAGGGATATCAAACGGAGTCCAAACGGAATGAAACCTTCGGGAGAGATATTTTTGGAGAAAATCGCGCACGGGAGACTTGAGAACCACGAAGAAGGGGCCACGAGGTGCCCACGAGGGTGGGGGCGCCCCCCCCCCTAGGGCGCGCCCCCTGCCTCGTGGACCCCTCGTGAGGCCCCCGGTGTCCTCCTTCTTCCTATATAAGCCTACGTACCCCGAAACCATCAGGGAGGAGAAAAAACCCTAGTTCCACTACTGTAACCTTCTGTTCCCGTGAGATCCCATCTTGGAGCCTGTTCCGGAGCTCCGTCGGAGGGGGATCCATCACGGAGTGCTTCTACATCATCATCACCGCCCCCACCATGAGTTGTGAGAAGTTTACCACAGACCTTCGGGTCCATAGCTAGTATCTAGATGGCTTCTTCTCTCTCTCTGGATCTCAATACAAAGTTCTCCTCGGTCTTCGAGCAGATCTATTCGATTTAATCTCTTTTTCTGGTGTGTTTGTCGAGATCCGATGAATTGTGAGTTTGTGATCAAGATTATCTATGAGAAATATTTGGTTCTTTTCTGAACTTTTTATGTGTGCTCATAATATCCTTACAAATCTCTTCGAATTATTGGTTTCGTTTGGCCTACTAGATCTATAGTTCTTGCAATGGGAGAAGTGCTTGGCTTTGGGTTCAATCTTGCGGTGTCCTTTCCCAGTGACAGTAGGGGCAGCAAGGCACGTATTGTATTGTTGCCATCGAGGATAAAAAGATGGGGTTTATATCATATTGCTTGAGTTTATCCCTCTACATCATGTCATCTTCCTTAAGGCGTTACTTTGTTCTTATGAACTCAATACACTAAATGCATGCTGGATAGCGGTCGATGTGTGGAGTAATAGTAGTAGATGCAGGCAGGAGTCGGTCTAATTGTCTCGGACGTGATGCCTATATACAATGATCATGCCTAGATAGTCTCATAATTATTCGCTTTTCTATCAGTTGCTCGACAATAATTTGTTTACCCGCCGTAGAATATCTCTATCATGAGAGAAGCCACTAGAGAACACTATGGCCCCCGGGTCTATTCTCAACATATCAATCTACATCTACTTTACTTTTTCCGCTTTTACTTTATGTTATTATAAACAAAAATACCAAAAATATAAACTATCATCTCTATCAGATCTCACTTTCGTAAATGACCGTAAAGGGATTGACAACCCCTTATCGCGTTGGCTATGAAGTTCTTATTTGTTTGTGCAGGTGCGAGGGACTCGCGCGTGGTCTCCTACTGGATTGATACCTTGGTTCTCAAAAATTTAGGGAAATACTTACGCTACTGTGCTGCATCTCCCTCTCCTCTTCGAGGGAATACAACGCAAGCTCGAGAAGTAGCAAGAAGAATTTCTGGCGCCGTTGCCGGGGAGGCTTACGCAAAAGTCATATACCAAGTACCTATCACAAACCCTTATCCTTCGCATTACATTTTTTTCCTCTCGTTTTCCTCTCCCCCACTTCACCCTTGCCATTTTATTTGCCCTTCTTTTGCCGTGTGTTTACCGTTCGCGTGCCTTCTGTTTGCTTGTGTTGCTATGTGCCCTCAATTAGCTTGCATCTTCGCTTGCTAAAGTATAAATCCTCATCCACTTGCTAATCTCTTTAAGAGATCCAATTATGTTGAACCTATTGCTAGTGAGTTGCGTGCACTAGATTATCTTTATGGGGTTTTGCTTGAAATTTATGAATCTGAAAATTGTGAGGAATTGTTAAAAGAAAAAGTGATTCATGTTAGCTCCTTAAATAAAAAGCATGATTGCAGTGATGTTACTATAAATTCTATTGATGTCAATTGTCCTAATAATATGCAAAACCCTAAGCTTGGGGATGCTAGTTTTGCTATGTCTACTACTTGTTACAATGATCATGATTGGGGTGATTCTTCTTATGATCTTGAAAATTAATTTAATCACCATGATGATTATAGAATTGATAATAATGTTTGCATTAATATTGAAAGTGGGTTTGGAAGAGTGTCAACTTTAGATCCCACATACTTGGAGAATGTTCAATCTTATGAAACTTTTGATAAAAGTGGGTTTGGAGAGGTCATGACTTTAGTTAATGTTAATCCCACTATTTTGAAAGAGTGTCAACTTTGCATGCATGTTATCGTGTTGAGAAAATGTTATGTGATAGCTATTTTGTTGAATTTGATCATGATCCTACATGCAATTATTATGAGAGAGGGAAATATGGTTGTAGAAATTTTCATGTTACTAAATTACCTCTCGTTATGTTGAGATTGCTATTGTTTCTTTCTCCTTTCTTGCATATGCTAGATCTTGCTTGTCTTGGTAATTTGTTTTCCTATAAGATGCCTATGAATAGTAAGTATGTTAGACATAGATGTGGTTGTCACATGCCTTATGATGCTCTCCTTGTGCTTCAATCATTGTCCTTTATGTGAGCATCATTGAATTATCGTGCCTAGCTAGGGGCGTAAAACGATAGCGCTTGTTGGGAGGCAACCCAATTTTATATTTTTTTTGTTTTTGCTGCTGTTAGGGAATAAATATTGCATCTAGCTTCTGTTTAGATGTGGTTTCATGTTTTTTTTAGTGTTTGTGCCAAGTAGAACCTTTGGGAAGACTTGGGTGAAGTTTATGTGATCTTGCTGTGAAAAACAGAATCATTAGCGCTCGCTAGAATGGTCATCAGATTTTACTGGAGCGTGCTATTTAGTTGATTATTGTTGCAGATGATTAATAGACAAATTCCTCACGTTTACCAATTTAGTTTGAATTTTTTGGAGTAACATAACTATGCGAAACCTGCAGATTACTACAGATTGTTCTGTTTTTGACAGATTCTGTTTTTCGTGTGTTGTTTTCTTATTTCAATGCATCTATGAGTAGTATTGGGAAGTATGAACCATAGAGAAGTTGGAATACAGTAGGTTTAACACCAATATAAACAAACAATGAATTCATTGCAGTACCTTTGGGTAGTGGTTTGCTTTCTTATACTAACGGAGCTCACAAGATTTTTGTCTAAGTTTTGTGTTGTGAAGTTTTCAAGTTTTGAGTATTGCTTTGATGGACTATGGAACAAAGAGTAGCAAGGGCCTAAGCTTGGGGATGCCCATGGCACCCCAAGTAAAATTCAAGGACAATAAAAACCCTAAGCTTAGGGATGCCCCGGGAAGGCATCCCCTCTTTCGTCTTCATCCATCGGTAACTATACTTGGTGTTATATTTCTATTCACCACATGATATGTGTTTTGCTTGGAGCGTCTTGTATAATTTGAGTCTTTGCTTGTTAGTTTGCCACAATTATCCTTGCTCGACACACCTATTTGAGAGAGTTAAATATGGCCTAGGAATTGATAGAACACTCTATGTGCTTCACTTATATCTTTTGAGTTGAATAGTTTTTGCTCTAGTGCTTCACTTGTATCTTTTAGAGCACGGTGGTGGTAATATTTTGAAGAAATTGTTGGACTCTCATGCTTCACTTATATCCTTTTGAGAGTCTATTAAAACAGCATGGTAAAGTGTTTAGGCTATAAAACTAGTCTTCACATGATAGACATCCAATATCAATGTAGTAAAAACTTTCACACTAAGTGCATTGAATATGATGAGAAGTTGGATGCTTGGTAATAGTTTTGAGATATGAGGATAGTGATATTAGATTCATGCTAGTGGAGTTATTATGAAATTGAGAAATACTTGTGTTAAGGTTAGTGATTCCCGTAGCATGCACGTATGGTGAACCGCTATGTGACGAAGTTAGAGCATGAGGCCAGTATCTATAATTTTTTATTGTTCCATGCTATTATTTATGATGTTTTGGATGTTTAATGGGCTTTGTCATACACTTTTATATTATTTTTGGGACTAACCTACTAACCCAAAGGCCAGTCCAGATTGCTGTTTTTTGCCTGTTTTAGGGTTTTACAGAAAAGGGATATCAAACGGAGTCCAAACGGAATGAAACCTTCGGGGGATATATTTTTGGAGAAAATCATGCACGGGAGACTTGAGAACCATGGAGTAGGGGCCACGAGGTGCCCACGAGGGTGGTGCCCCCCCCCTAGGGCGCGCCCCCTGCCTCGTGGACCCCTCGTTAGGCCCCCGGTGTCCTCCTTCTTCCTATATAAGCCTACGTACCCTGAAACCATCAGGGAGGAGAAAAAACCCTAGTTCCACCGCCGTAACCTTCTGTTCTTGTGAGATCCCATCTTGGAGCCTGTTTCGGAGCTCCATCGGAGGGGGGATCCATCACGGAGTGCTTCTACATCATCATCATCGCCCTCACCATAAGTTGTGAGTAGTTTACCACAGACCTTCGGGTCCATAGCTAGTATCTAGATGGCTTCTTCTCTCTCTCTGGATCTCAATACAAAGTTCTCCTCGATCTTTGAGGAGATCTATTCGATGTAATCTCTTTTTGTGGTTTGTTTGTCGAGATCCGATGAATTGTGAGTTCATGATCAAGATTATCTATGAGAAATATTTGGTTCTTTTCTGAACTCTTTATGTGTGCTCATAATAACCTTGCAAGTCTCTTCGAATTATTGGTTTCGTTTGGCCTACTAGATCTATAGTTCTTGCAATGGGAGAAGTGTTTTACTTTGGGTTCAATCTTGTGGTGTCCTTTCCCAGTGACTGTAGGGACAGCAAGGCATGTATTGTATTGTTGCCATCGAGGATAAAAAGATTGGGTTTATATCATATTGCTTGAGTTTATCCCTCTACATCATGTCATCTTGCTTAAGGCGTTACTCTGTTCTTATGAACTCAATACACTAGATGCATGTTGGATAGCGGTCGATGTGTGGAGTAATAGTAGTAGATGCAGGCAGGAGTCGGTCTACTTGTCTCGGACGTGATGCCTATATACAATGATCATGCCTAGATAGTCTCATAATTATTCGCTTTTCTATCAATTGCTCGACAGTAATTTGTTTACCCGCCGTAAAATATCACTATCATGAGAGAAGCCACTAGAGAACACTATGGCCCCCGGGTCTATTCTCAACATATCAATCTACATCTACTTTACTTTTTCCGCTTTTACTTTCTGTTTTTATAAACAAAAATACCAAAAATATAAACTATCATCTCTATCAGATCTCACTTTTGCAAGTGACCGTAAAGGGATTGACAACCCCTTAACGCGTTGGCTGCAAAGTTCTTATTTGTTTGTGCAGGTGCGAGGGACTCGCGCATGGTCTCTTACTGGATTGATACCTTGGTTCTCAAAAACTGAGGGAAATACTTACGCTATTGTGCTGCATCTCCCTTTCCTCTTCGAGGGAATACAACACAAGCTCGAGAAGTAGCAGCGTACACTTTGGAACCCTTGGGGTGGTCACCGGAATCCTTCAAATTGCTCGGGGCATTCTCCACAACCTAATTGGAGACCCCGACGCTTGCTCAGAGCTTTACACCACAATGATTGAGCTACGAACACCACAAACTGTCTAGGGCACCAAGGCACCCAAGAGGAACAAGCTCAAGGGTACCAAGTACCCAAGAGTAATAATCTTATCAACTTCACTTCCATGTGTCACCGTGGAGAACTCAAACCGATGCACCAAATGCAATGGCAAGGGAACACGGAGTGCCCAAGTCCTTCTCTCTCAAATCCCACCAAAGCAACTAATGCTAGGGAGGAAAATGAGAGAAAGAAAGAAGAAGAGAACACAAAGAACTCCAAGATCTAGATCCAAGGGGTTCCCCTCACTTAGAGGAGAAAGAGATTGGTGGAAACGTAGATCTAGATCTCCTCTCTCTTTTCCCCCCAAAACTAGCAAGAATCCATGGAGGGATTGAAAGATATCAAGCTCGAAGAAGGTCAAAAATGGGAGAAGAACACGAGCTCAAGAGATGATGTTCATTGGGAAAGAAGATCCCCTTTTATAGGTGGGGGAAAATCTAATTGTTATGTTCACAGCCCGCACCGAGCGGTACTACCGCTATGGCGGCAGTAGCCCTTTGAAAAACATCAGCGAGGAGGCAAAAGGCCGGTAGAACCGTCGAAGCGGTACTACCGCTTGTCCTCACGGTACTACCGCTGGGGGTAGAGGTACTAACGCTAAGGGTAGCAGTACTACTACTAGCGAGCGGTACTAAAAAATACATCCCCCCCAAGCGGTAGTACCGCTCCCATGAGCGGTAGTACCGCTGCAGCCTTTTGAGGACATCAAAACTGACACAACTTCTGAAAACGGACTCCGAATTTAATGAAACCAAATTTGTTGGAAAGCTAACAACATGGCCTAACACAATATTGATAGAAATAACAATAACAAGAAAATGAGAAAAGGCCCATAAGAAAATGGTGAGACCCCTTCCTCGAAAGAGACCGAAAAAATCTTCAACACTGAAAACACAATAGAACAAGCATGTGAACTCCGTTTTCGATGAACTCGAGCTTGTCAAGAAGATGAACATAAGCTCGAAATCTCACAAGGAGATAACCAAATAAGTGTTTGATCTCTCTACGAACGATACTATCAAGCTACTCACTTGAGAGCCCCCCCTTGATAGTACGGCTATCGATCTTATAACCCGGTCTGCAAACTATCACCATGAGACCAGTAAAATTGAAAACCTATCAAGGGAAAACCTTTGCCTTGCACGACGTCCACTTGAGATAGATGATGACGATCTTGACTCCCTCAAGTTGGACCACCTTTCGTGATAGCGTTGGCTCGATGAAGGCTAGTTGATTGCTCCCCCATACTCCACTATGGGTGAGTCACTCTTCGGCACACCTTCACAAGTCCATTTTAACCACAATAGACGGCAAGCTTCAAGCATGATTTCTTCGTGATGCTTCACTTGAACTTGCACAACATAATCTTGATTTGATGTCATCCTCCACGGGTTGTATGTGATCTTCCTCTTGACGCAAGCCCATGGAAGAAAACCAAACCCCACATAGAACTCTCACAAAGACCATGGGTTAGTACACAAAGCGTAATGGAGAGTGCTTACCAAACTGTGAGATCACTTGATTTCACTCGGTGTATCTTCTACGCTTTGTGTGACGATCAACTTGAATCACTCTCTATACTTAGTCTTGGTCAAACTTGACTCTTTCCATCTCTCTTCATTTGGATGATGTCTTGAAGTTAAACATGAAGGATCACACAATCTTCTTATTCAAGACATGCTTGCAATAAGCTCAGTATTCATATGACCAATCCAAGTATAATTCAATAACCATTAGTCCATAGAGAATGTCATCAATTACCAAAACCACACATGGGGGCACCGCATGTCCTTTCACTATAGTTACCAGGGTGCCCCTTGAAGGACATATGCCCTAGAGGCAATAATAAAGTTATTATTTATTTCCTTATATCATGATAAATGTTTATTATTCATGCTAGAATTGCATTAACCGGAAACTTAGTACATGTGTGAATACATAGACAAACAGAGTGTCACTAGTATGCCTCTACTTGACTAGCTCGTTAATCAAAGATGGTTAAGTTTCCTAGCCATAGACATGAGTTGTCATTTGATGAACGGGATCACATCATTAGATAATGATGTGATTGACTTGACCCATTCCGTTAGCTTAGCACTTGATCATTTAGTATGTTGTTATTGCTTTCTTCATGACTTATACATGTTCCTATGACTATGAGATTATGCAACCAAGCTTGTCAAAATCGTGATTCTAAATCGAATCGGAGCCCTAATAATAGAGTCGCAAATCATAGTATCTTCACTCCCAGAATCGTAGAAGCATAGATTTTACTAGCCAGAGTCGTAGAATCATATGAGTCAATATGAATCGTAAAGTCGTAGAATCGTACGATATAATCGTGATTCTGACAACCTTGTATGCAACTACCGATACCGGAGGAACACTTTGTGTGCTATCAAACGTCACAACGTAACTGGGTGATTATAAAGATGCTCTACAGGTGTCTCTGATGGTGTTTGTTGAGTTGGCATAGATCGAGATTAGGATTTGTCACTCCGATTGTCGGAGAGGTATCTCTGGGCCCTCTCGGTAATGCACATTACTATAAGCCTTGCAAGAAATGTGACTAATGAGTTACTTGCGGGATGATGCATTACGGAACGAGTAAAGAGACTTGCCGGTAACGAGATTAAACTAGGTATGATGATACCGACGATTGAATCTCGGGCAAGTAACATACCGATGACAAAGGGAACAACGTATGTTGTTATGCGGTTTGACTGATAAAGATCTTTGTAGAAGATGTAGGAGCCAATATGAGCATCCAGGTTGCGCTATTGGTTATTGACCAGAGATGTGTCTCGATCATGTCTACATAGTTCTCGAACCTGTATGGTTCGCACGCTTAACGTTCGATGATGATTTGTATTATAAGTTATGTGATTTTATGACGGACGTTTGTTCGGAGTCTCGAATGAGATCATGGACATGATGAACACTCTCGAAATGGGTGAGGCGTAAAGATCGATATATTCGAAGGCTATATTCGGACATCGGAAAGGTTCCGAGTGATTCGGGTATTTCTCGAAGTACCGGAGAGTTATGGGAATTCGTATTGGGCCTTAATGGGCCATACGGGAAAGGAGAGAAAGGCCTCACGGGTGGCCGCGCCCCTTCCCCATGGACTGGTCCGAATTGGACTAGGGAAAGGGGGCGCCCCCTTCCTTCCTTCTCCTTCTCTCCCCTTTTCCTATTCCATGTGGGATGTGGAATCCTACTAGGATTAGGGAGTCCTAGTAGGACTCCACACTTTGGCGTGCCCTATGAGGGCCGGCCTCCTCCTCCCTCCATCCTTTATATACATGGCCAGGGGGCAACCCATGGACACACAAGTTGATTTTAGCCGTGTGTGGTGCCCCTCCCCACAGATACACAACTCGGTCATATCGTTGTAGTGCTTAGGCGAAGCCCTGCGCCGGTAGCTTCATCATCACCGTCACCACACCGTCGTGCTGACAAAACTGTCCCGTGAAGCTCAACTGGATCAAGAGCTCATGGGACGTCATCGATTTGAACGTGTGCTGAACGTGGAGGTGCCGTACGTTCGGTTCTTGGATCGGTTGGATAGCGAAGACGTTCGACTACATCAACCGCGTCACTAGACGCTTCCGCTTTCGGTCTACGAGGGTACGTAAACACACTCTCCCCTCTCGTTTCTATGCTTCTAGTAGATAGATCTTGCGTGATCGTAGGAAATTTTTGAAATACTACATACCCCAACAGTGGCATCATGAGCCAGGTCTATGCGTGGATGATATGCGCGAGTAGAACACAATGAGTTGTGGGCTATAATAGTCATACTGCCTACCAGCATGTCATACTTTAATTCGGCGGTATTGTGAGATGAAGCGGCCCGGACCGACATTACGCGTACGCTTACGGCGAGACTGGTTTCACCGTTACGAGCACTTGTTGCTTAAAGGTGACCGGCGGGTGTCTGTCTCTCTTACTTTAGTTGAATAGAGTGTGGCTACGCCCGGTCCTTGTGAAGGTTAAAACATCACACTTGATCAAAAATCGTTGGGGTTTTGTATGCGTAGGTAAGAACGGTTCTTGCTAAGCCCGTAGCAGCCACGTAAAACTTGCAACAACAAAGTAGAGGACGTCTAACTTGTTTTTGAAGGGCATGTTGTGATGTGATATCATCAAGACGTGATGAGTTATACGTTATTGTATGAGATGATCATGTTTTGTAAAGTTATC
Organism: Secale cereale; assembly: GCA_902687465.1. NCBI lineage: Eukaryota > Viridiplantae > Streptophyta > Magnoliopsida > Poales > Poaceae > Secale > Secale cereale. The sequence goes on along the minus strand of LR738713.1, from coordinate 227,160,296 downwards.
GGCAACCGGCAGGAGCCTTATGGTTGTCTCTTTATTGTATGAGTTGTGAAGGCCATGTAATTGCTTTACTTCATCACTATGAGTTAGCAATAGTAGTAGTAGCAATAGTTGGCGAGACGACCACGACGCTACGATGAAGATCATGGTGTCTAGACGGTGACGATGGAGATCATGATGATGCCTTGGAGATGGAGATCAAAAGAACAAGATGATGATGGCCATATCATGTCACATATTTCGATTGCATGTGATGTTTATCTTATTATGCTTCTTATTTTGCTTAGTACGGCGGTAGCATTATAAGATGATCCCTTACAAAATTTCAAGGTACAAGTGTTCTCCCTGAGTATGCACCGTTGCGAAAGTTCATCGTGCCGAGACACCACGTGATGATCGGGTGTGATAAGCTCTACGTTCAAATACAACGGGTGTGAGACAGTTTTGCACATGCAGAATACTCGGGTTAAACTTGACGAGCCTAGCATTTACAGACATGGCCTCAGAACACTCGAGACCGAAAGGTTGAGTGTGAATCATATAGTAGATATGATCAACATAAGATGTTCACCATTGAAAACTACTCCATCTCACGTGATGATCGGACATGGTTTAATTGATTTGGATCACGTGATCATTTAGATGACTAGAGGGATGTCTATCTAAGTGGGAGTTCTTTAGTAATATGATTAATTGAACTTGAATTTATCATGAAATTAGTCCTGATAGTATTTGCAAATTATGTTGTAGATCAATAGCTCGCGTTATAGCTCCCCTATGTTTTTTGATATGTTCCTAGAGAAAACTAAGTTGAAAGTTGTTGGTAGCAATGATGCGGACTAGGTCCGTGATCTGAGGATTATCCTCATTGCTTCATAGAAGTATTATGTCCTTGATGCACCGCTAGGTGACAAACCTATTGCAGGAGAAGATGCAGACATTATGAACGTTTAACAAGCTCGGTATGATGACTACTTGATAGTTTAGTGCTCCATGCTTTATGGCTTATAACCGGGACTTCAAAAATGTTTTGAACGCCACGGAGCATATGAGATGTTCCAAGAGTTGAAAATAGTATTTCAGACTCATGCCCGTGTCCAGAGGTATGAGACCTCTGACAAGTACTTTGCCTACAAGATGGAGGAGAATAGCTCAACCAATGAGCATGTGCTCAGAATGTGTGAGTACTACAATCGCTTGAATCAAGTGGGAGTTAATCTTCCAGATAAAATAGTGATCGACAGAGTTCTCTAGTCACTATCACCAAGTTACTAGAACTTCGTGATGAACTATAATATGCAAGGGATGACGAAAACGATTCCTGAGCTCTTCATGATGTTGAAATCAACAAAGGTAGAAATCAAGAAATAGCATCAATTGTTGATGGTTAACAAGACCACTAGTTTCAAGAAAAGGGCAAGGGCAAGAAAGGGAACTTCAAGAAGAATGGCAAACAAGTTGTCACTCCCGTGAAGAAGCTCAAAGCTGGACCTAAGCCTGAAACTGAGTGCTTGCAACTGCAAAAGAAATGGTCACCAGAAGCGGAAGCTCCCCGAGTATTTGGCGGATAAGAAGGATGGCAAAGTGAACAAAGGTATATTTGATATACAGATTATTGATGTGTACTTTACTAGTGTTCATAGCAACCCATGGGTATTTGATACCGGTTCAGTTGCTAAAATTAGTAACTCGAAACGAGAGTTGCAGAATGAATAGAGACTAGTTAAAGGTGAAGTGACGATGTGTGTTGGAAGTGGTTCCAAGATTGATATGATCATCATCACACACTCCCTATACTTTCGGGATTAGTGTAGAACCTAAATAAATGTTATTTGGCATTTGCGTTGAGCATGAATATGATTTGATCATGTTTGTTGCAATACGGTTATTCATTTAAAGTCATAGAATAATTGTTGTTTTGTTTACATGAATAAAACCTTCGATGGTCATACGCCCAATGAAAATAGTTTGTTGGATCTCGATCGTCGTAATATTGAAGCCAAAAGATGCAGAGTTGATAATGATAGTGCAACTTATTTGTGGCACTGCCGTTTAGGTCATATTGGTGTAAAGCGCATGAAGAAACACATGCAGATGGACTTTTGGAATCACTTGATTATGAATCACTTGGTGCTTGCGAACCATGCCTCATGGGCAAGATGACTAAAACTCTGTTCTCCGGAACAATGAAGCAAGCAACAGATTTGTTGGAAATCATACATACTGATGTATGTGGACCGATGAGTGTTGAGGCTCGCCGCGGGTATCCTTATTTTCTGACCTTCACTGATGATTTGAGCAGATGTAGGTATATCTACTTAATGAAGCACAAGTATGAAACATTTGAAAAGTTCAAAGAATTTCAGAGTGAAGTACAGAATCATCATAACAAGAAAAATAAAGTTTCTACGATCTGATCGCAGAGGCGAATATTTGAGTTATGAGTTTGGTCTTGATTTGAAACAATGTGGAATAGTTTCACAGCTCACGCCACCTGGAACACCACAGCGTAATGGTGTGTCTGAACGTCGTAACCGTACTTTATTAGATATGGTCCGATCTATGATGTCTCTTACCGATTTACCACTATTGTTTTGGGGTTATGCATTAGAGACAGCTGCATTCACGTTAAATAGGGCACCATCTAAATCCGCTAAGATGACACCGTATGAACCATGGTTTTGCAAGAAACCTAAGATGTCGTTTCTTAAAGTTTGGGGCGGCGATACTTATGCGAAAAAGTTTCAACCTGATAAGCTCGAACCCAAATCGGAGAAATGTGTCTTCATAGGATACCCAAAGAAAACTGTTGGGTACACCTTCTATCACAGATCCAAAGGCAAGATATTTGTTGCTAAAAATAGATACTTTCTAGAGAAGGAGTTTCTCTCGAAAGAAGTGAGTGGGAGGAAAGTGGAACTTAATGAGGTAATTGTACCTTCTCCCAAATTGGAAAGTAGTACATCACAGAAACTAGTTCTAGTGATTCCTACACCAATCAGCGAGGAAGCTAATGATGATGATCATGAAACTTCAGATCAAGTTAATACTGAACCTCGTAGGTCAACCAGAGTGTGTTCCGCGCTAGAGTGGTACGGTAACCCGATTCTGGAAGTCATGTTACTGGACCGTGATGAACCTACGAACTATGAGAAAGCGATGATGAGCCCAGATTCCGCAAAATGGCTTGAGGTCATGAAATCTGAGATGGAATCCATGTATGAGAACAAAGTGTGGACTTTGGTTGACTTGCCAGATGAAGGGCAAGCCATTGAAAATAAATGGATCTTTAAGAGGAAGACTGATGCCGATGGTAATGTTACTGTCTACAAAGATCGACTTGTTGTGAAGGGTTTTCGACAAGTTCAAGGTGTTGACTACGATGAGATTTTCTTGCTCGTAGCGATGCTTAAGTCTGTCCGAATCATGTTAGCAATTGCCGCATTTTATGAAATATGGCAAATGAATAACAAAAATGTGTTCTTAAATGGATTTATTAAAGAAGAGTTGTATATGATGCAACCAGAAGGTTTTGTCAATCCTAAAGGTGCTAACAAGCTCCAGCGATCCATCTATGGACTGGTGCAAGCATCTTGGAGTTGGGATATATGCTTTGATAAGTTGATCAAAGCATATAGTTTTATACAGACTTACGGTGAAGTCTGTATTTACAAGAAAGTAAGTGGGAGCACTACAGCCTTTCTGATAAGTATATGTGAATGACATATTGTCGATCAGAAATGATGTAGAATTTTCTGGAATGCATAAATGAGTGTTTGAAAGGATTTTTTCAAAGAAAGACCTCGGTGAAGCTGCTTACATATTGAGCATCAAGATCTATAGAGATAGATCAAGACGCTTGATAAGTTTTTTCAATGAGTACATACCTTGACAAGTTTTTGAGATAGTTCAAAATGGAACAGTCAAAGAAAGTGTTCTTGCGTGTGTTGTAAGGTGTGAAGTTGAGTAGAACTCAAAGCCCGACCACAGCAAAAGATAGAGAGAGAATGAAAGTCATTCCCTATGCATCAGCCATAGGTCTATATAGTATGACATGTTGTATACCAGACCTATTGTATGCCATGCCCTGAGTTTGGCAAGGGAGTACAATTGTGATCAAGGAGTAGATCACTGGACAGCGGTCAAAATTATCCTTAGTGGACTAAGAAAATATTTCTCTGTTATGGAGGTGATAAAGAGTTTGTCGTAAAGAGTTACGTCGATGCAAGCTTTGACACCGATCTGGATGACTCTGAGTCTCGATCTGGATACATATAGAAAGTGGGAGCATTTATCTAGAGTATCTCCGTGCAGAGCATTGTAGACATAGAAAATGTAAAATACATACGGATCTGAATGTGGCAGACCCATTGACTAAACCTCTCTCACAAACAACACATGATCACACCTTCGTACTCTTTGGGTGTTAATCACATGGCGATGTGAACTAAATTATTGACTCTAGTAAACCTTTTGGGTATTGGTCACATGACGATGTGAACTATAAAGTGTTAAATCACGCGAGGATGTGAACTATTGGTGTTAAATCATATGTTGATGTGAACTAGATTATTGACTCTAGTGCAAGTAGGAGACTGGAGGAAATATGAACTAGAGGCAATAATAAAGTTATTATTTATTTCCTTATATCATGATAAATGTTTATTATTCATGCTAGAATTGTATTAACCACAAATTTAGTACATGTGTGTCACAGCCCTAGACCAGCCCTTGCCTGCCTTGCTTGGTCCTCATGTGCATCATGTTTAAACTCTCAGAAAGTGGAAATGGGGATGTTCAAACCCTAGCACCAAATGAATTCAACTAGGGTCACATTAAAAATCTTTTTCAATGAACCCAAAATGCCCTTTGGAAAAGTTCATCATTTTTGGATTGATTAAAAACCTCTGCCAAAAATGTTGCACATATTTCTAGGACCATTCTGGTTTTTTGAATTAAATCTTAAAGTATTTGCATTTGGGCATTTAAATGCTATATACTATTTTTAAATGTCCGAATATTCATGAACTAAAATGTTTATTGTTGGAAATAATCCAAACAGTAGCCTCAAGCAGTTTCATGAATTTTGAGCTTGTTTAAGTATTTTAGATAAAGCCAAAACAAATGCAAAAAATTAGAAAACAGAAACAGTTTTAGAAAAGAGAGAGAGAGACTCACCTGGGCTAACTTACCTGTTGGCCCAGCCCACTGCTGCAGAGGCCTAGCCCAGCACCGCCTCCTTCAACCTCGTGCCAGAAGGCACGAGGGCGTGTGGCCGGCGCGCGCGCACGGCCGCGCCTCCACGCAGCTGCCTGCCTGGACCTCCCCTGGCCAGCGCGACGCCTCCAAGGACACGCCGCAGATGCCTGGAACCCCCCCCCCCTGACCTCTCACTCGCCCCCTTGCTCCCTCCTTCGTCTCTCCAGAGCCATGGCCGACGCGCCCGTGAGCACGCCGTCGCCGTAGCTGCGTCCACCGCCACCCCATCGCCTCTCTGACGTGCCCGTGAGCTTCGCCGTGCCTCCCTCTTCCTCTCCATTGACTCATGCGACCGCGGGAGCCCTACAGCGTCATCCCCGACCCCTTCTTCCTCCTTCGGCCGCTGAGATCGCTGACGACCATGCGCCGTCCCTCAAGCCTTCCCCGAGCCGCTGACCCGCTCTTCGACTTCGCAGTGAGCCCCTCCATCGTTCCCCTCTACTCCCCGTGCCAATTTCTCCCTCTAACTAGCTCCGCCGCCGCGGTCGAGAGCTTTGTTCCGCTGGACATGGCGCCGCCGCGGCCACAGCTGCTGCCACCCGCGTTCAAGTGCACCACCGCGCTCAGCGCGTCACCACGAGGCCGTAGCAACTAACTGTTGCTCCTGCCGTGCCCTGCGGCGTCGAATCCGTCGACGTCCGAACTCCGGCGCCGCCGCGAGCTCCGTTCCGGCGAGCTCCGGCCACCCCAGCTCCCCTTGCTTTCCCTACTGGATGCGCGAGTTCACCAGCTCCACGTAGAGCCCCTCCGTCGCTCGTTTGGTCGCCTGTGGGCGTTTACCGACGCACCCCGCCGTCTCGGCATTCGCCGGCGGCGAGCCGCCGGCCAGTTGACCCACCTGACCAGGGGTTTGACTCCCCCTGAGTCACTGACTCGTGGGGCCTACCTCTGTTTAATTAGTTTAGGTTATTAGGTTAAGTGCTAATCACCTAATTAGTTAACCCCTAGTGACACTGACATGTGGGCCACACCCCCCATGACACTTTAGTTAGGTTTAAATTAGCACTAATTAATAGGGTTAGCTAGTTGTGTCACTGGCTAGTGGGTCCCACTGGTCAGGTTTGACCTGGACCAGCCTCTGTTGACTGCTGACATCACAGCGACGTAATGCTGACGCAATAAGTGTTTTCTGGAATTTTAAATAAATCAGAAATGATTTATTTATTTCAGAAAATATTCAAAACTTCTAAAAATCATATAAAATCAACCGTAGCTCAGATGAAAATAATTTATATATGAAAAATGATCAGAAAAATTCAAGGAATCTGTTTATGGCATTTTCATGCATGTTAGAACAACTTATGGCTGCTGTTTAGGCCAAATCATATAAATGGCATTTGAATATCCACATATGGAGTTTGAATTTGAATCTTGGATTCAAACCAACTTCATTTAACCTGTTGCTAGTTGCATTAGCTCAAATCACAGCATAATGCCATGTCATGATCATGCATCATATTGTGCATTGCATTGACTGTGTTTCTTTCTCTGTTGCTGGTGTTTGTCCCTTTTCAGTAGACGTGTTCCGACGATGTGATCGATGACACCGATGAAGACCCAATGTTATCTTCAGAAGTGCCAGGCAAGCAAACCCCTTTGAGCATTCCGATACAATCCCACTCTCGCACTCTTGCTCTCTTTTACTGCATTAGGACAACAACGCTTCAACTGTTACCTGCTGCGGTAGTTGAACCCCTTTCCACTGCATGACCTGTCATTGCCACAGTAAATAGTTGAAACCCACTAGTATGAGTAGGAGTTGTTTGAGCCATGTTGTGCCTACTCATTCATGCTTTCTGGTTATACCTGCTATTGCTTAGAGTTGTGTCAGGTCTGATTCATCGGGGATGAATTGGAATGGTGATGAACATGTCCTAATGTGTGTGAGCTAAGTGTGTGAACACGATTTGGTAAAGGTAGCGATGAGAGGCCATGTAGGAGTACATGGTGGGTTGTCTCATTGCAGCCGTCCTCAGGAACTGAGTTCTGTGTTGGTTGATCCATGACCAGTTACTACCATGCATTGGGCCCGAAACCAATGGACTCTCTCGACTTATTAACTGCCCTTGTCCTCTGTCCAGGAGTTGCAACTAGTTGCTGGTGTTTGTAGTTTACTGGAGGTCGTGCGCAGCGCTGACCCTCGGGGTGGGCTGTGATGCGGCAGGTACGTGGCACGGTGTACCGATCGCCCGTTTGGTGATGCGGGAACCCTATGCACATCGTTTGGGGCCGTGAGTGACACCCCGGCCGGATCACCCCACGGATGGAACCCAAATAGGCGATAAACCTGGACTAGAGACTTGTGTGGTTAGTCAGGTCATGGCCGACACCCTCGCTGGGCCTCCGCTTGAAGGTTTCCGAGTACATGTCGTGTAAACGGCGGTAAGTGGTGAGAGCGTGTGTGAAGAAGTACACCCCTACAGGGTTATATATGATCTATTCGAATAGCCGTGTCCGCGGTAATGGACTTCTGGGTTGCCTATAACAGTTCATAGACAAGTGAAAGTGGATACTCTAAAACACGCAAGATAAGTGTGAGTGCTATGGATGGCCTTCTCGTAGGGAGACGGAAGCGGATCCATAGTGGTGTATTGGTTGGTGAATATGTGGACTCGTGTGCGCCACCTCAAAAGAGTTACTTGCAGTCGTAGTTTAGAATAGCCACCGAGTCAAAGCTGGCTTGCTGCAGTCAAACTCCACCACCCCTTTGTTGATACTGATGCATATTTAGCTAGTTTTGATGTAAGTCTTGCTGAGTACCTTTGTACTCACGTTTGCTTAATTTATGTTTTGCAGAGAGACATCAGTCTCATTAGTGGTTCCGCGTGGACTTCGACGTTTAGCTTGTTACCTCAGCTATGATCTTGTACCCTTGTAGGATCTTGTAGATAGTCAGGCTTCTCAGCCTTTTTCATTTGTAGTTGTCTGTACTCAGACATGTTATGCTTCCGTTGCCTGTATGCTCTATATGATGGGTCATGTGGCCTCTGTTTGTAATAAATGCTATGATGGCTCTTCTGGGCCTTTATCTATATGAGTTGCTGAGTTATGTTGTGATGCCATGTTGTACAGCACATACTTGCATGTTATGCGTACGTGTAATGTGTATTGTTATGTGTGGGATCCGACACCTAGTTGTTTACCCTTGGTAGCCTATCTTACAGGGAAATGTCTCCTAGTGCTTCCACTGAGCCTTGGTAGCTTGCTACTGCTCCGGAACACTTAGGCTGGCCGGCATGTGTCCTTCTTCGTTCCTGTGTCTGTCCCTTAGGGGAAATGTCACGCGTTGTTCCTTTAAGTCCTTGTAGCTTGCTACGACTTGGGTTCATACGTTGATGACCGACACGTTCGTTGCTGGGTCATGTATGCCTGTCTCTGTAATTTAGTGCCACTTTTGGTTTATAACTAGTCATGTCGGCACGGGTTCTCTGTCATATGGATGCTAGCGACACTATCATATACGTGTGCCAAAATGCGCAAACGGTCCCGGGCCAGGTAAGGTGGCACCCGTGGGGATACCGTGCGTGAGGCCGCAAAGTGATATGATGTGTTGCAGGCTAGACCTGTGTGACTTAGGATCGGGGTCCTGACAGCTTTGGTATCAGAGCCTGACTACCTGTAGGATTAGTAAGCCAAACTGGTCGAAGTCGTGTCTAGAAACTCTTCAGTTGTGTAAGGGAATTGTTAGTGGAAGGGAACGTAAGGCTCTTTTTACTCCTTTACCCTATGACCTTCTGATCTGAGTCACCTTCTTCTTTTTACGGGGATTAAGAACTAGGATTCTCATTCTATTTATCAAGATCACGTTAATGGTGTATTCAACCCTCAGTTAAGTTCCTACTACTTCTGTTTGATAAACTGTTGGTCTCGGAACCTTGACATTATGATGTTGAATGGTTAAGCTATCTTTGTGCATGAATCTCAAAAGTATTTTCGAGCATTTACAGCCGTTATGCTGTCCGAGTCATCCCAGGTCTCTAAACAATCTGATGCATTTGCAAATCATTCCTACCTGTTCTTAATGTCCTTTTAGGCCAGATTAACCACACTAGTCGGTGTGTTGAGGCACTCTGTTACCTCGACATATATGTTGGACTTATTATTATGACCCTAGGTGTCTTAGAAGATCACCAGTAATCTAGCAATGCTTTATATTCCCAGTGTGATGATTCTGGCCATTATTCTCGAAAGCATCCCGTGATGCCATTTAGTTAGTAGGTATTCTAATTCTGAGTTCTTGAACCCAAGATTCATTCTACCTACTTCATGTTGGTAGTGTTTGCTCGTTCCTTTAGGATATTAGTAACTTTGTGATAGTCTTCGAGGTCCATGGTATATCATTCTTCCAATACCATGAACCATCCTTGGCAGAAGTTCTTCTGAACCAAAGATCACAACCAGAGTGCTCTTGAGTAGTACCCCAATCATATTGTGACTCTGTCAGTCCTACCTCTCCGCACGGATTATCCGGAAGAAATTTGTTGAACTTGGTTCGACATACTAATCCATGCGTCCACAACTCAGAAAATCATATGTTCCTTTGAGTTGTCCCTTTTTAGTTGTATTATGACCCTCATCTATCAGTTGATAGTCAGGAGTAGTTGTGCATTCGTGTTCATCGATGCCTTTTACTCTTGTGGTCCGTCAAGCCATTCTATTCTGGAATGACTAGGAGAAACAAACCCCAGTACCTTATCCATATCCAGGATTGGGTCGAAGAAGTTGTACTTCGCAGGTGAAGAATGCTAATCCAGCTTCTAATCTGTTCTATCCTGGAGTATTACCGTCATCATGTCAAGAATGTCATGGGAATTGCACCACCTCCTATGAACTTTTGATAAGGTGATACTTCTCGCCATCATCGTTTATTCCTCGGCCTTCGTGTAATTATAACCGGAATGCTGACAAGTGGATTGTGATGTGTGAAATCAATACTCCTAGCAACTTCGTTGCTTGGTAGTTAAAGGACAACAATTTCATTCTTAGCGTGATGATTATTGAATCACCATTCTAAGATTGATCGTGCTACTAGTCCATCTTTCCTGGTGCACTTATCAATCAATGAGTTAGGATTGTGTCAATCTCTCGCTCTTTTGATCATATCGTCTTGCCCTGAAAAGCAAGATTGTTCCCGAGCCTAGAAACATATCGGTGGTTCGTGATTTTCCGGTTATCTTCCGGAAGTATCACCAGGTTGTTCCCTGACCAATGCGTTGAGCTCGTGATCAAACTGGTTTCTCTGTAAACCAGCCATTCCCAAGAATCTGTGTCGGTTACCCCCTGAGCTAATTGGTTAGGCTAAACAATAACTTGGAGAGTTGGAAGATAAAAGCTTGCCAGCTTAGTTCATTTCAAGGGGTATATTTGCGTGTGTTGAAGATTGATGATATCTTCATCAATTGATCCTCGTGATCAATTGTTGGATCTGTTGTATTGTCCAAACTTTGATTTGAGTGTGGGCTATCGTCAAGTCAAATCAGAACCAATGGTATTCGTAATGTTGCCTTACTCGTGGGTGTCCCTCGAGCATACCTCATTACATCTATTAGTCTGACCAATGCTATCATTTTGTTCATATAGTTATGGAATTCCATTTTATGGAAGCCTTGATGAATTGTTGTTGAGCCCATCGACAACATGTTTATCCTCTCCATGATTCATGTTGAACATTAACGCTAACATTGGGAACTTTTGTAAGCATTGCCTTCGTGTCCCGTTCATGAGGTATATGTTTGGATGAGAGAAGTGATCTCCCCTAATTCACGTGTAATTGATGGAAGATGCCACCGTGAATTTGAGAAAGCTTGTTTTACTTCCTCTGGAGTCATCTCAAGTCAGTCATGCATACGAGCGAAGTATTCTATAGTCTGATAGACTGATCATCTTCATTCTGTATGTATCCCTAGCACACCAAGCCACTGATTGATTTGTTAAGGATAAGAAGTTCAAATGATATTCCCGAAGGGCCCGGAGGGACATGCACAAGACTTCGTTATCTTCAATGATGATTCCTAACCTGAAACTCGGTAGTATTTTATTATAAGACTACTACGTGGTCATGCTTGTCTTAGACAACGTGCTCACAGGTATGTAGCAGAACTAGCTCATGTTTTGGAGCTTGCTATCGTAGTTCACTCCCCGAGAATCTCGTAATGCCATCTCGTCGGTTTGTGTTGCAAACTTTCGTTTCCAGACATGACGTCTGGAATATCCTGACACCAACCAGAACTGAATCTCAGGAAGATATGATGGTTGGAGCATTTCCCAAGAACTATAATATTGGTCTCTCGATAACCGGTAAAGTGGATGTCGTGGCCAACACACCCAGCCGGAAGACCTATTGTTGTAGTATCTTGATTGAAGAAGTTGGCCGCCTCCCCATAAGGACTTCATAGGAATTACTCCCTAGTTGTTCATTATGGACCTTTTGTGCTCCCGAAGTCCGACCTTTACTTGATGGCCATGTTGATGCTTTTAAGCATTGACCGTGGTACCTAGTACACCAAGGAGAACATTAGAAGCGAGTGCTAAATGTCTCTCGGTCGATTATCCAGATTTTTCCCCTTGACTCCGCTAGGTGAAATCTGAGAAAGTGTTATCTTCCTTTGCACCTGCATCGTCCATCGCTATTCATCATGGTCGTATGTTGTGTTGCCAGGATCCTTGACACGGATATTGGTAAAACCTTGAAGAATATGGGAATGCTCAAGTTCTTGAGAGCACGCACAAGCACTAGGTGTTATCCTCGACACTAACCGGGATTGCTCCCAGTGTTCTTGGTTATGTTATAACCTCTCAAAGAGTAATTTACTCTCTACTGTTGGGTTTCCTCCCAGTTACCAGAATCATTCCCATCATTTGCATTTTGTTCCCAGCTTGCACCGCCAATGTGCCAATTTTCCATGGGTTGCCTTTCTCAGCTACTGCTGTTCAGGATTACTTTCAGAAGTGGACTTGCCATGGGTCCCATCCGTCTCTGGTGATAACCAAAATCATCCCTTGTGTTATCTTCAACAAGGTAGTCCACATCATCCATTTTGGCCGAGAATGTCATTCTCTCGAACTTCATCAAACGATCGGATGTGATTTGCCTCCGGCTGGTATAGAGAGTTTCAATGATCTCTATATCAAAAGTAATTCTTTTTGCCACTTAAGGGAATAACTCTACGAGTCACCTTCTCCAAGGTGCCCCGTCTGGTGGTATCGATCACCCTCTTCTTATGTGTGGAATTATTGCCACTAGATGAACCTTCATCGTTTATTTCACTCCACCCCCTGGAGGTGTACTCGGTGTCTCAGCTCAAGAGATGTTTCAACATCTCACTCCATGAGTTGATCTCGAGTTGCCCGATCTTTCAGAAGATCAATTTTGTACAGTTTCTCTCGTCGTCACCATGTTGGACAACGACCTCGAAAGCAAAGATGTTAAGATCAACATGATGCTAGCAATCAACATTCATTTGAAGGGCACTTGGATCATGAAGATTGTGTTAGTTGGTGTCCCCTCTGATTTCTTACCCTACGCTTGAATCTCGGGACGAGATTCTTGTTTAGTGGGGGTGAGTTGTCACAGCCCTAGACCAGCCCTTGCATGCCTTGCTTGGTCCTCATGTGCATCATGTTTAAACTCTCAGAAAGTGGAAATGGGGATGTTCAAACCCTAGCACCAAATGAATTCAACTAGGGTCACATTAAAAATCTTTTTCAATGAACCCAAAATGCCCTTTGGAAAAGTTCATCATTTTTGGATTGATTAAAAACCTCTGCCAAAAATGTTGCACATATTTCTAGGACCATTCTGGATTTTTGAATTAAATCTTAAAGTATTTGCATTTGGGCATTTAAATGCTATATACTATTTTTAAATGTCCAAATATTCATGAACTAAAATGTTTATTGTTGGAAATAATCCAAACAGTAGCCTCAAGCAGTTTCATGAATTTTGAGCTTGTTTAAGTATTTTAGATAAAGCCAAAACAAATGCAAAAAATTAGAAAACAGAAACAGTTTTAGAAAAGAGAGAGAGAGAGAGACTCACCTGGGCTAACTTACCTGTTGGCCCAGCCCACTGCTGCAGAGGCCCAGCCCAGCACCGCCTCCTTCAACCTCGTGCCAGAAGGCACGAGGGCGTGTGGCCGGCGTGCGCGCACGGTCGTGTTACCTCAGCTATGATCTTGTACCCTTGTAGGATCTTGTAGATAGTCAGGCTTCTCAGCCTTTTTCATTTGTAGTTGTCTGTACTCAGACATGTTATGCTTCCGTTGCCTGTATGCTCTATATGATGGGTCATGTGACCTCTGTTTGTAATAAATGCTATGATGGCTCTTCTGGGCCTTTATCTATATGAGTTGCTGAGTTATGTTGTGATGCCATGTTGTACAGCACATACTTGCATGTTATGCGTACGTGTAATGTGTATTGTTATGTGTGGGATCCGACACCTAGTTGTTTACCCTTGGTAGCCTATCTTACAGGGAAATGTCTCCTAGTGCTTCCACTGAGCCTTGGTAGCTTGCTACTGCTCCGGAACATTTAGGCTGGCCGGCATGTGTCCTTCTTCGTTCCTGTGTCTGTCCCTTAGGGGAAATGTCACGCATTGTTCCTTTAAGTCCTTGTAGCTTGCTACGACTTGGGTTCATACGTTGATGACCGACACGTTTGTTGTTGGGTCATGTATGCCTGTCTCTGTAATTTAGTGCCACTTTTGGTTTATAACTAGTCATGTCGGCCCGGGTTCTCTGTCATATGGATGCTAGCGACACTATCATATACGTGTGCCAAAATGCGCAAACGGTCCCGGGCCAGGTAAGGTGGCACCCGTGGGGATACCGTGTGTGAGGCCGCAAAGTGATATGATGTGTTACAGGCTAGACCTGTGTGACTTAGGATCGGGGCCCTGACAATGTGTGAATACATAAACGAGTAGAGTGTCACTAGTATGTCTCTACTTGACTAGCTCGTTAATCAAAGATGGCTAAGTTTCCTAACAATAGACATGAGTTGTAATTTGATGAATGGGATCACATCATTAGAGAATGATGTAATTGACTTGACCCATTCCGTTAGCTTAGCACTTGATCGTTAAGTATGTTGCTATTGCTTTCTTCATGACTTATACATGTTCCTATGACTATGAGATTATGCAACTCCCGAATATCGGAGGAACACTTCGTGTGCTATCAAACTTCACAACGTAACTGGGTGATTATAAAGATGCTCTACAGGTGTCTCCGATGGTGTTTGTTTAGTTGGCATAGATCGAGATTAGGATTTGTCACTCCGATTGTCGGAGAGGTATCTCTGGGCCCTCTCGGTAATGCACATTACTATAAGCCTTGCAAGCAATGTGACTAATGAGTTAGTTGCGGCATGATGCATTACGGAACGAGTAAAGAGACTTGCCGGTTACAAGATTGAACTAGGTATGATGATACCGACGATCGAATCTCGGGCAAGAACAACCGATGACAAACGGAACAACGTATGTTGTTATGTGGTTTGACCGATAAAGATCTTCGTAGAATTTGTAGGAACCAATATGAGCATCCAGGTTCCGCTATTGGTTATTGACCGGATATGTGACTCGGTCATGTCTACATAGTTCTCGAACCCGTAGGGTCCGCACGCTTAACGTTCAATGATGATTTGTATTATGAGTTATGTGATTTGATGATGGACGTTTGTTCAGAGTCCTGGATTTGATCACGGACATGACGAACAGTCTCGAAATGGTCGAGACGTAAAGATCGATATATTGGAAGGCTATATTCGGACATCGGAAAGGTTTCGAGTGATTCGGATATTTTTCAGAGTACCGGAGAGTTACGGGAATTCGTATTGGCCCTTAATGGTCATACGGGAAAGGAGAGAAAGGCCTCACGGGTGGCCGCGCCCCTTCCCAATGGACTGGTCTGAATTGGACTAGGGAAAGGGGGCGCCCCTTCCTTCCTTCTCCTTCTCCCTTCCCCTTTTCCTATTTCATGTGGGATGTGGAGTCCTACTAGGACTAGGGAGTCCTAGTAGGACTCGAAAGTTTGGCGCGCCCTATGAGGGTTGGCCTCCTCCTCCCTTCATCATTTATATACATGGTCAGGGGGCACCCCATGGACACACAAGTTGATTTTAGCCGTGTGCGGTGCCCCTCCCCACAATACACACCTCGGTCATATCGTTTCAGTGCTTAGGCGAAGCCCTGCGCCGGTAGCTTCATCATCACCGTCACCACGCCGTCGTGCTGACGAAACTCTCCCGTGAAGCTCAACTGGATCAAGAGCTCGTGGGACGTCATCGAGTTGAATGTGTGCTGAACGCGGAGGTGTTGTACATTTAGTGCTTGAATCGGTTGGATCGCGAAGACGTTCGACTACATCAACCGCGTCACTAGACGCTTCCGCTTTCGGTCTATGAGGGTACGTAGACACACTCTCCCCTCTCGTTGCTATGATTCTGGTAGATAGATCTTGCGTGATCATAGGAAATTTTAGAAATACTACGTTCCCCAACACCCCTGATATTGTTATCAAACCGCTTATGGAGAAGTTATCAACACTACGATAATGTAGTTACCAGGCCGCCCATGCTATAGTTACCAACACACACAAAGTCTGCAGTTACCATGCAGGTCATGCTAAAGTTATCAACCTATTCATTACATAATTATGAGGTCGTAGATGATAAAATTACCAACACTGCTAGTATGTAGGTACCATGCCGGCCATGTTAAAGTTATCAACATAGCAATTTTATCGTTATCACATCGCCCATGCGACATGTACCAACGCTACAATTAAGTAGTTACCATGTCGCCCATACTAAAGTTACCAACATAGCAATTATTTACTCCCTAGACCATCAAAAAAGGTCTTACATTTTAGGACGGAGGGAGTACTTATCAGGACACCCATGGTACAGGGCATGTCATGCTGAAGTTACCAACATAATGATTATGTACTTATCCAACCGTTTGAGTTACAATTACCAACATGAGACAACTATAGTTACCACCTACCCATTTTATAGTTACCAACATGACAACTATGTAGTTACCAGCCATATGTGCTAAAGTTGCCAACATGAGAAAACTATAGATCAGGCTGCCCATGCTAAAGTTACCAACAAAAGACAACTACACTTACCATCTACCCATGTCATAGTTATCAACATACTAAATATGAGACCACTGCAATTAGCAAATGTCCATGCCACAATTGTCCAGTGTTTTAGTTCGCATTAATCGGAGTAGTAGTGATGCAGTTACATTGATGTTTGCAGTGTGATAGAGCATTTCTTCATATAATCTTTCTAGGCTTTTTGCATCAAATTGTAATCATATTTTCACATTATTTACTTAAGAAATATTCAAATACCCCCATTATGCTACATTTACAACACTCCTCCATGTTTTGCAGAAAAGGGCGAAAAGACCCAAAATCCTTCTATAATGGAGAGTGCCAAGAAACTGTGGTTGCTGTAATTTACGGAGGGACCCGACCGTGAAGAAAAGAAGTAACCAGAGTGGCCAAGCTAAAGTTGGAGGGACCATCTTGTGAAGAAAGAAGAGAAGTGAAAGGGCAAAAGAGCAAAAGTGGTAGATCAGAGGAGGGGGGTCAAATCCCTAGCGGCAACCATCGATCCCCTTCGGGCCTGGCTACTCATCTCTCTTCCCTCACCCCTCCTTCTCCACCTCCGGTCGCCGCCACGGCCAGGCCAGCATGGTGGTGCGCCTCCGCCACCCATCCATCCGCGCCGCATCTCCATCATCCAGCACAGCCGCGCCACCACCACTAGCTCGCCCGCACGACCAGCCAACCACCTCGCGCGCCTCTCCTATGATGCCCCTCATCCCTACTGCTGCTGCTCTTCCCTTCTCTCAACCTCACGCTGCTGCTTCACTCTCCCTGGTGCCATGTGCGACTCCTCTCTCAACTCTCATCTATGCTGCTCATTCTCCTTCTCTCAACCTGCTATTGTTGCTCTCTTTTTGCCCACGTCTCTTGATGTCTTCTTCTCTGAACCCAAACTTCTGCTGCTTCTCTATTCTCTTTACTTCTTGCAAAATTCTGTAAACTGCTAAGTGAACTTGTGTACTGTTATGAACACTTATTTTTCTGTAAGTTGAGATGTGCAAAACTTTGTAATGTTCAGATTCTAAGATTGCTTGCAACCTGCTATATATTTAGTTGGTACTTGTCATCTTCTGTTAATTAATATTCTGCTAGTGTATGTGTGTGATCTCCTTTGTGGTTGTTTCTTGACTTGTGCTTGTCCAGTACGAATCATTTTTTTGATCTGTAAGTACTTCTTGTAACCCCCCATTTGTATACGTGTTTTCACTCGTGTAACCTGAACCATGGTTAACTATGTGCATGTGAAATATATATGTTTGTGTTGTGATATATTTTTGTCCTAGTATCATATCTTGTTTACACTTTTTTAGTGTTGAACTGTTGATCCTCTGTGTTAGCATTTTAGTTCCGCAAGTAATATGAAAACACCCAAAAAATAGTGAAGACAATCTAAATCTCCATATGTTGTTTGTTATTTGCTTTGTTGATGATCTTAGTTAGTTTAGGTTTTATTTTCTGCTTTCATCCCCCAATATCGTGTCACCTAGATTTAGTCTTGCACCGTCATCGTCGCCTAGTCCCTGAGGAGAACACGACACTCGCTGTTTGGGCGTAAAACCCCTCCGTGCTCACAACTTATCATTTTGGCGCGTTGTCGGGGACTAGCGTCGTGCGACCGTGTTAGGATATAGAGTAGGTTTTGATTCTGTTTCTATCTGGTGTCATATATTTGTGATATATCTCTTACCCCTAACCACCGTTCTAGTTATCTTCTCTTTCTTTTCTTGTTCATTTTGCAGGTTAGAGCTATCTACTCGGTTATGGCATATCATTCAGATCATCAGGCTTTTGCGAGTAACACCACAAACAGCACGGAAAGTATTCAAGAACTGATAAGTAAGATTTCCCATCGCTTAGATGATTTAGCTCGGCAGCGAGAAGTAGTTTTTGAGGATAGGCCTAGCTCTATTGATCCTTATTCTAGAGGTCATCCTTATGTTGCTCCTACATGTCATATTTGTGGATTTTGGGGCCATTCACCTGCTGAATGTTAGCGTGGTTACTCTCACCCTCCCGATTGTTATGGCATCAGCTTCGCCCCACAGCCTAGCTCATACCAAAACAATTACTCATATGGGTGGCCTGAAAACCAGAATATGGCATATAGGAACAACAGCCCCGAGATCTCATCGTTTGCCTCTAGTTATCCATTGTAGGGAATTAGGTACAATGAGGAGAGCAACAACTATGCACCACAACAATTTTACTCACCTCCTAATCATATACCTCCACACCATGAGATGTGTCCAATGGAGTTAAATGGTCCTCCACTTGGTCAATAAACAACTCCATCACCTGTTGAGCAATCTCATGTGCAAGTGCCCACACAAGATGAGTTCGATGACATAGACAAGCTCACATTGCTTAGTCTCGAGTTCAATTGGAGTGCGGAAGATGATCCTATTAGGAAGGTGATACTAGATGAAATGAAGAAAATCAAGAATGGTAGAGAGCTAGTGGAAGAAGTAAGGAAGATTGAGAAGAATGTCAATGCTGGAAGTACTATCTCATCCCTCCTTGAGCTGAGTGTTGCTGAGATTTCTAGTGATACATGTGAGGTCCCAATACCGTCACATCCAGCTGAGCAAGATGGCAAGAGCCTTGACGAAGAGATACCTCAGACTGAAGATGAACTAGAAGACAAGGAACAAGATGACCAATAGATCGATTACCCAAGCGATCAAGTTGAAAACACAATCTCTATCTCTCCTGAAGAAGTACAAGAAGCTACTGTAGATGAACTTGAAGAACCAGAAATTCATTTTCCTATTGTTATACAAGAGCATGATGTAGCAGGTTTATCTAAGCATCTTGATGACATGAGTCCTTATGATTTATTTGCTTCTACCTTGCATTACATGATACCATCAATTAAGCTAGACTTGCAAAATTGTTTGCTTGGACATGATCATACATACCCTGTTAATGGCATTGTTCACATTTGTTATGATGACACTTATTTTCCTCATGCTATACCTATGCTTAGTGATTCATATCAACCTCATGCTAATGATTCATATCATCCTTATGCTAGCACTAAGCTTACTGATTTCTACCATCCTAAGCATGTGCTTTATAGCTATGCTTATGTAATTGGGTACTCTATTGATGATTTGGAGGGCATCGACCATGTTACTTGTATCGTCTCTTTGGCTGAATGCCTTTTCAGGTTTTTGCTACTGTACCATTAGCTACATGCTGACCAGGTTCGAGGTGACATTCCTTGGGACCCTGATGGATGCTGAGCATGGAGATGAGGAGAAGCAAGGGGCACACATGAAGAAGAGTGAAGATGGAGTATGCATGTGGAAGCAAAAGGAGAAGAGTTGTAGTTTAGAGAGTGTTGAGCGAGTGCTACTTCCTATAAAATCCCGGTGAGCTGTTTCATGGCCCATTTTGAAATCATCATCCATTGATGTTTGCTGAATTGAATTGTTATTTGGGTTGCTTGAACCATTTCTTAAATGTTGTCCCACTGAATTTTATCTTTGACATATGGTGCTTGATGTGAATATGTGAACTGATTGTTGAATGCCTTCTAAACTAGTGATCTATACCCTGTTTTCTTTACTGAAAGTAGTGAAAGCTATTAGTTTTGAGTGCTCAAATCCCTAGTGCACTAGTAAACTTAATCATTTTCTGCATTTACTATGATACACCTAGATCACCATGTTTAGATGCTGAATTTGTGCCAAGTGTCTTCCCATTTAGAGCAATCACCTAACCACTATGGATTAGCATGCTATGTTCCCCGGATTGGTATCATGTGAACCAGACATGGATAAGTGAAGATCCTTGTTTTGTAAATGTAAAAAAATGATAATGAATAATTATCTGATCTACCAAATAGTAGCATGTCATGTTCCCTGGATCGGTGGCTTGTGAATCCTGGTAGATTGGACTGTAAAAAATATATATATAAACTGCTATAATTGTCGAACCAGGTGTATACCATGTTCTCTGGATCAGTGGTATGTTCCTTTGGGGAGACAATAACAAAAAAACAAAAAACAAATTAGTTGAGCCGGGTGTATACCATGTTCTCGGGATCGGTGGTATGTTCCTATGGTGAGACTAATAATAATGAAATCATTGCTTTATTTCTGTAAATAAGTGATTTGATCACAAGCTTTGTTCTCGGGATCATGCTCTCTTTAGGAACCTTTTGGTAGAGTCAGCATTTGAACTTGCTAATCTTATTTTATCATTGTAAAAGTTTAAAATGATCGAGTCTACTAGTATCCTATTGCTTTATAGCACTCTTAACCATTGATTTTCACAAGCTAAGTCCAAAGCATGCAATGTTTGGAGATCTACTTCACTGGGACATTCTCTAGTCAGCTCACTATTCACTATCTAGCTCTTGTCATATGCCTTTGCTTGAGGACAAGCAAAGATTTATGTGTGGGGGAACTTGATAGAGCATTTCTTCATATAATCTTTCTAGACTTTTTGCATCAAAATGTAATCATATTTTCACATTATTTACTTAAAAAATATTCAAATACACCCATTATGCTATATTTACAACACTCCTCCATGTTTTGCAGAAAAGGGCGAAAAGGCCCAAAATTCTTCTATAATGGAGAGTGTCAAGAAACTATGGTTGTTGTAATTTACGGAGGGACCCGACCGTGAAGAAAAGAAGTAACCAGAGGGGCCAAGCTAAAGTAGGAGGGATCATCTTGTGAAGAAAGAAGAGAAGTGGAAGGGCAAAAGAGCAAAAGTGGTAGATCAGAGGAGGGGGGTCAAATCCCTAGCGACAACCATCGATCCCCTTCGGGCCTGGCTACTCATCTCTCTCCCCTCACCCCTCCTTCTCCACCTTTGGTCGCCGCCACGGCCAGGTCGGCATGGTGGTGCGCCTCCGTCACCCATCCATCTGCGCCGCATCTCCACCATCCAGCATCGTCGCGCCACAACCACCAACTCGCGCGCACGACTAGCCAACCACCTCGCGCGCCTCTCCTATGCTGCCCCTCATCCCTATTGCTGCTGCTCTTCCCTTCTCTCAACCTCACGTTGTTGCTTCTCTCTCCCTGGTGCCCTGTGTGACTCCTCTCTCAACTCTCATCTCTGCTGCTCATTCTCCTTCTCTCAACCTGCTACTGTTGCTCTCTTTTTGCCCACGCCTCTTGCTGTCTTCTTCTCTGAACCCAAACTGCTGCTACTTCTCTTCTCTCTTTACTTCTTGCAAAATTCTGTAAACTTCTAGGTGAACTTGTGTACTGTTGTGAACACTTAATTTTCTGTAAGTTGAGATGTGTAAAACTTTGTAATGTTCAGATTCTGAGATTGCTTGCAACCTGCTATATATTTAGTTGGTACTTGTCATCTTCTGTTAATTAATATTCTGCTAGTGTATGTGTGTGATCTCCTGTAATGCCCAGGATGGGACTATACCTCCTACGTGTCGAGGCACGACTTAAAGGTATAAGCCCATCCTAGAATGATCTCAAGTTTGGTATCTTTGCACGACTCATGTAAAAGAGGGATTAAATTGCAAAAGGAGATAGTTGGCTTACACTCGCCACTTCACACAATACATTACATAAGCAAGCATCATTCAAAACATCACAACCCGACTATGGGTGAAGATCCAAAAGAAAGATACCAAAACAACATAAAAACCACAGGCCAAGATCGAATCCTAGTAGAAACCACTACTGATCGTCGAAAACGTCACAAGCATACGACCACACTCTTCATCGAGCTCCCAGAGAAGAACTGATCCATCTCCTTCATCAAACTGTTGGGGAACGTAGTATTTTAAAATTTTCCTACGATCACGCAAGATCTATCTACCAGATGCATAGCAACGAGAGGGAAGAGTGTGTCTACGTACCCTCGTAGACCGGGAGCGGAAGCGTCAAGTGACGCGGTTGATGTTGTCGAACTTCTTCGTGATCCAACCGATCAAGCACCGAACGTACGGCACCTCCGCGTTCAGCACACGTTCAGCTTGATGACGTCCCACGAGCTCTTGATCCAGTTGAGCTTCACGGGAGAGTTTCGTCAGCACGACGGCGTGGTGACGGATATGATGTGTTCACCGGCGCAGGGCTTCGCCTAAGCTCCGCGATGGTATGACCGAGGTGTGATTCTGTGGAGGGGGGCACCGCACACGGCTAAAACAATTCAACTTGTGTGTCTTTGGGTGCCCCCCTGCCCCCGTATATAAAGGAGCAGGGGAGGGAGGCCGGCCGGCCCTTCCTGGTGCGGCTAGGGAAGGAGTCCTACTAGGAATAGGATTGCAATCCTATTCCTAGTAGGATTCACCAAAAGGAAGAAGGGGGAAAGGAATAGGAGAGGTGGCGCCCCCCCCCCAATCCTAGTCCAACTAGGAACCCTAGGTGGGGGCGCCGGCCAGCCCTATGGGCTGCCTCTCTCTTTCCCTTTAGGCCCACTATGGACCATCCCCTCTCGTAGGGGGTTCCGGTAACCCCCTCCGGCATTCCCGATAAATCCGAAACTTTTCTGGTATACTTCCGGTGTCCGAATATAGCCGTCCAATATATCAATCTTTATGTCTCGGACATTCCGAGACTCCTCGTCATGTCCGTGATCTCATCCGGGACTCCGAACTAACTTCGGTACATCAATACTCATAAACTCATAATACCGATCGTCATCAAACGTTAAGCGTGCGGACCCTACGGGTTCGAGAACTATGTAGACATGACCGAGACTCATCTCCGGTCAATAACCAATAGCGGAACCTGGATGTTCATATTGGCTCCTACATATTCTACGAAGATCTTTCATCGGTCAGAACCGCATAACTACATACGTTGTTCCTTTTGTCAAACGGTATGTTACTTGCCCGAGATTCGATCGTCGGTATCTCTATACCTAGTTCAATCTCGTTACCGGCAAGTCTCTTTACTCATTCCGTAACACATCATCTCGTGACTAACTCATTAGTCTTTTGCTTGCAAGGCTTATTGTGATGTGTGTTACCGAGAGGGCCCAGAGATACCTCTCCGACACTCGGAGTGACAAATCCTAATCTTGATCTATGACAACACCACGAATACTTTCGGAGACACCTGTAGAGCATCTTTATGATCACCCAGTTACGTTGTGACGTTTGATAGCACACAAGGTGTTCCTACGGTATTCGGGAGTTGCATAATCTCATAGTCATAGGAACATGTATAAGTCATGAAGAAAGCAATAGCAGTTAAACTAAACGATCATAGTGCTATGCTAACGGATGGGTCTTGTCCATCACATCATTCTCCTAATGATGTGATCCCGTTGATCAAATGACAACTCATGTCTATGGCTAGGGAACATAACCATCTTTGATCAATGAGCTAGTCTAGTAGAGGCATACTAGGGACATACTGTTTTGTCTATGTATTCACACATGTACTAAGTTTCCGGTTAATACAATTCTAGCATGAATAAAAGACATTCATCATGATATAAGGAAATACAAATAACATCTTTATTATTGCCTCTAGGGCATATTTCCTTCAGTCTCCCACTTGAACTAGAGTCAATAATCTAGATTACAAAGTGATGATCCTCACACCCATGGAGTCTTGGTGATGATCATGTTTCGCCCGTGGAAGAGGCTTAGTCAACGGGTCTGCAACATTCAGATCCGTATGTATTTTGCAAATCTCTATGTCTCCCTCCTTGACTAGATCGCGGATGGAAATGAAGCGTCTTTTGATGTGCTTTGTTCTCTTGTGAAACCTGGATTCCTTCGCCAAGGCTATGGCTCCAGTGTTGTCACAAAAGATTTTCATTGGACCCGATGCACTAGGTACTACACCTAGATCGGATATGAACTCCTTCATCCAGACTCCTTCATTTGATGCTTCTGAAGCAGCTATGTATTCCGCTTCACACGTAGATCCCGCCACGACGCTCTGCTTGGAACTGCACCAACTGACAGCTCCACCGTTCAATAAAAATACATATCCGGTTTGTGACTTAGAGTCATCCGGATCAGTGTCAAAGCTAGAATCGACGTAACCATTTACGACGAGCTCTTTGTCACCTCCATATACGAGAAACATATCCTTAGTTCTTTTCAGATACTTTAGGATGTTTTTGACCGCTGTCCAGTGATCCACTCCTGGATTACTTTGGTACCTCCCTGCTAGACTTATAGCAAGGCACACATCAGGTCTGGTACACAGCATTGCATACATGATAGATCCTATGGCTGAGGCATAGGGAATGACTTTCATTTTCTCTCTATCTTCTGCAGTGGTCGGGCATTGAGTCTTACTCAATTTCATACCTTGTAAAACAGGCAAGAACCCTTTCTTTGACTGATCCATTTTGAACTCTTCAAAATCTTATCAAGGTATGTGCTTTGTGAAAGTCCAATTAAGCGTCTTGATCTATCTCTATAGATCTTGATACCTAATATATAAGCAGCTTCACCGAGGTCTTTCAATGAAAAACTTTTATTCAAGTATCCTTTTATGCTATCCAGAAATTCTATATCATTTCCAATCAACAATATGTCATCTACATATAATATTAGAAATGCTACAGAGCTCCCACTCACTTTCTTGTAAATACAGGCTTCTCCAAAAGTCTGTATAAAACCATATGCTTTGATCACCTCATCAAAGCGTATATTCCAACTCCGAGATGCTTGCACCAGTCCATAGATGGATCGCTGGAGCTTGCATACTTTGTTAGCACCTTTTGGATCGACAAAACCTTCTGGTTGCATCATATACAACTCTCCTTTGAGATATCCATTTAGGAATGCAGTTTTGACATCCATTTGCCAGATTTCATAATCATAAAATGCGGCAATTGCTAACATGATTCGGACAGACTTAAGCATCGCTACAGGCGAGAAAGTCTCATCGTAGTCAACTCCTTGAACTTGTCGAAAACCTTTCGCAACAAGTCGAGCTTTGTAAACAGTAATATTACCGTCTGCGTCGGTCTTCCTCTTGAAGATCCATTTATTTTCGATGGCTTGCTGATCATCGGGCAAGTCAACCAAAGTCCATACTTTGTTTTCATACATGGATCCCATCTCAGATTTCATGGCTTCAAGCCATTTTGCGGAATCTGGGCTCATCATCGCTTCCTCATAGTTCGTAGGCTCATCATGGTCTAGTAACATGATTTCCAGAACTGGGTTGCCGTACCACTCTGGTGCGGAACGTACTCTGGTTGATCTACGACGTTCAGTAGAAACTTGATCCGAAGTTTCATGATCATTATCATTAACTTCCTCACTAATTGGTGTAGGAATCAATGGAACAATTTCCTGTGATGTACTACTTTCCAATCCGGGAGAAGGTACAATTACCTCATCAAGTTCTACTTTCCTCCCACTCACTTCTTTCGAGAGAAACTCTTTTTCTAGAAAGGATCCGTTCTTAGCAACGAATATTTTGCCTTCGGATCTGTGATAGAAGGTGTACCCAACAGTCTCTTTTGGGTATCCTATGAAGAGACATTTTTCCGACTTGGGTTCGAGCTTATCAGGTTGAAGTGTTTTTACATAAGCATCGCAGCCCCAAACTTTAAGAAACGACAACTTTGGTTTCTTGCCAAACCATAGTTCATAAGGTGTCGTATCAACGGATTTAGATGGTGCCCTATTTAACGTGAATGCAGCTGTCTCTAAAGCATAACCCCAAAACAATAGTGGTAAATCGGTAAGAGACATCATAGATCGCACCATATCCAATAAACTACGGTTACGACGTTCGGACACACCATTACGCTGTGGTGTTCCAGGTGGCGTGAGTTGTGAAACTATTCCACATTGTTTCAAATGAAGACCAAACTCGTAACTCAAATATTCTCCTCCACGATCAGATCGTAGGAACTTTATTTTCTTGTTACGATGATTCTCTACTTCACTCTGAAATTCTTTGAACTTTTCAAATGTTTCAGACTTGTGTTTCATTAAGTAGATATACCCATATCTGCTCAAATCATCAGTGAAGGTCAGAAAATAACGATACCCGCCGCGAGCATCAACACTCATTGGTCCACATACATCAGTATGTATGATTTCCAACAAATCTGTTGCTCGCTCCATAGTTCCGGAGAACGGAGTTTTAGTCATCTTGCCCATGAGGCATGGTTCG
>LR738713.1:227098377-227132984 GCA_902687465.1 Secale cereale | reverse complement strand
TTATGGAGTTTCTTCATGCGTTTTACACCAATATGACCTAAACGGCAGTGCCACAAATAAGTTGCACTATCATTATTAACCTTGCATCTTTTGGTTTCAATACTATGAATATGTGTATCACTACAATCGAGATCCAATAAGAATAGACCACTCTTCAAGGGTGCATGACCATAAAAGATATTATTCATTAAAATGGAACAACCATTATTCTCTGATTTAAATGAATAACCGTCTCGCAATAAACAAGATCCAGATATAATGTTCATGCTTAACGCTGGCACCAAATAACAATTATTTAGGTCTAAAACTAATCCCGGAGGTAGATGTAGAGGTAGCGTGCCGACGGCGATCACATCGACTTTGGAACCGTTTCCCACGCGCATCGTCACCTCGTCCTTAGCTAATCTTCGTTTAATCCGTAGTCCCTGTTTCGAGTTACAAATATTAGCAACCGAACCGGTATCAAATACCCAGGTACTACTACGAGCATTAGTAAGGTACACATCAATAACATGTATATCACATATACCTTTGTTCATCTTGCCATCCTTCTTATCCGCCAAATACTTGGGGCAGTTCCGCTTCCAGTGTCCAGTCCCCTTGCAGTAGAAGCACTCAGTTTCAGGCTTGGCTCAAGATTTGGGTTTCTTCGTGGAAGTAGCAACTGACTTGCTATTCTTTTTGAAGTTCCCTTTCTTTCCCTTGCCCTTTTTCTTGAAACTAGTGGTCTTGTTAACCATCAACACTTGATGCTCCTTTTTGATTTCTACCTCCGCAGCTTTGAGCATAGCGAAGAGCTCGGGAATTGTCTTTTGCATCCCTTGCATGTTATAGTTCATCACGAAGCCATTATAGCTTGGTGGCAGTGATTGAAGAACTCTATCAATAACACTATCCTCGTCAACTTTGCAACCAAGTTGAGTCATATGATTGTAGTACCCAGACATTCTGAGCAAGTGTTCACTGATAGAACTATTCTCCTCCATTTTGCAGTTGTAGAACTTATTGGAAATCTCATATTTCTCAATTCGGGCATTTGCTTGAAATATTAACTTCAACTCTTGGAACATCTCATATGGTCCATGACGTTCAAAACGTCGTTGAACTCCCGGTTCTAAGCCGTAAAGCATGGCACACTGAACTATCGTGTAGTCATCAGACCGCGACTGCCAGATGTTCAAAGCGTCTGCATTAGCGGAAGGGGGCTTGTCACCTAGCGGTGCTTCAAGGACATAATTCTTTTGTGCAGCAATGAGGATAATCCTCAGGTTACGGACCCAGTCCGTGTAATTGCTACCATCATCTTTCAACTTAGCTTTCTCTAGGAATGCATTAAAATTCAAAGGAACGGTAGCACGGGCCATTGATCTACAACGACACAGATATGCAAAACTATCAGGACTAAGTTCATGATAAATTAAAGTTCAATTTAATCATATTAATTTAAAGAACTCCCACTTAGATAGACATCCCTCTGGTAATCTAAATGATCACGTGATCCAAATCAACTAAACCATGTCCGATCATCACGTGAGATGGAGTAGTTTTCAATGGTGAACATCTTATGTTGATCATATCTACTATATGATTCACGCTCGACCTTTCGGTCTCCAGTGTTCCGAGGCCATATCTGTATATGCTAGGCTCGTCAAGTTTAACCCGAGTATTCTGCGTGTGCAAAACTGGCTTACACCCGTTGTATTTGAACGTAGAGCTTATCACACCCGATCATCACGTGGTGTCTCGGCACGACGAACTTTCGCAACGGTGCATACTCAGGGAGAACACTTATACCTTGAAATTTAGTAAGGGATCATCTTATAATGCTACCGTCGTTCTAAGCAAAATAAGAAGCATAATAAGATAAACATCACATGCAATCAAAATATGTGACATGATATGGCCATCATCATCTTGTGCTTTTGATCTCCATCTTCAAAGCACCGTCATGATCACCTTCGTCACCGGCTTGACACCTTGATCTTCATCGTAGCATCGTTGTCGTCTCGCCAACTATTGCTTCCACGACTATCGCTACCGCTTAGTGATAAAGTAAAGCAATTACATGGCGATTGCATTTCATACAATAAAGCGACAACCATATGGCTCCTGCCAGTTGCCGATAACTTTACAAAACATGATCATCTCATACAAAACCGTATAATTCATCATGTCTTGACCATATCACATCACAACATGCCCTGCAAAAACAAGTTAGACGTCCTCTACTTTGTTTGTTGCAAGTTTTACGTGGCTGCTATGGGCTTAGCAAGAACCGTTCTTACCTACGCATACAAAACCACAACGATGTTTCGTCAAGTATGTGCTGTTTTAACCTTCACAAGGACCGGGCGTAGCCACACTTGATTCAGCTAAAGTGAGAGAGATAGACACCCGTCAGTCACCTTTAAGCAATGAGTGCTCGTAACGGTGAAACCAGTCTCGCGTAAGCGTACGCGTAATGTCGGTCCGGGCCGCTTCATCTCACAATACCGCCGAAGCAAAGTATGACATGCCGGTAAGCAGTATGACTAGTATCGTCCACAATCTCATTGTGTTCTACTCGTGCATATCATCTACGCATAGACCTGGCTCATGATGCCACTGTTGGGGAACGTAGTATTTTAAAATGTTCCTACGATCACGCAAGATCTATCTACCAGATGCATAGCAACGAGAGGGAAGAGTGTGTCTACGTACCCTCGTAGACCGGGAGCGGAAGCGTCAAGTGACGCGGTTGATGTTATCGAACTTCTTCGTGATCCAACCGATCAAGCACCGAACGTACGGCACCTCCGCGTTCAGCACACGTTCAGCTTGATGACGTCCCACGAGCTCTTGATCCAGTTGAGCTTCACGGGAGAGTTTTGTCAGCACGACGGCGTGGTGACGGATATGATGTGTTCACCGGCGCAGGGCTTCGCCTAAGCTCCGCGACGGTATGACCGAGGTGTGATTCTGTGGAGGGGGGCACCGCACACGGCTAAAACAATTCAACTTGTGTGTCTTTGGGTGCCCCCCTGCCCCCGTATATAAAGGAGCAGGGGAGGGAGGCCGGCCGGCCCTTCCTGGTGCGGCTAGGGAAGGAGTCCTACTAGGAATAGGATTGCAATCCTATTCCTAGTAGGATTCACCAAAAGGAAGAAGGGGGAAAGGAATAGGAGAGGTGGCGCCCCCCCCCCCAATCCCAGTCCAACTAGGAACCCTAGGTGGGGGCGCCGGCCAGCCCTATGGGCTGCCTCTCTCTTTCCCTTTAGGCCCACTATGGACCATCCCCTCTCGTAGGGGGTTCCGGTAACCCCCTCCGGCATTCCCGATAAATCCGAAACTTTTCCGGTATACTTCCGGTGTCCGAATATAGCCGTCCAATATATCAATCTTTATGTCTCGGACATTCCGAGACTCCTCGTCATGTCCGTGATCTCATCCGGGACTCCGAACTACCTTCGGTACATCAATACTCATAAGCTCATAATACCGATCGTCATCAAACGTTAAGCGTGCGGACCCTACGGGTTCGAGAACTATGTAGACATGACCGAGACTCATCTCCGGTCAATAACCAATAGCGGAACCTGGATGTTCATATTGGCTCCTACATATTCTACGAAGATCTTTCATCGGTCAGAACCGCATAACTACATACGTTGTTCCTTTTGTCAAACGGTATGTTACTTGCCCGAGATTCGATCGTCGGTATCTCTATACCTAGTTCAATCTCGTTACCGGCAAGTCTCTTTACTCGTTCCGTAACACATCATCTCGTAACTAACTCATTAGTCTTTTGCTTGCAAGGCTTATTGTGATGTGTGTTACCGAGAGGGCCCAGAGATACCTCTCCGACACTCGGAGTGACAAATCCTAATCTTGATCTATGACAACACCACGAATACTTTCGGAGACACCTGTAGAGCATCTTTATGATCACCCAGTTACGTTGTGACGTTTGATAGCACACAAGGTGTTCCTACGGTATTCGGGAGTTGCATAATCTCATAGTCATAGGAACATGTATAAGTCATGAAGAAACAATAGCAGTTAAACTAAACGATCATAGTGCTATGCTAACGGATGGGTCTTGTCCATCACATCATTCTCCTAATGATGTGATCCCGTTGATCAAATGACAACTCATGTCTATGGCTAGGAAACATAACCATCTTTGATCAATGAGCTAGTCTAGTAGAGGCATACTAGGGACATACTGTTTTGTCTATGTATTCACACATGTACTAAGTTTCCGGTTAATACAATTCTAGCATGAATAAAAGACATTTATCATGATATAAGGAAATACAAATAACATCTTTATTATTGCCTCTAGGGCATATTTCCTTCACAAACTCGGCTGAACCTGCATCTGGTGTGGTAGTATCTGTGAGCCACGAGGACTCAGCAATCCCATAACCATGGGTATCAAGACTAGCAAAGCTTTAAGGGTAGGAAGAGGTAAAGTGGTGAGGTTGCAGCAGCGGCTAAGCATAATATGGTGGCTAACTTACGAGTACAAGAATAAGATGAGCATCTACGCAAAAGGTCGCAAAAGTAGTGATCGCTAAAGATCCTGAACTACATACGAGTCAAACATAACCCCACCGTGTTCTCTTCTCAAAGTGAAAAGAGACAGTCACGGTTACTCACACAGTTGTGTGTTTTACTTCGGATCATCTGTCAAGTTTTCTACAACCGGACATTAACAATTCCAATCTGCCACATAATCGCGGGCACGGCTTTCGAAAGATCATAACCCTGCAGGGGTGTCCCAACTTATCCCATCACAAGCTCTCACGATTAGCTGAAGTGATAAATATAATATCATCACCCCTTATCTTAGGGAAATCCGATCAGGCTCAGCATCCCGGTAGCACAAGACATTTCGACAATGGTAAAACAAGTCCAGCAAGACCTCCCGGTGTGTCGACACCCTGATAGTAGCCGCGCGTATCTCGTCTCAGGCCACGACCGGATGGGAAAAGCTATGAGTAAAACCAAACCTCGAGTTTCCCCAAGGTGGCCCTGCAGGTTGCCCGTTTGGGACCAACACCATCAGCACTGGCCCCCCTTGTAATGTAGAATTAAGAACCCGAGGGTGCGACCCCCTATGCAAATTTAATTAATTAATTAAGTTGTTATTATGAGCAAATTAAAACCAAAGTTGGGCCTTGCTGGAGGAGTTTTATTCAAAGTCGAACTGTCAAGGGGTCCCCATCCACCCATCGTGTAAGGAACGCAAAATCAAGGAACATAATGCCGGTTTATCGGCGCCTAAGGTGGCATGAGTGGAACAAAACACCGAGCAAAAGGCCAAGCCTTCCACCCATGCCCAGTATATAGGTGTGTTATTAATAATAATAGATATTGTGATATATCCAACAACAAGTTCCCTCCTGGAACGATCTTCATCTTCACCTGCAACTAACAACGCTATAAGAGGGGCTGAGCAAGCGGGTAACATAGCCAAACAGTGGTTTTGCTAGGAAGGTTTCAAGGTTAGAGGTTTCATGGCAACAAGGAGAGGCTGACATAAAAGATGGGTAGCGCGACATGTAATGATAGCATCGAGACAACTAAGCATGGCAATGGTAGTAAAGGTATCCAAGGGTATGATCATCTTGCCTGGGATTCCGCAAGGGAAGAAGAACGGGTCCAGGAAGCAGAAGGAGCTACAGCCGAGCGAATCCTCACAACTCCGGAACGAAACCGAAGCTGACAAGAGAAGCAACCGGAAAGAAGCAAACAACTCGGTAAACACACATGGCATAAACATGGCATACGATGCACATCCAAGTATGATGCATGTCCGGTTTAATTATGCATGGCATGGCAAAGTGCACAAACAAAACTACAAGTTAAGTGGAGCTCAATATGCAACGAGTTGCATATTGACGAACACCACATTTTAATTATTTAGTTGACTCTCGTTTATTTACAAGACAAGATTAAATGTTTTTAACATGGCAAGAGGTGAAGCATAATAAAACTACACTATTTAGGCAAGTTTAAATGAGGCCGGAAATAACAACAACATATCCGGAAAATCCCCATGAGCATGTTTAGCAATTATTAAAGCAACAACAATTTAAACATACAAAGGTTGTTAACATGATGCGGATGACATGATCAAGTTTTATGCAAATTTATTAAAAGTTGACATGAAGATGATAAGGAGTATTTTTCACCGTGGTGGAAGGAAAAAGGGTGCCACGGCAACGATCCAAAAATGATGCGACGCAACAATTCGGTTCCGGTAACTCGTTGAGAGTCCGGTGCAAAAGGAAAGATGGCGTGAGCGAGTCGAAACAAGATGATGGGGTGCTCCCGGCTTACGGGTTCCCACGGGTCGACGACAAAAGAGGGGCACAACGGCCACGGTGCAACAAGGGAAACATCTCATACACACCACAAGCATACAACCACGGGTCATCGTCTCGGGGTTATACCTTCGGAACGGTCGTTCACGGGGCGGTTCGAGATCGTAGGGGAAGTAGTGGAAGTAGCGGAAGTAGTGGTCGACGGGTCGTAGAGGAAGTAGTCGTTCCGTTATCGTGTCGTGGTACACGGGTCGACGGTAGTGGTACTCGGTTCATCGGCGACGGTCGTCGTACACGTTCCGTAGAGGTACTTGAGGGTTCCGATGGCTCCGGGCGTCGGTAGAAATACTTGTTCACGAAGTCGTTCTTGTTCGTAGATGTTCACTTCTCCGAAGGGGTACTTGTCATCGTGGTACTTGTCGGTCCGGTCTTGGCGACGAAGGGGTACTTGGCGTCGGTCTCGTACACGGTTCGTAGACGTTCGGGTTTTTCGTAGATGTACTTGAGGCAACACCGGGTGTAATCGTACACGGGTCTTGGTCTCGCGTCGATCTTGCCAAAAATCTGCTGGACCAAAACAACAACACGGGGCCGACGAAGAAGCACAGCAGCAGCAGCAGCAAAACAAACACGGCACGGAGGATGCTCGGGCGACTCTTGGCGACGGGGCCGGCACGCTGGCTGTGCGGCTGCCGCTGCTTGAGGCGAGGCGCGCGGAGGGAGACAGGGTCGGCGCCGCATATGAGGAGGCCCTGGCGCGGACGAAGCAGGGCGCTGCTGGAGCCCTGGAGACGGAGGAGGGAGGCCACGGCGAGAAGGATGGCCGCAGGGACTTGGCGCGGATGCTGGGCTCGCGAGGAAGGTGCGCGGGGAAGGCCGGCGAAGCAGGGCGGCTGGGGCTCGGGAACACACGGCGCGCGGTGAAGAAATCGCGCGGAGGCGAGGCGCGGACGGCGCAGAAGGGAGCTGGCCTGGCGATGCGCTCGGCGCGAGGCGAGGCAGAGGCCTGGGAAGGCCATGGCGACGACCGGAGCATGGAGGACGGACGCTGCGCACTCGCGGGCCTGAGGACGGCCGCTGCTCCTCGCGATGGAGACGAGGTCGGGCGCTCGGGGTCGCTAGCTCTGGGCGCTGCGAGGGGCGCGAGATGGAATCGCCGGAGAGAGCGAGGGATGCGGGATGAGGGAGATAGCGAGAGGGTGGCGGCGGCTTGCGGGAGAGGGAGTGAGCGAGAGGAGCGCTGGCTCGAGCTAGGGTTTTAGACCTGGCTGTCGGGCCAGATGCCAGATGGGCCTAGAGGGAGGAGGGGCGCGCCGGGCTGGAGGCCTGGGCCTACGGCTGGACTCTCTTCCTGAAGCTGGGCTGCTCTCCTTCTTCTTTTATTTCCCAAAACAGAAAAATCAAAGAAGAAAAGGAGGAGAAAGGAAGGTAGAGATAGAATTTGGGCAAGCGGCTATTTTTCTCGGGCATCATAAAATGAGCACGGTCCGAGAAAAATAGAGAAGGCAAGATCGACAGAAATAATTCAAACATATTTGAATTTAATCAAATGGGTTTGAACTAAGACTTGATTATAGAAGTGTCCAAAAATGTTCGAATTTTCGGAGGAACCTCGAAACAACGGAAAAGAATTATTGGCAAGGTTTTTGAAGGAGAAACTCGAAGTGAAAAAGACATGGGGAAGTTTGCAAGTGTGTTGGGTTAATTCCAACGAATGGAATATTTATTATAGCTCCCTAATAATATTGGGAGGCTTTTATATGTTATAAAGAGAAGTCATCCTTCCCTCGATTTAAATGGACCGAAGGCCCACACGATTTATTTAGTTGCAAAAATTAATGAGATGATGGCATGATGACATGATGCAATGCAAAAAAAATAACACAAGCACAAAAGAAACACACGGGAGAACCCGGAACATATGGAATCTCTGGAATCTTCTGGAATCTTCTGGGACGTCGGTCTTCGGGCGTCACAACTCTCCCACACTAACAGAGGATCTCGACCCGAGATCCTAGAGATGGCACCGGGTAAAAACGGAAGAGGAAGAGGTAAAACAAAGTTGCTTCTTTGACAGACGAGTGAAACCAAAGAACCTTGAGAGGTTGAACAATCTTGAAAGAAAGAATGCAACGGAGATGAACGAAGTTGAGAGCACTCCGGTAAAAGGAGAAACAAGGAACATTACAAGAACCTTGAAGGTTGAAAGACATGGAACAAGAGCTTACGAACCAAAAGAATATGAAACTGCAACGGTATAGCCAAGGAATAAGAATGACAGAATTTGGACAGCACTCCGTCTGAAAATGGAAGGAAATGAACAAGAACTTGCCAAGTTGGGATGATACTTGATGAAAACAACAACACATAGCCTCTGAAACAATTAAAAGAATGGCACAAGGGGTAAAAAGATTTCAGATAGCACTCCGGTTGAAAGATAGGCAAAACTTGATAAGATAAGGAACTAGAATGTTGGGCACAACACTCCAGTTAAATGGACAAGCAAGGGAAGAATATTATCTTGATAAAAACGAGAAGATGGTTAAAGAGAGCAATATCACAACGCCTCCGGAACGAAATAATAGATGCAAGATCGTTGGGAAGAAAGAACGGAGAAGAAAAAGACAACTTCTCTCAAAATTGAATTTGAAAGAGCGTCCTTACGAAGAAGGGTTGAATGGAGTTGTTGGAAAAAAATCAGCAACGAAAACGAATAAGCTTGATGTGGGCTTATGGAAAACATCTTAAAATTATGAGGTGACAACCAGCCACTGACGAAAACATTTGATTGGATTGAGGTCAACAAGGAGACGAAAAACTTATTTCACCGGAATGATAAATGAAGAACTTGGGTCATTTATAAGCACCATAATAGCAACAATTCTCAAGGAAAGCTTTTAGGTGAGCTATAACCCAAGATAACTCCAACGAATAATTGAAGAGTTGAAAAGATCTCCTGAACAAGGAAAATGATGGTTTTAAATATCTCATTCGTGATAACTCGTGAATCATGAAACATGAAGGAATTGACAAGAATGACATAACACCATCTGAAAAGATAAGGTAGAAAGAATTGCACTTCAAAATGCAAGAAGAAGAATATTTGAGCTCCTCCAACAAGAATCTTGATGAAGACTTCGAGGATGAATTAAAACATGAAGAACCACCATGAGAACTCCGGTAATGAAAGCGTGAGAAGTGAAAGATGAAAAGAATAAGATTCAAGGCATGCGATGAATTAGATGGAGGTTTGAAATGATATAATTGAAATAACTTGGAGCTCCGGAAAACAAGATGAACAACTTGAAGCCTAGAATTTATTCGTCATGAATAAACTCTAAACAAAGGAATTAATCCACTTGGAAGGAACAAGAAAAAGAATTATGTCATGCATCTCCTTCACCAATTTAAATTGATGACAACCAAAGGATTTGGCATACTACTTATTCTCGTTGCAAAGAATTAAAGAGAGATCTAGCACAAGCTTGGGTAAATCTTCAACGAATCACCGGTAGGATTATGAAAAGAACAAATGAATTAAAACGATGACAACGGAAGAGTAAACTTGAAATAACCACCGTAAGAATATGGAGACGAACGAAGAGGCATCAATGAAGAATATTTGGAGGACGAAGTTGCAAACAGAGAACGAAGAAATCTTCTGAAATGATGGCCTTCGGAGGATCACAACAAGAAGAATTCATGAAATGCTTCGGATGGCATAAAAGAATTCCTCGCAATCTGAACAACAATGAGGATGGCACGAAGCTAGAACCACAACTCATCAAGAGAACGGTCAAAATTTAAGAGAAACTCGTCTTCGGGTCTTGAAAATCTGAGAAGACGATGAGATACACCACCATGAATTGTATAGGCACTCCGGAATGAAGAATTAAAAAGTTGAAACAACGATGAAAAGAATTGAACGCGATCTTGGAGGAGGACTGTGACTGATGGAATCATTCTTATGTCACACTTTAAAAAGAATTTGAGTATAACTCCAGAAAAATTAGAAGAGTCAGGTAAGATCCTGGGAAAAGACCTGTGGGTTAGGGCCCACTCAAAAGAAATCACCATTGGAAAGATTGCTTAAGAGATATTGCACCGGTTGAATTAAATGGCTTGAATAAGATAACAATCTCAAAATAGCTTGAATGGATTAAGAATGGAAACACGAATTTTCAGCACTCCGGATATGAATAGCAAGAGGAGAATGATTAATTGGTGCACCGGAACAAGAAAGCATTGTGAAATGAGGAAAAGGATAAGATCAACACCGAAATCTTGAATTACATCCACCGGCAGAATTTGAGAACAAAAGAATGATGAACTTGGAGTTTCCTGAGCATCTTCCTGATAATTCATCGGATAAGAACATTGAAGGAAAAGAATGAAGAAATATCACATGAATAAAATGGATACTTCATCTGAGAATTTCTTGCTCCGAGAAGAAGAAGGGTGGGAGGGTGGGGTGATAGAGGCAAAGGTGTCCCGTCTTTCGATGAGATGGTGGCTATCGTTTTGGAGGAAGTCGACTTTGACGATCCGACTACGAACGTGCGAGGACGTCGCGCCTTAGCAATCGCTAAACCAACTCCGAGAGGTTGTTGACCACGCCGGAGCACGATCAACCTGACCACGAAGCTCTGTTTCCTGCAGGCAAACGAAGAACAAGCAAGAAACTAAGATTGCAATCTGGATATTGCGAATATAAGAGGAAAGCTTTATTGATCAAGGTGGGGTTCTGTGACGCCTTGGTCTGGTCGTTGAACACAAACGAAGTACGCGAAGTTGCAGCTATGGCGAAATTTTAATCTAAACAAAACCCAAAAACTAAACGACGCCCTAAGGGATGTATATATGAGGGAAAGAGGGGGGAATTTCGTGGCCCTTGGTGGAGGGGTCCGAAACCAACCCTAACTCTTGTTTCCCCACACATACGGACTCTAAAAACAGCCTATACTCAAGTATTTCGAAATTACATGGGCCTGGCCCAATAATAAGGTGACGCAGCACCTATAATAGCCTCTAGACAAAATTTATGAAGTGGCATCTTGTATATTTCGTCCAAGGCTTCTCGCACTCATTATGGTGGCTTCAAAGTCCTGAAATCATCCATTGTAACTCCATTCTTGTCCCCTTGCGCACGCCATCATCTCCATGCTTGATCTTGCTCCAATGTTCATCCTTCTGGTCCAAGCTAGGCCCTTCATTTGTAAGCAAGACAAATGTATCCAATTTAGGCAGCATCATATTCTCATGAACATTAGATTCATTACCAAGAAACGAAAGTACCTGGTAATTTAATTGGCGTGTGCGAGCTCTAGTAATTGGTCCTGTATATGTGTCAGTTGGAGCTGTGGGTGTAACCTTGTTAGTGATGTCCTCATCATCCTCCCCTTCTTGAATTGAAGTCGTCCTCGACGGAAGCTCATCTTCCTCACCCAAGTAAGGCTTCAAATCTGCAATGTTAAATGTGGGACTAACCCCAAAATCTGCAGGCAGCTCAAGTTTATATGCATTATCATTTATTTTCTCTAACACCTTGAAAGGACCATCAGCACGTGGCATTAGCTTTGACTTGCGCAAATTAGGAAACCTATCCTTACGCAAATGTAACCAAACAAGATCTCCAGGTGCAAAGACAACACGTTTTCTACCCTTATCTCCAACAAGTTTATATTTAGCATTCATGCGCTCAATATTTTCCTTAGTTAACTCATGCATTTTTAAGATCAATTCAGCACATTGTTTAGCATCAAAATTAACCTTCTCCGAAGATGGAAGAGGCAACAAATCAATAGGTGCACGAGGAAGGAAACCATAGACAATTTCAAAAGGGCACATTTTAGTAGTAGAATGCAACGAACGATTATAAGCAAATTCAATATGAGGCAAGCATTCTTCCTACATTTTCTTATTATTCTTCAAAACAGCCCTAAGCATAGTAGACAAAGTTCTGTTGACTACTTCAGTTTGTCCATCAGTTTGGGGGTGACAAATAGTACTAAAAAGCAGTTTAGTCCCCAACTTAGCCCATAAACATCTCCAAAAGTGGCTAAGAAATTTAGTATCACGATCTGAAACAATAGTATTTGGCACACCATGCAAGCGAATAATTTCACGAAAGAACAAATCAGCAACATTAGCAGCATCATCGCTTTTATGACATGGTATAAAGTGTGCCATCTTCGAGAACCTATCCACGACAACAAATATGCTATCCCTCCCCTTCTTTGTTCGAGGTAAACCCAAAACAAAGTCCATAGATATATCTTCCCAAGGAACACTAGGGACAGGCAAAGGCATATATAAACCATGAGGATTGAGTCGTGACTTAGCTTTTTGACATGTAGTGCAGCGACCAACAAAACGCTCAACATCCCGTCGCATCTTTGGCCAAAAGAAATGTGTAGCAAGTACGTCCTCCGTCTTCTTCATGCCAAAGTGTCCCATTAATCCTCCTCCATGCGCCTCCTGCAACAACAAAAGACGAACAGAGCTAGCTGGAATGCATAGCTTGTTAGCTCGAAACACAAATCCATCACTAACGACGAACTTGTTCCATGTTCTCCCTTCTTTACAATTCTGCAATACATCTTTAAATTCAGCATCATGCACATATTGATCTTTGATGGTCTCCAAACCAAATATTTTAAAGTCAAGTTGTGAAAGCATAGTATAACGACGAGACAATGCATCATCAATAACATTTTCTTTTCCCTTCTTGTGTTTAATAACATAAGGGAAAGTCTCTATGAATTCAACCCATTTAGCATGTCTACGGTTCAGTTTTGCTTGACTTTTAATGTGCTTTAAAGATTCATGATCAGAATGTATAACAAATTCTTTGGGCCATAAATAATGTTGCCATGTCTCCAAAGTCCGAACAAGAGCATATAATTCCTTATCATAAGTAGAATAATTCAGACTAGGCCCACTCAATTTTTCAGAAAAATATGCAACAGGTTTACCATCTTGTAATAACACACCTCCTAACCCAATTCCACTAGCATCACATTCAAGCTCAAAAGTCTTATTAAAAACCGCAAATTCAACAAAGCAAATACAGAAAAGATTATGCAAAGGCTCAGATTGGTTCGGATGGGATGAACTAACCCTAATTTTTTTTTGGCTTTTTCATGGACTGTAGGTATGAAGAACAGACTCGATCTAATCTACGAAAAACTGTAAAATCTCACCGAGCAACCTGGAAATCTGATACCACTTGATAGAGGCAAAGGTGTCCCGTCTTTCGATGAGATGGTGGCTATCGTTTTGGAGGAAGTCGACTTTGACGGTCCGACTACGAACGTGCGAGGACGTCGCGCCTTAGCAATCGCTAAACCAACTCCGAGAGGTTGTTGACCACGCCGGAGCACGATCAACCTGACCACGAAGGTCTGTTTCCTGCAGGCAAACGAAGAACAAGCAAGAAATTAAGATTGCAATCTGGATATTGCGAATATAAGAGGAAAGCTTTATTGATCAAGGTGGGGTTCTGTGACACCTTGGTCTGGTCGTTGAACACAAACGAAGTACGCGAAGTTGCAGCTATGGCGAACTTTTAATCTAAACAAAACCCAAAAACTAAACGACGCCCTAAGGGCTGTATATATGAGGGAAAGAGGGGGGAATTTCGTGGCCCTTGGTGGAGGGGTCCGAAACCAACCCTAACTCTTGTTTCCCCACACATACGGACTCTAAAAACAGCCTATACTCAAGTATTTCGAAATTACATGGGCCTGGCCCAATAATAAGGTAACGCAGCACCTATAATAGCCTCTGGACGAAATTTATGAAGTGGCATCTTGTATATTTCGTCCAAGGCTTCTCGCACTCATTATGGTGGCTTCAAAGTCCTGAAATCATCCATTGTAACTCCATTATTGTCCCCCTTGCGCACGCCATCATCTCCATGCTTGATCTTGCTCCAATGTTCATCCTTCTGGTCCAAGCTAGGCCCTTCATTTGTAAGCAAGACAAATGTATCCAATTTAGGCAGCATCATATTCTCATGAACATTAGATTCATTACCAAGAAACGAAAGTACCTGATAATTTAATTGGCGTGCGCGAGCTCTAGTAATTGGTCCTGTATATGTGTCAGTTGGAGCTGTGGGTGTAACCTTGTTAGTGATGTCCTCATCATGGGGAAACAAAGACAACTTGGGATGAATGAAACAAACAAATCGTCAGATTTCTCAATGGCGTCTGTATGGAATAACTTAAAGAGAAGGCACACCGGTTGAAAAGGATTACCATGAAGATCTCGATGGTGAAGAAGAATTAGCACTCCCATAGAAATATGAGAACACCGATTAGGAAGGGTATGGAATCAACATTTGACATCGAAGCAACTCGAATACCAGAATCAGAACAAAAACAACGGATAGATGTGTTTATGAAGAAGATTATGTTGCACATATCTATCCGAACAGAGAATTGAACGAATGGGTTCCGTAGGTACATCAACTTGACGAGAAGCCACTTGGAGAACAAAAGGTAAATAAAAAGGAACAAGGAACAGATAGAACAAATACAAGATAGAAGCTTCGTTCGACATCTTCGTGCTGAAAGCTCATGGAACGTGTTACAAAAGGGTTTTGCAATCCCCGGATCAGCATAGCCAAGGACCCTTTAAGATGCAACTCCCGATCAGAACAAGTCCATAAAACCACTTCACTCAATGTAGAACCCCGAACTTCATATCATGCATTCGTTGGAAGAATGCCTAGAACTACTAGATGAACCCACCTATTAATTTCCGAAAGTTTCCAGTTATGCAATCAGGTGTTGGGGATACAGGGGAAGCACCGCGCACTCAACTCTAAACCTACATCCAGCTGTATCCATCCTTCAACACATAACCAGTCTTTCTCGGAAACCGTTTACCTCGGACCTTTGAAACGCATCCACTATACAAGCTATGGCAATACTCCCGAACTACCTCCCCAGTACTGGGTGATGTCGGGGTTATCTTGCCACTAACCGCATAGGAGAGTTTTCGATGTCGGCCGTCTTAAGTATTCCAGTACTGCCGCGATGGATTTGTGACGACAACACCTCGGAGCTCAACTCCCCGGGACACTGCCACAACCCCTAATGTCAGGAGGCATCGAGAACAATGTTCTCGTCACAAAGACATCGGAACAATCCAAACAATACTCGCGAGAACCTAAAAAAAATTGGTGCATTTTTTGAAAGTAGAAGAGGCAAGAGTAGTCGTCAGGAGTCCTCACCAGAATGAAAAGAGATGAGAAGCAAACAGAAATCCTACTCTCCGATATATATATAGGACTCAAAACATTTTCAGTGTGTGCCTAGACTCGACCGTCAACGATTCGATCAATCAGTGGGGGCTTCTAGGTCGGAGAAGGCTCCGATACCAACTTGTAATGCCCAGGATGGGACTATACCTCCTACGTGTCGAGGCACGACTTAAAGGTATAAGCCCATCCTAGAATGATCTCAAGTTTGGTATCTTTGCACGACTCATGTAAAAGAGGGATTAAATTGCAAAAGGAGATAGTTGGCTTACACTCGCCACTTCACACAATACATTACAAAAGCAAGCATCATTCAAAACATCACAACCGACTACGGGTGAAGATCCAAAAGAAAGATACCAAAACAACATAAAAACCACAGGCCAAGATCGAATCCTAGTAGAAACCACTACTGATCGTCGAAAACGTCACAAGCATACGGCCACACTCTTCATCGAGCTCCCAGAGAAGAACTGATCCATCTCCTGCATCAAACTCGGCTGAACCTGCATCTGGTGTGGTAGTATCTATGAGCCACGAGGACTCAGCAATCCCATAACCATGGGTATCAAGACTAGCAAAGCTTTAAGGGTAGGAAGAGGTAAAGTGGTGAGGTTGCAGCAGCGGCTAAGCATAATATGGTGGCTAACTTACGAGTACAAGAATAAGATGAGCATCTACGCAAACGGTCGCAAAAGTAGTGATCGCTAAAGATCCTGAACTACATACGAGTCAAACATAACCCCACCGTGTTCTCTTCTC
Source organism: Secale cereale (assembly GCA_902687465.1). Classification (NCBI taxonomy): domain Eukaryota; kingdom Viridiplantae; phylum Streptophyta; class Magnoliopsida; order Poales; family Poaceae; genus Secale; species Secale cereale. The sequence continues at coordinate 227,116,643 of LR738713.1, read as the reverse complement.
AAAGTGAAAAGAGACAGTCACGGTTACTCACACAGTTGTGTGTTTTACTTCGGATCATCTGTCAAGTTTTCTACAACCGGACATTAACAATTCCAATCTGCCACATAACCACGGGCACGGCTTTCGAAAGATCATAACCCTGCAGGGGTGTCCCAACTTAGCCCATCACAAGCTCTCACAATTAGCTGAAGTGATAAATATAATATCATCACCCCTTATCTTAGGGAAATCCGATCAGGCTCGGCATCCCGGTAGCACAAGACATTTCGACAATGGTAAAACAAGTCCAGCAAGACCTCCCGGTGTGTCGACACCCTGATAGTAGCCGCGCGTATCTCGTCTCAGGCCACGACCGGATGGGAAAAGCTATGAGTAAAACCAAACCTCGAGTTTCCCCAAGGTGGCCCCGCAGGTTACCCGTTTGGGACCAACACCATCAGCACTGGCCCCCCTTGTAATGTAGAATTAAGAACCCGAGGGTGCGACCCCCTATGCAAATTTAATTGATTAATTAAGTTGTTATTATGAGCAAATTAAAACCAAAGTTGGGCCTTGCTGGAGGAGTTTTATTCAAAGTCGAACTGTCAAGGGGTCCCCATCCACCCATCGTGTAAGGAACGCAAAATCAAGGAACATAATGCCGGTTTATCGGCGCCTAAGGTGGCATGAGTGGAACAAAACACCGAGCAAAAGGCCAAGCCTTCCACCCATGCCCAGTATATAGGTGTGTTATTAATAATAATAGATATTGTGATATATCCAACAACAAGTTCCCTCCTGGAACGATCTTCATCTTCACCTGCAACTAACAACGCTATAAGAGGGGCTGAGCAAGCGGGTAACATAGCCAAACAGTGGTTTTGCTAGGAAGGTTTCAAGGTTAGAGGTTTCATGGCAACAAGGAGAGGCTGACATAAAAGATGGGTAGCGCGACATGTAACGATAGCATCGAGACAACTAAGCATGGCAATGGTAGTAAAGGTATCCAAGGGTATGATCATCTTGCCTGGGATTCCGCAAGGGAAGAAGAACGGGTCCAGGAAGCAGAAGGAGCTACAGCCGAGCGAATCCTCACAACTCCGGAACGAAACCGAAGCTAACAAGAGAAGCAACCAGAAAGAAGCAAACAACTCGGTAAACACACATGGCATAAACATGGCATACGATGCACATCCAAGTATGATGCATGTCCGGTTTAATTATGCATGGCATGGCAAAGTGCACAAACAAAACTACAAGTTAAGTGGAGCTCAATATGCAACGAGTTGCATATTGACGAACACCACATTTTAATTATTTAGTTGACTCTCGTTTATTTACAAGACAAGATTAAATGTTTTTAACATGGCAAGAGGTGAAGCATAATAAAACTACACTATTTAGGCAAGTTTAAATGAGGCCGGAAATAACAACAACATATCCGGAAAATCCCCATGAGCATGTTTAGCAATTATTAAAGCAACAACAATTTAAACATACAAAGGTTGTTAACATGATGCGGATGACATGATCAAGTTTTATGCAAATTTATTAAAAGTTGACATGAAGATGATAAGGAGTATTTTTCACCGTGGTGGAAGGAAAAAGGGTGCCACGACAACGATCCGAAAATGATGCGACGCAACAATTCGGTTCCGGTAACTCGTTGAGAGTCCGGTGCAAAAGGAAAGATGGCGTGAGCGAGTCGAAACAAGATGATGGGGTGCTCCCGGCTTACGGGTTCCCACGGGTCGACGACAAAAGAGGGGCACAACGGCCACGGTGCAACAAGGGAAACATCTCATACACACCACAAGCATACAACCACGGGTCATCGTCTCGGGGTTATACCTTCGGAACGGTCGTTCACGGGGCGGTTCGAGATCGTAGGGGAAGTAGTGGAAGTAGCGGAAGTAGTGGTACACGGGTCGTAGAGGAAGTAGTCATTCCATTATCGTGTCGTGGTACACGGGTCGACGGTAGTGGTACTCGGTTCGTCGGCGATGGTCGTCGTACACGTTCCGTAGAGGTACTTGAGGGTTCCGATGGCTCCGGGCGTCGGTAGAAATACTTGTTCACGAAGTCGTTCTCGTTCGTAGATGTTCACTTCTCCGAAGGGGTACTTGTCATCGTCGTACTTGTCGGTCCGGTCTTGGCGACGAAGGGGTACTTGGCGTCGGTCTCGTACACGGTTCGTAGACGTTCGGGTTTATCGTAGATGTACTTGAGGCAACACCGGGTGTAGTCGTACACGGGTCTTGGTCTCGCGTCGATCTTGCCAAAAACCTGCTGGACCAAAACAACAACACGGGGCCGACGAAGAAGCACAGCAGCAGCAGCAAAACAAACACGGCATGGAGGATGCTCGGGCGACTCTTGGCGACGGGGCCGGCACGCTGGCTGTGCGGCTGCCGCTGCTTGAGGCGAGGCGCGCGGAGGGAGACAGGGTCGGCGCCGCACATGAGGAGGCCCTGGCGCGGACGAAGCAGGGCGCTGCTGGAGCCCTGGAGACGGAGGAGGGAGGCCACGGCGAGAAGGATGGCCGCAGGGACTTGGCGCGGACGCTGGGCTCGCGAGGAAGGCGCGCGGGGAAGGCCGGCGAAGCAGGGCGGCTGGGGCTCGGGAACGCACGACGCGCGGTGAAGAAATCGCGCGGAGGCGAGGCGCAGACGGCGCAGAAGGGAGCTGGCCTGGCGATGCGCTCGGCGCGGGGCGAGGCAGAGGCCTGGGAAGGCCATGGCGACGACCGGAGCATGGAGGACGGACGCTGCGCACTCGCGGGCCTGAGGACGGCCGCTGCTCCTCGCGATGGAGACGAGGTCGGGCGCTCGGGGTCGCTAGCTCTGGGCGCTGCGAGGGGCGCGAGATGGAATCGCCAGAGAGAGCGAGGGATGCGGGATGAGGGAGATAGCGAGAGGGTGGCGGCTGCTTGCGGGAGAGGGAGTGAGCGAGAGGAGGGCTGGCTCGAGCTAGGGTTTTAGACCTGGCTGTCGGGCCAGATGGCTGATGGGCCTAGAGGGAGGAGGGGCACGCCGGGCTGGAGGCCTGGGCCTACGGCTGGACTCTCTTCGTGAATCTGGGCTGCTCTCCTTCTTCTTTTATTTCCCAAAACAGAAAAATCAAAGAAGAAAAGGAGGAGAAAGGAAGGTAGAGATAGAATTTGGGCAAGCGGCTATTTTTCTCGGGCATCATAAAATGAGCACGGTCCGAGAAAAATAGAGAAGGCAAGATCGAGAGAAATAATTCAAACATATTTGAATTTAATCAAATGGATTTGAACTAAGACTTGATTATAGAAGTGTCCAAAAATGTTCGAATTTTCGGAGGAACCTCGAAACAACGGAAAAGAATTATTGGCAAGGTTTTTGAAGGAGAAACTCGAAGTGAAAAAGATATGGGGAAATTTGCAAGTGTGTTGGGTTAATTCCAACGAATGGAATATTTATTATAGCTCCCTAATAATATTGGGAGGCTTTTATATGTTATAAAGAGAAGTCATCCTTCCCTCAATTTAAATGGACCGAAGGCCCACACGATTTATTTAGTTGCAAAAATTAATGAGATGATGGCATGATGACATGATGCAATGCAAAAAAAAAAAATAACACAAGCACAAAAGAAACACACGGGAGAACCCGAAACATATGGAATCTCTGGAATCTTCTGGAATCTTCTGGGATGTCGGTCTTCGGGCGTCACATCTCCTTTGTGGTTGTTTCTTGACTTGTGCTTGTCCAGTACGAATCATTTGTTGATCTGTGAGTACTTCTTGTAACTCCCCGTTCGTATATGTGTTTTCACTCGTGTAACCTGAACCGTGGTTAACTATGTGCATGTGAAATATATATGTTTGTGTTGTGATATATTTCTGTCCAAGTATCATATCTTGTTTATACTTTTTGAGTGTTGATCCTCTGTGTTAGCATTTTAGTTTCACAAGTAATATGAAAACACCAAAAAAATAGTTAAGACAATCTAAATCTCCCTATGTTGTTTGTTATTTGCTTTGTTGATGATCTTAGTTAGTTTAGGTTTTATTTTCTGCTTTCATCCCCCAATATCGTGTCACCTAGATTTAGTCTTGCACCGTCGTCGTCGCCTAGTCCTTGAGGAGAACACGACACTCGCAGTTTGGGCGTAAAACCCTGTTTTGCTCACAACTGATCACAATGAGACCTTATTTTGGAATCGTTAACTACTCACGAGTAGTCCGACGACCCACATAATGTTTATCGGTAACAACATGGGTAACTCTTATAGTACCGGATGATAACTTTCAGCCTAATAAATTACTGAAAACATTGCTAAAAAGTTCCATTTTTCTTGTCCGATAACTTTTGTGTGAACATGTTGGTAATTTACATAGTGCAGCTTGGTAATTTTTTTAATGAAAAGAAAGTCTAAACATACCAACATAAAATCCAGTTTCGAAGGTCTCATTGCGATGTATTTAATGGTGAAAAGAAATTATAATTCAGGTCGACAGTTTGAGCTACAAATTTAATATTAAATTTTGATGGAATCTTTGCTAGCGTCGTCGTTTTTTCTGATGCATGCATGCATGTGCATGTGGAGAGAAGGGTGGGGCCTTTTTATGCGCGGCAAGTCACATATTGCAGCTTGGTAACTTACATGGTACAAATTGGTAACTTCTAACCCAAAAAAGTGGTCGAAACATATCAGCACTGGATAAAGTTTCGAAGGTCTCATAGCACTTGATTTAATGATGAAAACAAATTTTGAATCGGTCCGATCGTTTAGCCTACAATTATTTTTAGAATTTGATAGAATGTCTGATGACATAAGCTTTTCTTCCCTTATGCATGATTGCATGTGCATATGGAGCAAAGGCCAAAGGGTGGGGGAAGGGGCATTTTATGCTTGGTAACTTATGTGGAATAACTTAGTAACTTATATAGTGTAATTTAATAACTTACATTTGTCAAAAAAATGTCATGAAAAACACCAACACGAGATCTAGTTTTGAAGGGCTTATCGTGACAAAAAGTGTTGCACCAACAATATGAGTTGTAAATATTTTGAATTTCAAATTTCGATGAAAGCATTGATGACATCAGTTTTTATTCTCTAGTGCATACTTGCATGCGCATATGTGAGAAAGGGTGAAGGAATCATTGTTATATCCAGTAACTTCTGTCTGAATAGCTTGTAACTTATATACTCCCTCAACAACAATTAATATAGATCAAAGAGAGTACTGCATGAAGAAAGTCTTCGAAACATTCAAACATGAGATTTAGTTTTGAAGATCTCATTGCGATAAATTTAACAATAAAAACAAATTTTGAATTACATCATTAATTGAGCTACAAATGTTTTTGAATTATAATGATTTTTATAACATTAGTTTTGTCTTCTAGTGCATACATGAATCTACATGTGAGAAGGACGGGAAAACATTCATGCAGCCAAAAAATAATAAGACTAATATAAGTATGAAATTAGCCATACGTTTACTATCGATGGGGTCCTTGTAGGATCTCTTATTCTTTCACATTTATTCGAATTTTTCGAACAAACTATTTCTTCACAAAAATAGCAAACTAAACAACAGAAGAAATGTTGGCTGAAGAAAAGCTACTATAAGCATGCAATCAGACAAACTCATTTTTTTTGGTGGGTGGGCTTTACCCTATGCGTTAGTCTTTGGGGTGTGTTAGTCTTCGGGGTGGGCTTGGTCATTGTTGTTCCGGTTTTCGCCTGATTTTTCATAATTAACTCTGGGCAATTTTTATATCACACACTTCAGAATAGCAAGACTGAAGATCTTTATTTTATGTATGGCGCATGTGCTTATACTTTTGCACCAAACTTTGCAAATGCACATATGCTGCCAAGATAAACATCCACAAATTAGTGAGAATAGCGCCTGTGGCATGGTGAATTTCTGATTCCTTGTTGTGTTTCAAAGCAATTGTGCACTTAATAGCAGCTGTCCATTGGAAGTCCATTTAAATCCTCGTCATGTTTAGTGAAAAAACATAAAAGAAAAATAATTATTTCTTTCATCAACCATATGACAAACTCATATCAAGATCTGTTCTATAATAAACATCCCAATAGATACACCATGAAACTTAGATGCACCATGATCTGTTCTATAACGATAACATTAGGTACGTCGTGAAATTTCGTTTATTGCTGACCTAAACATGGCTAGTTTACTTTTTTAGGGAATATGCTACTGTTTCGACCAAAATCCTTTTTCGTCTTTGCGATACCGGAGGGGTATACTTGATTCAAGGTCAAACCAGAAAACTCTGGTGATTCCTACCTCTACCAAATTTCATATACTGAATAAAAAGCTTGTAGATACATGGAGCCAAAATAACATCCTCAACCCTAGAATGCCACTCAGAAAATAACTGAGGGTCTATGTATCACTCACCATGATCCATTGACCATCCTTTAATTGGTATCTGTGAAGTCCGCGTCGATAACATCTCCATCATCGGGTCCCTTTCCTGAGCTTGTTGATCCAGCACCAGGCTCGGCTTCAGCATCAGTAGAGCCAGCACCACCACCACTAGTTTGGTTGTACATAGCCTGACCGATCTGCATTACCTCCTGGTTCAAAGCCTCCATGGCAGTTTTCATGCTCTGTGTCGATCCATCAGCAATAGCATCTTTCAGTTCCTGGAGCTTTACATCAACCTTCTCTTTCACAGGAGCAGGGACCTTGTCCCCAAGCTCCTTCAGTTGCTTCTCCGTCTGGTACACCACAGAGTCTGCTTGGTTCTTGGTATCAATAGCATCTCTTTTCTCTTTGTCCTCCTGGGCGAACTTGTCAGCTTCTTCTACCATTCTCTCAACCTGCAAACCAAAATGTCTCAAAAGGCATGTTTCTGCACCAGCACAGGCATTTTTTTTCTTTCTTTCTGGAGTGCACAGCATGCCAAAATATACAATGAACAGATTACAATGGCATGAATTCTTTATTTGCCAATTAAAACCCACAAGGCTGTACAAGAGGACAAATACACTGCCCATTTACTATCCAAGGATTATGTGCAAGATACTCCATTTCTCAATAAACACATATTACGATTCATTAAGAATTCATAGGTTTGACGAACAATTCCTCTATTATTATATACTTTATCGGGCATACAAGTTAGTATGGCATTAATTCGTATTTACAACAACTTATAGTCATAAGGTTCACATAAACAAATATGAATAGATGGTCAAACACTTCTCTTCCGGAAACATAACACACCTTACATTGTGAAACAGAGGGACTGATGCATGCATGCATGCATAAAGTAACATCATAACAGAATTGGGGCAAGAAATAGCAACAAAACAGATTGAAAATCAAGGGATAATTAAAGAACATAACACTAACATAAGTTTTAACAACACTGCATACCACTGAGAAAACAAGCACACTACATTGCTGACATGACCAAAAAAAACTAACTAATTTCATAACTAATTACCAAAACAACCAGAGTTTAGTGCAGTCAGTCGCACAAGAATACTGGAAAGCATAATCATTGATAGCATACCTCGTCCTTTGGTAGTGTACTAGCACCAGTGATGGTGATATCCTGCTTCTTTCCAGTACCCTTATCAACAGCTGCCACTGACAGAATGCCATTGGCATCAATGTCAAACTTCACTTCAATTTGTGGTACACCACGTGGTGCAGGAGGGATCCCATCCAGTCGGAAGCTTCCAAGAGACTTGTTGTCCCTGACAAACTCTCTCTCTCCCTGGAGGACATTAATCTCAACACTTGTCTGTCCATCAGCAGCCGTTGAAAATACCTCTGATTTGGAGGTGGGAAGTGTAGTATTCCTGGGGATAATCTTCGTCATCACTCCACCCAACGTCTCCAAACCAATTGACAATGGAGTAACATCAAGAAGAACAACATCCTTCACATCTCCAGCCAAAACTCCACCCTGGTGTCTCAAGGAAAAGGGTAATACATGAGGTGTTACGTATGTTAACAAGTTAAATGTGGTCTTGCACTGTACCTACATGCTTTGGGAGCTACTTGAAATGCAACTAGATTGACCATTGGTACTTTAAGGAAACATGTGTACAAGACTACTATGTGAAACTCTAAAAAAAGGACTAGAGATTATGCTCTGCAAAGAGCAACAAAAAGGGCAGGCCGGTGCATGTAGCTCCCACTTGCGCAGGGTCCGGGGAAGGGTCCGACCACTTTGGGTCTTCCTGTACAGAGCCTTTCCCTGCATTTCTGCAAGAGGCTGTTTCCAGGACTCAAACCCATGACCTCATGGTCACAAGGTGCAAAGAGCAACAAAAAAACATGTAAATTTGGGGGAAAAGAAAATAACCTGTACGGCCGCCCCGAGAGAAACAACCTCATCAGGATTGACTGTAACATTGGGATCCTTGCCTGTAATCTTCCTAACGGTTTCTTGCACTGCAGGGATCCGGGTGGATCCACCCACAAGAATCACTTCATCTAGATTACTAACAGATAGCTTGGCATCTTTCAAGGCATTATTAACAGGAGTTTTAAGCCTATCAATAGAAGAACAAAAGTATGTGATGAGTGAAGCCATAAAAAATATGAGAAAATGCAGAACTAGCGCACAAAAATTATTTTATAAGCTTTGCGAACTGATAGAAGGTTCATGTTTACCTATCAATCAGATCTGAACACAGTTCCTCGAATTTAGCTCTAGAGAGGGTTGCCTCAATGTGTTTAGGCCCATCAGCAGTAGCAGTTATGAATGGCAAGCTGCAGTCAAAGACATTCAACTGTTTAAAGGAGATATCTCCAGCTGAGCAAATAGAGCACCATACAAACTTTCTGTGGAAAAATACCTAATGTTCGCCTGTGTCAGCGTTGACAATTCCATCTTAGCTTTTTCTGCTGCCTCAGTAAGACGCTGAAGGGCTTGTTTATCCTTAAGAAGATCAATGCCTTCATCATTCTTGAAGGTGCTAGCAAGCCAATCTACAATTTTCTGCGTAATCCAAGGATAACATTACTACAAATTGGTGGAAAGTTATGAAGAATACTATTAGGAACTGAGTCCACCTGAAGTATGAACAGTACAAGAATACAACACCAAGAGATCTTTCACATGTAATTCGCTTTTAGAAGTTGAAATCGAACAAATATTGTGTAAAATACAAAGTAGGTTTGCAGAATTGATGAAGCAAGAATGACCGAGTTAGAGTTTACAGGGGTACAAATGAATTGATAACATACAAGTTACAAGATACAGAACTTAACTGAACAAGAGTTTCACAGCTGAAAATGACCCATAAATATATTTAAACAGTGCCATCAAAGCTAACAGTTCAGATCATAGAGAAGACAATATTGGATCAATGGAACAAATTGACTCTTGCTGCTTTCTTATGAAGTGGAGTAAGTAAATAACTAAATATGGTGCTCATACTGGCTCTATATCCCCACAAAGGAACGTGAAGCAATGTTGCAGATGTTTGAAGAGAAAAACTCATAGCTGTGGCACATGCAGTTGTTATTGTACAATATTGTGGTCTTATTTCTTCGTATTGCACAGAACCAAAAAAAGAAAGGGCAACGCTAGGCACCGGTGGACCGGCCCAAATTTCGGCCAGTCGCCGCGCAACCCTTCGATTGGGTGAACGACAGCCGCGCTAGATGGTCCACCTCGATTGACCCCTGTTTCTCCCTCCTCCCTCCCGTGCCGCTAGCGCGGGTCTCACGAACACCGCGCCGTGGAGCGCATCTTCGCAACCACGCTTCGCAAAAGCCCCGCCCCCTCGACCACGGCGAGCTCACAGATCTGAAATTAGGCATTCCAATAAAAAAATCCTAGCCAGGATCGCAGACCACCGTGCGAGCGCCCCACGCGCATTCCTTGTCAAAGCATCGGCGCTCGCCATTGCCATCCGTGGGCACCGCGCACGCACCACCTCTGCCCCCTCCACCCTTCATGCAAGTTTTGCAGCACCTTCCCCCAGCATCCTGTGTGCTTCCTCAGTTGCAGCTCCAGCCATGATGGGTTGCAGCTCCCGCCGAAGCTGGTTCTAGCATCTCGCACGACGTCGTTGCCGCTCCAGCACCATTCCCCTCGCTGGATGCAGCTGCAACCCTGTCCGGTTCCAGCAAAAGGACGCCGTGTCATAGCGCCGGCTCCTGCCAGTTCCAGCAACCTACATGGCCGGATGCAGCATCTGCATCACCGGTTCCAACATCTGCCAGACACCACCTCCCTGCAAGCCGTCTCCGCGGTTGCATCATCGACATCGGCCAGTTCCAGCACTCGGTCGCCACGACTCCAACACCAGGTATCGTCGTCTCCAGCCCTTGCGATTTGCCGGTTGCAGCATCGGGAGCCTCGCACCTCCAGCACCGGGAGCCTCGCGCCATCCTGGCCTCCACGCAGCATCCACCTCTGACTGGCCTGTGCAGCGGCAGTGCCCCAGGCCTCACAAGTCACAACGCTGGCTAGGAGCTTGCGCGGGGCAGGGCGGTGAGCCGTGGGATGGATCTGCACTGGGCTGGGGTGATTCGGACGGTGTGGAGAGAATTAGAGCACCATTGGAGGGGATTGTTCAGGAGACATGAATGGCTCACTAGAAAAAACAATGATAAGGAAAGGGGGAAGATGGTGGCCTCCACTTGGCACGTGGTGAATGAGGGTGATGGAATGACAACAACGATGTGTCACGTGGGTAGTTGTGGGACGAACAATGAAGCCTGATCCAGCGGCTCGCACGCGACTGTCATGATGTTCAGCTGGCCAGCCAATGATACCCTGCAGTACAGATATATCTCTATCTGTACTCCTATAAAAGACCCAGCTGGTGATGATGGTGTGTCTGCCATCCGACATTTCTGACCATCCGATCAAAATCTAAAGCATACCATGGTGTTTTTGCATAAACACCCCCACCAGTCTGCTCCTGATCTGCAAAAAAAAAAAACGTACTCTCTCCAAACAAGTCCATTCCTCTCCCCTCTACACCCAATCAAATAAGAGGAATAAATTTTGGGTTGAATCTAGCATATTCTTAGTTTGTGAACATGTATTAGTCTATATTGGATCTGTAGCAAGGCACGGGCACTTTGCTAGTTTGACCAGGAAATTTGGTGTGTGTGCGTCAAAATAGTGCATGAACTTTCACAAATTTTGAAATATGCGGTAATTTTCCAGGAACAATAGAAGACGAATTACAAACCTTATCAAAGTCATCTCCACCTAAGTGTGTGTCCCCAGATGTGGAAAGCACCTCAAATACACCATCTCCAACCTCCAATACTGCAGAGTAATGTTGCTTCATCAGTAGTAATTACATCATGACATTCTTACAAACCTCGGTGTAATTATTTTTAACACAGAACACCAAAGAAAACTATCCAAGTGGACATTCAATAACTTGAGGGCTCTTATCCTATCAACTTAAGTTTTAACAAAATGCTTTCTATGAATTAACTAAAAGCTAATTCTATTTAGAAGTAGCTTTTGTTACTCCCTCCGTCCGAAAATACTTGTCGCAAAAATGGATGTATCTAGACGTATTTTAGTTCTAGATACATCCTTTATCCATTTCTCCGACAAGTATTTCCGGGTGGAGGGAGTGTTAAGAGTACATAATGGGCCTGGGCTCGCGGTATAGCCCGTTAGTCTTAGGGTTAATTAGAGATAAGGGTCGCTTACTTAGGGGTCAAGTAAGCCTTGCTTGGGAGTCAAGTAAACCTCTCTATATAAAGAGAGGAGATGTATCAATCTAATCAAGCAAGAATTAAAAAGGAAATCCCTTCCCTCTTGCCCGGCCGTGGGCAAAAGGCCCCCGGCCGGCCCTCTCGTGCCCTCCTTCTAGCAGCGCCATAACAATTTGGTATCAGCTAGCTTTGGTTCGATCATGTCTTCACCGCCGCCCAACCCGTCTCTTCCGCTGCCGGTCACCTCGTTCGCCCCGCTCCTGCCCGCGCCGGGATCCTCCGTCGCGCCCGCCCCCGCCGTCCTCACCCCAGAGGAGGTGTCCGGGGTGCTGCGGGACCTAACCCAGGCGGTCCAGGAGATCAGCATGTTCTTGGCCGCATCCTACGGGCCGCACCCGGCTGCGCCACCATGGCTGCCGTGGCCGCTGCAGCAGCCGCTGCAGCTGCCATCCACCGCCACCACTGCCCCGCCCTGGCTGCAGCGGCAGCCGCCACTCCTGGCGGCCTTTGCCACGCCCGGCGCTCCGCAGCAGTGCCGCTGCCCGGCACGGCACTGCTGCAGCTGCCATCCACCGCCACCACTGCCCCGCCCTGGCTGCAGTGGCAGCCGCCGCTCCTGGCAGCCTCCGTCGCGCCCGACGCTCCGCCGCAGCAGCCGCTGCCCGGCACGGCACCGCAGCAGCCACCGCCGGTCAGCTCCGGTCCCGCATCGACCGCACCGGCGGGAGGCCCGATCCACCAGATCAGGTTCCCGTCATCGCCATCACCGCTTCCCCAGGGCGTCCCCATCCAGCAGATCAAGTTCCCGCCATCGCTGTCACCGCTTCCAGCTTGGATCACTACCCACCACGTGTCGGCGGCGGTGAGGCTGCAGGCTGCTGCGCGCGGCCTCCTAGCGCGTCGGCATGTGTGGGAGATGCGTGGTCTGCAGCTGACGCTCCTCCCAGTTGCGCTTCGCTGCGCAAAGGACCTCGATCTCGTCTGCTGCGTCGGGGATCTTGGGCATGTTGTTTTCCCACGGACAGTGACCTCAAAGTCTGCGACATCGGCGGTTGGGGGGGCGCACCCCTCCTCGCCATTCTCCATCGAAAGCCCTCCACTCTTTTCTGTGCGGTGCAGGCCAACAGCCGTCCGGCAGGGAGAAGGCATGGTGTCACCGACAGGAGCGCACCGCGTAGCACCACTGCATTCCGCCACCGGCCACCACGAGGGCGCCTCTGCTGGTCGCTCTTGCGACCACTTCCAGGTGGCCATACACATGCACTTCTTTTGTCCAAATGGTGTCCATGGGATCCAGGTGGTTGTACACGTGCACGTCCGACGTGCGGATGGTGTCCACTTTATGTTCAAGGGTCCACAATAAAGCGTCCCAGTCTATTTTAGGTTGAGAGTAATAAAACAAGCCGAGATGTAAAAGGCTTGTTTTTAGGTGTTAGGTTTGTGTTGCGTCGAGTCATGGTTATAAGTTGGTTAGGCTGCAGCTCAAGGACAAGCTGCATGTCCAGGTGGGGTGTAGTGTTAGAGTACGTAATGGGCCTGGGCTGACGGTATAGCCCGTTAGTCTTAGGGTTAATTAGAGATAAGGGTCGCTTACTTAGGGGTCAAGTAAGCCTTGCTTGGGAGTCAAGTAAACCTCTCTATATAAAGAGAGGAGATGTATCAATCTAATCAAGCAAGAATTAAGAAGGAAATCCCTTCCCTCTTGCCCGGCCGTGGGCAAAAGGCCCCCGGCCGGCCCTCTCGCGCCCTCCTTCTAGCAGCGCCATAACAAGGGAGTATTGCTCAGATCAAGGATTCATAGATATTATTCTCTGGCTGGAGCATGTAAAAGCAACAACTTCTAGATAAACCATTTTTGCTCTACAAAACAATCCAAACAGGACAAGACATTGCCATTTTCAGTATTGAAATTCCACCCATGATTCATCTAAAAAGGTCTGCTATGGTAATACATGAGACTGATATGATTATCCATGTGGTTCAGAATTCTGCCATACCAGAAACATCAAAAGTACCGCCACCCAAGTCAAACACCAGAATCGTTTCGTTGTTTTTCTTCTCAAAACCATAAGCAAGAGATGCAGCAGTTGGCTCATTTATAATGCGGAGAACTTCCAGCCCTGCAATACGGCCAGCATCCTTTGTTGCTGTTCTCTGCGAGTCATTGAAGTATGCTGGAACAGTAACCACCGCTTTTGTAATTTTATCATTCAGAAACTTAGATGCATCGTCCACCAACTTCCTCAATACCTGAAAAGGTAAAAGATGTACCGTAGAAGCCAATTAAGTCATTCACATTCGAATCATGTATACTATCAGTCCATAAATCCACATGGTTATGTCAACTTAGGTCTCTGAAGTTAAACATGAGATGTGCACATTTAGGTCCCTAAACTTGTATGAGTACAAAGAAAAGGGTCCACCCCTGACTAAACTTTAACAATTAGCACATCATGTGTTGCAACTATTTGAACAGTGGACATAACTGAAGCAGTGATCTCTCATAAATAATTTTTCAAACTGGTAGCAATTCAAAGTACTCACAGAAATGAAATATCAGCACTTCATATACCATTGGAAACGTTAACTCATCCAAGACATAATATAAGTTAACTAACCGCCTCATCTTTTATAATTATATAAACAAATGAATAATCTTTAACACCATCAATGAGGAGGCCAATATGGAATTCCATTGACAATTTAGCACATTGCCTTCTTATGTTAAGCTATAATGATAAAAGGGAAATTACCTGCGCGGATATCTCTTCCGCTGCGAACTGCTTGCCGATAGCAGGGCAGTCGAGCTTGACGTTTCCGTTCTCATCGCGCACAACGTTATACGAGACCTGCTTGGCCTCGTCATCTACCTCAGCCATCTTGCGTCCAATGAAGCGCTTGACGGAGAAGAAGGTGTTCTCCGGGTTGACGACGGCCTGCCTCTTGGCAATCTGGCCCACTAGCCGTTCTCCTCCCTTGGTGTACGCCACCACAGACGGCGTCGTCCGCTGGCCCTCGGCGTTGGTGATCACCGTCGGCTTACCGCCCTCCATCGCCGCGACGGCGGAGTTGGTAGTGCCCAGGTCGATTCCCACCACCTTCTCGCACGTCACCCGCATCGCCAACCCGCGCGGCCGCCCGCCACGAGCAACCCGCATCTGCAGCGGCATGGCCGCCGGCCGCCGCCGGCTCACGAAGAGAGAGCTCGACGGAGAGGCGCCGGCCATCGCGCTGACCTGGGAAGTGAAAGTAGCCATGGCGCGGGTTCGTCACGTAAACCCTAACCCTAGTGAAGGATTCAGGCGGCGATGGCCCCGAGGGGATGGAGAGCGAGGGGGGCGGAGGAGGAGAGGTTTCAGAGAGGAAGAGAAGATAAGACGGGAGAGAGTTTTATACTGCAGATGTGGCTATCGGTTGCCGACGAGTTCTCCTCTTTATTTTAACCTATATAAGGCTGCTAGCCGACCCTCCTCCATGACCATGAGGATGGGGGGGTTGGGGTATTGAGGGGAGAGGATTTTAAAAGATTTGGTGAATTCACCTCTTCCACCCAATCTTCTTAAATCCTTTTGAAACCCTCTAAACCCCTTCAAACACAATCCACTTCATGTAAAGTTGTTGTTTGGTATAAAGGGTATGCATACTGGTATAAAATGTGCAAAACAATTAAAAATGTAATCTTTACTAGTAAAGATAAACAGAGTCAACAACTAAAATACCTTAAACAGCCACATATGTCACAACAAGCGACGCATCATCAGTCTATGAGGTCATTGAGCAAGCAGACAGCAGGTCGGGAGCTGAAACTGAGTTTTTAGTTGTAGATATCGACACTTTCGTCGGTTAACTTAGACATCGTACTTGTCAGAAATATCTCAGCAAGTTTACAGCCATCATATGCAGCGATTTACAGAAAAACACAAGCCTGCATAACAGATCCAACCAAAACAAAAGTAGCACAAACTAGATCATGGCAAAAACTAAAATATGTGTTGTTGCTATTTCTCCAGATCATGTCATCAATGTGATCCCACACAAGTTACAAGAGGACAGAGCACAAACAGCTAACTACAGAGCGTCATCGATCTTATCCACCAAAGAAGACACACGGATAATCGAATTAGGCGGAGGTGTGACGGCCGTGGTGCCCTCGGAAAGCATCTAACTCCAGCCTGGAAAGCAACAAATACTCGTAATAACTCTGTAAGAAAACATTGATCTTGAGTGCACATAAAAAAACCAAAAATAGCAACATCATCAACACACACATCTACAAGTTGGAAACTGCACAGCTCACATTAAGCCCCAGCAAAATACATGGGATTTCTTATTGTATATATCCTGGCCCAAATACACATAATTCTTATGGACACCACTAACTTCTACACGTTCTCAAATAGAATGTGCATCACACTTCTCACTGAAACAACTGTCGGGAGGCCTATTTTTGTATTTTTGAAACAAGTAAAAAAAGAGTTTACAATTGTGAGAAGGCCTATTTCCTATTCAAATATATATGACGACATTTGGCTATAAACAAAATCAATACATTAGTATTTACCACTTCTAACCAACATTTACAATTCCAGCATTTAGAGGCAATATAAGTGAAGTAGATCACTACGAACAGAGAGGCAATACAGATACACTCAATGTACATGTCTATTTAAAACTATCATAAAGAACTAGTAGTGTAAACACTTCACTGTGGCAAATCACAACTCAAGTCTAGCATGCTCATTTTGATTCTTATCCAGTTCTACTATTCTAGTTAAGTCGTAGCTACAAGCCATGGAGAAGTAAAAAAGGCAACCTACAAATCATCACAGTACCATGCCAAAATTCTAAGTAATATCCTAGGAAAATTGCTCAGTAGCACGAGTATTGACTATAACCCCACTGAACCTAAATACCAACCAAAATTATCAGTGGAACAAGCATTGAGCTTGAAATTCCATAAGCCAAAAATACAGGACAGAAAACACTTGTTCAGACTAGGCGAGTCCGATCCTGGACCAAATGTTCAGCTCACTTAGTTGTCACCATCAGACCAAATTCATCAAACACAACACACACCAAAAATCAAATATAACTACGCTTAACATGATTCGTCACAAATTCAGAGTAGCAGATATTATTCCATTAACAAATCAAGCAGCACCATAGAAATATCCTCGTACAACCAACCACGACTACGCACTGAAGTACAGACCTTCCGGCCATCGGTGGATTCCCAACATTTTATTTTAGAATTAAATCCATCCAACGATACCCAACATCCACATCAGACCATGAAATTGATTAACCGCTGGATCAACAGTGGTCACAAGGAGGGGGGCGAACATTGGTGAACTTGGTGGCGGGCAGTTTGGATGAGGTGGGGATCAAGTACCTCGAAGACTGCATCGCTACAAATTTATCCACCCAGCTTGTTTATTGTTGCTTCTTTTGGTGCTTGAGAAATCTGATGAAACAAAAATAGATGAATATTAGAGTGCTTTCAGAAAAACGGTTACAACAAATAGCTTTGCTAGATGAACATTAGCTCTATTTACAGAGGGAGTAATACATATGAAAGCATAATAGTAGATTTCATCAAGTATCACCGGAACATAGTAAGCATAGTACATGCAAAATGAGCATCTGCAATCATTCAACAATACTAAATAAGTTGTAGCCCTACCACTTGCACATAATTATATTGTTCTTCATCAACAACTGATAATTATCCAGGTTGAGCAAGTTACGTTGAGTAATTGAATCGAAGAAAAGGTGCAAATCTCCATGAGACATGCCAGAGATTACTGCAACTACAATATGACAATCTAAATAATTTAGGCAACGGTCCTACTGAAACTAAGTCACTTGAGCATCAACCACACACATAATACAGGAATGACTAATAAATATGACATGAATTAGAACTCAAGCCTCATACAGGACCTCATTAGGCCATCCTAGTTGGTTTGATGACCAGAACATACACAGCAAAATTGGACATGGGGGTGCTGCCGCTTACCCGAAGAGCCGTCGAGGCGGAGTTTGCCCTCGCACACGACGTGGTCGTTGGCCCAGCTCGGCTCCATCACACCGAGGCAAGCGACCAAGGCACCGTTCTTCCGTCGACCGTTCACAGCATTACCAAACACAAGCAAAGATTGAATGTTTGTTCAGTGGCATATATACATTATAATGAATGGTAAAAAATATATATAGGAGTTTGGGAGAGACAATAATAAAATATACTAGTAATCTGGCAAGCGTACTCTACGGTTATAACTATATCAGACTTTTTCCTTAACATTTGGCCTATAATCTGTAATAAAATCATATGCTCCAAGAAGTGTCATGAAGCAAAAAATGCAACAGTTTCCAGGTTCATTTGGTACAAATCAAGTTTATAACCTCAGTATTGAGAGAAGATAACACACCACACAAGTCTGCCGAATTTCATACTAATAGTTTCTTTGACTGAAATATGGAACAATCGTCAAAGATTATTTGAAACTCGGATCATCTTTGAAAAAAGGCCATGCTCACATACTAAAAACTAGAATGGTGGAGCTCTGGAGTTTGATTATTTTCATCTGACTAAATAAACCTAAATAGGCCAACCTAT
>LR738713.1:227061819-227098367 GCA_902687465.1 Secale cereale | reverse complement strand
TAAAATATACTAGTAATCTGGCAAGCGTACTCTACGGTTATAACTATATCAGACTTTTTCCTTAACATTTGGCCTATAATCTGTAATAAAATCATATGCTCCAAGAAGTGTCATGAAGCAAAAAATGCAACAGTTTCCAGGTTCATTTGGTACAAATCAAGTTTATAACCTCAGTATTGAGAGAAGATAACGCACCACACAAGTCTGCCGAATTTCATACTAATAGTTTCTTTGACTGAAATATGGAACAATCGTCAAAGATTATTTGAAACTCGGATCATCTTTGAAAAAAGGCCATGCTCACATACTAAAAACTAGAATGGTGGAGCTCTGGAGTTTGATTATTTTCATCTGACTAAATAAACCTAAATAGGCCAACCTATGTTCTAGTACTTCTCTCAACGAATTACAACATACTAAAATACAAAAATGCACCAACGTCTTAGTAGGATGATCCAGCCATGCACAAAACAAGCATATAATCATCTTGCTCTTGC
This sequence comes from Secale cereale, assembly GCA_902687465.1. Lineage (NCBI taxonomy): Eukaryota > Viridiplantae > Streptophyta > Magnoliopsida > Poales > Poaceae > Secale > Secale cereale. Next base: position 227,097,870 of record LR738713.1, on the reverse strand, counting down.
CAACAAATGCACATCAAACATTGAAATTAGTCAATCTAGAGCAGATTATGGCAATCAAACTTATTAGTTCAAAAAGGAATTCAAGATACAATATATTTATAGTTCCAGAACCACAAAATAGTATCTAGGGCAAAATACCATCCATACATCCATCCATGGAGGAGGAGCACTCCATGGTCGAGCTCCAGACTAGACGGGCGGATGGGGACGTGAGGGGGCGACGGGGAGGACGGCGCATAGGTACCTACCGGGGTTAAATCCAGCTTTCCAGCTGGTGGCCACCCATCAAGAGGCTGCAGCCGATGGTGGCACGTCGACGAGGCTATGGGTGGCTGATACATCCATTTTCCATCATGCTTTTATATTGATATTTATTGCACTATGGGCTGTTATTACACATTATGTCACAATACTTATGCCTTTTCTCTCTTATTTTACAAGGTTTACATGAGGAGGGAGAATGCCGGCAACTGGAATTCTGGGCTGTAAAAGGAGCAAACATTGGAGACATATTCTGCACAACTCAAAAAGCTCCAAAACTCCACGAAACACCATTTCAGAAAATATAAAAAATATCTGGCGAAAGAGATCTGCCAGGGGGGCCACCACCTGTCCACGAGGGTGGGGGCGCGCCCCCTGCCTCGCGGGCCATCCGGTGACCCCCCGATGTCCATCTTCTCCTCTATGAGGTGTTTTGACCTGAAAAAATTAGAAGGAGGCTTTCGGGACCAGACACCGCTGTCTTGAGGCGGAACCTTGGAGGAACCAATCGAGGGCTCCGGCGGAGCTCTTCTGCCGGGGATACTTCCCTCCGGGAGGGGGAAATCGTCATCGCCGTCATCACCAACAACTCTCCCATCTTGGGGAGGGTTATCTTCATCAACATCTTCACCAGCACCATCTCCTCCCAAACCCTAGTTCATCTCTTGTATCCAATCTTTGTACCAAAACCTCAGATTGGTACCTGTGGGTTGCTAGTAGTGTTGATTACTCCTTGTAGTTGATGCTAGTTCGTTTACTTGGTGGAAGATCGTATGTTCAGATCCATTATGCATATTAATACCCCTCTGATCATGAACAATATTATGTCTTGTGAGTAGTTACTTTTGTTCCTGAGGACATGGGAGAAGTCTTGCTATAAGTAGTCATGTGAATTTGGTATTCGTTCGATATTTTGATGAGATGTATGTTGTCTCTCCTCTAGTGGTGTCATGTGAACGTCGACTACATGATACTTCACCATTGTTTGGGGCTAGAGGAAGGCATTGGGAAGTAATAAGTAGATGATGGGTTGCTAGAGTGACAGAAGCTTAAACCCTAGTTTATGCGTTGCTTCGTAAGGGGCATATTTGGATCCATATGTTTCATGCTATGGTTAGGTTTACCTTAATACTTCTTTTGTAGTTGCGGATGCTTGCAATAGAGGTTAATCATAAGTGGGATGCTTGTCCAAATAAGGGTAGCACCCAAGCACTGGCCCATCCACATACCAAATTATCAAAGTACCGAACGCGAATCATATGATCGTGATGAAAACTAGCTTGACGATAATTCCCATGTGTCCTCGGGAGCGTTTTTCTTCATATAAGAGTTTGTCCAGCCTTGTCCTTTGCTACACAAAGGATTGGGCCATCTTGCTGCACCTTATTTACTTTTACTATTTTTCACTTGCTACCAATTACCTTATCATGAAACTATCCGTTACCGATAATTTCAGTGCTTGCAGAAAATACCTTACTGAAAACTGCCTATCATTTTCTTCTGCTCCGCGTTGGGTTCGATACTTATCGAAAGGACTACGATAGATCCCCTACACTTGTGGGTCATCAAGACTCTTTTCGGGCGCCGTTGCCAGGGAGTGAAGCGCCTTTGGTAAGTGGAATTTGGTAAGGAAAAATGTATATAGTGTGCTGAAATTTACTATTACTTGTTACTATGGCTCATAATCCTTTAAGGGGCTTGTTCGGGGTATCTTCACCCCGACCAGTAGAGCAAAGAGTTGCTCCTCAACCTACTGAACCTATTGAAAATGTTTGCTTTGAAATTCCTCCGGTTATGATAGAGAAACTGCTAGATAATCCCTTTACAGGAGATGGAACACTGCATTCCGATTTGCACCTAATCTATGTGGATGAAGTTTGTGGATTATTTAAGCTTGCAGGTATGCCCGAGGATGTTATCAAGAAGAAGGTCTTCCCTTTATCTTTGAAGGGAGATGCATTGACATGGTTTAGGCTATGCGATGATATTGGATCATGGAACTATAATCGACTGAAGTTGGAATTTCATCAGAAGTTCTACCCTATGCATCAGGTTCATCGTGATCGTAATTATATATATAGGGTGGGTCTATTCTCATAACACCCCTTAAGACCTTATTCTCCTAACAAAAACCTTATTCTCCTAACACCCCTCCCCCTCCCCTACCGACCTCCTAGCGCAGAGCGCCCCGGCGGCCACCAGCGAGCGGAGTCCCCTCCCCTACTGACCTCCTAGCGCGGGAGCGCCCCGGCGGCCGACGGCCAGCGGCGTCCCCCTCCCTCCACGCCTCCTAGCGTGCCAGCGCCCCGGCGGCCGGCGTCCTCCCCCTCCCCTCCCCGCCTCCTAGCGCGCCAGCACCCCGGCGGCCGGCGGCGACCCCCACCCATCCCCGCCTCCTAGCGCGGCAGCGCTCCGGCGGCCGGCGGCGACCCCCACCCCTCCCCGCCGTCTTCCGCGCCCAGTACCGCAGAGCGCGCGCCGAGCGGCCGGCGATGCAGTCCGTCGGCGAGGATACTTCCACGACGGCGTTTAGGAAGCGACGCCGCACTTCACCTTCGCCCCAACACCACCTGGGGGATCCGCCGCTGAAGCATCCAGCCTCCGTTATGCATGACAGGGGAAAGAGAACTGCAAGGATGACTACTCCATTGCATTCGTCGTGGATGCGAACTGCAATGGTGCACATCCAGCCTTCTCCCGCAACAACGGCGAAAGTTGAAAAAGCCCATGAGTTCCTGCAGCGGAGGTGGACTGCACGCCAACAGCAGCCAGAGTTGCATCTCCAGAAGGAGGGAACTGCATATAATGTAAGAAAATCACATACCCAACCCCCACATCCAGTTTGCAGTGTCGTTTTTATCCCCATGCAGTGCCCCCTCTTGCGTCGACTGCAGTCACATGTATCTCCAAGTAGAAAACAGAAAAGGATACTTCGAAAAATAAAAAATGCTATATGCCTCAAAATTGCAGTCCACCATGACTTACATATGTAGAGCGCTGTGCCTAAAACTGAAGTGCATTGTTTCTTCATGTTAACTAACAGTGCCCCTGCTATAGAATGACAAATTGAAGTGCAATTTCTTATAGTTGCAAAAATATAATGATATATAGTACGAAAGATGCAGTTCATTTCACTGTTGGTGTGCATAAAAAAGCTTTGACTTAATACTGTGCAGGAAATTACTATGCCTCAAAAATAGAAGATGCCTCGAATCATTTACGACCCAAAGCCCCTGAACTGCATTGGAAGAGAAGAGTGGGAGATGCCTGGATGGATAACACCTGAAATACCTAGGGGTTTCTTTAACACAACAAACAGAACTGCGTACTCCGTGGAGGAAGATGTAGAGGATAAAGATGAAAACAGTGAACCAAACATCATTCGAGATGGAGAAGGCAGTGAAACAAAAAACCCGCAGGATGAGGACGACGACGACGATCTGGTCTTCATGGGGGAGCACGCGCAGAAAGATGATGAGGAGGATGATGATGAAGAGCAAATCATAACAGTTATGCAGCCAAGGTACACGCGTGTCTTTGAAACATTTGGCCAGCAGATCAGAACGGATGATATAGCACCTCCACAAGCCAATGTTGAAACCCAGCAAGTTCGGCAAGTTCATGAGCAAACGATTCGTCGACAAAGAGATAGTGGAATTCCACCAAGGCCGCCTACTGCCCAACAAAAGAATCGGAAGCAGAATCAAGGAGAGCCGCAAGCAACCAAAAAAGTAAAGTTCTCAACACTTCTGCCTCCTCGCGATCCTAAATTACACAGATCTGTTGTCACCCCTCCATGCCCAATAAACATCGGTGAGCTGCAAACATCGTTAGAAAAAAAAACAGTAAACGCATGTAAGCATCCTTGCCTAACTACTGCAGTTCATTTACGCATTCTTTCAGCTTGTGCATTCTCATTAACAAAAAAAACATTCCATATTGTGTGTGTGCAGGATGAGAACATGCTCCAAGAACTTGTGCCTATGAAAGGTATGCAATTCACATCACATGATGCGGCGCGAGAATTCTACAACACGCATGTGAGGCATGCAGGCTTCGGCACACGCAAAAACGGCGGATACAGAACAAACAGATACACAGTGTGCTCAAAGGAAGGCAGAAGCAAAGAAACTGTCACTGATTATGACAGAAAGCGAGAAAAAACATCAAAGAGGACTGGCTGCAAGGCGGGAATGAGATTGAAAAAAATCAAGGATGTGTTTGTGATAGCAGAGATTAAGCTCAATCACAACCACAGGATGATTGAGAGCCCGGCTATGCTTCTGCACATGCACTCGCATAAGACGGATGATCCGTTACTTGATAAACTAGTGAAGGACATGCAGAGCGACAACCTGACGCACACGCAGATGATTTCAACCCTGTCAAGGATGTCAGGATGGCTGCACTTTATGGGGCGCACCAGCCGTGACTGCGTGAACATGTACGTTCACTAAACAAAAAATGATATCTCGTCTATTTCATGCAGTTCGCTTGTGCATTTTATGTATGTCCCTAATGCTGCAAGTATATTATTATTTCGAACTGCAGGAAGCACCAATTCGCGAGGGAGGAAACAGAGGACGATGTGAAGAAACTCCTGGCTTTCTTTGAGAAGATGCAGCAAATAAACCCGGAGTTCTTCTATGATTACGACAAAGATGTCGATAACCGTGTGCGGAACATATTCTGGGCGAACGCGAGCTGCAGGGGATCGTACGAAGATTTTGGAGATTGTGTCACATTTGACATGACCTACAAGACCAACAAGTTCCACATGCCTCTGGCCGTCTTCGTTGGAGTCAACCACCACCTCCAAAGTACAATATTCGTTGTGGCTCTCATCAGAGACGAAACAATACCGACTTTCGAGTGGGTGTTCCGGACGTTCTTGCGTTGCATGAACAACAAGCGGCCAATCTGCATACTCATACGTATGCTGAAAAAAAAGAATGCGTTTAAATAACAATGCAGTTCACTACCAAGTTTTGTAGTCCATTTCTTCCATCCAGTGAAAAAATAAGAAAAAAGCAGAAAAAAGATATGCAGTTCTCTCAATAACTCACTGCTTGGTTTTTTTCAAAAACATGCAGATTAATGCCCCTCCATGGATGCCGCGATAAAAAGTACGTTAATAGGCACGCTGCACAAGTTATGCCGGTGGCATATATTGAAAAAATACAAGGATCACCTGTCCTTGCTGTACAAAGCGTATGAGACATTCAAGGATGAGCTGACCTCCGTTCTCAACCACCCGATGATGCCATCAGAGTTTGAACGCGCTTGGCATGAGCTCATGGAAAAGTATAACCTGTAAAATGATGAGATTATGAAGGCGCTCTGGACAGACCGAAAAGAATGGATATCGGCTTACTACAAGGAGGTGTTCTGTGCACGAATGACGTCGACACAGAGAAGTGAAAGCATGAACCAGATCTTGAAGAGGAACTTTGTCAAGGAAAGACACGACCTACACATCTTTGCATCGCAGGTGGACAGGTGCATCCAGACAAGGAAGGGCGTCGAGCACGCGGAAACCATAGCTAACTAGGTATATAAACAGAGCAAAGTTTTTAAGCTGGATGAGCAATTAATAAAACACTACTCGCTTTTCTTGATTTTTGTTGTGAAAAACAACTACTTAACTGGTTTTCTTTGTTTCACAGACGGAAATAAAGACTACTACTCAGTTTGGTTTCGAGGTTCAGCTCTCCAAGATTTACACCAGGGCGGTCTTTGCTGACTTCAAGCAAACACACTACCGCAGCACTGCATTCAGATCAGAGCAGTCCACTAACAACCCGACGAAATATTTGGTGCGCCACTACAACCGGTCTGATGATTTTGATTGGGCAAGACACGAGTTCCAGGTAGTTGCTGATGTGACGAACGGTATCTACGAATGCGAATGCAAGCTGTGGACACACACAGGTCAATGAGATAGGAAACAAAAAATAAGCACACAGAAAACATAATGAAGTTCAGTTATTGCTGGTAGCAAAAAAGAGATGAAAACAAAAAAAACGTAGTGAAGTTCACTAGAACAGTAGACCCAGGACCTATTTGTAATGCAGTTCACAAAACCAAAAAAAATGAAAAAATGTTGCATATTTATGTGAAAGTTTGCTGACACGAATAACCAAAAAAATTCTTTTGCTGCAGGCCTGTTCTGCGTGCACATCATTTGCATGTTGGATCAACTGCGGGTGGACAAGATACCTGAAGAGTACATATTGAAGAGATACACACGGAACGCACGCCAAAATCCAACTTTTGACCGCAGAGACTATGAGCAAACTGCTCCAGATGGGAGTTCGATGTTCTGCCGTAGGAGACTACTTGCAGAAACTGCTATGGACCTGGCGAACAGGGGTGTCAAATCGGATAGAGGGTACAACAGAGCTTTAGCTGGGATGAGAGAACTCATACAAGAAGTGAACGTAATAAATGAAGAAGAAGAAGCAGAGAAGATCATGGATGCGCGGGGTGAAGAACAAGGAAAGGAGCGTGAACATGCTGCTGATGGTGCAGCTCATAATATGGATGACACAATTCTTCCCCCGCCTGTTTCAAACACAAAAGGGAGAAAGAAAGAGAGCAAATCAGCCAATAAAAAAGCTGCAGCAAATGAAAAAAGCCCTGAAAAAAATAGCAGGCCTGAGCCAGAACTGGAAAGCGGAGGAAGACCACTGGGGGTAAGGATGTGTAAATCATGCAATAAGATTGCGGGACACAACTCAAGAACATGTAAGGAGAGGCTGAAACAAATCCAGGCTGAAAATGCCACCACAAATCACCGAGCTGACCAACAAGATGATACGACAAAGAGAAGACTATGTAGCGTCTGCAACAAGAGAGAGAAGCATAACGCGAGAACTTGCCCAAATAGAACAGAAAAAAAAAGATGAAGAAGATGACGAAGAAGATGCTGACAGAGAAGAGAACGAGGAAGCGAGCGAAGCTGATGAAACTGAAGAGGAAGATGAGGAAGAAGAAGAAGAAGACGAGGAAGAAGAAGAAGAAGATGAAGACATCGAAGAACCATCATCAAAAACGAGGGGGAGAGACAGAACGCAGAATCCAGCGCGTAGGCAAGCATCGCAGTCGCACGGTCGTGTTACGAGGGGTAATGCGAACAACAAGAGCAAGACAGAAGCAGCAACAACCATTGAAACAAATGCAGTGCACAATCTGAGAAGAAGCAGCAGGAAAAGGACATAGATCAACACATATGCAGTTTTATATTTTAAAAATATATTAACTTCATCCTTTATATATATCGTATCGTATATAATATATATAGCTTGTGTCTAGTGGACTGCAAAAAAAAGAATTCAACATGTAATATTGAAGTTCAAAATGAATAGATATAACATATGCCATATATACTTTGTGACCAATGTGCTGCGGGGGGGGTATGCTTGATAAAATGCAGTTCTCTTCTAAATGAAAAAAGATGAGAATGTCATTCTCAGAATGCAGTTCTCTTCTATATGAAAACCCTGAGATCAGAATGTCATTTTGAGAATGCAGTTCCCTTCGTCGTATAGAATCTGACATGATCGTGAATCAATATAGAATGCAGTTAGAAAAGAAAAAAATGTAGAGTCAGACTAGGCTTCACGTACAGTGCAGTGCGTGCGTGGTTGTCGGGGCCGGATTTCGGGAACACAATATTCCAGAAATTAACCCCTAGTGTCATCACCAGCCCAGGATTACTGTTACTGGTTGACACATCCTTGTTACAGATTACCAAGCATTTACAAGAATTTGATACAAGACCATAAAGGTCTACTGATACAACAACGACTCCGGTGATGGATGAAGGGAAAAGGCTTAAGGATCTTCAACATCGATGGGACTCCATTCCAACAGGGACAGCTGACCCGGATAACTCCTATCCTGCGTGGCTGCACTCCTAGGCTTCGCACGGACGTAGCTGGGTTCTTCCCATAGAACTTCTAACCTGGCCAAGTAAATAGCCAGGGACAAGCCTGTGAGTACGTTTGAATGTACTCGCAAGCATCATGGACAAAAGATATAACAAATGCAGCAAACAATTATATGGTCATGGTGAATTAAACTAGATGCACATGCTCATGGTATACTTATATTAAATGCATGCTGACAGGAATCAAAACATGGCATGATGAATAATATTTAGTGCAATAAATAATAGCATCAATAAAATATAAAAGGAATGCCGATCGGGTATCAAGTGACACCACGGTCGGTCTTGAAAAGAAATGCCAGTCGGGTGTCTAAAAGAGAAATCGGACGATACCATCCGAGAACTCAGGCGACGCCACGAAAGGACTTGAAAAGAAATGCCAGTCGGGTGTCCACAAGAGTAGTGGCGTGATAAACCGCCTGACACTCGAGGGACGCCACAGAAAGGACTTGGAAATAAAGACGAGTGTCCGGGGTAGTCTAGCCAGCCCCTGAGACACTCTGGAAAGAAAAATAAGAGCAGGGGGTTAGTTCACAAATATAATCATAACATCAAATATACTCATGGTAACACCAGTAACAACGATAATTATCCTGCAAAATAACTATGCTCAACATTTAAATATTTCCTCCGGAGACCGACTCTAAGACCGACACTTGACCAACCCAGACTGTAATCCTTAACCGCGGACACGGCTATTCGAATAGGTTTCAAACTCTGCAGAGGGTGTACTCTTTACCCGCAAGTATAGGATTTCTTTAATCAGTATCGGGACACTGACTAATTCCTATTACGGTCTTTGGGTTGAAAACACACCTAACCAGCACACACCAGCTTAACTTTTCTGCTGCCAGGGATCACCCAAAACAACAGTTAAGTAAAACTCTAAGTGGGAAGGCTACAACCTCCAATAGCATGGGATCACTATTCAAACGCGCGGATTACAAGGGTACACTCCCTCTCGGCTACAACCGGAAACACCCATGCCCCCGGACCATGTGGCATGCCTACCGGATGCACCCGGTATCTTCCACTATGGCCTCTCTGTACGGTGTGTGCACGGAAAGGGGTTGACAACTTACTAAACCATACCCTACCCGTGGTAGAGACAAGTGGCAGCACGATTCAAGAATGGGGGTTACTGGAACAAGACTCGATCTACGGTCGACTCAGGAGGCTAATGATTCTAGCAATGGTCAGCACAACAAAATTATTCTTTCAACCATATCATCAGGACAGGGCCACAACCCTTGTTTGCTTCCACATATGTCTCATGACACCATCATGTCAGATATGGCCCGTGCCCACCAGCACGTCCAAAACTGGAGCACACTCCTGGGTACTCATAACTCATGTATATCAATACCGTAGTGGAATACATGCAAGAGGAAAAATATGACCATGCAAGCATGCAATATTTCTATCCAAATGCCAAATCTATTAAAGGTAACAAACATGCCCTAAATATTCTAGCATGCAAACATTCACCATATCAAGTGTTCAAAAATGCTTGCCTTAGATATGAAAAAGGTGCTGGTTACTTGCAAGGAAACATCTCCCCTTCATTTCCTATTTTCAAAAATATCTAAATTACCACATAATTCAAAAACAGCACTACAAAGTATTTCAAATATTTTTGAAACCAATACTAAAATAAACCAGAGGATATTTAAGGAATAACAGAAAAAGAATTAATTCATTTAGAGTTCATATGAATTAGTTATGGATTTACTAAGATGGAAAACATGATTAAAAGCAATATTTAAATCCATTAAACAGAAACTATGCATAGTAAAATGTTCACTTAAATTAAATAAACAGATCATGATTTTAGAAACCTACAGAAATTTGAACTACCCATTTTAGTGTATATATGGCTATTATGGAATTATTTGAAAGTTGCTGGAATTGACAAAAAGAAAGGATAGGTTCGCGCCCTGAGCGCTGTTTAGTTCCACGGCACCACTGGGCCGAGCCCAGTCGTCTGGCTGCGGGAAGGGGGTGATGACGACGATGGCGTATTCCACGGAATACGCCTCCTTCGCGCGGAAAACGGCTCCAAGAGGAAACCGCCTCCACTTACACAGCGGGGCCCCCGGCTTGTGCCGCTGGCGAGAGGGCCCCACTTGTCGGGTTCATCTCCCTTCTCCCGCGTTCGTCTCGACAGAGACAGGGGCGGGGCTCCGGCGGTGATCCCCGGCGGCAGGGGCCTCCAGTTGCGACCCCGACCACACCGGCGTGTTCCTGAGGGTGGGCCGCGTCCGTGGGATGGAGATAGGGTCGCCAGAGAGCTCGGGGTTGAGCAGGGCTTTGACAATGGCGGAGGGAAGCTTCGGGTGGAAGAGGGCTTTTGCCCCTGAGCTCGTTCCGGTGGAGATGGCGAGGGGATGGATCGGTGGTTTGTCCAGGAGTCGAGTGGTGAAGAAAACGGGGAGGGGGAAGCTCTGGTGGCGTCGGAACCATCAAGGAAATGGCGGCGGCAGAAGCTGCCGGAGATGAAGAAGAATGCCTTCTCCGGTTGTCTAGCTGCTCGGGGAGGCATGTGGGGTTGGGAAGAGTGGCCGTGGTGAGTGCAGCGGCCTCAGGGGGCCTTTTATAGGCGGGAGCGGCCGTGCCCGCGACTTCCAGAGACAAGCCGAGGTGGCGATGGCCATTACTGCGCCGGCGAGGTCGTTGGGTGGCCGGTGCGGGTTGGCGAGGACGTGGCCTGGCCGCAGTTACTCCCCAGGCGAGCTGGCTGCCCCGGGAAGCGCCAGGTAGCCTTGGACGGCGCCGTCCACGGGCGGACAGACGCGGCATCCATAAATGGCAGACGCGGTGGTGGCGAGGCCGGTGGCGAGGTTGGTGAGGGCGGCGGGGTTCGGTGAGGGCGTGGCTGCTCGCAGTGAAGGCGGGGCGTCTGGTTTGGCTCGGGGGTGAGCCACGCGTCCAGGGCGTTGACGTCGGTGCGACGTGGCGAGGCGGGGCTCGTCGGGCGGCGCCTCTGGATGGCGTGGATGGTGGTGGCCGGCGCAAACGGCCAAGGGAGGATGTCGGGGAAGTAAATGATGGTCGAGCTGATCCAGAGGGAGGCTCGGGCGAACAGGGGAGGCAGTAGAGTGGCGACAGGAGCTTGGCCAGCGTGTGCAATAACTGCGCTCTGCTCGTGCTCCGGACACGCCTCTGAGGTGTTCGACGAAATGCCAATGGCATCTACAGGCGTTCGATCATGTTGTAATTTAGCAGGATGGTGCTTTAGGGCATGAGAGAGATCGTGGACATGCTGGTCTGGCCAAAAGTGCAAGTCTCTAATGCAGTTAAGAGAGAGGCCAATTTCCTTCCATGCCCACAGGGTGTTTGATGAAATGATAGGGCTATGTAGGAAGTTGTGTTGGGTGTGAAAGTTGGCAGTATGGGGTCTCTTTAGATGATAGAGATGATGGTGAAGTTATTTTGGGAAAAGTAAATACTTGCTAGTGCAAGTTGTACTGGAATTCAGTTCTGGACAGAATATTCAGAGGGGTGTTTGGTGGGTCTAAAAGATGCTAATGGATCTGATCTTCTGGAGTTAAGGGTTTGGTAGGAGGAACTAGAAGATGGCCAAGGCTCAGAATTTTTGGAGCAAGAAATAATGAGGTTGCAGTAGAAACCTAGAAGATGGACAGAAATGAAAAAGAGGGTGGTTCACTCAAAAATTGCAAAACACCAAGTTGGGTTTTTGTACCAATGTGACATATAGGCATCACATGACCTCCCAGAATTATGGTGGAATTTTTAGAGAAATATTTAAAATAGAAGTAGTGCAACAGAAGCATTTAAAACACTGCAAAAGCTATTAAAAGAATTTTCTAGGGCAAAATTTTATTATGAAAATAATTTCTAATGTTATTAAACAAATAATGAAATGCCCCAAGATACAACCAGAGCCCACACAAATTATTTCCAAAAATTTACTATATCAAGAGAAAATTTTTGAAGGACAGGTATAGAGAAGGCTCAAAAAATTATTAAAGAGCCTAATATAATACAAAATTTTATTTCTAGCCAAAATTTTTAATTAGTAAAACAAGGTTAAATTTTTGGGGTGTTACAAATTCTAACCCCCTTAAGAAAAATCTCGTCCTCGAGATTTGTTAAGGGCGAAAGAATTAAAAAGCATACCATACAAACAAAACATTCATATGCAAAAATGCAAACAGGGTAACACATTCCTGACATACAAGCAAAACAAGATCACAACATGCAAACAAGCACTACATGCTACGCAGACACATTCACGACCGTTTACGGTCCGAAAGCGGGATCTACGGGGTCAAGCGGAAAGCTTCCCGATGCTGGAACACATTCTTCTTCTTCCGGAGGGAGCGGAGGAAGTGGAGGGAGCAAACGAAGAACGTGTCCCTCCTGAGTTGGCAGAGGGGGTCCGCCAATGGCGATCCGGGGATTCAGAACAGCAAGGTAGTGGAGATACTCCAGTATTTGCTGGGTGAAACGCTCCTGGGCCATCACATATTGAATGAGATAGACCAGGGCTGGATCGCTCTCCGCACGTCCACAGCGGAACGTAGCTTCTGCTCCAAAAGCAGCGCGACTTGGAAAATAGCAGTATTCCCTTGCGTTGGCACAGGGCACCGCAAATCAAAGACGGGTGGCTGCTTCATACGCAGCAGACTCAATGGCCATGCCTGGCGTTGGCATGGATCTCCCGATGAAAATCACATAGGGAGGGCCTTGGTTTAAATCTGCTGGTGGAGTATGTACAGCTGCCCAGTATTTCGAGAGATCAGGAGTGATTCTCGATTTGAACAGTTCATACAGGGGTGGATGGGTGGAGCCAAGAGTATTGCGGGTAAAATCCCACAATAACATAACAAAACTCCCAGGTCTTGCATCGGGGGTCCTCAGATAAGCTCCGGGGTGAGACATGGGTGGATGAATGAAAAAGGCAGTGCTTGATGCTGATGGTTGCTGGTGTGGAAAAAGAGAGTGGCCTCTTATAGAGAGCCTGGGTCATGAGACATGAAATGGTGCCGGTACGACAGAGACACCGACTCCGGCGCGGGGCTGTCTGAGTCAAGGTCTCAGGCCTCAATCCCCACAAGAAAAGTGACATGTTACTGTGCGTGTGGTTAAGGGTCACGTCCAGAATTTACTCTGCAACCACTCATCAAGCAATTTATGCCAGATCACACACACCATTAGATGGTGACACACAGGGGGTCTACAAACTCACTACTCCACACAACAGCTACTGCTGAACTAAAGAAAAAACCGAGCCACTAGGGCTTTGATAACAATCCTGGTGGACTCAGTCCATCTGGTTGATATCTATCTTGGCGCGTCTTGCGGATGCCGAGTCGTCTCCGTGCGCTTCCGCGTCGGAGCTGGTCGGGGTAGGATGGGGAGCTACAGGGCTGGAGTAGCGGTGGTGGCCTTCGCGGGGTGTCGAGGTCACCGTCCCATTGGAGTAGGCCTCCAAGAGACGATGGAGATTTTCGGGTGAGGCGAAGGCATTGCCCGGGTAGGTGACATGGTCAGAGCTTGGGGGCTCAACCGGCCTTCCAAGCAGCACTATCGGGGCGTCGGTGGAGGGTGCAGCTTCACTCCTTGCTGGAGTCAGGAGAGCAAGCGTCCTGCGGGTCTCAATCAGGTCAAGAGTGACCTGATCGAATAGTGCCTCTTGCGCTCTCAGGCAGCGCACCAGATGCACCAGGGCAGGGTCCGACTCATGGTCTCCGTTGGCGACCTGGGTTGGGCTACCATAGCCTTCACGACTAGGGTAGTAGTAGAAGGGGCGGCAGTTAACCCTCGGCGACAGGTGCCGGAGTTGAACTACAGCCTCTCGGGCTGCAAGTTGGATGGATTGAGGCTCGTCGGAGGTTGTCCTCCCGGTGAATCGGTAGGGACGCTCCGATGTGGTGCCCCTCCCGTAGATGTGCACCGTGGCCCAGAAGTGATGGATGGAATTACTCGTGTGCTCTTGGTACACGACATATTCCGGTGGCTCGTTGATGCTAAAAGCACGACGGGTGAGATTGGCGAGGATGGTTACGAAGCCTTCAAGCTCGACTGCGGTGGTCTCGTTGTGCACGAGGGGGCCTGTCATCTTGGTGGTTTGATACTGAACTGGGAATGAGGCTGTGATGTGCTGAGTTTGGGGAATGGCTTCTTTTATAAGTCAGCCGAGTCTTCCATCGCACGCTTGTGGATGGGAAACTCTGTTGTTGGCACAGGCACACGGCCTATGGATAGACTGATAGGTTGGGCACCGGCTATCAAAAGATGTCGGTTGCCACTGTGGATGGGATAGACTTGACCGTGGACAGGAAAAGTTGTGGGTGGTGTGGAAACCTAGGGATGGTGACCAGGCTAGGATAGGATTAGCCAATGGTCAGCCTGGCTCTGATACCAAGGCTGTCGGGGCCGGATTTCGGGAACACAATATTCCAGAAATTAACCCCTAGTGTCATCACCAGCCCAGGATTACTGTTACTGGTTGACACATCCTTGTTACAGATTACCAAGCATTTACAAGAATTTGATACAAGACCATAAAGGTCTACTGATACAACAACGACTCCGGTGATGGATGAAGGGAAAAGGCTTAAGGATCTTCAACATCGATGGGACTCCATTCCAACAGGGACAGCTGACCCGGATAACTCCTATCCTGCGTGGCTGCACTCCTAGGCTTCGCACGGACGTAGCTGGGTTCTTCCCATAGAACTTCTAACCTGGCCAAGTAAATAGCCAGGGACAAGCCTGTGAGTACGTTTGAATGTACTCGCAAGCATCATGGACAAAAGATATAACAAATGCAGCAAACAATTATATGGTCATGGTGAATTAAACTAGATGCACATGCTCATGGTATACTTATATTAAATGCATGCTGACAGGAATCAAAACATGGCATGATGAATAATATTTAGTGCAATAAATAATAGCATCAATAAAATATAAAAGGAATGCCGATCGGGTATCAAGTGACACCACGGTCGGTCTTGAAAAGAAATGCCAGTCGGGTGTCTAAAAGAGAAATCGGACGATACCATCCGAGAACTCAGGCGACGCCACGAAAGGACTTGAAAAGAAATGCCAGTCGGGTGTCCACAAGAGTAGTGGCGTGATAAACCGCCTGACACTCGAGGGACGCCACAGAAAGGACTTGGAAATAAAGACGAGTGTCCGGGGTAGTCTAGCCAGCCCCTGAGACACTCTGGAAAGAAAAATAAGAGCAGGGGGTTAGTTCACAAATATAATCATAACATCAAATATACTCATGGTAACACCAGTAACAACGATAATTATCCTGCAAAATAACTATGCTCAACATTTAAATATTTCCTCCGGAGACCGACTCTAAGACCGACACTTGACCAACCCAGACTGTAATCCTTAACCGCGGACACGGCTATTCGAATAGGTTTCAAACTCTGCAGAGGGTGTACTCTTTACCCGCAAGTATAGGATTTCTTTAATCAGTATCGGGACACTGACTAATTCCTATTACGGTCTTTGGGTTGAAAACACACCTAACCAGCACACACCAGCTTAACTTTTCTGCTGCCAGGGATCACCCAAAACAACAGTTAAGTAAAACTCTAAGTGGGAAGGCTACAACCTCCAATAGCATGGGATCACTATTCAAACGCGCGGATTACAAGGGTACACTCCCTCTCGGCTACAACCGGAAACACCCATGCCCCCGGACCATGTGGCATGCCTACCGGATGCACCCGGTATCTTCCACTATGGCCTCTCTGTACGGTGTGTGCACGGAAAGGGGTTGACAACTTACTAAACCATACCCTACCCGTGGTAGAGACAAGTGGCAGCACGATTCAAGAATGGGGGTTACTGGAACAAGACTCGATCTACGGTCGACTCAGGAGGCTAATGATTCTAGCAATGGTCAGCACAACAAAATTATTCTTTCAACCATATCATCAGGACAGGGCCACAACCCTTGTTTGCTTCCACATATGTCTCATGACACCATCATGTCAGATATGGCCCGTGCCCACCAGCACGTCCAAAACTGGAGCACACTCCTGGGTACTCATAACTCATGTATATCAATACCGTAGTGGAATACATGCAAGAGGAAAAATATGACCATGCAAGCATGCAATATTTCTATCCAAATGCCAAATCTATTAAAGGTAACAAACATGCCCTAAATATTCTAGCATGCAAACATTCACCATATCAAGTGTTCAAAAATGCTTGCCTTAGATATGAAAAAGGTGCTGGTTACTTGCAAGGAAACATCTCCCCTTCATTTCCTATTTTCAAAAATATCTAAATTACCACATAATTCAAAAACAGCACTACAAAGTATTTCAAATATTTTTGAAACCAATACTAAAATAAACCAGAGGATATTTAAGGAATAACAGAAAAAGAATTAATTCATTTAGAGTTCATATGAATTAGTTATGGATTTACTAAGATGGAAAACATGATTAAAAGCAATATTTAAATCCATTAAACAGAAACTATGCATAGTAAAATGTTCACTTAAATTAAATAAACAGATCATGATTTTAGAAACCTACAGAAATTTGAACTACCCATTTTAGTGTATATATGGCTATTATGGAATTATTTGAAAGTTGCTGGAATTGACAAAAAGAAAGGATAGGTTCGCGCCCTGAGCGCTGTTTAGTTCCACGGCACCACTGGGCCGAGCCCAGTCGTCTGGCTGCGGGAAGGGGGTGATGACGACGATGGCGTATTCCACGGAATACGCCTCCTTCGCGCGGAAAACGGCTCCAAGAGGAAACCGCCTCCACTTACACAGCGGGGCCCCCGGCTTGTGCCGCTGGCGAGAGGGCCCCACTTGTCGGGTTCATCTCCCTTCTCCCGCGTTCGTCTCGACAGAGACAGGGGCGGGGCTCCGGCGGTGATCCCCGGCGGAAGGGGCCTCCATTTGCGACCCCGACCACACCGGCGTGTTCCTGAGGGTGGGCCGCGTCCGTGGGATGGAGATAGGGTCGCCAGAGAGCTCGGGGTTGAGCAGGGCTTTGACCATGGCGGAGGGAAGCTTCGGGTGGAAGAGGGCTTTTGCCCCTGAGCTCGTTCCGGTGGAAATGGCGAGGGGGATGGATCGGTGGTTTGTCCAGGAGTCGAGTGGTGAAGAAAACGGGGAGGGGGAAGCTCTGGTGGCGTCGGAACCATCAAGGAAATGGCGGCGGCAGAAGCTGCCGGAGATGAAGAAGAATGCCTTCTCCGGTTGTCTAGCTGCTCGGGGAGGCATGTGGGGTTGGGAAGAGTGGCCGTGGTGAGTGCAGCGGCCTCAGGGGGCCTTTTATAGGCGGGAGCGGCCGTGCCCGCGACTTCCAGAGACAAGCCGAGGTGGCGATGGCCATTACTGCGCCGGCGAGGTCGTTGGGTGGCCGGTGCGGGTTGGCGAGGACGTGGCCTGGCCGCAGTTAATCCCCAGGCGAGCTGGCTGCCCCGGGAAGCGCCAGGTAGCCTTGGACGGCGCCGTCCACGGGCGGACAGACGCGGCGTCCATAAATGGCAGACGCGGTGGTGGCGAGGCCGGTGGCGAGGTTGGTGAGGGCGGCGGGGTTCGGTGAGGGCGTGGCTGCTCGCAGTGAAGGCGGGGCGTCTGGTTTGGCTCGGGGGTGAGCCACGCGTCCAGGGCGTTGACGTCGGTGCGACGTGGCGAGGCGGGGCTCGTCGGGCGGCGCCTCTGGATGGCGTGGATGGTGGTGGCCGGCGCAAACGGCCAAGGGAGGATGTCGGGGAAGTAAATGATGGTCGAGCTGATCCAGAGGGAGGCTCGGGCGAACAGGGGAGGCAGTAGAGTGGCGACAGGAGCTTGGCCAGCGTGTGCAATAACTGCGCTCTGCTCGTGCTCCGGACACGCCTCTGAGGTGTTCGACGAAATGCCAATGGCATCTACAGGCGTTCGATCATGTTGTAATTTAGCAGGATGGTGCTTTAGGGCATGAGAGAGATCGTGGACATGCTGGTCTGGCCAAAAGTGCAAGTCTCTAATGCAGTTAAGAGAGAGGCCAATTTCCTTCCATGCCCACAGGGTGTTTGATGAAATGATAGGGCTATGTAGGAAGTTGTGTTGGGTGTGAAAGTTGGCAGTATGGGGTCTCTTTAGATGATAGAGATGATGGTGAAGTTATTTTGGGAAAAGTAAATACTTGCTAGTGCAAGTTGTACTGGAATTCAGTTCTGGACAGAATATTCAGAGGGGTGTTTGGTGGGTCTAAAAGATGCTAATGGATCTGATCTTCTGGAGTTAAGGGTTTGGTAGGAGGAACTAGAAGATGGCCAAGGCTCAGAATTTTTGGAGCAAGAAATAATGAGGTTGCAGTAGAAACCTAGAAGATGGACAGAAATGAAAAAGAGGGTGGTTCACTCAAAAATTGCAAAACACCAAGTTGGGTTTTTGTACCAATGTGACATATAGGCATCACATGACCTCCCAGAATTATGGTGGAATTTTTAGAGAAATATTTAAAATAGAAGTAGTGCAACAGAAGCATTTAAAACACTGCAAAAGCTATTAAAAGAATTTTCTAGGGCAAAATTTTATTATGAAAATAATTTCTAATGTTATTAAACAAATAATGAAATGCCCCAAGATACAACCAGAGCCCACACAAATTATTTCCAAAAATTTACTATATGAAGAGAAAATTTTTGAAGGACAGGTATAGAGAAGGCTCAAAAAATTATTAAAGAGCCTAATATAATACAAAATTTTATTTCTAGCCAAAATTTTTAATTAGTAAAACAAGGTTAAATTTTTGGGGTGTTACAGTGGTGCGTTTAAAGCTTACAGTGCAGTACGCTTCGAGTACACAGTGCAGTGCGCTTAGTGCAAAAAAATGTAAAAAATTGAGCTCTCCCTTAGCAGATACGGTTGATTTTCTGTATTCTAATACAATTTTTCCAAAATTTCGAAACTCGACGACAAACACGTTGAATTCGTCTTTGCAGTCCCATGTGATAAGGTGAGATACAGTGCGGATGCGTATATTTTAAAAAACTTGGCTGCTACTCATATGAGTGAATGCAGTGCGCTGCGAACATGTTACAATTCAGAAGGAGGAGTTGGCTGAAAGCTCCATTATGTACAAATTTGACATTGTAACTGTCTGCCATGAAAAGAAAAACACAAAAACTAACTAGACCGGTATATACAAAAGCACACAGCATGGTGTGAACAGTTTTGCAGATCGAGAACTACACACAGCGACCATACATTACTGTTTATAGAAAGTTCTGGAGCACACACACGAAAAAGACATCAACGCACATAGAAAAAGATCTGCTATCATTTATGCCTCATCCCGCTCCTGCGAATCCAGTTTTGGAGAAAAGCCAAGAGAAATGCAGAGATTTCTTAGATCCTCCGGAACTCGGTGACTACGACCATGTTTTCAGGATGGAACAGGATCTGGAACAAAAACTCAGCCTTCCAATCCTAAAGAACAACTTCCTGCGATGAAGAAAAAAATAAAATAAACAAATATACAACATCATCTACAAAAAAGAAACTGACAAAAAAATCAAGGAATGAGGGATTATTATTGGGTTAAAAAAATATACTTACATTACGCTTTGCGAATTTCACAATAAAGCTTTTGCCGTCATAAAACTAAGCCATCTTCAGAACAAAAAAGCCGCACTCATTGGGGCCTTGCTCAGGGGAGCCCAAAAAGCTAGCTTTCTTTGAAACATCGACCCAGTCTACCGACTCCTTTCTCTTGTACTCCTTTTCTCCGTAAACCTTCTTCAACAATGCAGTCATCCTGATCATCTGGTGGAAATAAAGAAAAAAACAAAAAAACACATCACAACAAAAATTGTTCTACACGCGCACGCATGAAAAAAAAAGAAGAAAGGTGAAAAAGGAAATTTTTTACCATTTCAGCACGGTCGCTGTGGTATTCAGACTTATGCCACCTCGTCGTTTGATCAACCGGTCCGCTGTACCTCCTAGTGTCATGAATGTCAAGGGTCTCGCGGTGCCTATTCATCGTGTATAGTGAATAATGCTGGTCTTTCATCCGTGGTAACAGAATCTCACAACATTTCCATCATTATCTCTATCCGCGTGATCATTCATTTGAAGCACATACTGCATGTGGGTAATTCACAAAAGAACGTTAATGCAGTTCCCCTTAAGATGTTCGCTGATACGTCCAAAACGTATCTATAATTTCTGCTTGCTCCATGCTTCTTTTGTGTGATATTGCTATGATATTGATGCACTTCCATACACTTTTGATCATATTTGGACTAACCTATTAACTCAGTGCACCACAGTGCCAGTTCCTGTTTTCTGCTGTTTTTCTATTTCAGGTTTCCCCCATATTAAAAGTGCTCCAAAAATTCCAGGAAAAATACAGGAAAAATCAGCGTGCAGGAAGCTTCGCGAAGAACCAAAGATGGGCCAGAGGGGAGCCGGGGGAGGCCCAGGCGGCCACCTGGCACGGCCCCACCCCTGGCCGCGCTAGGGGGGCGCCTGGGGCCCCTGCTCCGCCTCTGGCTGCCCTCCTTCGCATATATATCCCTCTCGTCCCGAAACCCTCGAGGACAGAACCCTTTTTCGCGATCTCGCCTCTGTTCCGCCGCCGCAGCGCTTCCAAGATCGGGAGCATCAGGAGAACTCTTCCCGGCACCTTGCCGGAGGGGAGAACCACCACCGGGAGCTTCTCCACCACCATGGACGCTTCCCGGATGAGTCGTGAGTAGTCCACCTTGGACCATGGGTCCATGATCAGTAGCTATGTGATGGTCTCCTCCCCTCTTTGCTCTTCATGGTTTAAACCTCGTGAGCTGCCCTACATGATCGCGGCACATATGTAATCTTTCTGCTATTGCTTTGCTGAGTTTGCTGGGATCTGATGCGTTATGAGACTATGTTCAGATTGTGTTTGAGTAATATATTTGTTTCACCTCTTTTATATCTTTGTTCTTGAGTAATTCTTGCATGTTCTCCGTTGCTGTTTATTTCTTTGGCCAAGTAGTAGGTAGTAACTCCAAGAGGGAGCGTTATGCTTGATTGTGGGTTCATGCCCCCTGATGACTAGCTTGAGTGACAGAAACATGAGTCTAGGGGATGTGCTGTTGCCACAAGGGAGAAAATAACGGTGCTTGTACTTGCGGGTGCAAGGATTGTTTACTTTACGCAAAGTTCTTTTAATGCAGTTGTCTGTTGCTTTGAGTTTACACTTTGGGTGGGA
Source organism: Secale cereale (assembly GCA_902687465.1). NCBI lineage: Eukaryota > Viridiplantae > Streptophyta > Magnoliopsida > Poales > Poaceae > Secale > Secale cereale. Next base: position 227,076,456 of record LR738713.1, on the reverse strand, counting down.
TTCGCAACTTAATACCAACGAGATGTTCTGGATAGATATCTCAAGGTGGATGATTAGTAGTAGATACAGATGGATTTCGGTCTACTTGCCTTGGCGTACCGCCCATGCTTTTGAGCCTCTACCTTTCTTTGCAGCATAGTTAGCATTGGTTTGCGCACATAATCCTGTCAATTGCCCAGCTGTAATTTGTTTACCTCGCTTTTCTGTTTTATCGTCTTTTGGGAGAGAGACATCACTAGTGAACATCATGGGACCCCGGTCCATATTACCACCGCTGATCACACCTTCTATTTACTTCCTGTTTTATTTCCTAGTTGTAGTCATAGCTATCATTATTATCTCTTGTGTTTGATCCTTGGTAAACAACAAGGCCGGAGGGATTGACAACCTCTCTGTACTCGTTGGGAGCAAAGTTATCTGTATCTGTGTGCAGGTCCCGTCAACCGCTAAGTTTCTGGCGCCGTTGACACCTACTTGTCGACCCTCGGAGTCTCACGGGATTCGATCCTTGGTATCTTTGCCAAGGGAAATTTGCCGCTACGCTACATCTCAACCTTCCACTTGGGGTAACCAACGAGGGGCGAGAAGCCATCATTCGCTCCGACGCTTAATCAAAAAACGGATCACGATTCTCTAAAAAACAGTATGCAGTTCACAAATCTCCCCATAGTTTGTTTCATTTAAGATGCATGGGTTAAACACAAAAAAAAAATATGCAGTTCAGTACATTCTAAAACAAATTATTATGCACTATTTACTGCAGTTCACTCGAGGAGGAAAAAATAAAAAAAAATAAAAAAGAGAAATACCGTGATAAACAAAGGGGACAGCAGAACGCGTTCGCCAGATCGATAAACCACATTCATATGCTCGTCATTCTTCCAGTACCTGATGATATGATCCATCAATTCCGAGTCCATAAAACCACCTTTGGTGAAAGTTAAGAACATGTAGTCCACATTCACAGTGTAGACTTCGATGGGATTCCTGTGCATGAAAAGCGCGCACCTGCACAAAAGAAACGGCGAAGGTGGGGGGGGTTAGGAGCACAAAAGCAAAAACACAGAAGAACATTACACAGATTAAAAATCAAAAAAGCAAAAAAACTAACGAAAAAAAGAACTGACTCGCTGTATTTCTGCCTGAATGTTGCGCTCGTGATGAGTTGCAAGACTTTCCTCATCTCCGCAAGATAGCTGAATCTCGCAGGATTCAACTTGTGTATAGGAGATCGAAACTTTGATGGCTTCTGCACAGGCCTCTTATTTGATAGAATTAGTGCCTCGCTGTCCGTCGGGCGTTCCACAGCTGCGCTCCTGGTCCTCCTAGGCACTGGTGGTGGCCTCTCAAAATCATCATCGCTATCTTCAGCATTCGGAGGGCTCACTCCTTTCTTCCCATGCTTGACATTGACAGGAGATTTCTCAAGAGCTTTTTCGTTCGAAGTGCCGGCGCCACTCCTCAACCTCTTACACACAGGTTCTTTCGCAAGCTTAACGGGGGGTTCATCAAGGACAAGTTTCTGAATCGTTGGAGTGTGAACTTAAGTTTCAAACAAGGAAATACCACCTTAGTGTGCGCCTTCGTCAAAGCCTGCATAAAAAAATGGGATAATGAGCAAAATGAAAAAGAATCATCAAGTTCACTAAAGGAAAGTCATTTTAAACATGCGAATGGGGTTCTACTCAAATGCTTAACAAAAGAAGTGGACTTCCCCTCTATGTATCAATGAAGTTCACTTAATAAAAAGGGTGTGTGACTGAAAAAAATGTAATAACCTTCTTTGAAAATTAAAAGTGATGTCAGGTCCAGACAGCAATGCGACGAGGTCAGCCAACTATAGAGCATCGCCTTCCTGATGTAGCCAATGTGCTCCTTCCCAAACTTGGCAATCGTTTCACCATCCCAGGTCTGCATGAATTGGAACATGTAAAATCCACAATCATGCCTGTAAGAAAACCAACACAAAACACATTACTAATGCAGTTCACTCAATAATGAAGTGCTACTGATGTTAGTAAAACAATGCAGCTCCATACACACAAAGAAACCGAGGGAGAGCAACCAATAACACATTAGTAATGCAGTTCGCTCAAGGGAAAAGGTGATTCTAATTTAGTAAAAACAATGCAGCTCACTTACACAAAAAAACTGAAGGAGGAAAAAGAAAAAAGGAGAACAAGTACAAACCCGTTTCCCTGTTGCGGGACATTAATATGAGTCAGCGCAAAGCCGTCAAGGGTGGGAGGGTTCAACGGCTCATCGCAGCTTGCGCTGCCATTTTTCCAAACTTTTTTGATGTTCCTGACCATTTTCCTGAAGACAAGATTTGCAGCAGCGCTGTCGCCTTCGTTCAATGAGTCGAGAAACTCAAAACGCTTCTCTCGCAGGTTCAAAGTGACCAAGCAGTAGTGGCCTATCGCGTCCTTCATTGTTGCGGGAGGAGGGTCAAATGTTGCAAACATAATCTGAAATAAAAAAAATAAAACAAACCAGATGAGAAAATAGAAAAACAGAAAACTTATTTTCAAGATGACGACAAATGGTCAAAATGCGTTACCAAGTTTTTCTTGTCCACACGTTCCTCTGCGCTTGAAGAAAACATCTTTTTCAAAGCCCTATTTGTGGCATCGCCGTTCCAAATGGAATTCTGCAAAAAAGACAAAACCAGAGAGTTAATGAAAAATGCTTATAGCACAAAATAGAAATTGGACGAGGGGATAAAATATAAATTAATGAAAATGCTTACACATAGGTTGTACGGCACAATCATCGTTTGAGATCCTTTGAACCTCTCAGCTAGCATAGAGACGCCAATGTTTGCGAGGCGCGTGCTCAGCGTTCCATACGACCAAAAAGACTCGCCAACATGACCGATAGTAATATCACCAAACTCGCCCTTGAACGCAACTAGATGCCTTCAGATAAGAAGAAAAAAGCCCAGCAAAAAAGTGATAAGATGGGTGTCCCTGAAAAAATAACATATTAAATAACCGGGCCGTAAGACAAAAAATGTCATACTGCTTCTTCTTGTCCCTCCTAGCCCTCGTAACAGCGTCATATAACTCATTGTATCTTCTCATAAGAGCTGGATCAACCCTTGAAGGAGTAACAACAGGTAATTCCTCATCTGCATACAGAGTGGGAACGATATCATATAATAAAACACACACGGTCCATTTCGCCCCCGGAAAAGAACAAAAATAATGCAGTTCGCTTACCTTCGGTTTCAGAATAAACTTCCTGCGGCTGCTCATATACATCTTCGCTGAGCGTCAAGTGCTCCAGCCCGATAATATCATCGTCAAGCGGCGCTTGATTGCTCATGTCGTGAGAGAGACTTGCCTGTTCCTCTTCAGAAACAATCGAAACTGCCTCAGCTGGGACTTTGGTTGTATCGGCTGGGAAAGCCAGATTGCCAACAGATTGCTCGGGGGCGCGAGGGACGACACAAAATTTCTCAGGCACCTCATCGCCAAGCAACAAAACAGTAGGCCCAACAACACCATCAATGCCAGCGGATGCCCCCGCATCGTCAAATCCGACTCTAGGAGTTCCTTCTGTCTCTTCTGCAACTTCAACTGTAACACCAGGAGCTCCTTCTCTCTCTTCGTGCTTATCACAATCCACGATATCCTCCCTTCCTTCTCTCTCTTGTGCCTTATCAGCCTCAACAGGACACTCCCCTCCTTCTCTACCTTCTGCCTTATCAACCTCCGCATCAGGCTCCTCCCCTCCTCTCCCTTCCACATTATCATCCTCAATGTTGCGCTCCGCTTGGATTTCAACATTTAATTCGCAATTCTGATGAGTTAAAAAATAAAACACATTACACAAAAAAGATAGAATGCAGTTCACTAATAAAACGGACCATGAAGCTCCCATGAAAAATAAAAAATAAAACACAAAATGCAAAAATTCTCTATACTCACCAGGGAAGCGTCGCCTTCCATCTCTTTATACTTGTCAGCCTCCTCGTCCTTGCCAGCGTCACCCTCTGCCTCCTTCCCATGTATTTCCACGTTTGATTCGGCATCCTAAAAAACATTAAAACATAAATAAAACTATTATCCAAATCTGCAGTTCTACAACTAAAAAACCAACACCAGATCATGCAGTCCACTGCTAAAAAAGATGATGCTTCTTCTCTAAACAACAACTGCAGTGCACTACCACTACTGGTGCACAAAAATACAAAAAAAGTTAAAAACTGCAGTTCGCTGCCACTGTTGGTTCAAAAAATATGATTTTTTGTTTTGGACACTACAAAAAATCAAACAATGAAGTTCACTGAAACAAAAAAAAAGGAAGAAATCAAACCTTGTCGATGACGCCTTCGTCAAGAGGATTGTCTTTGGCAGCTTCGTCAACGGGGGACAATGGCCTGTCAAACAAATAATCAGAATCAACACCGTCGTGGTCCTGGTGGTCATCATCACGACAAGCGTTAGCCTTAGAAGATTCTCCTCCACACTGCGAAAAGAACAAAAGGATGCGAAAACAAATAGTCAATGCCACAAACACACAGAAAAAATAGATAACAAAATATGGGTAAAAAAATTGTTCACATATGAAAAAAAGACATACATCAACATCTGCGGGGTCGGGCAAAGAAGGCCGGACAACATCTTCATGCCTGTTCATTTCCTTCACAATTGCATCAGCTTCCTGCTCATACGTAGCACACCTGTCGTCCTGAGACTACTTAAACTGAACGAATGAAGACCTGATATTCGTAACAGTCTGCTTAAGGAATTCAAGCTGCCCACGGTCAAAGTTATGAGCGGCCTCGATTTCTGCTTCAGAAGGGCCTTTGCCTTTAGGAAACAGTCCAGCAATATTCCTCATCCTGGAACCGGATGTTGGGAAATCACTAGTTATATTGATGACCCTGTCGAGAAGCTCATCGACCTAAACAAATTTATTGCGATCACCAGAAGCCTGGCCAGAAAAACCTCCACCAGCCGCCCTAGCAAAACCACGAGCCCGTCGAATTGGAGCCGCCCTAGCAAGAAGCTCACAAAACATTTCAGGCGCTTCGGCAACTGCAGTCCGCTTGTACACAATGTCCGCTTCCGCCTTCCATTGAAAAAATTAACAAAAAAAAGAGATGCAGTTCACAAAAAAAGAGTACATAGGAGGTTCACATTTAGCATGCGCGAAAAAAGGAATAAAACAAAAACAAAGGCTGGCTATGCACTCACCGGCAGCTTGCCAAACTTGTAAGAGTCCAGGTGTATCTTTCCCCTGACAATGATGTCGGCGTTGTGAATCTTCTTCAACTGCACATGGGACAGTATTGCGGCGCGTGGCGTGCGTTTATCCATAACCGATACTTTTCGAAGATTCAACGAAACCAGGTACATGAACAGGGGCACGATGGTGCAACCCTCAGCGCAGTTCTGCTTGCTCCCTTTAGAATTCCACTTGTACACAGCGGCCTGCAGCTCGTCGACAACAAGCTAACAAAAGTCCATGCTACCCATAGATGCAATATCCAAGTTTTCAACCATAGCAGCTACCCTAGACAACCGAGTTGCGGGGCTGGGACAAAGCAAGCACTGGAAAACAATGAGAAAAAACCCTTCACCATCTTATTAACCTTCGCAGGGTCCGCAGCCAGCGTGCGAAGTAAAATAAGCAGGTCCTTCGCATCTATGCTACGAGAACGGTTGAAACCGAGTTCATCCTTCAGATTAGTCAGCGAATCATCATGGCCGCTGGCAGCAGGCCTGGGAGCAGTGTGAGAACCCATAGGGAAATCAAAAATGTGATGGACAGCCTCGCGATTGATTTCCAGAACCTTGTTTGGCCCGCAGTCCAATCTCATCGTATCACGGTCGATCTTTCCCATCAGCTTGCACATCAAAACACGAGAAAGATTCTTCTCTAATTTCAGGTCAAAGACAATGCCAAAACCTGCTTGCCGCACCAAATTCTGTGCGCCTCACCCAACAAAGCGACAACTTTGATTACTTTTGGAATGGACAGCCGAACAGTCTTGTTAAAACGCCATTCATGCGCAACATCATCTTCAGACCTCTTCCTCTTGGTACTCTTAGCAGTCTACAAAAAAAAGAATAAAAAATGCAGTTCACATCAGCAAACTCATGCCAAACAACTTAAAAAACAGAAGAAAAAATAAATAAACAGCGTATACCTTATTAACATCAACATCCTCCTCATCAGAATCACTGTCCAGAGCTTCTTCAGCTGCATTTTCCCGCGCCGGCTTAGATCGACGCTCAGAATCAACACCAGAGTGATCGTCCGCGCGTCTCCGCTTTCCTTGAATCCCATCCACATTAACCTCGGCATAATTAGGTCTCTTTGAGTAATCAACACGCGGGCTCCGGCGTGGAGAACTTAAACCTTGCTCTGCAACAGTGTTGAGTTTTCTCTTCACATGATTCTTTGCGGAGGCAAACTTAGCATACTTCTTTGAATCTGCAATCCTCCTTCCTATCTCCTTACCCTCCTCAAACTTTACTTGCTTCGCCCTATGAGCATTCACGAAAGTATTACCGAGCGCAATCGCTTTCTGCCTTCTTCTCTCAACATCGGCTGCAATCTGATTAGGGACCATCCAATCCTGTGTAACTGGCTCTGTGCCATCAACAGATTGCGACTAGGTTTCACTCAATTCAGGTGGAATGCTGCCCTGATCAGATGTACCGCCACCGACAACATCGGCTGTGAAATAACGTGTAATCAAATAGTTAACACCACCACCCCCTGACCCACCAGGAGATAAAACTGTGGGTGAGAAAAACATAAGAAAGATATGTATGTGAGAGGCAGACCTAAACTTAATGCAGCTCATATCAACTTGGAAACACAAAAATGTAGAAATACAGTGCTCTTTTCCAGCAGTTTATGTTTAACGATTAAGACATACTAGTAAACCTAAAATGCAGTTCATGTCGCTTGAATATCATATTGACGCGTGTCTGAAAATGGACATTGGTAAAGGGATATATGATGCAGTGCACTAATTCGTTCAGTGACCAATTGACCACATATAAAAAAGAAGTGCGCTTAAATATACAAAACAAAACAAATTCATGCAGTTCTGTAAAGAGGAAAAAACTAAAACTTAATGCAGCTCATAGCAATTTGGCAGTTCATATCAGTTTGCCACATGTCTGAAAAAAATAAAAACAATTAACTTGAGGCAGTTCATATCAGTTTGCCACATGTCTGAAAAAATGGCCTTGCTAAAAAGGAATCTAAGATGCAGTGCACTATTTCGTTCAACAAAAGAAGTAAATTGACCCTGTATGAAAAATGCAGTTCACTTTGATGTAGTTACCAGATGGGGAAGCCCTTCTAACTGGTGACACATCAATTGGGGAGGAAGAAGCCATGTTGTGCCTGCAATCAACAAGGGATAATAATTAAACCCTAGACAGGAAACCCCAAAAGCAGGCAGAGAAAAACTTTCAATCCATAGGGCGTTGCAATTTCAAGCATACAAAACAACCTTAAGAAGAGAATGTTGGCTCGAAAAATAACCCTAGCACAAGATCTGGAACGGGTTGGGGGCGATTTGGGGCTCACCGTGAGACGATGTGACGGCCGGACGAGGCGGGTGCAGACAGCGACGGCGGAGGAAGCGCCCTACGGACGGCGGCGGCTGCGGGCATCGACGCTGTCCACCACGAGAGAGCCCCAACGGACGGCGGCGGCTGCGGGCGTCGTCGCTCTCCACCACGAGAGCACGAGGGCGGGGGGATTTCTGTGCGGGCGCGGGGGAGAAGAAGCGGAAGGGGCCAAGGGGGGCTGCAAGAAAAGTAGAAGAAAAAGAGAGATTTAATGAGTAAAAGGCCGACAGGCCCACAGGTCATAGACAAAAAATAAAAAAACGTCTCGGTGTTCTAACACGATGCAGTTCGCTTACGGAAAATGATTCGGCTTCTGAAGCGATGCAGTTCGCTTACGGAAAACGATTCCGCTTCTGAAGCGATGCAGTTTGCTTATGGGGAACGATTCGGTTCGCCCGCCCTAAAATAAATGCGCCCACTATCGCCCGAAGCGTCGCGCCCCCGCTCCTCTATACGGCCGGTTGCAAGCCGCGCGAAGGCCACGATCATCACGAACACACGATCGCCAACACGGTTGGGGGACGAGATCGTGGCCTCGGCAGAAGTTGCTGCCGCTCGGCTTTAAATCCCGCGCTCCATCAACCTAACCGTCCGCACAAACACACGACGCTGCCCTTCCTCCTCATCTTCCTCCTCTTTGCAGCCATGGGGTTCACCAAGACCTACGACGAGGTCCATGCGCACGGGAAGACGAAGCTGAAGGTGATCTACACCACCGACGTGGACGCCATGGCGACGTACGTCGAAGAGTACAAGGCAGTTCTCCAGCGGCGCCGCTAGAAGATCATCGACATCGACGTCGAGTACACACCCAACAAGACCAGAGCGGCACTGATTCAACTATCCGTCGGCAAGTACCACCCAGTGCTTCTTTTCCACGTATGTGGTACATTGGGCGAGAGATGCATCCCCTTCGACAGGTTCCTCGGCGACCCAAGGTAAGCAATTCTATCTGCCGAGTATGTGTTGCAGTTCTATATGCCTATGTATGCAGTTCCGAAAGGTATAACTTGCGGTTCACTTTCCTTAGGTTCGAGTTCGCTAGCTTCTCCATCGAGCAGGACAAGGAGAAGCTCTCACGCTGCAACCTCCACATCCCCAACTTCGTCGACATCCAGACGAACTGGAGGGTGCCTGATGGAACGAAGCCACTGGACTCGCTTGGCGATGTAGCTGCTGCCATCATCGACGACGAGTACGCAGACATGAAGACAAAGATGACAGACCACGACCATAGCCTGTGGACTTCGATTCTTAGCACGAGGCACATCGAGTATGCTGCCAAGGACGCCTACACTGCGTTTGAGGTATGGAACCGAATCACCACAATGCAGAAAGGCCTCGCGCGCGCTGAAAAAGAGAAGACCAGGAAGCGCCCGAGGTCATCCTGGAGGGTGGGGGCAAGTGCGGATCAACTTCCACCTCCAACTCCAACGGGTGGAACTGGTGAAGCAGGCCAGATGCTGATAGCCAAGGATTCCTGTCGCAAGTGCTTGATTTGTTTCCTTCTGCTTATATAGATTAGTTTGCTTTCGTTGTAGTTTGCTTTGGCACAATGTTTGCTTATGTTGCGTTAGTTTGCTTGATGATGTACGTTGTTAATTATGAGCGCAGAACCTTGGTTTCTACCTATCAACAATATGCAGTTCTCAGTAGTCTATTTTCAGTATGTATATTGCTTCAAACTGCTGCTGTAGCTAGGATACACATAAAAACAATCTATCAAAGCAGTTCACAAAGAGTATTCTTTCACAAAACTGCTGCTATTATAATGGTTGATGCAGTCCTCTTTTATTAAAAAAAACTCTAGTTCCTTATGTGGGTTAAAAAAAGAAAGCTCGGTGGGGGTTTCCAGTATGTATGTTCTTCAACTGCTGCTGCTGATAGGATGCACATGAAAAACTATATGTCAAAAGCAGTTCACTTATACTCAAAATTCTTATAGGAAAATACACTAGAAGCCACACAAAAATGTCAAATTATTACAACAAAAATGTCTCATGCTGCTGCTGCTCAAGCAAGACTGATCTAAAGCAAATTAAACTTGATTTCCAAACACTTTGCATGCATATAAAACATAGCCATGACAACATCCCCAGCCTGAAGACCAGCTTCCTCCACAAATTCCTTCCAGCCATCTTTGAGAACCAAACAATCATCAGAGCCAACAGAATACATAACATCAACATCATGATATCCATTCTTGCTAACCAAGACCAAATTAACACAGCTTTCTGTTACCCTGACTAGACCAGAAGGGAATTTCTGCAAGCAAAACAACAAGAACAGAAAAAATAAGAACAAATAAGAAAAAGATTACAATCTTCAGAAAATAAATTGCTGCTACAATCTTCATAAAAAATACTAATGTCAACATATAATAATATTGACTAGACAAAATTGCTGCTGCTCCTACAATGTTCATAATAAAACTTCTGTGTGAAAAAGCAGTTCACTTATACTTAGTGCACTTATACTGCTACAAAAATTCAGATAATGTTAACTACAAACAACACATGAAAAAGAATATGCAAGAAATACATACCCATGAATCACTGACATCATCGTCAGTCATCTGATGGACGAATGGAGCCCGAAATCCAATACCTGAAGAATAGAGAAGGGAACAGAACGCACTGTGCCGCTGCCTCTGGTTCAGAACCAAACCTTCAGAAAAAACGCATGTCTCCAGCATGGGCTCCAACCTTGCCAGGCAGCCGCACGTGCAATCCATTGCCAGGAGTAGGGATCTGGTTGGGAGAAAAACAGATCGAGGAAGAGTGGCGCCGCCAGGGATAAGGTGAGATGGGAGCCGACAGGGATAAGGTGGGAGGGGAGCCAATTGACCCACCAATATATATATATATATGTAAATACACAACAAAAAAATGACAAATAAAGCAGTGCGGTTACATAACAATGTGCATTTCGCATTGCATATTACTGCAGTCCACCGCGCTTGACCAAGCAAAAAAACTTATCAAACTAGTCCCCCACACCCCCGTGGCTGTAATGCAGTTCATACAGGCTCGCATTGCATATTAATGCAGTTCGCCGCACTACAAATATTCACCGCGCATTGCATATTACTGCAGTTCACCGCGCATTGCATATTACTGCAGTCCACCGCTCTTGACCATGATTTGTAGACGAAAACACAGCCTGCAATGCAGTTCTAACAACTATATAATGCAAAACAATCTCAAAAAACATCTTGAGTAACGACCAGAGCCAGTGGCGCCCGCAAAAAACATGGACAAAAAGTTAAATTCTTCAAAATTAACAACTTAATCCGCTCCAATTCATACGGATAGGATCTAAGGCAGCACATAATTGCCGAAAACAACAGAAAATTACATACAAAACACAACAATTTCGATCCGGACGGGGAAGGACAGAGAACTGACGTTTTTGCGCTAGAACAGAGAGATACTCGACCAATTATACTAAAATTTCAATCCTATTAGCAAATTAATCTGTCGCGGAATAACACAAACATGAACGTGAAATTGGTAACACACTAGGACCACGCTATAAAATCGAATACGAACAGCCAGCAGCAGGAAGCGAAACTCCTGCACGAGCGGAAGAACGGACGCAGATCCGCCAAATCAAACGATTTCCGTCCTTTTCTCGCTGAATTCAGTGTTTAATCACATATTAAATCAACGCACACACAAATAAACCAATAGAAATCGATCAAACTAGCCAGAAACGCTGCTCCATGAAGGTTTCCTACTGCCCCTCTATGTGGTTCGCAACAGAAGAAGGAAGTAGTGCGCATAGCTTTCCAATGCAGTATTTCAATGCAGTTCAGAAGTGTTAACACCCCTTAAGACCTTATTCTCATAACACCCCCACTTAAATAGGTTTCTAGCGCGGAGTGCCCCGAGGACAGCAACCACTGCCCCGCCTCCTACCCCCGCGCTGCCGCCCCGCCTCCTTCCCCCAACACCGTCGCGCCGGCTCCTACCCTGATGCATTGCGGGTTTCTTGTGCAGTTCGGAAGCGCAAAAAAACACTCGCTATCATTATTCGTCGGTCGCACCGTTTTCAAAACTGCTCTTAAACCGCGCGGAATCTCGAAAAGTGTTCAACATGCCGAAGTTGCGTCTACTCCATAGCTTTTCAATGGTATATTACACGCATAATTCCGATAAACGGTTAAAAAACTAGAGCAAAAAAGGTACCGAAAAAACAACACGTACAATTTTTTCAAACATGAGGTTCTGTTGCAGTATCTGTGCAGTCCGCATAGCTTTCCAATGCAGTAAAACAAAGCAGTTCAGAAGTGTTATGAGAATATTATTCTCATAATGTTATGAGAATAGACCGGCTGTATATATTCATGCCCCAATCATGAGCTCTCAAGAGAAATGATCATTCAAATTTTTTATGCTCGGCTTTCTCTCAATAATCGCTTCATGCTCGATAACTCTTGTACTGGTTCTTTTATGATGAAGACTATTGAATTCAAATGGGATTTATTGGAAAGAATTAAACCCAACTCTCAAGATTGGGATCTCGACGAAGGTAAGGAGTCAGGTATGACCCCTGAGCTTGATTGTGTTAAAGATTTTATGGATATCGATGTTTTCCGTGAATTTAGCACTAAATATGGACTTGACTCTGAGATGGTAGCTTCTTTCTGTGAATCATTTGCTACTCATGTTGACCTCCCCAAGGAAAGGTGGTTTAAATACCATCTTCCCATTGAAGTAAAAGTAGTTGAACCTGTTAAAGTTGAAGAAAAGACTATCACTTATAATGTTGATCCTATTGTTCCTACTTCTTATATTGAGAAACCGCCTTTCCCTCTTAGAATAAAGGATCCTGCTAAAGCTTCAAATGTGGTTCGTAAGAGTAATGCTAGAACACCTACACCCTCTGAGCAAATTAAAGTTGAACCTAGTGTTGCTATGGTTAAATATCTCTTTGTTGAAAATTTAGATGGACATGTTATTTACCTCCAAGAGGAAGCTGCTAGAATAGCCAAACCCGATACTAGGAATAAACATAGACCTGCTATAGGCATGCCTGTTATTTCTATTAAAATAGGAGATCATTGCTATCATGGTTTATGTGATGTAGGTGCTAGTTGCTACTTCTCGAGCTTGCATTGTATTCGCTCGAAGAGGAAAGGGTGATGCAGCACAGTAGCGTAAGTATTTCCCTCAGTTTTTGAGAACCAAGGTATCAATCCAGTAGGAGACCACGCGTGAGTCCCTCGCACCTGCACAAACAAATAAGAACTTCGCAACCAACGCGATAAGGGGTTGTCAATCCCTTTACGATCACTTACGAAAGTGAGATCTTATAGATAGGATAGTTTGATATTTTTGGTATTTTTGGATATAAGAACAGAAAGTAAATAACACAAAGTAAAGTAGATTGTAGATTAATATATTGAGAATAGACCTGGGGGCCATATGTTTCACTAGTGGCTTCTCTCATGATAGCAGAATCTACGGTGGGTGAACAAATTACTGTCTAGCAATTGATAGAAAAGCGCATAGTTATGATAATATCTAGGCATGATCATTATATATAGGCATCACGTCCGTGACAAGTAGACCAAAAAGATTCTGCATCTACTACTATTACTCCACACATCGACCGCTATCCAGCATGCATCTAGAGTATTAAGTTCATAAGAACAGAGTAATGCTTTAAGCAAGATGACATGATGTAGAGGGATAAACTCAAGCAATATGATATAAACCCCATCTTTTTACCCTCGATGGCAACAATACAATACGTGCCTTGCTGCCCCTGCTGTCACTGGGAAAGGACACCGCAAGATTGAGACCAAAGCCAAGCATTTCTCCCATTGCAAGAACTATAGATCTAGTAGGCCAAACCAAACCGATAATTCGAAGAGACTTGCAAGGATATTATAATCATACATAAAAGAATTCAGAAAAGAACCAAATATTTCTCGTAAATAATCTTGATCATAAACCCACAATTCATCGGATCTCGACAAACACACCGCAAAAAGATTTCATCGAATAGATCTCCTCGAAGACCGAGGAGAACTTGGTATTGAGATCCAAAAAGAGAGAAGAAGCCATCTAGATAATAACTATGGACCCGAAGGTCTGTGGTAAACTACTCACAACTCATGGTGAGGCAATGGTCTTGATGTAGAAGCACTCCGTGGAAGATCCCCCCTCCGGCAGAGCTCCGGAACAGGCCCCTAGATGGGATCTCACGGGAACAGAAGGTTGCGGCGGTGGAATTAGGGTTTTCTCTGTTGCCTCGATGTTTTCAGGGTACATGGGTATATATATGAGGAAGGAGGGCATTGGGGGAGCCAGAGGGGGCCCACGAGGGTGGGGGGCACGCGAAGGGGCGCGCCCTGGACCCTCATGGTCGTCTCCTTCGTTCCCTCGCGTGTAATCCATGTCTTCTGTGTTGATATTGTTCCAAAAATAACTCTCGCAAAGGTTTCATTCCATTTGGACTCCGTTTGATATTCCTTTTCTGCGAAACCCTGAAATAGGCAAAAAAAACAGCAATCTGCACTGGGCTATTGGGTTAATAGGATAGTCCCAAAAATAATATCAAAGTGTATAATAAAGCCCATTAAACATCCAAAACATAATATATATAATAGCATGGAACAATAAAAAATTATAGATACGTTGGAGACATAACAAGCATCCCCAAGTTTAATTCATGCTCGTCCTCGAGTAGGTAAATGATAAAAACAGAATTTTTGATGTGGAATGCTAACCAACGTAATTTTCAATGTAATTCTCTTTATTGTGGCATGAATGTTCAGATCCGAAAGATTCAAGACAAAAGTCTATGTTGACATAAGAAATAATAATACTTCAAGCATACTAACAAAGCAATCATGTCTTCTCAAAATAACATGGCCAAAGAAAGTTATCCCTACAAAATCATATAGTCTGGCTATGCTCCCTCTTCATCACACAAAATATTCATATCATGCACAACCCCGGTTTCAGCCAAGCAATTGTTTTCATACTCAAATTTTTTCAAACCTTTCAACTTTCACGCAATA
>LR738713.1:227045563-227061809 GCA_902687465.1 Secale cereale | reverse complement strand
GGCCCACGAGGGTGGGGGGCACGCGAAGGGGCGCGCCCTGGACCCTCATGGTCGTCTCCTTCGTTCCCTCGCGTGTAATCCATGTCTTCTGTGTTGATATTGTTCCAAAAATAACTCTCGCAAAGGTTTCATTCCATTTGGACTCCGTTTGATATTCCTTTTCTGCGAAACCCTGAAATAGGCAAAAAAAAACAGCAATCTGCACTGGGCTATTGGGTTAATAGGATAGTCCCAAAAATAATATCAAAGTGTATAATAAAGCCCATTAAACATCCAAAACATAATATATATAATAGCATGGAACAATAAAAAATTATAGATACGTTGGAGACATAACAAGCATCCCCAAGTTTAATTCATGCTCGTCCTCGAGTAGGTAAATGATAAAAACAGAATTTTTGATGTGGAATGCTAACCAACGTAATTTTCAATGTAATTCTCTTTATTGTGGCATGAATGTTCAGATCCGAAAGATTCAAGACAAAAGTCTATGTTGACATAAGAAATAATAATACTTCAAGCATACTAACAAAGCAATCATGTCTTCTCAAAATAACATGGCCAAAGAAAGTTATCCCTACAAAATCATATAGTCTGGCTATGCTCCCTCTTCATCACACAAAATATTCATATCATGCACAACCCCGGTTTCAGCCAAGCAATTGTTTTCATACTCAAATTTTTTCAAACCTTTCAACTTTCACGCAATAGATTAGCATGAGCCATGGACATAGCACTATAAGTGGAATAGAGTGGTGGTTGTGGAGAAGACAAAAAGGAAGATGGTCTCACATCAACTAGGCGTATCAACGGGCTATGGAGATGCCCATCAATAGATATCAATGTGAGTGAGTAGGGATTGCCATGCGACGGATGCACTAGAGCTAAAAATGTATGAAAGCTCAACAAAAAAACTAAGTGGGTGTGCATCCAACTTGCTTGCTCATGAAGACCTAGGGCATTTGAGGAAGCCCATAGTTGGAATATACAAGCCAAGTTCTATAATGAAAATTCCCACTAGTATATGAAAGTGACTAAACATGAGACTCTCTGTCATGAAGAACATGGTGCTACTTTGAAGCACAAGTGTGGAAAAAGATAGTAGCATTGTCCCTTTTCTTTTCTTTTTTTTCTTTTTTTGGGCCTTTTTTTTATTTTTCTTTGGCCTTTTTTTCTTTTTTTTCTTTTCTTTGGGACAATGCTCTAATAATGATGATCATCACACTTATATTGATTTACAACTCGATACTAGAACAAAGTATGACTCTATATGAATGCCTCCGGTGGTGTACCGGGATGTGCAATGAATCAAGTGTGACATGTATGAAAAATTATGCATGGTGGCTTTGCCACAAATACGATGTCAACTACATGATCATGCATGGCAATATGACAATGATGAGGTGTGTCATAACAAACGGAACGGTGGAAAGTTGGATGGCATTATATCTCGGAATGGCTATGGAAGTGCCATGATAGGTAGGTATGGTGGCTGTTTTGAGGAAGGTATATGGTGGGTGTATGGCACCGACGAAAGTTGCACGGTACAAGAGAGGCTAGCAATGGTGGAAGGGTGAGAGTGTGTATAATCCATGGACTCAACATTAGTCATAAAGAACTCATATACTTATTGCAAAAATTTACGAGTCATCAAAACAAAGTAATCAACGCATGCTCCTAGGGGGGAGGTTGGAAGGAGTTAACCATCGCGCGCCCCCAACCTCCACACAAAGTTTGGCACTCAATAAATACCTCATGCTCTATCTTCGTCACATAGCGGTTCATCATACGTGCATGCTACGGGAATCACAAACCTTAACACAAGTATTTCTCAAATTCGTAATTACTCCACTAGCATGACTCTAATATCACCATCCTCATATCTCAAAACAATCATCAAGTATCAAACTTCTCATCATATTCTATGCACTTTATATGAAAGTTTTTACAATATTCATCTTGGATGCCTATCATATTAGGACTAGTTTTACAACCAAAGCACATTACCATGCTGTTATAAAAGACTCTCAAAAGGATATAAGTGAAGCATGAGAGGTCATCAATTTCTACAAAATAAAATCACCACCGTGCTCTAAAAGATATAAGTGAAGCACTAGAGCAAAACTATCTAGCTCAAAAGATATAAGTGAAGCACATAGAGTATTCTAACAAATTATAGATCATATTTATCTCTCTCAAAAAGGTGTGTCCAACAAGGATGATTGTGGCAAACTAACAAGCAAAGACTCAAATCATGCATGACGCTCCAAGCAAAACACATATCATATGGTGAATAAAAATATAGTCCCGAGTATAGTTACCGATAGATGAAGACGAAAGAGGGGATGCCTTCCCAGGGCTTCCCCAAGCTTAGGCTTTTGGTTGTCCTTGAATTTTACCTTGGGGTGCCTTGGGCATCCCGAAGCTTAGTCTCTTGCCACTCTTTGTTCCATAGTCCATCAAAGCCATACTCAAAACTTGAAAACTTCACAACACATAACTTAGCCAAAAATCTCGTGAGCTCCGTTAGTATAAGAAAACAAACCACCAGTCAAAGGTACTGTAATGAACTCATTCTTTGTTTATATTGGTGTTAAACCTACTCTCTTCCAACTTTTCTATGATTCATACTCCCCAATACTACTCATAGATTCATCAAAATAAGCAAATAACACACGAAAAACAGAGTGTGTCAAAAACAGAACAATCTGTAGTAATCTGTAACTTTCGAATACTTCTATAAGTCTAAAAAAATTGAAATAAATTGGTAAACGTGAGGAATTTGTCTACTAATCATCTGCAAAAAGAATCAACTAAATATCACTCTGCAGTAAAATCTGGTGACTATTCTCGTGAGCGCTAACGTTTCTGTTTTTCACAGTAAGATCATATAAACTTCACACAAGTCTTCCCAAAGGTTCTAGTTGGCACAAACACTAATTAAAACACAAAACCACATCTAAACAGAAGCTAGATGCAATATTTATTCCTAAACAGAAGCAAAAACAAAGAAAAATAAAATTGGGTTGCCTCCCAACAAGCGCTATCGTTTAACGCCCCTAGCTAGGCACGATACAAGGATAGGTCTAGGTATTGCCATCTTTGGAAGGCAATCCGTAAGTGGCTCTCATAATAGATTCATAAGGTAATTTGATTTTCTTTCTAGGAAAGTGTTCCATGCCTTTCCTTAATGGAAATTGGAATCTAATATTTCCTTCCTTCATATCAATAATTGCACCAATCGTTCTAAGGAAAGATCTACCAAGAATAATAGGACATGAAGGATTGCAATATATATCAAGAACAATGAAATCTACGGGCACATAATTCCTATTGGCAACAATAAGAACATCATTAATCCTTCCCATAGATTTCTTAATAGTAGAATCCGCAAGATTTAAATTTAAAGAACAATAGTCAAGCTCATGGAAACCTAACAAATCACACAAAGTTTTTGTGATAGTGGAAACACTTGCACCCAAATCACACAAAGCAAATCATTCATGATCTTTAATTTTAATTTTAATAGTAGGTTCCCACTCATCATAAAGCTTTCTAGGGATAGAAACTTCTAATTCAAGTTTTTCTTCATAAGATTGCATCAAAGCATCAACTATGTGTTTGGTGAAAGCCTTATTTTGACTATAAGTATGCGGATAATTTAGTACAGATTGCAACAAGGAAATACAATCAATCAAAGAGCAATTATCATAATTGAATCCCTTGAAATCCAAAATAGTGGGTTCATCACTATGCAAAGTTTTAATCTCTTCAATCCCACTTTTAACAATTTTAGCATCAAGACCTAAAAACTCCGAATCATTGGGACGCCTTTCAAATAAAGTAGACTCATCTCCAGTCCCATCTTTATCAAGATTCATACTAGAAAACAAGGATCTAATAGGAGACACATCAATAACTTTCAGATCTTCATCTTTATTTTCATGATAACTAGAAGAACACGCTTTTATAAAGCACTCTTTTTTAGCATGCATCCAAGCGGTTCTTTCTTTGCATTCATCAATGGAAATTCATATGGATTTGAGAGACTCATTGATATCATGCTTAGGTGGAATACATCTAAGTTTCAAAGAATCAACATCAAGAGTAATTCTATCCACGCTTCTAGCGAATTCATCAATCTTAAGCAATTTTGCTTCAAGCAAAGCATTGAAATTCTTTTGCAAAATCATGAACTCCTTAACACTAGTTTCAAATTTAGAGCGCATCTTACCAAAATTTCCATAAGAGTTATTGTAGGAATTACCATAATTATTAGAGGAATTAATAGGAAAAGGCCTAGGATTAAAGTTTCCTCTATAAGCATTATTAACCAAATTATTCCTACCAAAAAAATTCACATCCAAAGATTCATTATTGTTTTCAATCAACGTGGATAAAAGCATATCATTAGGATCAGACAAAGCACTCTTAGTAGCAAATAATTTCATAAGTTCATCCATCTTTCCACTCAAAACACTAATCTCTTCAATAGCATGCACTTTTTTACTAGTAGATCTTTTGGTGTGCGATTGAGAGTAGTTAACCATAATATTATTTTGGAGTTTGGTAGCTTCTCCTAAGGTAGTTTCCATGAAAGTGCCTCCTGCGGCCGAATCTAAAAGATTTCTAGAAGCAAAATTCAAGCCGGCATAAAAGTTTTCTATAATGCTACTTCTCGAGCTTGCATTGTATTCCCTCGAAGAGGAAAGGGTGATGCAGCACAGTAGCGTAAGTATTTCCCTCAGTTTTTGAGAACCAAGGTATCAATCCGGTAGGAGACCACGCGCGAGTCCCTCACGCCTGCACAAACAAATAAGAACTTCGCAGCCAACGCGATAAGGGGTTGTCAATCCCTTTACGGTCACTTACGAAAGTGAGATCTGATAGATAGGATAATTTTATATTTTTGGTATTTTAGGATATAAGAACAGAAAGTAAAAGTGGAAAAGTAAAGTAGATGGTAGATTGATATGTTGAGAATAGACCCGGGGGCCATAGGTTTCTCTAGTGGCTTCTCTCATGATAGCGGTATTCTATGGCGGGTAAACAAATTACTGTCGAGCAATTGATAAAAAAGCGAATACTTATGAGACTATCTAGGCATGATCATTATATATAGGCATCATGTCCGAGACAAGTAGACCGAAATGATTCCGCATCTACTACTATTACTCCACACATCGACCGCTATCCAGCATGCATCTACAGTATTAAGTTCATAAGAACAGAGTAACGCATTAAGCAATATGACATGATGTAGAGGGATAAACTCAAGCAATATGATATAAACCCCATCTTTTTATCCTCGATGGCAACAATACAATATGTGCCTTGCTGCCCCTACTGTCACTGGGAAAGGACACCGCAAGATTGAACCCAAAGCCAAGCATTTCTCCCATTGCAAGAACTATAGATCTAGTAGGCCAAACCAAACCAATAATTCGAAGAGACTTGCAAGGATATTATAATCATACATAAAGAGTTCAGAAAAGAACCAAATATTTCTCATAGATAATCTTGATCATAAACCGACAATTAATCGGATCTCGACAAACGCACCACAAAGAGAGATTACATCGAATAGATCTCCTCGAAGACCGAGGAGAACTTGGTATTGAGATCCAAAGAAAGAGAAGAAGCCATCTAGATACTAGCTATGGACCCAAAGGTCTGAGGTAAACTACTCACAACTCATGGTGAGGTGATGATGATGATGTAGAAGCACTCCGTGGTAGAACCCTCCTCCGGCGGAGCTCCGGAACAGGCCCCAAGATGGGATCTCACGGGAACATAAGGTTGCGATGGTGGAACTAGGGTTTTCTCTGTTGTTCTGATGGTTTCGGGGTACGTAGGTATATATAGGAGGAAGGAGGGCACCGGGGGCCAAACGTGGGGCCCATGAGGCAGGGGGGCGCCCTATGGGGGGGGGGCGCCCCCACCCTCGTGGACTCCACATGTGCCCTACTCCGTGGTTCTCAAGTCTCCCGTGCGTATTTTGCTCCAAAAATATCTCTCCCAAAGTTTCATTCCGTTTGGACTCCGTTTGATATTCCTTTTCTGTAAAACCCTGAAATAGGCAAAAAAACAGCAATCTGGACTTGGCCTTTGGGTTAATAGGTTAGTTCCAAAAATAATATAAAAGTGTATAACAAAGCCCATTAAACATCCAAAACATCATAAATAATAGCATGGAAGAATAAAAAATTGTAGATACGTTGGAGACGTATCAAGCATCCCCAAGCTTAATTCATGCTCGTCCTCGAGTAGGTAAATGATAAAAACAGAATTTTTGACGTGGAATGCTAGCCAACATAGTTTTAAATATAATTCTCTTAATTGTGGCATGAATGTTCAGATCTGAAAGATTCAAGACAAAAGTCTATATTGACATAAGAAATAATAATACTTCAAGCATACTAACAAAGCAATCATGTCTTCTCAATGTACTATGGCTAAAGAAAGTTATCCCTACAAAATCATATAGTCTGGCTATGCTCCCTCTTCATCACATAAAATATTCATATCACGCACAACCCCGGTTTCAGCCAAGCACTTGTTTTCATACTCTATTCTTTCAAACCTTTCAACTTTCACGCAATACATGAGCGTGAGCCATGGATATAACACTGTGTGGAATAGAGTGATGGTTGTGGAGAAGACAAAAAGGAGGGAGATAGTCTCACATTGACTAGGCATATCAACGGGCTATGGAGATGCCCATCAATAGATATCAATGTGAGTGAGTATGGATTTCCATGCAACGGATGCACTAGAGCTAAAAATGTATGAAAGCTCAACAAAAGAAACTAAGTGGGTGTGCATCCAACTTGCTTGCTCACGAAGACCTAGGGCATTTGAGGAAGCCCATCGTTGGAATATACAAGCCAAGTTCTATAATGAAAATTCCCACTAGTATATGAAAGTGACTAAACATGAGACTCTCTATCATGAAGAACATGTTGCTACTTTGAAGCACAAGTGTGGAAAAAGATTGTAGCAATTGTCCCTTTTTTTGGAGGGGTCTTTTCTTTTGTTCGGCCTTTCCTCACATGGGACAATGCTCTAATAATGATGATCATCACACTTACATTGATTTACAACTCGATATTACAACCCGATACTAGAACAAAGTATGACCCTATATGAATGCCTCCGGCGGTGTACCGGGATGTGCAATGAATCAAGAGTGACATGTATGAAAATTACGCATGGTGGCTTTGCCAAAAATACGATGTCAACTACATGATCATGCATGGCAATATGACAATATGAAGCGTGTCATATGAATGGAACGGTGGAAAGTTGCATGGCAATATATCTCAGAATGGCTATGGAAATGCCGTGATAGGTGTAGCGACCTGACCCGGTAAGAGTCGAAGTATGTGTGCTTACCGTGCTAGTCCCTGGATCGACTTGCTAGCACACACAGTATTCGGTGAAATAATAGAAATAACACACATCTCTTTATTACATCGATAGTCCATGAGCAATACATTTATTACAAAATAGGGCATAAAGACAAATAAAACAAATACTGCGGAAGCTAAGTAGTAAATGAGTCCAACTCCACGAGCAAGGTTGAGTGTAGAACATCGACCTATCGCACCTTAATCCTCGTCGGATATGTCTGCAACGTGATAAGTTGCAGCCATATAGGTCAGTACATTGAATGTACTGGCAAGTCACATCATAAGTAGAAAGACCTATTTGCACATGCAAATTGTCTGGTGGAAAGCTCTAAGTTTAGTTTTGCGTAAAGCTAGTTTTTCCCTAAAATAAATATATTATTCTACCACTACAGTAATAGCATAGGATGAGTTGGCAAACCCAACTCAATCCATTCCCAAATATTTCATTTAAGCCCAATGTATTCAATTAAGGGTGATGAGATCTCTTGGCATTTCCACTACTAGATGCTCAAATGTCCGTAACCGGGGACACGGCTAATCGATTAGGTTGACACTCTGCAGAGGTTGCGCACTTTTTCCCACAAGACTCGACCACATCCATGATCGGAAGATCGAGACATAGTCTTTCGAAAGCATTCCCCCTTAACCCACGGATAGGCCGATACACCTACATATTCTACATTTGTTAGCCCATCCTGGAAGAGGTCATACTATCTACTCAACTAAGCCAGAGCCCATATTGGCTTCTGGCTGCACACGTAAGCTTCTAGATATGAAAATACATTTGATCTCTTTGATCCTGAGTGGACGGACCACTAGTGGTGCACCACCATGGATTTACCATGCGTGCCCCACTGTACTTCGCCACCATTCAAACCAGTTTCCGCCCAGGTAGTTCATTTATTATCTTAGGTCCTGTTTACTACATTGTCACTCATACTTTAAAATGTTCACTCCCCAATCCACGTCTACTTTAGCGAAGCAATATAATGTAAAACGATGGCGACAAAGTTGTATGGTTCAGACCTACCTCAATGAACTACTGGGTGTAAGCATAGCCATTCGGCATAAATTCGTACCATGCAATCCTACCTTAAAGAACTAAGTGCATAATAAAATATAGGTAATGAATACATGATCAAGATGCAACTTGCCTTGGTACTGCTGGTTGAATTCTAGAGACTGATAGTATTCTGCTTCGCACTCCGGACAATCTATCGCAAAGTAAATAACATACATAAGCAATCATTTCAGAGAACCAAGAAGAACATGCAAAGCAAAAAGTCTCGGAAAAATCAAACGAACATTCAACACACTTAACTAGCATGAAAATATTCTAAGTGCAAAACAACATAGGCATATGGTTCAAAAGTGATGTGAACTATAGTGCATACTAGACATACTAGTAAAACATTAATGGACAGATCATAGTGTGTGAAAATTATTGTGACAAAGGTCCATGTGATAGGGTTTGGCTACGGTGACAAAGTGCAAAAATAATAAACTTAAACGGGGCTACGGTTTAGGAGATATGGCCATTTGAAGTTTGAATTTAAATCTGAATAAACATCAAATTTTAATCTAGCAAAATTTTATGAATACGATACTACTGGACAGATCTGATCACGACGAAGAATTTGCCACTGGTTTCATCGAATTTGGATCTACGGTTAAAAAGTGGTGGCTATTCTAAGATCAGGGACTAATCTGTTAATAAAAAAGGACTAAACAGAGAAGAAAACAGTCGCGAACAAGTCCCTGGCACGTGGCAGATTCCTACTGGCCGAAAGATGTTCGCCGCGTAGCTTATACAGCGGATGGCCACAATTTAAGCAAAATGGCGGTGGTGGCTAACTAAAGGAAAACCAACAAACGTTTAAAATAAAAAACCACGCGGTTAACGATCTAGTACCAAAACCGATCTTAAAAAAATCTACACGTACGGGAGGGAGCGGTCGGTTTTACGGAACAACGACGACGAACGACGGGAGGCGGCGCTGGCGTCGGGCGGCGGACGAGGCGGTGGCTGCGGTGGCTTCCGACGGCGGGGAAGGAGACGAACATGATGACCACGTCGAGGGCGTCCGGAAGGTGGTGACGGCGTGCGTCGACGGCGGCGGGACGGGCGAGGTGAGGGCGGCAGCACTCCGGTGCTTCGGTGTCGACGCAGGTAGTCGAGGAGGCGGCTCCAGTGATCCTAGGGGCACAAAAACATGTCAAACAGATGCGCCTTGGCTCGGGCAGTAACTTGGTGAAGTACAACAGGGTCGACGCAGCCTTATGAACGACGACAAACTCCAGCAACGGAGCTTCGGCCGACGAGATGCGAACGGTGACATCGAGCAGTAGGAGCGGCGTGGGGAGATGCGAACTGGCAGAACGGAGAGAGGGGGTCGAGGGCTTCTTATAGGCGCGGAGAGAGGGCTCGGGAGCGAGAGATAAGGGTTATCACGAGAGCTTCGGCCGGCGGGTTCGGGAGCATAGCGTGTGCGTACTGATCCAACGGAATGAGCGGGAGGTGGGAGATGAAGGGCGGGCACCGCGGGTCAGTGGCCGCTGCGTGCGAGCGAACGAGCTCGGGCGGCGTGCAAGGCAAGCGGCCTCCACGCGCTAGGGCGTCGCGCCTGGGCCAGCGGCGCGGCAGGGTGGCTCACCCTGGGCCGAGTGGCCGTGGGCCGGCCGGCGAGCATGCGCGTGTGTGTGTGTGTGTGTGTGTGGTTTTAAATGAAGACTAAAGTGGCCTAAAACAACTAAAAATAATTAAAAAATGTCACAACAATTCTAAAATCATTACACAATATATAGGGCCTGATAAACATTAATCTAAGCACAGAGAAGAAAGAACATTTTTTCCAGTGCAACTAATGCATTTTTTAATAAATATAAATACGAAATAAATTCTTGAAACTCCAAATAATATTCAAATGAAACTTCCAACTCTTTTATATTTTGGGGAAGTCATCTTATCCCCTCTCACTTGTTTTCTTTGAGTGGAAAACATTTGAATATTCGCGAAAAATTCTAAAATGCAATAAAATATGATATGCATTGAATGATTCTATTAACATCCGAATTTAATAAAAATTGGGATGTTACATACCTACCCCCCTTAAGATGAATCTCGCCCTCGAGATTCGGGTTGGCCAGCAAATAGGTGTGGATGGTCCTGCCTGAGATCTTCCTCTCGTTCCCAAGTGGCTTCTTCCTAGGTGTGGTGACTCCACTGAACCTTGCAGAACTTGAGGAGCTTGGTACGAGTGATTCTCTCTGAAGTCTCAAGAATCTTAACAGGCTTCTCCTCATAAGTCAGATCATTCTCCAACTGAATTGCCTCTAGTGGTACTGTATCCCTTAGAGGAATATCTGCCATCTCTGCATGATTCAGCTCGGAAACATGAAACACGTCATGAACTGCTGACAAAGCCTCTGGTAATTCCAACTTGTATGCAACCTCTCCTTTGTGTTCCAGAACTATGTATGGTCCCACAAATCATGGTGCTAACTTTCCTTTGACTCCAAATCTCTTAATACCTCGAAGTGGAGATACTCAAAGATATGCTCTATCTCCCATTTCATAGATCACTTCCTTGTGTTTAGCATCGGCATAACTCTTCTGTCTGGACTAAGCTATCTTAAGTCTGTCATGAATCAACTTGACCTTCTCCTTAGAGTCTCTGATCAAATCTGGTCCAAACAACTTGCGATCTCCAACTCCATCCCACATCAAAGGTGTCCTGCATTTCCTACCATACAATGCCTCGAAAGGGGCCATCTGCAAACTTGCTTGATAGCTATTGTTGTACGAGAACTCTGCATAAGGTAAGTTATCATCCCAACTAGACCCATAGTCTAGAGCACAAGCTCTCAACATGTCCTCCAGAATCTGATTGGCTCTCCTGTCTGCCCATCTGTCTGTGGATGGAAGGCTGTACTGAACTCTAGCATGGTACCCAAAGTTTCATGTAATTGATTCCAAAACTTTGAGGTAAAATGTGTTCCTCTATCTGATACAATGGTCCTGGGAACTCCATGCAGACATACGATCCTGGTCATATATATCTTTGCCAGCTTAGCACTTGTATAGGTGGTCTTCACTGGAATGAAGTGAGCAACCTTGGTCAAACGATCAACTATCACCCAAATGGAATCATAACCTGAACGGGTCCTGGGTAATCCCGTGATAAAGTCCATACCAAGCTTATCCCATTTCCAATCAGGTATCAGTAACGACCGAAGTTTGCTTATGTGAGTGCAATGTTGGACTTTATAGATTTTCATCGGAGAGTGACGAATAGTTCTACTAAGTAAATTTCTGAGAGCGATATAATCTTCATCAACTATTACCAGGAAAGTTCACATTTGACCATGCTTTTCATTTTCGTATGTTTTATATGCACTTAGTCCGTTGTAGTAGGAATGCATGTTAGGGAACTTTATGCCGATTGGCTACGTTTTTACCTAGTAGTTCATTGAGGTAGGTCTGAACCATATGCCTTTGTCACCACCGCGTAAGTTTAATTTTGCCTCGCCCATGTAGACGGGGATTGGGAAGTGTTCATGGTGAGAGATGAGTGACAAAGTAGCAAGTGGGACCAAGATAACTTAATGAACTACCCGGGCGGAGGTTTGGTTTGAATGGTGGCGAAGTACAGTGGGGGCATGCATGGGAAATCCATGGTGGTGCACCACTAGTGGCCCGTCCGCCCAGGCTCAAAGGGATCAAACGTGTTTTCATGTCTAGAAGCTTACGTGTGCAGCCACAAGCCAATATGGGCTCTGGCTTAGTTGAGTAGTTAGTGTGGCCTCTTCCGGGATGGGCTAGGAGATGTAGAATGAGTAGGTGTACCGACCTATCCGTGAGTTAAGGGGAAATACTTTCGAAAGACTATGTCTCAATCATCCTTTTCTCAAACACCAAGCAGCGCGAGAACTTCAACGGAGGTGATCGAGTCTTGTGGGGAAAAGTGCGCAAACCTCTGCAGAGTGTCAACCTAATCAATTAGTCGTGTCCCCGGTTACGGACATCTTGAGCATCTAGTAGTGGAAATGCCGGGAGATCTCATCACCCTTAATTTAATCAGTGGGTCTAAATAAACTTTGGGAATAGATTGAGTTAGGGTTGCCATCTCAATCTTATGAAATTTCTGTAATAGTAGCATAACTTATTTTATGATAGGGAAAATTAGTTTTACACAAAGTTAACCTTAGAGCCTCCACAACCTTATTGCATATAGAGATATGGTTAATTTCATCTGCCATTACCTGTGATCTTGCGAGTACATTCCATGTACTGACCTACATGGCTGCAACTTATCATGTTGCAGATATTTCTACGACGGGTAAGGGTTACGATGCAGGGATGCGGTCTACACTCAACTTGCCGTCGGCTTTGATGGGACCCCACACCCATTTGTCTATTTCCGCTGAGACATATGAGGTATATAGTAATTTTACATTACTTATACATGTGATTGCACCTTGATATATACATTGATGTACTGTGTGTGCCAGCATACTGATCCAGGGATGGCACGGATACACAAAGGCTTGACCGTTTGAGGTCGGGTCGTTACAATAGGTCGGTATGGTGGCTGTTTTGAGGAAGATATATGGTGGCTGTTTTGAGGAAGGTATATAGTGGGTGTATGGTACCAGCGAAGGTTGCGCGGCACAAGAGAGGCTAGCAATGGTGGAAGGGTGAGAGTGCGTAATATCCATGGACTCAACATTAGTCATAAGAACTCAAATACTTATTGCAAAAATTTACGAGTCATCAAAACAAAACAATCAACGCATGCTCCTAGGAGGGAGGTTGGTAGGAGTTAACCATCGGGCGCCCCCGACCTCCACACAAAGGATGACACTCTACAAATACCTCATGATCTAACTTCGTCACATAGCGGTTCACCATACGTGCATGCTACGGGAATCACTAACCTTAACACAAGTATTTCTCAATTTCATAATAACTCCACTAGCATGACTCTAATATCACTATCCTCATATCTCAAAACAATTATCAAGCATCCAACTTCTCTTCATATTTAATGCACTTAGTATGAAAGTTTTTACTACATTCATCTTGGATGCCTATCATGTTAAGGCTAGTTTTATAGCCAAAGCACATTACCATGATGTTTTAATATACTCCCTAAAGTATATAAGTGACGCACGAGAGATTAACAATTTCTTCAAAATAAAATCACCACCGTGCTCTAAAAGATATAAGTGAAGCACTAGAGCAAAAACTATACAACTCAAAAGATATAAGTGAAGCACATAGAGTGTTCTAACAATTCCTAGGCCATATTTATCTCTCTCAAAAAGGTGTGTCCAGCAAGGATGATTGTGGCAAACTAACAAGCAAAGACTCAAATAATACATGACGCTCCAAGTAAAACACATATCATGTGGTGAATAAAATTATAGCTCCGAGTATAGTTACCCATTACAAGAAATATGTCAACTTGTGACCACCACTATTGGTCACTGAATGGTCACAAATTTCCATTTGTGACCTTTTTGTGACCAAAAACATAAGGTCAAAAGCTGGCCGTCATAAACTGACTATAGCGACCTTCTCTGTGAGAAGGTCATAGACGTTTGTGACCAAAATATGCCTACTGTCGTGTTTTGGTCACTAGCAGCCTCCCCAGGCCACGTAGGCATCCAGCGTGGCAAGCTGATGTGGCACAAGATTCAGCCCGGTCCAATTCGTTGTTTTACATGGGCCGAGCCCAATAATTCAGCATATTTGTGTTTTTTTCTCATATTAATTTTGGTCAGGTAGATGGGCCAAGCCCAACGGTTCAGCCTCGATATTTTTGGGCCTAGGCCTTTTTATTTTCTCGGCCTTCACCTTTTCACAATTGATTTTTTATCGATTTTGTTCATTTTTCCTAAATTGTTTGATTTGTGGCCTTTTTAGGGTCCAAATAATATTTGTTTCATTTCTGATGTATCAGCAATTAGGGATCATCACCTCGAAAAAAATGATCAATATTTCCAATATTTCAATCACACAATACAAATGATGTCCAAAATGAGTACATTATATATATTACAATCATGCGATAGTTCACATCATCCAGGAATTTAGAACACAGGAAGTGCAAACACCCAAGAACATCCAGGAACATATATGAAGTAAACAAACACCTAGGAACACCCAGCAACATCTATGAAGTAAACACCCAGGAACATAAAACTAGCTACAAAGATGAAGTGTTCCCTTCTTCGAACTTCCTCAGCCTAGAGCTCCTGTAGAAGAGAGGAAATTATCGTTATGATGGCTGCCAATGAAAGCAATATCTTCCAAAAAAGTAATGATAGACTAAAAGCAATATCTGCCAAGTATTCAAACCATGCTTATGTGATTGACTTAATAGATAGTTTTATTCCATTGTTACATGATACCATGATAGACTAAAAGTAATGATATCACTTGATAATGACATACATTGGTTTTATAAAGCAAGCTATAGTAGCAAAGATGCATATATGAGTGACCAGGGCAGAAAGGTGGAGTAAGCAGTAGACGACTCTAGCCAGTTCATGAACAAAAGGAAACCTGAATATCCAAGATGGACAATAAGCATGTGTTAAGCCTACAAATCACATGACCACCAATTGAATAACCATGAAACATATGGAAAAATACAACAGATCATAGTAACAAGATATTCACGAAAAGATCAATATAGTACATGAATCCATATTCATTTTGCTTAGGCCACCTAGTCTAAATTTAGGAGTACGTGTAGGAAGTAGGAACCCATGGCAATCAGAAATGTAACGTGGGTTTAGAGAAGGAACTAAATGTGACAACCATGTCCATTATGCAGTGTCTATAATACTAAACAATACATTAATGACAATGGCTTTCTCGCAACTATGCGTTGGCGCTGCTACAACCTAGGTACATGCAGATATACTAAAAGCCAACTGATTGTAGTATAAACTGGAAAGGAATCCAAGCTAGGAAGATGCACCATGAGAATTCCAGGCAAACACTGCAAAAAGTATGCATTCAGTAAACAACAAAGGTCCCTGTAATAAAAGTTAAGGAAAAAAGTTAGCGTACACAGATAAATCTAAACGGTGATAGAATAAATCATAGCATCTGAATACAAGAACAAACTTAGAGAGAGACCTTCTCCATGCGTGAAATTAACTCTCTAACATGTATACTAAGACTATTGGTTTGACCAGAACAGCAACAAAGAACGGAAAGAAAAACACATAAGTGAGAAGTGCATATCACGCCATGATGCATTTCAAGAGGTAGAGAGGAAGTGCAAAGATCAACAGAGTATCCAAAGCCAAAGCAATGTACCAAACCCAAAGATGATCAATAATATTGATGATAACCCATAAACATGCATTAGGCAATATAGTTCTTAACTGCGCCACCAAAGTAGTAGTAGTAAATAGCCTGCATAGATGTGCAGGCATAGATGTGTTTGCAAAAGAAAAGCAGAGTATGAAGGTTTTACATATTTTCAACATACCCACAAATGTAATTAGATGCTTCTTGACTAACCAAATAAACACACAATTAAGAAGGTATAGGAGGGTACAATCATGTACTCATATAAGTGGTATTCTTTTGCCTCAACAATAAACAAATACAACACTATGCATCAGTACTAATCTTTAAAGGAAAAGAGCAAACTGAGCTTGCAGAAAGTGTGGGTTCCAAGGACTAAACTCACCGTGGGGAAGTAAATCTGGGGATTCCAAAATCATTTGGCAATTTTGTCCCATAACCTAGAAGCAAAGATGTAAGAATTCTTAGTGGGCAGTGACCTTGAATCTCGCACAATCTCTATAGG
>LR738713.1:227031726-227044399 GCA_902687465.1 Secale cereale | reverse complement strand
AGTGCCCAAAAGGAGGTTTTTTTGTGAAGGACCTCCCAAATAATTGTTGCAAAATTTGACCAAATCATTTTTATAAAATACTAGGCCATATTTAATGCACAATTGACCAAATGGTTGGGTGTAAAAAGTTTTGATCCACCTCTCGTGAAAAAGACAAATTTCTGCCGATTCAGTTGGAAGCGGGTCAAATTTGAACTGCGGCTGCCTCATAGTTTGCTATTTATTTTTTCCAAAAATAATTTCTAGGTACATAAGTACCTATTTAATCAGAGAAACACCAAAAAAATTCCAAGATTCAACCACTAGCTAGGAACGGTCATTCCCGCCGTTTTGACCGCATTTTGAAACGGGCATAAAAAATTCAAAAAAAATCAAAAAATTGGAACACCTTCGCATTGTGTCATTATATATGACCAAGTTACCAGGAAAAATATTAAACTTGTAATACGGCAATTCTATTAAAAAAGTGTTCTCAGAAATGAGCTATCATGCGTGAAGATTCATGGCTTTCAAGCCAAATGATCAATCCTATGACCACATTCATGGCATAGTTTGTTCAAATGATCTCATATTGTGCACAAGGGTGCATCTTGGAATGGCAAACAATGTTGCCTAAGGAAGTTTTCATTTTCTTTGGACGAAAAATTCATTTTCCATTTTTCGAGTGCCCAAAAGGAGGTTTTTTTGTGAAGGACCTCCCAAATAATTGTTGCAAAATTTGACCAAATAATTTTTATAAAATACTAGGCCATATTTAATGCACAATTGACCAAATGGTTGGGTGTAAAAAGTTTTGATCCACCTCTCGTGAAAAAGACAAATTTCCGCCGATTCAGCTGGAAGCGGGTCAAATTTGAACTGCGGCTGCCTCATAGTTTGCTATTTATTTTTTCCAAAAATCATTTCTAGGTACATAAGTACCTATTTAATCAGAGAAACACCAAAAAAATTCCAAGATTCAACCACTAGCTAGGAACGGTCATTCCCGCCGTTTTGACCGCATTTTGAAACGGGCATAAAAAATTGAAAACAAATCAAAAAATTGGAACACCTTCGCATTGTGTCATTATATATGACCAAGTTACCAGGAAAAATATTAAACTTGTAATACAGAAATTCTATTAAAAAAGTGTTCTCAGAAATGAGCTATCATGCGTGAAGATTCATGGCTTTCAAGCCAAATGATCAATCCTATGGCCACATTCATGGCATAGTTTGTTCAAATGATCTCATATTGTGCACAAGGGTGCATCTTGGAATGGCAAACAATGTTGCCTAAGGAAGTTTTCATTTTCTTTGGACGAAAAATTCATTTTCCATTTTTCGAGTGCCCAAAAGAAGGTTTTTTTGTGAAGGACCTCCCAAATAATTGTTGCAAAATTTGACCAAATCATTTTTATAAAATACTAGGCCATATTTAATGCACAATTGACCAAATTGTTGGGTGTAAAAAGTTTTGATCCACCTCTCGTGAAAAAGACAAATTTCCACCGATTCAGCTGGAAGCGGGTCAAATTTGAACTGCGGCTGCCTCATAGTTTGCTATTTATTTTTTCCAAAAATCATTTCTAGGTACATAAGTACCTATTTAATCAGAGAAACACCAAAAAAATTCCAAGATTCAACCACTAGCTAGGAACGGTCATTCCCGCCGTTTTGACCGCATTTTGAAACGGGCATAAAAAATTAAAAAAAATCAAAAAATTGGAACACCTTCGCATTGTGTCATTATATATGACCAAGTTACCAGGAAAATATTAAACTTGTAATACGGCAATTCTATTAAAAAAGTGTTCTCAGAAATGAGCTATCATGCGTGAAGATTCATGGCTTTCAAGCCAAATGATCAATCCTATGGCCACATTCATGGCATAGTTTGTTCAAATGATCTCATATTGTGCACAAGGGTGCATCTTGGAACGACAAACAATGTTGCCTAAGGAAGTTTTCATTTTCTTTGGACGAAAAATTCATTTTCCATTTTTCGAGTGCCCAAAAGGAGGTTTTTTTGTGAAGGACCTCCCAAATAATTGTTGCAAAATTTGACCAAATTAATTTTATAAAATACTAGGACATATTTAATGCACAATTGACAAAATGGTTGGGTGTAAAAAGTTTTGATCCACCTCTCGTGAAAAAGGCAAATTTCCGCCGATTCAGTTGGAAGCGGGTCAAATTTGAACTGCGTCTGCCTCATAGTTTGCTATTTATTTTTTCCAAAAAATCATTTCTAGGTACATAAGTACCTATTTAATCATAAATACATGGTTTGGTGGCGATACGTCGAGGTTTGGGCGGTGGTCGAGGGCCCCAACTCTAGAGCGCGTAAACTCGCATGCCCGCTGCGTGGTCACCGCGTGACTGTGGCGTTGCCATGTGTTCTGGGCGGCCTAGGCATGTCTAGTGGGTTGGCCACTCCCCAGGTAGGTTCTAGGAAGAAAATTACAACATAAGATTCTCACGAGGAGACCGATCGATGCTCAAACATGAATTAGCAGCCAAGTGTTTGATTAGCGGTACGGAAAATGCACATGGCTAATGGGCGTGAGTTTTGGTTGAGGATGATTAGTTACTAAGAAGACCGTCTTCACAAATTTTCATCTCAAAAGGAGGAGTCTAGGTGGTACTTGCTTTGCAAAGTACCACACTGGACATAAATACGGATGTTGAAGATGGGTTCAAAATAATGAATGGATTGAGCTGGCATTTGGTGGAGGATAGTTATTTGGGCATAGGAAAGCACTGTAGAAAATGGATACCATTTGGACATGCCAAAGTGGTACTTCCTTCACAAAGTGTTTTTTTGAACAGAATAGGAAAATGAATATTTTTGAATTATTTTTGAACTAGGCAAGGAAGGTTTTTTTTACATATTTGACGAAGATATGACCCAAAGAATTTATGAGATTTTTTGCGGAATTTTGGGAATGACAGAAATATAGGTTGCTTCACAACCTAGGGCAAAAACTGCCACATGGACATGACACATAGGCAAAACTGATGAGGTGGCGCCTAGTCGTAGCAACCCACCACAATTTTCAAGGTTATGACCATCTATATTGGTCATGAACAGCTAGAAATAAGGCAGCGAACCAGTGCTATCTGCTTTGTGACCATTTCGTGTAAGGAAATTATGACCTTTCTGACCAAAATGGTCGTTATAGTTTAGGGTTTGGAGCCCCCCGAACAGCTTTTGACCAATTGGTCTGAAATGGTCATAGATCTATGACCAATTCTTCCAGGGTCACTAACAAAAGGTCATAAGTTGACATATTTCTTGTAGTGACCGATAGGTGAAGACGAAATAGGGGATGCCTTCCCGGGGCATCCCCAAGCTTAGGCTTTCGGTTGTCCTTGAATTTTACCTTGGGGTGCCTGATACGTCTCCAACGTATCTATAATTTTCGATTGTTCCATGCTATTATTTATGAAGTCTTGGATGTTTAATGGGCTTTATCATACACTTTTATATCATTTTTGGGACTAACCTACTAGGCCAAAGGCCTAGCCTAGATTGCTGTTTTTTGCCTGTTTCAGGGTTTTGCAGAAAAAGAATATCAAACGGAGTCCAAACGGAATGAAACCTTCGCGAGAAATATTTTTGGAGAAAATCACGCACAGGGGACTTGAGAACCACACCAGGGGAGCCTCGGGGTGTCCACGAGGGTGGGGGGCGCCCCCCTTCCTCGGGCGCGCCCCCTGCCTCGTGGGCCCCTCGAGCACCCCCCGCTGTCCTCCTTCCTCCTATATAATTCTACGTACCCCGAAACCATCGACAATAGAGAGAAAACCCTAATTCCACTTCCGTAACCTTCTGTTCCCGTGAGATCCCATCTTGGAGCTTGTTTCGGAGCTCCACCGGAGGGGGGTCCATCACGGAGTTCATCATCATCATCATCGTCCTCACCATGAGTTGTGAGTAGTTTACCACAGACCTTCGGGTCCATAGCTAGTATCTAGATGGCTTCTTCTCTCTCTCTGGATCTCAATCCAAAGTTCTCCTCGGTCTTCGAGGAGATCTATTCGATGTAATCTCTTTTTGCCGTGTGTTTGTCGAGATCAGATGAATTGTGAGTTTATGATCAAGATTATCTATGAAAAATATTTGGTTCTTCTCTGAACTTTTTATGTGTGCTCATAATATCCTTGCAAGTCTCTTCGAGTTATTGGTTTGGTTTGGCCTACTAGATCTATAGTTCTTGCAATGGGAGAAGTGCTTGGTTTTGGGTTCAATCTTGCGGTGTCCTTTCCCAGTGATAGTAGGGGCAGCAAGGCACGTAGTGTATTGTTGCCATCGAGGATAAAAAGATGGGGTTTATATCATATTGCTTGAGTTTATCCCTCTACATCATGTCATCTTGCTTAAGGCGTTACTCTGTTCTTATGAACTCAATACACTAGATGCATGCTCGATAGCGGTTGATGTGTGGAGTAATAGTAGTAGATGCAGAATCGTTTCGGTCTACTTGTCTCGGGCGTGATGCCTATATACAATGATCATGCCTAGATAGTCTCATAATTATTCGCTTTTCTATCAATTGCTCGACAGTAATTTGTTTACCCACCGTAGAATATCGCTATCATGAGAGAAGCCACTAGAGAACACTATGGCCCCCGGGTCTATTCTCAACATATCAATCTACATCTACTTTACTTTTATCGCTTTTATTTTCTGTTCTTATAAATCAAAAATACCAAAAATATAAACTATCATCTCTATCAGATCTCATTTTCGTAATTGACCGTAAAGGGATTGACAACCCCTTATCGCGTTGGCTGCGAAGTTCTTATTTGTTTGTGCAGGTGCGAGGGATTCACGCGTGGTCTCCTACTTGATTGATACCTTGGTTCTCAAAAACTGAGGGAAATACTTACGCTACTGTGCTGCATCTCCCTTTCCTCTTCGAGGGAATACAACACAAGCTCGAGAAGTAGCAAGAAGAATTTCTGGCGCCGTTGCCGGGGAGGCTTATGCAAAAGTCATATACCAAGTACCTATCACAAACCCTTATCCTTCGCACTACATTTTTTGCCTCTCGTTTTCCTCTCCCCCACTTCACCCTTGCCATTTTATTTGCCCTTCTTCCGCCGTGTGTTTACCGTTCGCGTGCCTCTTGTTTGCTTGTGTTGCTATGTGCCTTCTATGTGCTTGCATCTTTGCTAGCTAAAAATCTATTGTTATGGATCACCTTAAGGTGTTCTACTTGGATCATCTTCGATCCTTATGCGCTCGTGCTGAAACCCCAACTAGCCTAGTTGATGGGAAATCTTTAGATGAGCATGCTCATTTTGTGCGTCACCGTTTGTCTGAAAAGGGGATACTCTTATGGGACCAGATAAACAGATTGTTGTGTTATGCTGGGAATCTTTGTGAAATTTGTGATTTCACTTGTTGCTCCAAGAACCCTGAAAAGCACCTCCCCTACCTATGTGAGTTTAATGATAATGAAATCTTATCTTCTTATGCAAAGGGTGTTTATAGTTACTATGATATCGAACAAATTGAAGAATTTGTTGCTTTTAAGGGTGCTTATGAAGTTGCTTCTTTGATTGAAAAGTATGGTATTACTCTCTACGAATCTGAAATTTTTGACATACTTAAACATTGCTTTGAAAACTATGCTCATAATGCCTATGTCAAAGAATTTATTGAAAGAATGACAATAATGATATGCATGAATCTATAGACATTTTTGATTCCGATGATTTGACTGAAATATCCCTTGATGAACATGATGCTTGCTATCCTTGTGGCCATGATGCCAATATTTATGAAGATGAATTTGCTATAGTTCCGTATGTTAAACATGAGATCGTTGCAATTGCACCCATACTTGATAGTTCCTTCGATGAAAAGCATGATTGCAACGATGTTATTATAAACTCTATTAATGTCAATTGTGCTAATGATATGCAAACCCTAAGCTTAGGGATGCTAGTTTTGCTATGTCTACTACTTGTTACAATGATCATGATTGGGGTGATTCTTCTTGTGATCTTGAAAATTTATTTAACCCCATGATGAATATAAGATTAATAATAATGTTTGAATTAATATTGAAAGTGGGATAGGAAGAGTATCAACTTTAGATCCTACATACTTGGAGAATGTTCAATCTTATGAAACTTTTGATAAAAGTGGATTTGGAGAGGTCATAACTTTAGTTAATGTTAATCCCACTATTTTGGAAGAGTGTCAACTTTGCATGCATGTGGATCGTGTTGAGAATATGTTATGTGATAGCTATTTTGTTGAATTTGATCATGATCCTACATGCAATTATTATGAGAGAGGAAATTATGGTTGTAGAAATTTCCATGTTACTAAATTACCTCTCGTTATGTTGAGATTGCTATTGTTTCTTTCTTCTTCCTTGCATATGCTAGAAATTGGTTGCCTTGATAAATTGTTTGCGTATAAAATGCCTATGCATAGGAAGTATGTTAGACTTAGATGTGATTTTCACATGCTATATGATGCTATCTTTGTGCTTCAATTCTTATCTTTCATGTGAGCATCATTAAATTCTCAAGCCTATCTTAATGGCTATAAAGAAAGAGCTTGTTGGGAGGCAACCAAATTTTATTTTTGTTTGTTTTTGCTGATGTTAGGGAATAAATATTGCATCTAGCTTATGTTTAGACGTGGTTTCATGTTTTGCTTAGTGTTTGTGCCAAGTAGAACCTTTGGGAAGACTTGTGTGAAGTTTATGTGATCTTGCTGTGAAAAACTGAATTGTTAGCGCTCGCTAGAATGGTCATCAGATTTTACTGGACCATGCTATTTAGTTGATTATTTTTGTAGATGATTAATAGACAAATTACTCACGTTTACCAATTTAGTTTGAAGTTTTTAGAGTTACAGAAGTATGCGAAACCTGCAGATTACTACAAACTGTTCTGTTTTTGATAGATTCTGTTTTTCGTGTGTTGTTTGCTTATTTCAATGCATCTGTGAGTAATATTTGGAGGTATGAACCATAGAGAAGTTGGAATACAATAGGTTTAACACCAATATAAACAAAGAATGAATTCATTGCAGTACCTTTGAGTAGTGGTTTGCTTTCTTATACTAACGGAGCTCATGAGATTTTTTGTCTAAGTTTTGTGTTGTGAAGTTTCCAAGTTTTGAGTATTGCTTTGATGGACTATGGAACAAAGTGTAGCAAAGGCCTAAGCTTGGGGATGCCCATGGCACCCCAAGTAAAACTCAAGGATAATCAAAAGCCTAAGCTTGGGGATGCCCCGGGAAGGTATCCCCTCTTTCGTCTTCATCCATCGATAACTATACTTGGAGCTATATTTTTATTCACCACATGATATGTGTTTGGTTGGAGCGTCTTGTATAATTTGAGTCTTTGCTTGTTAGTTTGTCACAATCATACTTGCTGTACACACCTATTTGAGAGAGTTAAATATGTCCTAGGAATTGTTAGAACACTCTATGTGCTTCACTTATATCTTTTGAGTTGAATAGTTTTTGCTCTAATGCTTCACTTACATCTTTTAGGGCACGGTGGTGGTAATATTTTGTAGAAATTGTTGAACTCTCATGCTTCACTTATATATATTTGAGAGTCTATTAAAACAGCATGGTAATGTGTTTAGGCTAATAAAACTAGTCTTCACATGATAGACATCCAATGTCAATGTAGTAAAAAAAATCACACTAAGTGCATTGAATATGATGAGATGTTGGATGCTTGATAATTGTTTTGAGATATGAGGATAGTGATATTAGAGTCATGCTAGTGGATTTATTATGAAATTGAGAAATAATTGTGTTAAAATTAGTGATTCCCGTATCATTCACGTATGGTGAACCGCTATGTGACGAAGTTAGAGCTTGAGGTATTTGTAGAGTGCCAACCTTTGTGTGGAGGTCGGGGGCGCGCGATGGATAACTCCTACCAACCTCCCCCCTAGGAGCATGCGTTGATTGCTTTGTTTTGATGACTCGTAGATTTTTGCAATAAGTATATGAGTTCTTATGACTAATGTTGAGTCCATGGATTATACGCACTCTCACCCTTCCACCATTGCTAGCCTCTCTTGTACCGCGCAACTTTCGCCGATGCCATAAACCCACTATATATCCTTCCTGAAAACAACCACCATATTATTCCTCAAAGCAGCCACCATACCTACCTATCATGGCATTTCCGTAGCCATTCCGAGATATATTTCCATGCAACTTTCCACCGTTCCGTTCATACGACACGCATCATATTGTCATATTGCCATGCATGATCATGTAGTTGACACCGTATTTGTGGCAAAGCCACCATGCATAATTTTTCATACATGTCACCCTTGATTCATTGCACATCCCGGTACACTGCCGGCGGCATTCATGTAGAGTAATACTTGTTGTAGTATCGAGTTGTAATTTTGAGTTGTAATAAAAGTGTGATGATCATCATTATTAGAGCATCGTCCCATGTGAGGAAAGGCCAATAAAAAAAGAGATGGCCCAGAAAATATATAGAGAGGGGCTAATAAAAAAGAGAGGAGAAAGCCCCTCCAAAAAAATGAGAGAAAAGAGAGAAGGGACCATCGCTACTATATTTTTCCACACTCGTGCTTCAAAGTAGCACCATGTTCTTCATGAAAGAGAGTCTCATGTTTAGTCACTTTCATATACTAGTGGGAATTTTCATTATAGAACTTGGCTTGTATATTCCAACGACGGGCTTCCTCAAATGCCCTAGGTCTTTCTGAGCAAGCAAGTTGGATGCACACGCACTAGTTTCTTTTGTTGAGCTTTCATACATACTTAGCTCTAGTGCATCCGTTGCATGGCAATCCCTACTCACTCACATTGATATCTATTGCTGGGCATTTCCATAGCCCGTTGATACGCCTAGTTGATGTGAGACTATCTTCCACCTTTTTGTCTTCTCCACAACCAACTCTATTCCACCCATAGTGCTATGTCCATGGCTCACGCTCATGTATTGCGTGAAAGTTGATAGGTTTGAAAAGATAGAGTATGAAAACAAGTGCTTGGCTGAAATCGGAGTTGTGCATGATATGAATATTTTGTGTGGTGAAGAGGGAGCATAGCCAGACTATATGATTTTGTAGGGATAACTTTCTTTAGCCATAGTATTTTGAGAAGACATGATTGCTTTGTTAGTATGCTTGAACTATTATTATTTCTTATGTCAATATAGAGTTTTATCTTGAATCTTTCAGATCTGAACATTCATGCCACAATAAGAGAATTACATTGAGAAACTATATTGGTTAGCATTCCACATCAAAAATTCTTTGTTTATCATTTACCTAATCGAGGACGAGCACGAATTAAGCTTGTGGATGCCTGATACGTCTCCAACGTATCTATAATTTTTGGTTGTTCCATGCTATTATTTATGAAGTCTTGGATGTTTAATGGGCTTTATCATACACTTTTATATCATTTTTGGGACTAACCTACTAACCCAAAGGCCCAGCGTAGATTGCTGTTTTTTGCCTGTTTCAGGGTTTTACAGAAAAAGAATATCAAACGGAGTCCAAACGGAATGAAACCTTCGCGAGAGATATTTTTAGAGAAAAGCACGCACAAGGGACTTGAGAACCACGCCAGGGGAGCCTCGGGGTGTCCACAAGGGTGGGGGGCGCACCCCCTTCCCAGGGCACGTTCCCCTGCCTCGTGGGCCCCTCGAGCATCCCCCGATGTCCTCCTTCCTCCTATATAAGTCTTCGTACCCCGAAACCATCGACAATAGAGAGAAAACCCTAATTCCACCGCCGTAACCTTCTGCTCCCGCGAGATCCCATCTTGGAGCCTGTTCCGGAGCTCCACCGGAGGGGGATCCATCACGGAGTTCTTCTTCATCATCATCATCGCCCTCACCATGAGTTGTGAGTAGTTTACCACAGACCTTCGGGTCCATAGCTAGTATCTAGATGGCTTCTTCTCTCTCTCTGGATCTCAATACAAAGTTCTCCTCGGTCTTCAAGGAGATCTATTCGATGTAATCTCTTTTTGCGGTGTGTTTGTCGAGATCCAATGAATTGTGAGTTTATGATCAAGATTATCTATGAAAAATATTTGGTTATTCTCTAAACTTTTTATGTGTGCTCATAATATCCTTGCAAGTCTCTTCGAATTATTCGTTTGGTTTGGCCTACTAGATCTATAGTTCTTGCAATGGGAGAAGTGCTTGGCTTTGGGTTCAATCTTGCGGTGTCCTTTCCCAGTGACAGTAGGGGCAACAAGGCACGTATTGTATTGTTGCCATCGAGGATAAAAAGATGGGATTTATATCATATTGCTTGAGTTTATCCCTCTACATCATGTCATCTTGCTTAAGGCGTTACTCTGTTCTTATGAACTCAATACACTAGATGCATGCTGGATAGCGAACGATGTCTGGAGTAATAGTAGTAGATGCAGAAATCGTTTCGTTCTACTTGTCTCGGACGTGATGCCTATATACAATGATCATGCCTAGATAGTCTCATAATTATTCGCTTTTCTATCAATTGCTCGACAGTAATTTGTTTACCCGCCGTAGAACATCGCTATCATGAGAGAAGCCACTAGAGAACACTATGGCCCCCGGGTATATTCTCAACATATCAATCTACATCTACTTTACTTTTATCGCTTTTATTTTCTGATCTTATAAATCAAAAATACCAAAAATATAAACTATCATCTCTATCAGATCTCATTTTCGTAAGTGACCGTAAAGGGATTGACAACCCCTTATCGCGTTGGCTGCGAAGTTCTTATTTGTTTGTGCAGGTGCGAGGGACTCGCGCGTGGTCTCCTACTGGATTGATACCTTGGTTCTCAAAAACTGAGGGAAATACTGCTGCATCTCCCTTTCCTCTTCGAGGGAATACAACGCAAGCTCGAGAAGTAGCAGTGCCTTGGGCATCCCCAAGCTTAGGCTCTTGCCAGTCTTTGTTCCATAGTCCATTAAAGCAATACTCAAAACTTGGAAACTTCACAACACAAAACTTAGACAAAAATCTCGTGAGCTCAGTTAGTATAAGAAAACAAACCACCACTCAAAGGTACTATAATGAACTCATTATTTGTCTATATTGGTGTTAAACCTACTGTATTCCAACTTCTCTATGATTCATACTCCCCAATACTACTCATAGATTCATCAAAATAAGCAAACAACACACGATAAACAGAACAGTCTGTAGTAATCTGTAACTTTCGCATACTTCTGTAACTCCAAAAAAATTGAAATAAATTTGTAAACGTGAGGAATTTGTCTATTAATCATCTGCAAGAAGAATCAACTAAATAGAACACTCTAGTAAAATCTAGTGATCCTTCTAGCGAGCGCTAACGATTCTGTTTTTCACAGCAAGATCATATAAACTTCACACAAGTCTTCCCAAAGGTTCTAGTTGGCACAAACACTAATTAAAACACAAACCACATCTAAAAAAAAGCTAGATGCAATATTTATTACTAAACAGAAGCAAAAAAAATAAAAATAAAATTGGGTTGCCTCCCAACAAGCGCTATCGTTTTACGCCCCTAGCTAGGCCCGATACATGGATAGATCT
The DNA here is from genome assembly GCA_902687465.1 of Secale cereale. NCBI lineage: Eukaryota > Viridiplantae > Streptophyta > Magnoliopsida > Poales > Poaceae > Secale > Secale cereale. Next base: position 227,032,852 of record LR738713.1, on the reverse strand, counting down.
AGGTATTGCCATATTTGGAAGGCAATCCGTAAGTGGCTCTCATAATAGATTCATATGGTAATTTAATTTTCTCTCTAGGAAAGTGTTCCATGCCTTTTCCTTAACGGAAATTGGAATCTAATATTTCCTTCCTTCATATCAATAATTGCACGAATCGTTCTAAGGAAAGGTCTACCAAGAATAATAGGACATGAAGGATTGCAATCTATATCAAGAACAATGAAATCTACGCGCACATAATTCCTATTGGCAATAATAAGAACATCATTAATCCTTCCCATAGGTACCTTAATGGTAGAATCCGCAAGATGCAAATTTAAAGAAAAATCATCAAGCTCATGGAAGCCTAACAAATCACACAAAGTTTTTGGGATAATGGAAACACTTGCACCCAAATCACACAAAGCAAAGCATTCATGATCTTTAATTTTAATTTTAATAGTAGGTTCCCACTCATCATAAAGCTTTCTAGGGATAGAAACTTCCAATTCAAGTTTTTCTTCATAAGATTGCATCAAAGCATCAACTATGTGTTTGGTAAAAGCTTTATTTTGGCTATAAGCATGCAGAAAGTTTAGTACGGATTGCAACAAGGAAATACAATCAATCAAAGAGCAATTATCATAATTGAATCCCTTGAAATCCAAAGTAGTGGGTTCATCACTATGCAAAGTTTTAATCTCTTCAATCCCACTTTTAACAATCTTAGCATCAAGATCTTAAAACTCTGAATCATTGGGACACCTTAAAGTAGACTCATCTCCAATCCTATCTTTATGAAGATTCATACTAGAAAACAAGGATCTAATAGGAGACACATCAATAACTTTCAGATCTTCAACTTTATTTTCATGCTCTTCCGGTTTAGTAGCCATCTTATTAACTAAGGTGGACTGTTTATCCGAAATTTGGGCTATTAAGTTCTCAAGATGAGCAAACTGAGATTTCAAACCATAAAATTCCTTAGACATATCATCAAGGTCTTTATTCATATATTCCATAATTTATTTCTGTTCTTTAAGCTCGTTTCTAAAGAAATCATTATGCTCAAATTATATAGTCATAAAATGTCTAACATTGTTTTCAATCTCCTCCAGCCTCTTGAGGTGGGCGTCAACACTGATAG
>LR738713.1:226993156-227031716 GCA_902687465.1 Secale cereale | reverse complement strand
CCTTAAAGTAGACTCATCTCCAATCCTATCTTTATGAAGATTCATACTAGAAAACAAGGATCTAATAGGAGACACATCAATAACTTTCAGATCTTCAACTTTATTTTCATGCTCTTCCGGTTTAGTAGCCATCTTATTAACTAAGGTGGACTGTTTATCCGAAATTTGGGCTATTAAGTTCTCAAGATGAGAAAACTGAGATTTCAAACCATAAAATTCCTTAGACATATCATCAAGGTCTTTATTCATATATTCCATAATTTATTTCTGTTCTTTAAGCTCGTTTCTAAAGAAATCATTATGCTCAAATTATATAGTCATAAAATGTCTAACATTGTTTTCAATCTCCTCCAGCCTCTTGAGGTGGGCGTCAACACTGATAGGGAGAACCATAGTGACAAGCAAGCAATCCAACACACAAGCAGACAAGAAGCAAGCGAACAATAAACACACGACAAAAAGAAGGGCAAATAAAACGGCAAGGGTGAAGTGGGGGAGAGGAAAACGTGTAATGCCCCGGACACACCCGCCGGTGGTCGTTACTCCTGGCGGGATCTAGACTGGCCTCACATATCAATACCAGTCTTTTCTAAGCACTTTGTCCTCACTCGTGCGCACCCGGGAGCAACTTCCCGGTCGGTCACCCATCCTGAAACTACTCCAAGCTGAGCACGCTTAACTTTGGAGTTCTATCCGAATGGGCTCCAGGAAAAGAAGGAATTCCTTATTGATATGAGTAGTCTATCATCCCTAATAAGCCAGGCCATCACATACACCCTCACTCAGAGGAACCGACGTCCTCATCGGGCCACATGAACGTTCCCTCTTGGCACAACCATATGTGCTTCCAGGACAGCACATGTGCCATGCCGTGTGCCACGGCGGGTCACAAACGTCATGCACAACATGACTACAAACTGTCCACAAACATCCATGTAACTGCGAGGGTCGGCAGTGATACCAACTTGTAACGCTCCGGACACACCCGCCGGTGGTCGTTACTCCTGGCGGGATCTAGACCGGCCTCACATATCAATACTAGTCTTTTCTAAGCACTTTGTCCTCACTCGTGCGCACCCGGGAGCAACTTCCCGGTCGGTCACCCATCCTGAAGCTACTCCAAGCTGAGCACGCTTAACTTTGGAGTTCTATCCGAATGGGCTCCCGGAAAAGAAGGAATTCCTTATTGATATGAGTAGATGAGAGGCAAAAAATGTAGTGTGAAGGATAAGGATTTGTGATAGGTACTTGGTATATGACTTTTGCGTAAGCCTCCCCGACAACGACGCCAGAAATTCTTCTTGCTACTTCTCGAGCTTGCGTTGTATTCCCTCGAAGAGGAAAGGGTGATGCAACACGGTAGCGTAAGTATTTCCCTCAATTTTTGAGAACCAAGGTATCAATCCAGTAGGAGACCATGCGCGAGTCCCTCGCACCTGCACAAACAAATAAGAACTTCGCAGCCAACGCGATAAGGGGTTGTCAATCCCTTTACGGTCACTTAAGAAAGTGAGATCTGATAGATAGGATAATTTGATATTTTTAGTATTTTTGGATATAAGAACATAAAGTAAAAGTGGAAAAGTAAAGTAGATGGTAGATTGATATGTTGAGAATAGACCTGGGGGCCATAGGTTTCTCTAGTGGCTTCTCTCATGATAGCAGTATTCTACGGCGGGTAAACAAATTACTGTCGAGCAATTGATAGAAAAGCGAATACTTATGAGACTATTTAGGCATGATCATTATATATAGGCATCACGTCCGAGACAAAGTAGACCGAAACGATTATGCATCTACTACTATTACTCCACACATCGACCGCAATCGAGCATGGATCTAAAGTATTAAGTTCATAAGAACAGAGTAACGCCTTAAGCAAGATGACATGATGTAGAGGGATAAACTCAAGCAATACGATATAAACCCCATCTTTTTATCCTCGATGGCAATAATACAGTTAGTGCCTTGCTGCCCCTACTGTCACTGGGAAAGGACACCGCAAGATTGAACCCAAGGCCAAGCACTTCTCCCATTGCAAGAACTATAGATCTAGTAGGCCAAACCAAACCAATAATTCGAAGAGACTTGCAAGGATATTATAATCATACATAAAGAGTTCAGAAAAGAACCAAATATTTCTCATAGATAATCTTGATCATAAACCCAAAATTCATCGGATCTCGACAAACACACCGCAAAAAGAGATTACATCGAATAGATCTCCTCGAAGACCGAGGAGAACTTGGTATTGAGATCCAAAGAGAGAGAAGAAGCCATCTAGATACTAGCTATGGACCCGAAGGTCTGAGGTAAACTAGGCACAACTCATGGTGAGGCGATGATGATGATGTAGAAGCACTCCATGGTAGATCCCTCCTCCGGCGGAGCTCCAGAACAGGCCCGAAGATGGGATCTCACGGGAACAGAAGGTTGCGGAGGTGGAACTAGGGTTTTCTTTGTTGTTCTGATGGTTTCGGGGTACGTAGGTATATATAGGAGGAAGGAGGGCACCGGGAGCCAAACATGGGGCCCACAAGGCAGGGGGCGCGCCCCCACCCTCGTGGATGCCACATGTGCCCTACTCCGTGGTTCTCAAGTCTCCCGTGCGTATTTTGCTTCAAAAATATCTCTCCCAAAGTTTCATTCCGTTTGGACTCCGTTTGATATTCCTTTTCTGTAAAACCCTGAAATAGGCAAAAAAACATCAATCTGGATTGGGCCTTTGGGTTAATAGGTTAGTCCCAAAAATAATATAAAAGTGTATAATAAAGCCCATTAAATATCCAAAACATCATAAATAATACCATAGAGCAATAAAAAATTATAGACACGTTGGAGACATATCATATAATCATCCATCAGTTCAAACCATGTGTGGGACAATTACGTATCATTAATTTCATTCTCTCCCAAGCTTGTGCAACATGCTGATGATCTAGTTGCTTAAAATTCATAATATCATTTCTAAGGGAGATAATCTTAGCAGGAGGAAAATACTTAGAGATAAAATCATCTTTACACTTATTCCACGAATCAATACTATTTATAGGCAAAAAGGAAAACCAAGGTTTAGCATGATCTCTAAGTGAAAACGGAAATAGCTTCAATTTAGCAATATCATTATCCGTATCCCTCTTCTTTTGCATATCACAAAAATCAACAAAGTTGTTTAGCTGGGTAGCGGCATCTTCACTAGGAAGGCCGGAAAATTGATCTTTCATGACAAGATTCAACAGAGCATCATTGATCTCACAAGATTCAGCATCGGTAATAGGAGCAATCGGAGTGCTAATAAAATCATTATTGTTGGTATTGGAGAAGTCACACAGTTTGGTATTATTCTGAGCCATAGTGACAAGCAAGCAATCTAACACACAAGCAAACAAGAAGCAAGCGAACGGTAAACACACGGCAAAAAGAAGGGCAAATAAAACGGCAAGGGTGAAGTGGGGGAGAGGAAAACGAGAGGCAAATAAATGTAATGCGAAGGATAAGGGTTTGTGAAAGGTACTTGGTATATGACTTTTGCGTAAGCCTCCCTGGCAACGGCGCCAGAAATTCTTCTTGCTACTTCTCGAGCTTGCGTTGTACTCCCTCGAAGAGGAAAGGGTGATGCAGCACAATAGTGTAAGTATTTCCCTCAGCTTTTGAGAACCAAGGTATCAATCCAGTAGGAGACCACGTGCGAGTCCCTCGCACCTGCACAAACAAATAAGAACTTCGCAGCCAACGCGATAAGGGGTTATCAATCCCTTTACGGTCACTTACGAAAGTGAGATCTGATAGATAGGATAGTTTGATATTTTTGGTATTTTTGGATATAAGAACAAAAAGTAAATAACACAAAGTAAAGTAGATTGTAGATTAATATGTTGAGAATAGACCCGGGGGCCATAGGTTTCACTAGTGGGTTCTCTCATGATAGCAGAATTCTACGGTGGGTGAACAAATTACTGTCGAGCAATTGATAGAAAAGCGCATAGTTATGATAATATCTAGGCATGATCATTATATATATGCATCACGTCCGTGACAAGTAGACCCAAATGATTCTGCGTCTACTACTATTACTCCACACATCGACCGCTATCCAGCATGCATCTAGAGTATTAAGTTCATAAGAATAGAGTAATGCTTTAAGCAAGATGACATGATGTAGAGGGATAAACTCAAGAAATATGATATAAACCCCATCTTTTTATCCTCGATGGCAACAATACAATACATGCCTTGCTGCCCCTGATGTCACTGGGAAAGGACACCGCAAGATTGAACCCAAAGCCAAGCACTTCTCCCATTGCAAGAACTATAGATCTAGTACGCCAAACCAAACCGTTAATTCAAAGAGACTTGCAAGGATATTATAATCATACACAAAAGAATTCAGAAAAGAACAAAATATTTCTCGTAGATAATCTTGATCATAAACCCACAATTCATCGGATCTCGACAAACACACCGCAAAAAGACTACATCGAATAGATCTCCTCGAAGACCGAGGAGAACTTGGTATTGAGATCCAAAAAGAGAGAAGAAGCCATCTAGATAATAAATATGGACCTGAAGGTCTGTGGTAAACTACTCACAACTCATGGTGAGGCAATGGTGTTGATGTAGAAATACTCCATGGAAGATCCCCCCTCCGGCGGAGCTCCGGAACAGGCCCCAAGATGGGATCTCACGGGAACAGAAGGTTGTTGCGGTGGAATTAGGGTTTTCTTTGTTGCCTCGATGTTGTCAGGGTACATGGGTATATATAGGAGGAAGGAGGGCATCGGGGGAGCCAGAGGGGGCCCACGAGGGTGGGGGGCGTGCCTTGTAGGAGGGGCACGCCCTGGACCCTCGTAGACGCCTCCTTTGTTCCCTCGCATGTACTCCAAGTCTTCTGTGTTGATATTGTTCCAAAATTAACTCTCGCAAAGGTTTCATTCCGTTTGGACTCCGTTTGATATTCCTTTTCCGCGAAATCCTGAAATAGGCAAAAAACAACAATCTACACTGGTTCTTTGGGTTAATAGGTTAGTCCCAAAAGTAATAAAAAAGTGTATAATAAAGCCCATTAAACATCTAAAACATAATATATAATAGCATGGAACAATAAAAAATTATAGATACGTTGGACACGTATCACTAGTGCAAGTATAATACCTCATTCCTTATATAAAAAAATATGCATGATATTGCACCTGCTGAGTTAGAAGGGATTGATGTTACTATTAAGCTTGCTAATAGAGAAACTGTTAGCCCTGTTGGGATTATTAGAGATGTTGAAGTCTTGTGTGGGAAGGTTAAATACCCTGCTGATTTTCTTATTCTTAGTTTCCCACAAGATGATTTTTGTCCCATCATATTTGGTAGACCCTTCTTGAATACTGTTAAGATAAGATAGACTGCGTAAAAGATATTGTTACTGTTGGTTTAGGGGATATGTCTCATGATTTTAACTTTGCTAAATTTCGTAGACAACCCCATGATAAAGAATTACCCAATAAGGATGAAATTATTGGTCTTGCTTCTATTGCTGTGCCTCCTAACGATCCTTTAGAACAATATCTGCTAGACCATGAAAATGATATGTATATGAATGAGAGAAGGGAAATGGATGAAATATTCTTTAAGCAGGGACCCGTATTGAAAAACAACTTGCCTGTTGAAATCCTAGGGGTTCCTCCTCCACCCAAGGGTGATCCCCTGTTTGAACTTAAACCATTACCTGATAATCTTAAGTATGTTTATCTCGATGAAAAGAAGATATATCCCGTTATTATCAGTGCTAACCTTTCAGAGCAGGAAGAAGAAAAATTATTGAAAACTCTGAAGAAGCACTGTGCTGCTATTGGATATACTCTGGATGATCTTAAGTGCATTAGTCCCATTTTATGCCATCACAAGATAAAGTTGAAAGAGGACGCTAAACCGGTTATCAATGATCAACGACGGTTAAATCCTAAGATGAAAGAAGTGGTAAGTAACGAAATACTAAAGCTTCTAGAGGCAGGTATTATCTACCCAGTTGCTGATAGCCAGTGGGTAAGTCATGTCCATTGTGTCCCTAAGAAGGGAGGTATGACTGTTGTTCCTAATGATAAAGATGAATTGATCCCACAAAGAATTGTTATAGGTTATAGGATGGTAATTGATTTCCGCAAATTAAATAAAGCCACTAAGAAAGATCATTACCCTTTGCCTTTTATTGATAAAATGCTAGAAAGGTTATCCAAACATACTCATTTTTGCTTTCTAGATGGTTATTCTGGTTTCTCTCAAATACCTGTGTCAAAAGGGGATCAAGAAAAGACCACTTTTACTTGTCCTTTCAGTACCTTTGCTTATAGATGTATGCCTTTTGGTTTATGTAATGCACCTGCTACCTTTCAAAGATGCATGATGGCTATATTCTCTGATTTTTGTGAAAAGATTGTTAAGGTTTTCATGGATGACTTTTCCGTTTACGGAACTTCTTTTGATGATTGCTTGAGCAACCTTGATCGAGTTTTGCAGAGATGTGAAGACACTAATCTTGTCTTGAATTGGGAGAAGTGCCACTCTATGGTTAATGAAGGCATTGTCTTGGGACATAAAATTTCTGAAAGAGGTATTGAAGTTGACACGGCTAAGGTTGATGCTATTGAAAAGATGTCTTGTCCCACGGATATCAAAGGTATACGAAGTTTCCTTGGTCATGCCGGGTTTTATAGGAGGTTAATTAAGGACTTCTCCAAAATCTCCAGGCCTCTGACTAATCTCTTACAAAAAGATGTTCCTTTTTTGGTGATGATTGTTTAGAAGCATTTGAAATACTTAAGAAAGCATTGATCTCTGCACCTATTGTCCAGCCTCCTGACTGGAATTTACCCTTTGAGATTATGTGCGATGCTAGTGATTATGCTGTAGGTGCTATTCTAGGACAAAGAGTTGATAAGAAATTGAATGCTATCCAATATTCTAGTAAAACTCTAGAAAGTGCCCAGAGAAATTATGCTACTACTAAGAAAGATTTTTTAGCAGTTGTATTTGCTTGTGATAAGTTTAGACCTTATATTGTTGATTCTAAAGTAACTATTCACACTGATCATGCTGCTATCAAATACCTTATGGAAAAGAAAGATGCTAAACCTGGACTTATTAGACGAGTTCTCTTGCTACAAGAATTTGATTTGCATATTATTGATAGAAAGGGAGATGAGAACCCCGTCGTAGACAACTTGTCTAGGCTAGAGAATATTCTTGATGACCCACAACCTATTGATGATAGCTTCCCCGATAAACAATTAGTTGTCATAAATACTTCTAGTACTGCACCATGGTATGCTGATTATGCTAATTACATTGTTGCTAAGTTTATACCACCTAGTTTCACATACCAGCAAAAGAAAAAGTTCTTCTATGATTTGAGACATTACTTCTGGGATGACCCACACCTTTATAAAGAAGGAGTAGATGGTATTATTAGACGTTGTGTACGTGAGCATGAACAGGAACAGATCCTACACAATTGCCACTCCGAAGCTTATAGAGGATACCAGGCTGGAGATAGAACTGCACATAAGGTATTGCAATCTGGTTTTTATTGGCCTACTCTCTTCAAGGATGCTCGTAAGTTTGTCTTATCTTGTGATGAATGTCAAAGAATTGGTAATATTAGTAGACTTCAAGAAATGCCTATGAATTATTCACTTGTTATTGAACCATTTGATGTTTGGGGCTTTGATTATATGGGACCGTTTCCTTCCTATAATGGGTATACACACATTTTAGTTGCTGTTGATTACGTTACTAAGTGGGTAGAAGCTATTCCAACTAGTAGTGCTGATCACAACACCTCTATTAAGATGCTTAAAGAAGTTATTTTTCCGAGGTTTGGAGTCCCTAGATACTTAATGACTGATGGTGGTTCACACTTTATTCATGATGCTTTCCGTAAAATGCTTGCTAAGTATGATGTTAATCATAGAATTGCATCCCCATATCACCCGCAGTCTAGTGGTTAAGTAGAACTAAGTAATAGAGAGCTGAAATTAATTTTGCAAAAGACAGTTAATAGTTCTAGAAAGAATTGGTCCAAGAAACTTGATGATGCATTATGGGCCTATAGAACTGCATACAAAAATACTATGGGTATGTCTCCATATAAGATGGTTTATGGAAAAGCTTGTCACTTACCTCTTGAGCTAGAACATAAGGCATATTGGGCTATTAAAGAGCTCAATTATGATTTCAAACTTGCCGGTGAGAAGAGGTTATTTGACATTAGCTCTCTTGATGAATGGAGAACCCAAGCTTATGAGAATGCCAAGCTGTTCAAAGAAAAGGTTAAAAGATGGCATGACAAAAGGATACAAAAACACGAGTTTAACGTAGGTGATTATGTCTTGCTATAACACTCTCGTTTAAGATTTTTTGCAGGAAAACTTCTCTCTAAATGGAAGTTCCTTACGTTATCGAGGAGGTCTATCGTTCCGGTGCCATAACAATCAACAACTCCGAAGGCACGAATCCGAAGGTGGTGAACGGTCAAAGAATCAAACATTATATCTCAGGTAACCCTATAAATGTTGAAACCAATGTTATTGAAACTGTAACCAAAGAGGAATACATAAGGGACACTTTCCAGGACGATCTAGACCACAAAAAGGAAGAGGTATGTGGTACGGTAAGTAAACCGACTCCAAAACAGTTCTAATGGCAATTTTTCACCGTTTTGGAATATTTAGAAAAAATGAAAAATAAGAGGCAGTCTGGAAAGGACACGAGGCATCCACGAGGGTGGAGGGCGCGCCCCCTCCCGGACTCCGATTTCTTGCACGTTACTTATTTTGGTCGGTAAAAATTCACTATATATTCTCCCGAAGGTTTTGACCACCGTATCACGCAAAAATCCCATGTTTTTGTTTCGAGTTGTTTCTGTCGCAGATTGGAGCGATATGTCGTCCCAGGATTTGGAGGGAGAAAGCTATGTGGCTGATTTCCTTGCTGACCCTAAGATCTATGGGGACAGGGAGCATTATGGTTGGACCACGGAGGAAGAAGAAGACCATGATCCCAAGGTAAAAGATTGGACCAGCTCAGATGAAGATGAAGTCCCACTACCTCAACCTGGGGACATGCATGTGGAGTTCAAAAAGTCAAGCCTCCCCGACAGAGCAAAGAAACCTAAGATCAAGTTTATGCCTTTTCGCCTCTTGCAGGAAAACAAGCTGGCACTATGCAAGAAGATATTAAACCTTGAGCAGGAGATCAATGACCTAAGGTAGCAAAATTCCGTCCTTAAGCGCAAGTTAAGGAAGAAGCCTACATCACCAACTTCGAAGAAGGAGACATAATCATATGGGTATGGGCACTCCCCTTGGCAACTGCCAAGCTTGGGGGAGGTGGCCCGGTATCGTATCACCATCACACTCCTATCTTTACCGTTTTTCTTAGTTCGATCCTTTTGGTAATATCTTGATCTAGTGGAATAAAGTTAGCATGATCTAGTTGTGAGATTTTGCTTGTTGATCTTTATCTTTGTAACCGAGTTCGTGAGCTATATAATAAAGATTAGTGTTGAGTCAAGGGCTTGATTTCCTCACTTTGGTCATGAGAGAATAAAAGAAAATATAAAAAGTATCAAAGAGATCATATTGATCTTATGGGAGGTAATGACTTCACATATAAAGAGTATGATGAATAAAAGTTGTTGAAAATTGACAAACAAAGTTTCGGTCATCATTGCAATTAATAGGGAGTAATAAAGATAGAGAGGTTTCACATACAAATATACTATCTTGGACATCTTTTATGATTGTGAGCACTCATAAAAATATGACATGCTAAAGAGTTGATGTTGGACAAGGAAGACAACATAATGGGTTATGTTTTCTTATATCCAAAATAAAGTATATTGTCATGGATCATCCAACATGTTGAGCTTGCCTTTCCCCCTCATGCTAGCCAAAACTCCTTGCACAAAGTAGAGATACTACTTGTGCTTCCATACATCCTTAAACCCAGTTTTGCCATGAGAGTCCACCATACCTACCTATGGATTGAGTAAGATCCTTCAAGTAAGTTGTCATTGTTGCAAACTCTCTAAAATATGTATGATTTATTAGTGTGGAGGAAATAAGCTTTATACGATCTTGTGATATGGAAGTAATAAAAGTGACGGACTGCATAATAAAGGTCCCTATCACAAGTGGCAATATAAAGTGACGTTCTTTTGCGCTAAGACTTTGTGCATCCAACCATAAAAGCACATGACAACCTCTGCTTCCCTCTACGAAGGGCCTATATATTATTCTTGCCTTATAAGAGTCAAGGTGATTTCCACCTTTCCTTTTTACATTTTATCCTTTGGCAAGTACATTGTGTTGGAATGATCCTGACATATATACCCAATTGGCTGTAAGTTATCATGGTCTATTACTGTTGACATTACCCTGGAGGTAAAAGGTTGGGAGGCAATACCATAAGCCCCTATCTTTCTCTGTGTCCGATTAAAACTCCATACCCATAAGTATTGCGTGAGTGTGAGCAGTTGTGAAAGACTAGATGATAGTTGAGTATGTGGACTTGCTGAAAAGCTCTTATATTGAATCTTTCCGATGTTATGATAAATTACAATTGCTTCAATGACTGAGATCATAGTTTGTTGGTTTTCAATGAAGTTTCTGATTCATACTTGACATTGTGAAGGAATTGTTACTTTAGCATAAGAGTCATATGAGAATATATATATATGGGCTGCTGTTACAAGAATAGTCATGATGCCCTCATGTGCGTATTTTATTTTTATCGACACCTCTATCTCTAAACATGTGGACATATTTTTCGATATCGGCTTTCGCTTGAGGACAAGCGAGGTCTAAGCTTGGGGGAGTTGATACGTCCATTTTGCATCATGCTTTTATGTTGATATTTATTGCACTATGGGCTGTTATTACACGTTATGTCATAATACCTATGCCTTTTCTCTCTTATTTTACAAGGTTTACATGAAGAGGGAGAATGCGGGCAGCTGGAATTCTGGGCTGGAAAAGGAGCAAACATTGGAGACCTATTCTGCACAACTCAAAAAGCTCCGAAACTCCACGAAACACCGTCTCAGAAAATATAAAAAATATCTGGTGAAAGAGATCTGCCAGGGGGCCACCACCTGTCCACGAGGGTGGGGGGCGAGCCCCCCTGCCTCGTGGGCCATCCGGTGACCCCCCCGATGCCCATCTTCTCCTATATGAGGTGTTTTGACCTGAAAAAATAATCAGAAGGAGGCTTTCGGAACCAGACACCGCCGTCTCGAGGCAGAACCTTGGCGGAACCAATCTAGGGCTCCGTCGGAGCTGTTCTACTGGGGATACTTCCCTCCGGGAGGGGGAAACCATCACCGCCGTCATCACCAACAACTCTCCCATCTTGGGGAGGGTTATCTATATCAACATCTTCACCAACACCATCTCCTCTCAAACCCTAGTTCATCTCTTGTATCCAATCTTTGTACCAAAACCTCATATTGGTACCTGTGGGTTGCTAGTAGTGTTGATTACTCCTTGTAGTTGATGCTAGTTGGTTGATACGTCTCCAATGTATCTATAATTTTTGATTGTTACATGCTATCATATATTCTGTTTTGGATGTTTAATGGGCTTTATTATACACTTTTATATTATTTTTGGGACTAACCTACTAACCCAAGGCCTCATGCAAATTGTTGTTTTTTTTGCCTATTTCAGAGTTTCGCAGAAAAGGAATATCAAATGGAACGAAACCTTCGGGAGAGTTATTTTTGGAACCGTATCTACCCAGAAGGCTTGGAGTACACGCGAGGGAACAAAGGAGGTGGCCACGAGGGTCCAGGGCGCGCCCCTCCCCCTGGGCGCGCCCCCCACCCTCGTGGGCCCCCTCTGGCTCCCCCGATGCCCTCCTTCCTCCTATATATATATATATCCATGTACACTAAAAACATCGAGGCAACAGAGAAAACCCTAATTCCACCGCCACAACATTCCGTTCCCGTGAGATCCCATCTTGGGGCCTGTTTCGGAGCTCCGCCGGAGGAGGGATCTACCACGGAGTGCCTCTACATCAACACCATAGCCTCACCAATGAGTTGTGAGTAGTTTACCACAGACCTTCGGGTCCATAGTTGTTAGCTAGATGGCTTCTTCTCTATTTTTGGATCTCAATACAATGTTCTCCTTGATCTTCGAGGAGATCTATTTGATGTAATCTTTTTGCGGTGTGTTTGTCGAGATCCGATGAATTGTGGGTTTATGATCAAGATTATCTACGAAAAATATTTGATTCTTTTCTGAAATCTTTTATGATGATTATAATATCCTTGCAAGTCTCTCCGAATTATTGGTTTGGTATGGCCTAATAGATCTATAGTTCTTGCAATGGGAGAAGTTCTTGGCTTTGGGTTCAATCTTGCGGTGTCCTTTCCCAGTGACAGCAGGGGCAGCAAGGCACGTATCGATTGTTGCCATCGAGGATAAAAAGATGGGGTTTATATCATATTGCTTGAGTTTATCCCTCTACATCATGTCATCTTGCTTAAAGCATTACTCTGTTCTTATGAACTTAATACTCTAGATGCATGCTGGATAGCGGTCGATGTGTGGAGTAATAGTACTAGATGCAGAATCATTTCGGTCTACTTGTCATGGATGTGATGCCTATATATAATGATCATGCCTAGATATTCTCATAACTATGCGCTATTCTATCAATTGCTCGAGAGTAATTTGTTCACCCACCGTAGAATTCTGCTATCATGAGAGAAGCCACTAGTGAAACCTATGCCCCCTGGGTCTATTCTCAACATATTAATCTTCCATCTACTTTACTTTGCTTTATTTACTTTCTGTTCTTATATCAAAATACCAAAAATATTATACTATCCTATCTATCATATCTCACTTTCGTAAGTGACCGTAAAGGGATTGACAACCCCTTATTTTGTTGGCTGCGAAGTTCTTATTTGTTTGTGCAGGTGTGAGGGACTCACGCGTGGTCTCCTACTGGATTGATACCTTGGTTCTCAAAAACTGAGGGAAATACTTACGCTACTGTGCTGCATCACCCTTTCCTCTTTGAGGGAATACAACGCAAGCTCGAGAAGTAGCAAGAAGAATTTCTGGCGCCGTTGCCGGGGAGGCTTACGCAAAATTCATATACCAAGTACCTATCACAAACCCTTATCCTTCGCATTACATTTTTTGCCTCTCGTTTTCCTCTCCCCCAGTTCACCCTTGCCGTTTTATTCGCCCTTCTTTTTCCGTGTGTTTACCGTTCGCTTGCTTCTTGTTTGCTTGTGTGTTGGATTGCTTGCTTGTCACTATGGCTGAGAACAATACCAAATCGTGTGACTTTTTCAATACCAACAATAATGATTTTATTAGCACGCCTATTGCTCCTATTACCGATGCTGAATCTTGTGAGATCAATGCTGCCCTGTTGAATCTTGTCATGAAAGATCAATTTTCTGGCCTTCCTAGTGAAGATGCCGCTACCCATTTGAACAACTTTGTTGATTTGTGTGATATGCAAAAGAAGAGGGATACGGATAATGATATTGTTAATTTGAAGCTATATCCGTTTTCACTTAGAGATCGTGCTAAAACTTGGTTATCCTCTTTGCCTAGAAATAGTATTGATACATGGAATAAGTGCAAAGATGCTTTTATCTCTAAGTATTTTCCTCCCGCTAAGATTATCTCTCTTAGAAACGATATTATGAATTTTAAGGAACTAGATCATTGTCGGGACCCCGATCCTAAGTCACACCGATCTAGCATGTAACACACCATATCACTTTGCGGCCTCACGCACGGTATTCCCACGGGTGCCACCTTACCTGGCCCGGGACCGTTTGTGCATTTTGGCTCACGTATATGATAGTGTCGCTAGCATCCATATGACAGAGAACCCGGGCCGACATGACCAGTTATAAACCAAAAGTGGCACTAAATTACAGAGACAGGCATTCATGACCCAGCAACGAACGTGTCGGTCATCAACGTATGAACCCAAGTCGTAGAAGGCTACAAGGACTTAAAGGAACAACGCGTGACATTTCCCCTAAGGGACAGACACAGGAACGAAGAAGGACACATGCCGGTCAGCCTAAGTGATCCGGAGCAGTAGCAAGCTACCAAGGCTCAGTGGAAGCACTAGGAGACATTTCCCTGTAAGATAGGCTACCAAGGGTAAACAACTAGGTGTCGGATCCCACACATACCAAGCATTTCAATAACATACACACAATATGCTCAATATGTGCAAATACAACATGGCATCACAAAAAGACTCTAATAAACAAAGTATTTATTCATTAGGCTCCGAGGAGCCAAGTATTACAAACATGGGTCTCACGACCCAACATACAGAGCATACAAGCAACAAGCGGAAGCACTACATGTCTGGGTACAGACATCTACAAATGAAAAAGGCTGAAGAGCCTGACTATCTACAACACTCGTCCAAGAACGTAGCTGAGGTACAACCTACTTGTCGAAGTCCAAGCGGAACTACTAGTGAGACATCAATCCTATCTGCAAAACATAAATTAAGCAAACATGAGTACAAAGGTACTCAGCAAGACTTACATCAGATCCTATCATACATGCACTTGTATCAAGAGGGCATAGTGGGGTTTAGTTGCAGCAAGCCAGCTTTGACTCAGTGGCTATCCTATTCTACGATTGCTGATAACTCTTTGAGGTGGCGCACACGAGTCCACTAAGCACCACACAATACACCACTATAGATTCATTCCCGTCTCCCTACGAGAAGGCCATCCATAGCACTCACACTTGTCTTGAGTATTTTAGTGTATCCACTTCAAGTTATCTATGTACCACGTAAGCATCCAAGAAGTCCATATCCGTGGACCCGGCTTTTCGAATAGATCATGTTAACCCTGCAGGGGTGTACTTCTTCACACACGCTCTCGCCACTTACCGCCAAGTACATCTCGTGTATCTCGGCAACCTTCAAGCGGAAGCCTGGCGAGGGTGTCGGCCACGACCTGACTAACCACACAAGTCTCTCGTCCAGGTTTATCGCCTATTCGGGTTCCATCCGTGGGGAGATCCGGTCGGGGTGTCGCTCACGGCCCCAAATGATGTGCGCAGGGTTCCCAAGCCCACCTCGCCGAGTGGATCTACGCTTGGTACACCATGCCACGGTGCCTAGTCTGTCCCAAGCCCACTGGCCGAGTGCCACTTGGTAGACTACTAACACTACCTACAAACACCAGAAACTAGTTGCAACTCCTGGACAGAGATCATGTTGATTAATAAGTCGAGAGGGGTCGAGTTACCGGAACCCAATGTGTGGTAGTAACTAGTCATTGGACAACATACACATAACTCAGTTCTTAGGGACGGTTACAGTGAGACAACCCACCATGTACTCCTACATGGCCTCTCACCGCTACCTTTACCAAATCGTGTTCACACGTTTAACCCTCAGCATCAGAACATATCATTTCACTCCAATTCATTCCCGATGAATCAGACCTGACACACTCTAAGCAATAGCAAGCAAGGCATGGTAAGATCACAACATGGCTTCAATCAACTCCTACACATGCTAGTGGGTTTCAACTATTTACTGTGGAAAGACAGGTCATGCAGAGGAATGGGTTCAACTACCGCAGCATAAAGTAGCAGTTGAGATCGTTGTTGTCCTAATGCAATAACAGGGAGCAGGAGCGAGAAAGGGGTTGTATCGGAATGAACAAGGGGGTTTGCTTGCCTGGTAAAACAACGTGCAGAGCACTGCTCCTCTGACAGGTACTCTGGATCGGTCTCCGGAGCTGGACCTATCGAGAAGAACGGTGCCGACAATCAAACACAAGCATATGCAA
The DNA here is from genome assembly GCA_902687465.1 of Secale cereale. NCBI lineage: Eukaryota > Viridiplantae > Streptophyta > Magnoliopsida > Poales > Poaceae > Secale > Secale cereale. The sequence continues at coordinate 227,015,860 of LR738713.1, read as the reverse complement.
CAATATGATGCATGAATATGGCATGAAGTTATGATGTTGTTTGAGCTAATGCAACTAGCATTTTAATTGGTTGAACTCCATTTGAACCAAGGGTTCAAATGCAACTCTTTAATAAGTATTATAAAATGCCATATGTGTGTTTTCATATAAACAGTAGGTTTAACTTCATTTGTCATGCATGAAAATGGTATAGATGGATAGATTGAATTTTTCTGATAATTTTTCATATATAAATTATTTCATTCTGAGCTACGGTTGAATTTCTGTGATTTTTTGAAGTTTAAGCCAATTTCTGAATTAAATAAGTCATTTAAGATTTATTTAAAACCGAGAACTGGATTACTGCGTCAGCATGACACAGGCATGACATCAGCAGGTCAAAGGGGCTGTTCCAGAGTCAAACCTGACAGTGGGGTCCACTGGTCAGTGACTCAGTTAATTAACTGAGTTAATTAACTCTATATTAATTCTAACAGAAAAATTAGCAGAGCTGGGCCCACATGTCAGTGTCTAAACTAATTAACAAAACTTAATTAATTTAACTAATTAGTCAACTAACTAAAAGGGTGGGGGCCCACCTGTCATTGACCCAGGGGGTCAAATCCTGGTCAAACTACGGCTAGCACGCCGGCGTTTAGCCACCGGCGGCAGCAAACGCGGCGGAGGGCTTCGGGAATCCTGCTCCGGGGGTCTTTTGAGCAGCTGAGACCACGGGCGAGCTGCTGGAGCTCGTCCGCGTCCATTCCCGCAAGTGGCAGCAGCTGGGACGGCCGGAGCTCGCCGGAAATGAGCTCGCGGCGGCGCCGGAGTTCGGTCGAGCTCGGGCTCGAGGCTGTGGTGGCCTAGGCGGGGCAGCGCTAGCTCCTAGGGCTTCTACGCGATGCGGGGAACGTGTTGGTCGCACGCCCGGGACCAAAAGGTCACCGGAGCACCACCGACGACGAGCGCGGGCGGCGGCGCGTGCGGGTGATCGTGGAGCGGCTGCTACGGCCTGCGAGGGGAAGAACGGAGAGGGGGAGCAGGGACAGAAGCGTACGGCGATCGCAGCGGTGCAGGCGGAGGGCTCGGAGGAGGGCCGGAGCAAGCAGGGCGGCGGAGGGGATCTCCGGCGGCCGGCGATGAAGAAGAGGTCGAGGTCGAGGCCTCAGGGCGTCCGGCGATGTGTGACTCGTCGGGGAGGACGAGGGTGAAGTGGCGGAGCTCTCGGGCTACTCGGAGGGGCAAGGGGGAGACGGTGGCCACGGCTACGGCGAGCGGCGGCGACGGTGGCGTTCGGGCGTTTGCGAGGAAGAGCACCAGGAGGGGGAGGAAGGAACCGAGGGGGAGTGAGAGGGTCCAGGGGGTGCGTGGCGTCATCCAGAGACGTCCAGGCGCGTCGGCAGCGGCGGAAGCAGGAGGTGGCCGTGGCGCGTGGCCGCGGGCGTCGAGCACGCGCTCGTCCTTCTGTCAAGGAGGAAGACGACAGGGAGGAGCGGGCTGGGCTGGCCAGTTGGGCCGGCCAGGCCGTGCTGTGCTGGGCCAGCACAGGTAAGTCTGCCCTTTTTATTTTTCTTTTCTATTTTCTTCTGACATTTGTTTTGATTTAATTTCTGAATTAAATCAATTATTTTCTCCTGACATATTTATTTTGTAGGGACCTAGAAATTAACCCAAGCCCCTAAAAATAAACAATCAGAATTTTGGACATATATAAAATATATAATATATATATCCAAGCAAATAGCTATTGCATTAATTCCAAAAGCCCAAAATAAATACTTATGAGCTCCTAATAATATTGGCTTGATTTTTATCTCTGACCAATATTTTTAGAGGGCCACATGAACATTTTCTTGGACCCTTTTGGAGCAACTTTTATTTGGGTCATTTTCAATAGGGTTTCTGAGGGTTTCACAAGTCCTCATTTCAATTTCATTTGAAAATTAACCATGATGCAAACCACAAGGCTAACCTAGTGCATACCAGAACTAGGGTTGTGACAACTCGCCTCCACTCGAAAGAATCTCGTCCCGAGATTCAGGAGTAGGCGGAAAGAAAGTGGGGTACTCCAGTCGGAGACGATCTTCTCGCTCCCAAGTAGCTTCTCTCTCGGAATGATGAGACCATTGAACTTTGAGAAACTTGATGTTATGACGTCGGGTGACACGCTCTGTTTGATCCAAAATACGAACGGGATACTCTCGATATGTGAGGTTATCTTGGAGATCAAGCGTTTCGTGGTCCACTTCGCGGATGGGATCCGAGAAGCAACGCCTGAGCTGAGAGACGTGGAAGACATCATGAACTCGAGAAAGATGTGGGGGTAGTTCCAATTGGTAGGCAACCTCTCCTTGTTTAGCGAGAATGCGAAAAGGACCAATGTAACGAGGAGCCAACTTGCCCTTGATACCGAAACGATGGGTACCTTTCAAAGGTGTAACCCAAAGATAAGCTTTGTCACCAACTTCATAAGCCACTTCCTTATGATGACGATCATACTGGCTCTTTTGACGAGACTGGGCTGTTTTCAAATTCTCACAAATGATGCGAACTTGCTCTTCTGCTTCCTGGATCATATCCGGTCCAAAGAATTGTCTTTCACCGGTTTCTGACCAGTTCAAAGGTGTTCGACATCTTCGTCCATAAAGAATCTCAAAAGGAGCTTGCTTGAGACTGGATTGATAGCTATTGTTATAAGCAAACTCGGCGAAAGGAAGACATTTCTCCCAATACATGCCGAATGAGATAACACAAGCTCTAAGCATGTCTTCGAGAATTTGGTTAACCCGTTCCACTTGACCACTTGACTGAGGGTGGAAAGCGGTACTGAAAGAAAGATGGGTGCCCATGGCAGTCTGGAAACTCTCCCAGAAATGAGAAGTGAAAAGACTACCACGGTCTGAATTGATCTCTAGTGGGACACCATGAAGTGACACTATTCGAGAAATATACAAGTCAGCAAGCTGACTAGCAGTGATACTCTCTCGAACAGGTAGGAAGTGAGCCACTTTGGAGAGACGATCAATGACTACGAAGATAACATTATTCCCTCTCTTGGTCCTGGGAAAACCGGTGATGAAGTCCATACCAACTTTATCCCATTTCCACTCAGGAATAGCTAGAGTCTGAAGGGTGCCAGCAGGTCTTTGATGTTCTGCCTTAACGCGACGACAAACGTCACATTTAGCAATGAACTCAGCAATTTCTCTCTTCATCCTAGTCCACCAGAACCTCTGGCGTAGGTCCTGATACATCTTAGTACTACCGGGATGAATCGTGAGAGGAGACTCACGAGCCTCTTTAAGAATCAATTGCCGAAGATGTTGCTTCTTGGGAACTACCAAGCGATTATCAAAGAAAACAACACCTCGATCATCCATAGAGAAACTACCAGCAATACCCTTGGCAATGTTTCTCTTTATCCGGGTAATTCCGGTATCATGCTTCTGGGCTTCTATGATATGATCCATAAGAGTAGGTTTCGCCACCAAAGTTGAAAGGAATCCGTGAGGAGCAATGTGAAGGTTAAGCTTACATAATTCCTCATGGAGAAGTGGTTGGCCCTGCTGCAACATGAGATTGTTGCAATAGGATTTACGACTTAGCGCATCAGCCATGACATTGCCCTTGCCCGGGGTGTAGGTAATCCCTAAGTCATAATCGGAGATCAACTCCAACCAACGTCTTTGCCTAAGGTTCAAATCTGGTTGGGTGAAGATATACTTGAGACTCTGGTGATCGGTGTAGATCTTGCAACGATTACCAAGGAGGTAATGCCGCCAGGTCTGAAGTGCATAGACTACGGCTGCAAGCTCTAGATCATGGGTAGGATAATTCTCCTCATGTGGATGCAACTGTCGAGATGCATAGGCAATCACACGACGATCCTGCATAAGGATGCAACCTAGTCCCTGTCGTGAGGCATCACAGTAGATAACAAAGTCCTTAGTGAAATCCGGTGGCACAAGTATGGGAGCAGAAGTCAGGCGTCTTTTCAGTTCCTGAAAACTGTGCTCACACTGTGGGGACCACTCAAACTTTTTATCTTTCTTAAGAAGTTCCGTGAGAGGTTTGGCCACTTTAGAGAAGTTCTCAACAAAGCGGCGACAATAACTGGCTAGACCAAGGAAACTCCTAACTTGTTTAACTGTTTCAGGCGGGGTCCAATCAAGAACGGCCTGAACTCTCTCGGGATTGACAGCAATGCCCTTACCAGAGATTACATGGCCGAGATAGGTCACTTCTGGCAACCAAAATTCGCACTTGGAGAACTTGGCATAAAGGCGGTGCTCTCTGAGTTTTTCTAGAACAAGTCTAAGATGTTCGGCATGCTCTTCCTCGTTCTTCGAGTAAATAAGAATATCATCGAGATAAACCACGACGAACTTATCTAAGTACTCCATGAAGATCGAGTTCATCAAGCGGGAGAAGGTGGCTGGAGCATTTGTTAGACCGAAGGACATGACGGTGTACTCGTACTGACCATAACGAGTGACGAAAGCTGTCTTGGGTATGTCCCCATTTCTAATCTTGATTTGATGGTATCCTAACCTCAAATCCATCTTGGAGAAGACTGAGGATCCAGCGAGCTGATCATATAGGTCGTTGATCCTGGGAAGCGGATACTTGTTCTTTACCGTGACCAAATTAACGGGACGATAATCTACAACCATCCGATCCATACCATCCTTCTTCTTAACAAAGAGGACGGGGCAAGCCCAGGGAGAAGAACTAGGACAGATGAAACCCTTTTGCAAGGACTCATCAAGTTGTTTCTTAAGCTCGGCTAGTTCTAATGGTGCCATTTTGTAGTGTCTCCTAGAGATTGGAGCGGTTCCTGGGATAAGCTCTATAACAAACTCTACATCTCGATCGGGTGGAACACCTGGCAATTCCTCTGGAAAGACATCCGGAAAGTCACGGACTACCGGAACATCTTCAAGATCTGGAAGAGGGCTGGCATTAAGAGAATAGAGTTGACGCTTTGCAACTCTAGTGGTGACGGTGACTGTCTTGCCAGATGGGTGTGTAAGCTGAACATACCTAGTGAAACAATCAATCTTGGCATGATGAGCTGTCATCCAGTCCATACCCAAGATGATATTAATATATGAAGACTTGAGGGCTACAAGTGATGCAAGGAACACAAGTCTGTCGACAAGGATTTCATTACCATGGCTTACACTAGAAGTTTGCCATTTGGATCCAGGAGTTTGAATGAGTAGTGGGGAGGGCATATCAGAAAATGACATGTCGTGCAAACGGGCATAACTTTCGGAAATGAAAGAATGAGACGCTCCAGTATCGAATAGAACCGATGCCGGATGACAATTGACAAGAAGTGTACCAAGAACGACATCTGGATCATCATGAGCGTCATTGGCTGAGACGTGATGCACACGTCCATGTTCGATGGGAGCTGACTTAACACTGATCATCTTGCGTGATGATTTATCACGTCTAACAGATTTCTCAGACTGGGATGGAGCAACATGGGTCTGGGTGCAAATATGGGCAATGTGTCCCGGTTCTCCGCACTTGTAGCAAATCCTGGGATTAGGACGTGGACCCGCATTGGCAAACGGTCTATCAATAGGCCTGGGTGGAGCATACTGCTGAACTGAAAGAGGTACCACACGAGATGGCCTCAGAGGATAAATGGGTGGAAGAACAGAGTTCGGAACCCAAATCCGGCGCTTCTGAGAACTAGAACCGGAGGAAGTTCCCAAATCAAGGGTGTGCTTACGAGACTCCTCGTAAGTGAGTTGAGCTGTCTCTGCATTGATGGCCTTGTTCACAAGAGCCTGGAATGTGTTGCAATGATGCAAGTGGAGATCACGACGCAGTTTGGGGTTGAGACCCTTCCGGAACCTAGCCTGCTTCTTGGCGTCCGTGGACACTTCTTCTGTAGCATAGCGGGCGAGGTTCTCAAACTCTCAACTATAAGCATCAACAGCCATCTTAGCCTGTGTAAGACTACAGAACTCTTCTCTCTTGCGATCGATGTGGGCTTGAGGGATATGATGCTCACGAAAAGCCTCGGTGAAATCTCTCCAGGTAGGAATCTGGCCAGCTGGAATCATGGCCTCATAGTTCTGCCACCAAAGACTAGCAGGACCTTCCAGATGATAAGTGGCATAGATGACCTTGTCATCTTCAGCTACATTCGCAGAACGCAGCTTGTGAATGATACTACGGAGCCAGTCATCTACATCGAGTGGCTCAATGGAATGATGAAAGGTGGGTGGTTTCAGACGAATGAAGTCATGGATGGTGGTTGATTCCTTGCACTGTTGTGCGGTGTTCTCCTCAATACGTGCCAACAAACGGTTAGACTCTCGCTTGTTTCTCTCCATCTCTAACATTAACTCTGCCAACGAAGGCTGGTCGGGAGGATCCTCCTCATCCCTACCACCTCCGTGGTTCTGTCTACGAGCAGCTGAGCTTCGCTTAACTGAAGACATCCTGAGAAGCGAAACCGAAGACGGAAACATCAACAACTATAGGATGCATAAGGTAGAACAAGGAATTAATATCTCTCGAACTACTAGGATAATTCCGGCAGCATAACGGCAGTAAAATGCTCAGAATGAGACATCCTGCTAACAAAGGGTAGTTCAACATCTCAACATCATCACTCAAGGTTCTGTGATAGTACTAAAACAACTATACTGGAAGAACTTGAAACAAGAATAAGACTCTGATCAACCAATCCTAAGGAACTACGGAGTAGTAACTCGTGATCCTGATAAACGGAAGAGAAAGCCTATTTCCTTAACCTCGTATGAAAGGTAAGATGACTCAGATCAGAAGAAATGAGGTATAAGGAGTAAAAAGAGCCTTACGTTCCCTTCCACAATCAATTCCCTTATATAACTAAAGAATTTCTAGACTCAACTTCGACCAGTTTGGCTTGGTAATCCTACAGGCAGTCAGGCTCTGATACCAACGCTGTCGGGACCCCGATCCTAAGTCACACTGATCTAGCATGTAACACACCATATCACTTTGCGGCCTCACGCACGGTATTCCCACGGGTGCCACCTTACCTGGCCCGGGACCGTTTGCGCATTTTGGCTCACGTATATGATAGTGTCGCTAGCATCCATATGACAGAGAACCCGGGCCGACATGACCAGTTATAAACCAAAAGTGGCACTAAATTACAGAGACAGGCATTCATGACCCAGCAACGAACGTGTCGGTCATCAACGTATGAACCCAAGTCGTAGCAAGCTACAAGGACTTAAAGGAACAACGCATGACATTTCCCTAAGGGACAGACACTGGAACGAAGAAGGACACATGCCGGTCAGCCTAAGTGATCCGGAGCAGTAGCAAGCTACCAAGGCTCAGTGGAAGCACTAGGAGACATTTCCCTGTAAGATAGGCTACCAAGGGTAAACAACTAGGTGTCGGATCCCACACATACCAAGCATTTCAATAACATACACACAATATGCTCAATATGTGCAAATACAACATGGCATCACAACAAGACTCTAATAAACAAAGTATTTATTCATTAGGCTCCGAGGAGCCAAGTATTACAAACATGGGTCTCACGACCCAACATACAGAGCATACAAGCAACAAGCGGAAGCACTACATGTCTGGGTACAGACATCTACAATTGAAAAAGGCTGAAGAGCCTGACTATCTACAACACTCGTCCAAGAACGTAGCTGAGGTACAACCTACTTGTCGAAGTCCAAGCGGAACTACTAGTGAGACATCAATCCTATCTGCAAAACATAAATTAAGCAAACATGAGTACAAAGGTACTCAGCAAGACTTACATCAGATCCTATCATACATGCACTTGTATCAAGAGGGCATAGTGGGGTTTAGTTGCAGCAAGCCAGCTTTGACTCAGTGGCTATCCTATTCTACGATTGCTGATAACTCTTTGAGGTGGCGCACACGAGTCCACTAAGCACCACACAATACACCACTATGGATTCATTCCCGTCTCCCTACGAGAAGGCCATCCATAGCACTCACACTTGTCTTGAGTATTTTAGTGTATCCACTTCAAGTTATCTATGTACCACGTAAGCATCCAAGAAGTCCATATCCGCGGACCTGGCTATTCGAATAGATCATGTTAACCCTACAGGGGTGTACTTCTTCACACACGCTCTCGCCACTTACCGCCAGGTACATCTCGTGTATCTCGGCAACCTTCAAGCGGAAGCCTGGCGAGGGTGTCGGCCACGACCTGACTAACCACACAAGTCTCTCGTCCAGGTTTATCGCCTATTCGGGTTCCATCCGTGGGGAGATCCGGCCGGGGTGTCGCTCACGGCCCCAAATGATGTGCGCAGGGTTCCCAAGCCCACCTCGCCGAGTGGATCTATGCTTGGTACACCGTGCCACGATGCCTAGTCTGTCCCAAGCCCACTGGCCGAGTGCCACTTGGTAGACTACTAACACTACCTACAAACACCAGAAACTAGTTGCAACTCCTGGACAGAGATCATGTTGATTAATAAGTCGAGAGGGGTCGAGTTACCGGAACCCAATGTGTGGTAGTAACTAGTCATTGGACAACATACACAGAACTCAGTTCTTAGGGACGGTTCCAGTGAGACAACCCACCATGTACTCCTACATGGCCTCTCACCGCTACCTTTACCAAATCGTGTTCACACGTTTAACCCTCAGCATCAGAACATATCATTTCACTCCAATTCATTCCCGATGAATCAGACTTGACACACTCTAAGCAATAGCAAGCAAGGCATGGTAAGATCACAACATGGCTTCAATCAACTCCTACACATGCTAGTGGGTTTCAACTATTTACTGTGGAAAGACAGGTCATGCAGAGGAATGGGTTCAACTACCGCAGCATAAAGTAGCAGTTGAGATCGTTGTTGTCCTAATGCAATAACAGGGAGCAGGAGCGAGAAAGGGGTTGTATCGGAATGAACAAGGGGGTTTGCTTGCCTAGTAAAACAACGTGCAGAGCACTGCTCCTCTGACAGGTACTCTGGATCGGTCTCCGGAGCTGGACCTATCGAGAAGAACGGTGCCGACAATCAAACACAAGCATATGCAACAATATGATGCATGAATATGGCATGAAGTTATGATGTTGTTTGAGCTAATGCAACTAGCATTTTAATTGGTTGAACTCCATTTGAACCAAGGGTTCAAATGCAACTCTTTAATAAGTATTATAAAATGCCATATGTGTGTTTTCATATAAACAGTAGGTTTAACTTCATTTGTTATGCATGAAAATGGTACAGATGGATAGATTGAATTTTTCTGATAATTTTTCATATATAAATTATTTCATTCTGAGCTACGGTTGAATTTCTATGATTTTTTGAAGTTTAAGCCAATTTCTGAATTAAATAAGTCATTTAAGATTTATTTAAAACCCAGAACTGGATTACTACGTCAGCATGACACAGACATGGCATCAGCAGGTCAAAGGGGCTGTTCTAGAGTCAAACCTGACAGTGGGGTCCACTGGTCAGTGACTCAGTTAATTAACTAAGTTAATTAACTCTAAATTAATTCTAACAGAAAAATTAGCAGAGCTGGGCCCACATGTCAGTGTCTAAACTAATTAACAAAACTTAATTAATTTAACTAATTAGTCAACTAACTAAAAGGGTGGGGGCCCACCTGTCATTGACCCAGGGGGTCAAATCCTGGTCAAACTACGGCTAGCACGCCGGCGTTTAGCCGTCGGCGGCAGCAAACGCGGCGGAGGGCTTCGGGAATCCTGCTCCGGGGGTCTTTTGAGCAGCTGAGACCACGGGCGAGCTGCTGGAGCTCGTCCGCGTCCATTCCCGCAAGCGGCAGCAGCTGGGACGGCCGGAGCTCGCCGGAAATGAGCTCGCGGCGGCGCCGGAGTTCGGTCGAGCTCGGGCTCGAGGCTGTGGTGGCCTAGGCGGGGCAGCGCTAGCTCCTAGGGCTTCTACGCGATGCGGGGAACGTGTTGGTCGCACGCCCGGGACCAAAAGGTCACCGGAGCACCACCGACGACGAGCGCGGGCGGCGGCGCGTGCGGGTGATCGTGGAGCGGCTGCTACGGCCTGCGAGGGGAAGAATGGAGAGGGGGAGCAGGGACAGAAGCGTACGGCGATCGCAGCGGTGCAGGCGGAGGGCTCGGAGGAGGGCCGGAGCAAGCAGGGCGGCGGAGGGGATCTCCGGCGGCCGGCGATGAAGAAGAGGTCGAGGTCGAGGCCTCAGGGTGTCCGGCGATGTGTGACTCGTCGGGGAGGACGAGGGTGAAGTGGCGGAGCTCTCGGGCTACTCGGAGGGGCGAGGGGGAGACGGTGGCCACAGCTACGGCGAGCGGCGGCGACGGTGGCGTTCGGGCGTTTGCGAGGAAGAGCACCATGAGGGGGAGGAAGGAACCGAGGGGGAGTGAGAGGGTCCAGGGGGTGCGTGGCGTCGTCCAGAGACATCCAGGCGCGTCGGCAGCGGCGGAAGCAGGAGGTGGCCGTGGCGCGTGGCCGCGGGCGTCGAGCACGCGCTCGTCCTTCTGTCAAGGAGGAAGACGACAGGGAGGAGCGGGCTGGGCTGGCCAGTTGGGCCGGCCAGGCCGTGCTGTGCTGGGCCAGCACAGGTAAGTCTGCCCTTTTTATATTTCTTTTCTATTTTCTTCTGACATTTGTTTTGATTTAATTTCTGAATTAAATCAATTATTTTCTCCTGACATATTTATTTTGCAGGGACCTAGAAATTAACCCAAGCCCCTAAAAATAAACAATCAGAATTTTGGACATATATAAAATATATAATATATATATATCCAAGCAAATAGCTATTGCATTAATTCCAAAAGCCCAAAATAAATACTTATGAGCTCCTAATAATATTGGCTTGATTTTTATCTCTGGCCAATATTTTTAGAGGGCCACATGAACATTTTCTTGGACCCTTTTGGAGCAACTTTTATTTGGGTCATTTTCAATAGGGTTTCTGAGGGTTTCACAAGTCCTCATTTCAATTTCATTTGAAAATTAACCATGATGCAAACCACAAGGCTAACCTAGTGCATACCAGAACTAGGGTTGTGACAATCATGAGCATGTTGCACAAGCTTGGGAGAGAATGAAATTAATGATACATAATTGTCCTACACAAGGTTTGAACTTATGGATGATTAAACAAAAAAAATATGCTGGCTTAAATTTTGCTTCTAGAAATCTTTTAGATTCGGCCGTGGGGGGCACTTTCATGGAAACGACCTTAGGAGAAGCTACCAAACTCCTAGATAATATTATGGTTAACTATTCTCAATGGCACACCGAACGATCTACTAGTAAAAAAGTGCATGCTATTGAAGAGATTAGTGTTTTGAGTGGAAAGATGGATGAACTTATGAAATTATTTGCTACTAAGAGTGCTTCTTCTGATCCTAATGATATGCCTTTATCCACGTTGATTGAAAATAACAATGAATATTTGGATGTGAATTTTGTTGGTAGGAATAATTTTGGTAACAACGCTTATAGAGGAAACTTTAATCCTAGGCCTTCTCCTAGTAATTCCTCAAATAATTATGATAATTCCTACAATAACTCTTATGGAAATTTTGGTAAGATGCCCTCTGAATTTGAAAATAGTGTTAAAGAGTTTATGATTTCGGAGAAGAATTTCAATGCTATGCTTGAAGAAAAATTGCTTAAGATTGATGAATTGGCTAGAAACGTGGATATAATTACTCTTGATGTTGATTCTTTGAAACTTAGATCTATTCCACCTAAGCATGATATCAATGAGTCTCTCAAAGCCATGAGAATTTCCATTGACGAGTGCAAAGAAAGAACCGCTAGGATGCGTGCTAAAAAAGATTGCTTTATGAAAGCGTGTTCTTCTAGTTATCTTGAAAATAAAGATGAAGATTTGAAAGTTACTGATGTGTCTCCTATTAGTTCCTTGTTTTCTAGTATGAATCTTGATAAAGATGGGACTGGAGATGAGTTTACTTTAGTTAAAAGGCGTCCCAATGATTCAGAGTTTTTAGATCTTGATGCTAAAATTGTTAAAAGTGGGATTGAAGAGATCAAAACTTTGCATAGTGATGAACCCACTATTTTGGATTTCAAGGGATTCAATTATGATAATTGCTCTTTAATAGATTGTGTTTTCTTGTTGCAATCCATACTAAATTCTCCGCATGCTTATAGCCAAAATAAAGCTTTTACCAAACACATAGTTGATGCTTTGATGCAATCTTATGAAGAAAAACTTGACTTAGAAGTTTCTATCCCTAGAAAGCTTTATGATGAGTGGGAACCTACTATTAAAAATAAAATTAAAGATCATGAATGCTTTGCTTTGTGCGATTTGGGTGCAAGTGTTTCTACAATCCCAAAAACTTTGTGTGATTTGTTAGGTCTCCATGAGCTTGATGATTGTTCTTTAAATTTGCATCTTGCGGATTCTACCATTAAGAAACCTATGGGAAGGATTAATGAAGTTCTTATTGTTGCCAATATGAATTATGTGTCCGTAGATTTCATCGTTCTTGATATAGATTGCAATCCTTCATGTCCATTATTCTTGGTAGACCTTTCCCTAGAATGATTGGTGAAATTATTGAAGGAAGGAAATATTAGATTCCAATTTCCGTTAAGGAAAGGCATGGAACACTTTCCTAGAAATAAAATCAAATTACTGTATGAATCTATTATGAGAGCCACTTATGGATTGCCTACCAAAGATGGCAATACCTAGATCTATTCTTGTATCGTGCCTAGCTAGGGGCGTTAAACGATAGCGCTTGTTGGGAGGCAACCCAATTTTATTTTCTTTGGTTTTGCTTCTGTTTAGGAATAAATATTGCATCTAGATTCTGTTTAGATGTGGTTTTGTGTTTTAATTAGTGTTTGTGCCAAGTAGAACCTTTGGGAAGACTTGTGTGAAGTTTATATGATCATGCTGTAAAAAACAGAAACTTTAGCGCTCATGAGTTTGGCTGTGATTTTTTACTGGAGAGTGATATTTAGTTGATTCTTTTTGCAGATGATTAATAGAAAAATTCCTCACGTTTACCAATTTGTTTCAATTTTTCTGGAGTTACAGAAGTATTCGAAAGTTACAGATTACTACAGACTGTTCTCTTTTTGACAGATTCTGTTTTTCGTGTGTTATTTGCTTATTTTGATGAATTTATGAGTAGTATTGGGGAATATGAATCATAGAGAAGTTGGAATATAGTATGTTTAACACCAATATAACAAATAATGAGTTCATTATAGTACCTTTGAGTGGTGCTTTGTTTTCTTATACTAACGGAGCTCACGAGATTTTTGGCTAAGTTTTGTGTTGTGAAGTTTTCAAGTTTTGAGTATGGCTTTGATGGACTATGGAACAAAGAGTGGCAGGAGCCTAATCTTGGGGATGCCCAAGGCACCCCAAGGTAAAATTCAAGGACAACCAAAAGCCTAAGCTTGGGTATGCCCCGGGAAGGCATCCCCTCTTTCGTCTTCATCTATTGGTAACTATACTTGAGACTATATTTTTGTTCACCACATGATATGTGTTTTGCTCGGAGCGTCATGTATGATTTGAGTCTTTGCTTTTTAGTTTGCCACAATTATCCTTGCCGGACACACCTTTTGAGAGAGATAAATATGGTTTAGAATTTATTAGAATACTCTATGTGCTTCACTTATATCTTTTGAGCTAGATAGTTTTGCTCTAGTGCTTCACTTATATCTTTTAGAGCACGGTGGTGGTTTTATTTTGTAGAAATTGTTGATCTGTCATGCTTCACTTATATCTATTTGAGAGTCTTTTAGAACAGCATGGTAATGTGCTTTGGTTATAAAACTAGTCCCAATATGATAGGCATCCAAGATGGGTATAGTAAAAACTTTCATATAAAGTGCATTGAATACTAAGAGAAGTTTGATACTTGATGATCGTTTTGAGATATGAGGATGGTGATATTAGAGTCATGCTAGTAGAGTAGTTGTGAATTTGAGAAATACTTGTGTTAAGGTTTGCAAGTCCCATAACATGCACGTATGGTAACCGTTGTGTGAAAAATTTGAAGCACGAGGTATTTCATTGAGTGTCATCCTTTGTGTGGAGGTCGGGAGCACGCGATGGTTAACTCCTACCAACCCTTCCCCTAGGAGCATGCGTGTAGTACTTTGTTTTGATGACTTGTAAATTTTTCCAAGAAGTATGTGAGTTCTGTATGACTAATGTTGAGTCCATGGATTATACGCACTCTCACCCTTCCACCATTGCTAGCCTCTCTCGTACCGCGCAACTTTCGCCGGTATCATACACCCACCATATACCTTCCTCAAAACAGCCACCATACCAACCTATCATGGCATTTCCATAGCCATTTCGAGATATATTGCCATGCAACTTTCCACCGTTCCATTTTTTATGACACATTTCATTGTCATATTTCCATGCATGATCATGTAGTTGACATCGTATTTGTGGCTAGGCCACCATGCATAATATTTCATACATGTTACTCTTGATTCATTGCACATCCCGGTACACCGTCGGAGGCATTCATATAGAGTCATACTTTGTTCTAGTATCAAGTTGTAAATCAATATAAGTGCGATGATCATCATTATTAGAGCATTGTCTCAAAAGAAAAAAAGAAAAAAAAAGGCCAAAGAAAAAAAGGAAGGCCAAAAAAGAAAAAGAAAAAAGAAAAATAGGAAAAAAGAAAAGAAAAGAAAATGGAAAATGCTACTATCTTTTTCCACACTTGTGCTTCAAAGTAGCACCATGATCTTCATGATAGAGAGTCTCATGTTTAGTCACTTTCATATACTAGTGGGAATTTTCATTATAGAACTTGGCTTGTATATTCCAACGATGGGCTTCCTCAAATGCCCTAGGTCTTCGTGAGCAAGGAAGTTGTATGCACACCCACTTAGTTTCTTTTGTTGAGCTTTCATACATTTATAGCTCTAGTGCATCCGTTGCATGGCAATCCCTACTCACTCACATTGATATCTATTGATGGGCATCTCCATAGACCATTGATACGCCTAGTTGATGTGAGACCATATTTCTCTTTTTGTCTTCTCCACAACCACCACTCTATTCCGCATAGTGCTATGTTCATGGCTCATGCTGAAACCAGGGTTGTGCATGATTGGAGTATTTTGTGTGACGAAGATGGAGCATAGCCTAACTATATGATTTTGTAGGGATGAACTTTCTTTGGCCATGTTATTTTGAGAAGACATAATTGCTTTGTTAGTATGCTTGAAGTATTATTATTCTTATGTCAATATGAACTTTTATCTTGAATCTTTTGGATCTGAACATTCATGCCACAACAAAGAGAATTACATTGAGAATTATGTTAGTTAGTATTCCACATCAAAAATTATGTTTTTATCATTTACCTACTCGAGGACTAGCAGGAATTAAGCTTGGGGATGCTTGATACGTCAACAATGTATCTATAATTTTTTATTGTTCCATGCTATTATATATTCTGTTTTGGATGTTTAATGGGCTTTATTATACACTTTTATATTATTTTTGGGACTAACCTACTAACCCAAGGCCCAGCGCAAATTGCTGTTTTTTTGCCTATTTCAAAGTTTCGCAAAAAAGGAATATCAAACGGAGTTCAAACGGAACGAAACCTTCGGGAGAGTTATTTTTGGAACCGTATCCACCAAGAAGACTTGGAGTACACGCGAGGGAACGAAGGAGGTGGCCACGAGGGTCCAGGGCGCGCCCCCTCCCGCTGGGCACGCCCCCACCCTCGTGGGCCCCCTCTGGCTCCCCCGATGCCCTCCTTCCTCCTATATATATATATTCATGTACCCTCAAAACATCGAGGCAACAGAGAAAACCCTAATTCCACCGCCGCAACCTTCTGTTCCCGTGAGATCCCATCTTGGGGCCTGTTCCGGAGCTCCGCCGGAGGGGGGATCTACCACGGAGTGCTTCTACATCAACACCATAGCCTCACCAATGAGTTGTGAGTAGTTTACCACAGACCTCCGGGTCCATAGTGAAGGAAATATGCCCTAGATGCAATAATAAAGTTATTATTTATTTCCTTATATCATGATAAATGTTTATTATTCATGCTAGAATTGTATTAACCGGAAACTCAGTACATATGTGAATACATAGACAAAACAGAGTGTCCCTTGTATGCCTCTACTAGACTAGCTCATTGATCGAAGATGGTTATGTTTACAAGCCATTGACATGAGTTGTCATTTGATCAACGGGATCACATCATTAGAAGAATGATGTGATGGACTAGACCCATCCGTTAGCTTAACACTATGACCGTTTAGTTTTACTGCTATTGCTTTCTTCATGACTTATACATGTTCCTATGACTATGAGATTATGCAACTCCCAAATACCGGAGGAACACCTTGTGTGCTATCAAACATCACAACGTAACTGGGTGATTATAAATATGCTCTACAGGTGTCTCAGAAGGTGTTCGTGGTGTTGGCATAGATCAAGAATAGGATTTGTCACTCCGAGTGTCGGAGAGGTATCTCTGGGCCCTCTTGGTAATACACATCATAATAAGCCTTGCAAGCAAATGACTAATGAGTTAGTCACGAGATGATGTATTACAGAATGAGTAAAGAGACTTGCTGGTAACGAGATTAACTAGGTATGGTGATACCGATGATCGAATCTCGGGCAAGTAACATACCGATGACAAAGGGAACAACGTATGTTGTTATGCGGTTTTACTGATAAAGATCTTCGTAGAATATGTAGGAGCCAATATGAGCATCCAGGTTACGCTATTGGTTATTGACCGGAGATGAGTCTCGGTCATGTCTACATAGTTCTCGAACCCGTAGGGTCCGCACGTTTAACGTTTGATGATGATCGGTATTATGAGTTTATGAGTTTTGATGTACCGAAGGTAGTTCGGAGTCCCGGATGAGATCACGGACCTGACGAGGAGTCTCGGAATGTCCGAGACGTAAAGATCGATATATTGGAAGGCTATATTCGGACAACAGAAAGGTTCCGAGTGGTTCGGGCATTTTTCGGAGTACCGGGAGGTTACCGGAACCCCCGGGAGAAGTTATGGGCCTTATGGGCCATAAGAAGGAAGCACACCGGCCCACAAGGGGTTGGTGCACCCCCTTTGGGCAGGAGGCCAAATTGGAAAAGGTTTGGGGGGTGGCGCCCCCTTTCCTTCTCTCCTACTCCTCCTTCCCTTCCTCTCCTACTCCAACTAGGGAAGGGGGGGGGGGAATCCTACTCCCGGTGGGAGTAGGACTCCTCCTAGGCGCGCCATAGAGGGCCGGCCTCCCCCTCCTCCACTCCTTTATATACGGGGGTGGGGGTCACCCCATAGACACACAAGTTTATCAAGTTGATCTCTCCCAACCGTGTGCGGTGCCCCCCTGCACAGAAACACACCTCGGTCATATCGTTGCAGTTCTTAGGCGAAGCCCTGCGCCGGTAGCTTCATCATCTCCGTCACCATGCCGCCGTGCTGACGAAACTCTCCCGCAAGGTTCTACTGGATCAAGAGCTCATGGGACATCATCAAGCGGAACGTGTGCTGAACGCGGAGGCTCCGTACGTTCGGTGCTTGATCGGTTGGATCGTGAAGAAAGTTCGACTACATCAACCGCGTCACTAGACGCTTCCGCTCCCGGTCTATGAGGGTACGTAGACACACTCTCCCCTCTCGTTGATATGCTTCAGGTAGATAGATCTTGCGTGATCGTAGGAAATTTTTGAAATACTATGTTCCCCAACAGTGGCATCATGAGCCAGGTCTATGCGTAGGTGATATGCACGAGTAGAACACAAGTGAGTTGTGGACGATACTAGTCATACTGCTTTCCAGCATGTCATACTTTGATTCGGCGGTATTATTGGATGAAGCGGACCAGACCGACATTATGCGTACGCTTACACGAGACTGGTTCTACCGACGTGCTTCGCACACAGGTGGCTGGCGGGTGTCAGTTTCTCCAATTTTAGTTGAATCGAGTGTGGCTACGCCCGGTCCTTGTGAAGGTTAAAACAACACATACTTGACAAAAAATCGTTTTGGTTTTTGTATGCGTAGGTAAGAACGGTTCTTTCTAAGCCCGTAGCAGCCACGTAAAACTTGCAACAACAAAGTAGAGGACGTCTAACTTGTTTTTGCAGGGCATGTTGTGATGTGATATGGTCTAGACATGATGAGTTATATGTTATTGTATGAGATGATCATGTTTTGTAAAGTTATCGGCAACTGGCAGGAGCCATAAGGTTGTCGCTTTATTGTATGAAATACAATCGCCATGTAATTGCTTTACTTTATCACTAAGCGGTAGCGATAGTCGTGGAAGCAATAGTTGGCGAGATGACAATGATGCTACGATGGAGATCAAGGTGTCGCGCCGGTGACGATGGTGATCATGACAGTGCCTTGGAGATGGAGATCAAAAGCACAAGATGATGATGGCCATATCATGTCACATATTTTGATTGCATGTGATGTTTATCTTATCATGCTTCTTATTTTGCTTAATACGGCGGTAGCATTATAAGACGATCCCTTACAAAATTTCAAGGTACAAGTGTTCTCCCTGAGTATGCACCGTTGCGAAAGTTCGTCGTGCCGAGACACCACGTGATGATCGGGTGTGATAAGCTCTACGTTCAAATACAATGGGTGTAAGACAATTTTGCACATGCAGAATACTCGGGTTAAACTTGACGAGCCTAGCATGTACAGACATGGCCTCAGAACACTGGAGACCAAAAGGTCGAGCGTGAATCATATACTAGATATGATCAACATAAGATGTTCACCATTGAAAACTACTCCATCTCACGTGATGATCGGACATGGTTTAGTTGATTTGGATCACGTGATCATTTAGATAACTAGAGGGATGTCTATCTAAGTGGGAGTTCTTTAGTAATATGATTAAATTGAACTTTAATTTATCATGAACTTAGTCCTCATAGTATTTGCAAATTATGTTGTAGATCAATAGCTCGCATTATATCTCCCCTATGTTTTTTTGGTATGTTCCTAGAGAAAACTAAGTTGAAAGATGTTAGCAGCAATGATGCGGACTTGTTCCATGATCTGAGGATTTTCCTCATTGCTGCACAGAAGTATTATGTCCTTGATGCACCGCTAGGTGACATATCTATTGCAGGAGCAGATGTAGACGCTATGAACGTTTGACAAGCTCGGTATGATGACTACTTGATAGTTTAGTGCACCATGCTTTACGGCTTATAACCGGGACTTCAAACATGTTTTGAAAGCCACGAAGCATATGAGATGTTCCAAGAGTTGAAATTAGTATTTCATAATCATTCCCGTGTGGAGAGGTATATGACCTCTGACAGTACTTTGCCTACAAGATGGAGGAGAATAGCTCAACCAGTGAGCATGTGCTCAGATTGTCTGGGTACTACAATTACTTGAATCAAGTGGGAGTTAATCTTCAAGATAAGATAGTAATTGACAAAGTTCTCTAGTCACTATCACCAAGTTAGTAGAACTTCGTGATGAACTATAATATGCAAGGGATGACGAAAGTAATTCCCGAGCTCTTCGCGATGCTGAAATCGCGAAGGTAGAAATCAAGAAAGAGCATCAAGTGTTGATGGTTAACAAGACCACTTGTTTCAAGTAAAGGGCAAAGGGATAGAAGGGGAACTTCAAGAAGAATGACAAGCAAGTTGTCACTCCCGTAATGAAACCCAAAGCTAAGCTCAAGCCTGAAAATAAGCGCTTCTTCTACGAAGGAAATGGTCACTGGAAGTGGAACTGCCCTAGATACTTGGCGGATAAGAAGGATGGCAAAGTGAACAATGGTATATTTGGTATACAGATTATTGATGTGTATTTTACTAGTGTTCATAGCAACACCTGGGTATTTGATACCAGTTCAGTTGCTAAAATTAGTGACTCGAAACGAGAGTTGCAGAATGAACAGAGACTAGTTAAAGGTGAAGTGACGATGTGTGTTGGAAGTAGTTCCAAGATTGATATGATCATCATCACACACTCCCTATACTTTCGGGATTAGTGTAGAACCTAAATAAATGTTATTTGGCATTTGCGTTGAGCATGAATATGATTTGATCATGTTTGTTACAATACGGTTATTCATTTAAAGTCATAGAATAATTGTTATTCTGTTTACATGAATAAAGCCTTCGATGGTCATACACCCAATGGAAATAGTTTGTTGGATCTCGATCGTAGTGATACACATATTCATAATATTGAAGCCAAAAAGATGCAAGGTTTATAATGATAGTGCAACTTATTTGTGGCACTGCTGTTTAGGTCATATTGGTGTAAAGCGCATGAAGAAACTCCATAGTGATGGACTTTTGGAATCACTTGATTATGAATCACTTGATGCTTGCGAACCATGCCTCATGGGCAAGATGACTAAAACTCCGTTCTGCGGAACAATGGAGCGAGCAACAAATTTGTTGGAAATCATACATACTGATGTATGTGCCGGGACCCCGACTTAGAAGCCGAGATCACCGAGTGCACGTGTACAGTGATCCCAGAGATCAATGCTCACTGAACACACAGAAGCTGAATAACAAGTGTCTTACATCCATACATATCGTCTTACACAAATTAAGGCCATTATGGCCAAGTCTTACATAGATAAAGCCTCACGGGCTGAATAGCAAATAACTCAAATAGCGGAAGTTTTTGATGATAGGTAGAACCCATGCCATCTGCCTTAACCCTACATGCATTCTGACTGGGATAGCGTCCTAGTTCGCATGTTCGTCTCCAAAGAACTCTCCCTCAAATTCCTGTTCCTCCATGCCTGGCCAATTAAATAACCAGTGGCAAGCCAATGAGTACTTTGAATGTACTCGCAAGCAACCCATGATGTGGTTCAAAATAACAATGCAAACTGAACAATAATGAGCAATCTAGCAATGGGCTAGAATAAATATTCTACCATCAAGTGTATGCATCGACGAGTTCACGTAACCTTGAAAACAGGTTATCGATATCAACATGAATATGATTCAACTCATCGAGTCAAGTCACCACCTTGACTCATCACACACACACTTGCACCGATGAAGTAAACTTCTGGACATAGTTTAAGTAGCACCACCCAACTGTCCATGACCGTGGACACGGCTATTCGAATAGTTTTACACTCTGTAGAGGTTGCACACTTTACCCACAAGATCTGGGAAGCTTTCGTGTCATCCACGATCCCGTAGTACCTCAAGTACTCGGGGGAAGCACCCGGACATTATCTTTCCTTAGACGACACTAACATGGAGTCCACTCGTTGGTACACGACCCTCGAGTACAAACAGTAGATCACGGGACTTGCCCTAATTTCAATGTCACGCGTACCCGAAGGGACCAACGGTGTGTCCGGTGCCCTGTGAAAACAGTCATGGTCGTCTATCCAAGCACGACCCCGTCCCGGGAAAGACCTCAAGTCTTCCCGTCACTAGTAATGCGGGAACCATGCTAGTATTGACCTAAGTAATCAATAAAGCCCCGTCCCATAAGGGGTAGAGTGGTTGCACATGTTTGGTTGGGACGGTAGTCACACATAAATCTAATCCATTATTTCACCCATGCACAAGATTTACCGGCACATCACTTCTTCCTCAAGTGATGACCTAACTCAACATCACCCTCGGGCATTAGGGGCACCCGATGGGTTTTATGCAAATATTTCAACCACGAAGGTTCATATCACACATGCATCACTAAGCACCACTACTTACTATTTGCATGTCGTCTAGCATATAGCAAGATCAAGATCAAGGCATGCATCATGTGGTGGTTCAACTAGGTCACCATCGTAACGCTATCATCATGCATCGGAAACAAACGGGTTCCGAAGAACAAGTGTATCATGGTCAAAGGGTTGCTTGCCTGGATTGGCTTGGTCTTCAAAGTCTTCCAATCCTTCTCCTTCTCCTTCTTCAGCAACTTCGTCAAATACGGGATCTAATCGTCGCAAAATAACAACGGGAAAATAAGACCATAATGAAAACAGAAAAATCAAAGTGCTCAGAAAAATGTCAACTTATTTTTGTTAAATACTAGAGGGAAAACTAAGATGGAGAAAATTCTTAGTTGGAGTTTTGGAGTAACAGAATGGAATCTAAGGATTTTTGAACAGGAGTTTTAATGCTCAAATTTGAATTTAAATTTGAACAGAACAGAAAAGTTTCATGGATATGTGTGAAAGTGACACCATTAAATAGGTTTGAATATTACAATATTTTAGGAGTTGGAATTATTTCATTTGGACTAATATTCATTTCTGTAAAATTAATTGAAGTTTTACAGAAAAGAAAAAGAAGAAAGGCGGGGCCCGCCTGTCATCTTCAACCTCTCGGCCACGGCGACGGCGAGCTCACCGGCGACGATTCCGGCCACGGCGAAGCCAACGGAGGGCAGGGATGGGTTCAGCGACGAGTTGCGGAGGTAGTGGTAGTGGTGCGGCTCGCCGGGGTGGTCGGGTTCGTCGGCGGCGAGGTGGGACGGCGGAGGGTCATCGGGAAGCTGCTGGCTAGCGTGTTTCCGGCAGCTGCAGAAGGGGAAAATGGAGGGGAAAGGATCAGCGAGGTGTGGCGGTTCTAAATCGAGCAAAAGGAGGGGCGGAGGAGGCCCGTACTGCGAGATCGCCGGCTGCCCGACGCGGCGGAGCTCCGGTCGATCCCGAGCACTGAAGCTCTTCGGGGAGGAACAAGTGGTGCTGGAGTGTTGCTGGGGATGAGGAG
>LR738713.1:226949287-226992168 GCA_902687465.1 Secale cereale | reverse complement strand
CCAGACGGTGCGCGCGTGTGAGGCCGACGAGTGGAAGCTGCGGGCGGCCAGCGCGCATGTGGAGACGGCCACTGGAGGGCGTAGGAGGAGGGGGACAACACCGGTGGAGGTTGCGGACGTCGAGGGGCGTTGGGAGGCGCGAGGGGAGAGCTCGAGGCTGTCGACTGCGCTGGATTGGGCGAAGCTACAGTGCGGTGGCGCACTGTAGCGCGCTCTGGAGCGCCCTTATCGCATGCCATGGCATGCCATTGGCCCTCTGGACGCGTCCACCGTGTCTGGGGGGTCCAGGGTGATGCAAGCACTACGGTTGAGGCTTTGGATGCTCTGGAGATGCTGTGAGAGAGAAGAGAAGCTGGTGACTTGGTAGAAAATGGCTGTCCAGCAGGGTGAACTAGGGTTTTTACCCCTCAATCATGGAGCTGGGGACGTGGGGGAGTTACTGGAGGTAGATAGTAACTTGATGAACCTGTGGTAGAAAGTTGAGGCCAAGGTAAATAGTAAAAGTGATCAAGAAGAGGGTTTTAGTAATTTGGCAGAAGGTGTTTGATCATGTTTTGATCAAGCAAATGATCTCCACTTGCCATGATACTTAACAGGATTGAATGGCATGTGAAAATAGGGTGCTTCACCAAATTAGGGCTCATTTGAAGAAACTAGCCAATGTAACTTTGGTGAACCCTAGAAATCAACAGAAATGGCTTCATCTTGTTTGACTCAAGCTAATCATCTCCCCTTGATGCACCAGTTGGTGTAGTTTCATCATTTGGGGTGTTGATCATGCTCACAAAGTTTGAAGCTCATGGTAAAAAGTTGGTAATGTAAAGTTGTTCAAATTTGCATTTGAACAGAAAGGGTTTTGGGGTATTCTGATCAAGTTGCTCTACTCCAAATCTTGTGCCATTTGGTCTAGATGCCTTATTAGGCATTTCTAGCATGTGCACCAAGTTTGAGAGCATTTGGACAAGTTTGGCAATGTAAAGTTGCTCAAACTTCAAATATGGACATAATGGTTATGAAGGGTTTGAGGATGTTTTCTTGCTTCCCATGGCATGGGACTTGGCAAGATCATCAAATATGTCATATATGACATGATAGAATTTCCCTGGAATTTTTGGAGAATATTTCCTTTGTAAATATTTCAAAAGCTTGAAATATCCAGAAAGGGTTTTAGAGGGATTAGCCCATTATTTTGAACATGACCAAGTGTTGAAACTCTTATATATGGACAATATATGTCCTATGAGTCTCCCTGAATTTTGGCAAATATTTTTGAAATATTTAAATAATTTTTTCCTATTAAAGACCATTTCTGGCCTTAAGAAAAAGCTTTTAAATAAAATAGGAAAATAACTTTTAAAATTATACTCTTGTGGTTTCTGGGAGTCCTATGACTACTAGGTCTCAAATATACCTTTGGAAATAATTTTCTCACCCTAAATTAAGCACTTGCAGTGCAAATCTCAATTCAGGGGTTTTTGGAAAACTAAATTTATAAAATACATTTTGGCCAAATTAATTTTGTAAGAAAATACTATACTGTTATATAACACTTGGCATGATCATTGGGCAGAAGTTTTGGGTATGGAGATGAATCCTACAAGAGGTAATAGTTGACTTTATTGAGCACATGAAAAAGCACATGAAGAAAAACTCAATTCCAAATAAAAGCCAAATGATGCCAAAAATTTTTGTTGGTCCAAATTTTCATGCTTCATTGATGCAAATAACATGTTACAAAATGCAGGGTGTGATAGACCTACCCCCTTACAAGAATCTCGTCCCCGAGATTCCTAAACTAGGTTTAAAAAGAGATCGGGAAACTCGGATCTAAGATAGTCTTCACGTTCCCAGGTTGCTTCTGCTTCCGTGTGGTTGCTCCACTGGACCTTGAAGTACTTGATGGTGCGGCTTCGTGTCCGTCGTTCTGCTTCGTCCAGAATGCGAATGGGCTTCTCGCGGTAGGTCAAATCAGGCTGTAGATCAATGGCTTGGTGATCAACATCCTTGTAGAGATTAGGCTTGTCTGGAACTTGGAGACATTTCCGGAGTTGTGACACATGGAATACATTGTGCACACCGGATAGCTCGGGTGGTAGTTCCAACTGGTAAGCCACTTCTCCTCGTCGTGCAGTGATCTCAAAGGGTCCAATGAACCTTGGTGCGAGCTTCCCCTTGACGTGGAAACGCTTGGTTCCCTTCAGAGGAGTTACCCGCAGGTACACATGGTCCCCGACATGGAAACTCATGTCCCGACGGTAGGGATGGCAGTTTTGCCCATGGGTATGGGTACCCGCGGGTACCCTACCCGAAAATAGTGGGCATGGGTGAGACTTTCTACCACTTCATACCCATGGGTATGGGTATCCATACCCGCAAAATACATGGGTAGGGTATGGGTATGAAATTATACCCATGGGTAACCCAATGGATACCCAGAAAATAAATAAATAAATAAAACCCTATAATATGTGAATAAATATTTATATTGAGTTCTTAACTAGCCCACGGACCACAGGCCCATAGCTGTTCATCGCCCCATACCCCTCGTATACCTACAGTAGTTATCTTCTCTCCTTTTCCTTGACCTTTGAAGATGAAGCAATCAAGAGCCGGGTTACTGAATCCTCGTCGATTCATCCGCAACTAAGGCTATATATTGTACCCACCGGACGGGTACCTGAATTTAACCTTCTTCTCATCTTACCTTTGTCATGTCAATGATATATATTGTACCCACCGGATACCCATTGGGTATAGGATACCCGATGGGTATGGGCATGGGTACCAATTTGCGCCCATGGGTAGTGAAGTGGGTGGGTATGGAGAAAAGATTTGGGTATGGGTTTGGGTAGAAAAATGTTGTACCCGCCCATACCCTACCCATTGCCATCCCTACCCGATGGTGAGTGTCAGCATAGCTCTTTTGCCTCGACTTGCCTGCCTTCAAACGCTCTCTGACTAGTTGGACTTGCTCTTGAGCTGCGCGGAGAATATCCGGTCCAAAGACTAGTCCTTCTCCAGTCTCTGACCAGTTGAGGGGTGTGCGGCATCTGCGTCCGTACAACACCTCAAATGGTGCCATCTGAAGGCTCGACTGGTAACTGTTGTTATAGGAGAACTCGGCAAAAGAGGGACAATCTTCCCACTTGGCCCCATATGCCAAGACACAGGCTCGGAGCATGTCTTCGAGAATTTGATTGACTCGTTCTGTCTGACCTCCGGTCTGTGGGTGAAAAGCCGCGCTGAAAGATAACTTGGTCCCCAAGGCTTCTTGGAACTTCTTCCAGAACCTTGAGGTGAACTGGGTTCCTCGATCCGACACAATCTTCTTGGGAACACCGTGAAGACTTACGATTCTGTCGATGTAGAGAGCTGCCAGCCGGTTGCCATCATAAGTGGTCTTGACAGGAATGAAATGGGCCACCTTGGTCAAATGATCGACTATGACCCAGATAGAGTCATGTCCTCTATCCGACCTTGGTAATCCAGTGATGAAGTCCATTCCGACTTTATCCCACTTCCACTCAGGAACCTCGAGCGGCTGAAGCAATCCAGCAGGTCGCTGATATTCAGCCTTGACCCTTTGGCACACATCACACTTTGCAACATAGGTTGCAATCTCTCTTTTCATCCCGTGCCACCAGAATTGTGCCTTCAAGTCTTGATACATCTTGGTTCCTCCGGGGTGGATGGAATACGGGGTGTCGTGGGCTTCTTGCAGGATCAGGTTCTTCAGCTCTGTGTTGTTTGGTACGCAGATGCGGCCCTTGTGCCAAACAATCCCGTGCTCGTCTTCAGAGAATCCTGGGGCCTTGCCTAGCTTCATCTTCTTCTTGATGCCTTCAATGCTTGTGTGTCCATCTTGCGCCTTCTTGACTTCGTCCATAAGGGTCGGTCTGACTTCCAAATGATCCAGAAATCCAGGGGTGACCAATTCCAAACTGAATTGCTTGAGTTCCTTAAACAAGGCTGCCTGCCTTTCTTGAATAATGGCATTCAAAGAGCAAGCCTTCCTGCTTAAGGCATCGGCCACCACGTTAGCCTTCCCGGGGTGATATTGAACACTGAGGTCATAATCTTTGATGAGTTCCAACCATCTCCGTTGCCTCATGTTCAATTCCTTTTGGGTGAAAATGTACTTCAGACTCTTGTGGTCTGTGTATGTCTCACACCGTTTCCCTAGGAGGTATTGCCGCCATGTCTTCAAGGCATGAACTACTGCCGCTAGCTCAAGATCGTGAGTAGCGTAGTTCTCCTCATAAGGTCGTAGCTGCCTGGAGAGGTATGCTATGACTCGGCCTTCTTGCATCAGAACGCTTCCCAATCCGGTTCGAGAGGCATCACAATATATCACGAACTCCTTGTGAATATCCGGGGTTGCCAGAACTGGGGCGGTGGTCAATCTATTCTTGAGCTCTTGGAAGCTCTCTTCGCATTTTGGCGTCCACTCGAACTTCTTGTCCTTCTTGAGGAGCTGAGTCATTGGCCGTGCAATGCTAGAGAATCCTTCCACGAATTTGCGGTAATAGCCCGCAAGTCCGAGGAAGCTTCTGACTTCCTTGACGGTCGTTGGAGATTGCCATTGGGTCACAGCTTCGATCTTTGCGGGATCAACTGACAATCCTTCTTCGGTCAAGACATGACCTAAGAATCCAACTTTATGCAGCCAGAACTCGCACTTGCTGAATTTGACATACAGTTGGTGCTCCCGAAGCTTATCTAGGACCATCCTCAAATGTTGCTCGTGCTCTTCCTTCGACTTCGAGAAGACAAGAATGTCATCGATGAAGACAACAACGAACTTGTCCAAATATTCCATGAAGACTTTATTCATGAGGTACATGAAGTAAGCTGGGGCATTGGTTAACCCAAAGGACATGACCGTGCACTCGTACAGGCCATATCTGGTTACAAATGCCGTCTTCGGAATATCTTGGGGTCTGATCTTCAGCTGGTAGTACCCAGATCTGAGGTCGATCTTGGAGAACACCTTGGCTCCGCTGAGCTGATCAAACAGATCTTCAATCTTGGGGAGTGGATATTTGTTCTTGATTGTAACTTCATTGAGGGAACGATAGTCAATGCATAAGCGGATGGTACCGTCCCTCTTTGCCACAAACAGAACATGAGATCCCCAAGGGGAGGCACTCGGGCGGATAAATCCCTTCCTCGGCTGCTCTTCCAGTTGCTTCTTCAACTCGGCTAATTTTTCCGTCCCCATTCTATAAGGCTTCTTATAGATGGGTCCTGCCCCGGGCACGAGCTCGATAATGAACTCAATGTCACGGTCAGGGGGAATTCCCGGTAGTTCATCCGGAAAGACATCAGGATACTCACATACCACCGGTACTTGCTCTAGCCCATATTCAGACAGACAGTTGACTTGAGCGGCTTGAGCGGAAGAGGAGTTGGGAGCAAACTTGACTTCAACTCCTTGGTCATTGGTCATAGTGACTGTCCGATTGGCACAGTCTAACAAGCCTTGGTGCTTACTGAGCCAATCCATCCCTAAGATCACATCCAAGCCTTGCGATCTTAGGATGATGAGGTCTGCTAGGAAATCTACACCGTTAATGGTAATACTGACTCCTTTATAGCCTATCTTGGCTCTCATCTCTGCTCCGGGGGTTTGTACCACCATAGGGTTATTCAGGGGTGTAGGGGTCATGCCACTTTTTAATGCAAATCTTTGAGTGACAAATGAATGCGTTGCTCCAGAATCAAACAAAACAGTTGCAGGTGCTGAGTTGACAAGGAACGTACCCAGCACGACGTCCGGGTCTTCCTGGGCTTCTTCAGTAGTGACGTGATTCACACGCCCCTTCCCATGGTTAGGTGGATTGCGAGGAGCTGGGTTCCTTGGTGGCATCCCGCGGCCTTGTCCTTGGTTCTGCGCATTGGGGCGCGGGGCATCTGGCTTCTTGTTGGGGCACACCCTTGAGATGTGTCCGGACTGACCACATCCAAAGCAAGTGACTTGGTTTGGATTGTTGATCTTGTTGCCACCACTGGTATTGGGGTTGAAAGCTGGCCTTGGGTTGGCATACTGCCGAGGCTGATAGTTGGTGCGAGGTGCAGGAGCTCTTGGTTGCTGATAGGTTGGCTTGGCCGGGGCTGACTGCCACGGACGAGGCTTCTGGTTGCTGGAACTTCCCTTGCTGACCATCTTGCGCTTGCGAGTGTCTTCCAAAGCACGCCGCTTGTCTTCAAGCATAAGTGCTTTGTTCACCAGGTCAGGGAAGGTTGGGCAGTCGCACACGACAAGCGAGTATTGCAGAGTCTGATTGAGGCCTTCCATGAAGCGCTCCCTTTTTGCAGCATCAGTGCTGACATCCTCAGGGGCATACCTTGACAGAACACTGAACTTCTGCATGTACTCCTTGACAGTGCTACTTCCTTGCTTCAGGGCTCGGAACTCACGCTTTTTGATAGCCATGATTCCGGAAGGAATGTGGGCTTTGCGGAATTCTGCCTTGAAGTTGACCCAAGTGATGTCTTGTTCAGCATGCATGACCTTGAATCCATCCCACCAAGCTCTAGCAGTCCCCCCGAGGCAGTGGGCTGCATAAGCCACCTTCTCGTGGTCTTCGGTGCATCCGACTAGTTCCAGTATGTCCTCAATGGAGTGGACCCAGTCGTCTGCATCCAGGGGTTCAGCAGTCTCGACGAAAGTTGGTGGTGCATGCTTCTTGAACTCTGCCAACGTGGAACGTCCATTGCCATTCCCCGCCGGCTGGCGGTTGTTGGTGATAGCTTGAGCAATCAGCTGAAGGGCTGCAGTGTTGGCTTGGCGTTCCTCTCGGAAGGCTTGGAGAAGCTGAGCCATGTCCATGTTCGGAGGAGGTGGTGGTGGTGGAGCTTGGTCGTTGGTTTGGTCGTGGCCTGCCTCTGACTGAGCGGATGCTCTGGCTTCAGTCTGCTGGGTAGAGGTACCAGTACGAGTTACAACAGGCATCCCGTTGGAGCGGTAAAAGGTCTCATGACTTGGAAGGAAGAAAGCAAGATAGATGGCTGCCTAGTAAGGGTGTGGGTGTGACACTAATCAAATCATGCAAGGGCCGTAAGGCCAAAACACATTCATTAAAATCCAAATGGGTGATGAAGTCGTTTACACATTCCCGAAGGAAGAATACGAGATACATCCAGACACAACAAAAGCAAACACTAGATGGTTTCATATGAACCATACAAGGACTCGACTGCGCATAGGGGTTACACGGCCTATCCTACCGTAGAGGTCGCAACTGGCATATCCGAGTAGCGAATAATGCCTAAGCGGCGGAATGCTCGGTCGCGTATTCCGGCTCTTCTGGGTCTTCCTCCTTGTCTTCATCTGTCTGGGCCTCCCTGTCACTTGAGGGCGAGGGAGAGTGGAGGAGTTGGATACGACGGTGCTTCGTCGGTGGTGCAGGGAAAAGCTTGCGATATTCCCTTGCCGTCATCCGGCGTCGCCGAGGTGGTTCTTCATTCTTGGAAGATACATTCTCGGAGGGCCTTCCGCCTCGGTATGCGATAGCGGACTGTCCAGAAGGTGCTCCTTCCTTCTTGATCCTATTTGTCTCTTCTTGAGCTCGGCGAAGAAGTGCCTTGGTCTTGTGAAGTTCTTCTCGAAGCTTCATTGATTCCGAGGCCAAGTCTTGTGCCAAGCTGTCGGCACATAGACTGAAGTAGGTCTGGAATCGAAGCGAGAGTCCTTCCTTCAGTGGAGGGGCTAGTGCGCTGCTTTCTTCTTCACCTTCCTTCCGGTAAGGTAAGAAGCGAGTTGTCATCTTGGCTGCCATCTCCGAAAGAAGCTCGCGGAGACGGGTTAGTGCCTTGAGTGCAGCAGCCTCGATAGCAAGAGGTAGTGTTGTCATCTGGGGTCCCTCGAAGAACCAACTTGTGGGAGGATAGTTTGCCTTCACGATCACTTCCATATGGTACTCCACCTCAGTGTCGCTAACCCAATGCTCAAGATAGGTGAGGATGGGTGCTCGGTGGAACTGACACTCCTGGAGGCTATCCTCGAGAAGCAAGGGAAACCCAGTGGTCAGGTGCTCTTCGGGTACAGCGGCCATCTACAAAGGTGGAATAAGAGGGGTTAATAAGCTGATGAAATCTCAGGTTTAGAAAAGAAGAGAGGTTCAGAAGGTTTTTGAAAAAGGGTCTCATCTAACTAACCCCCATGCTAACTAAGGCTTCCTACAGTCAGGATGGCTCTGATATCAGCTCTGCCGGGACCCCGACTTAGAAGCCGAGATCACCGAGTGCACGTGTACAGTGATCCCAGAGATCAATGCTCACTGAACACACAGAAGCTGAATAACAAGAATCTTACATCCATACATATCGTCTTACACAAATTAAGGCCATTATGGCCAAGTCTTACATAGATAAAGCCTCACGGGCTGAATAGCAAATAACTCAAATAGCGGAAGTTTTTGATGATAGGTAGAACCCATGCCATCTGCCTTAACCCTACAGGCATTCTGACTGGGATAGCGTCCGAGTTCGCATGTTCGTCTCCAAAGAACTCTTCCTCAAATTCCTGTTCCTCCATGCCTGGCCAATTAAATAACCAGTGGCAAGCCAATGAGTACTTTGAATGTACTCGCAAGCAACCCATGATGTGGTTCAAAATAACAATGCAAACTGAACAATAATGAGCAATCTAGCAATGGGCTAGAATAAATATTCTACCATCAAGTGTATGCATCGACGAGTTCACGTAACCTTGAAAACAGGTTACCGATACCAACATGAATATGATTCAGCTCATCGAGTCAAGTCACCACCTTGACTCATCACACACACACTTTCACCGATGAAGTAAAATTCTGGACATAGTTTAAGTAGCACCACCCAACTGTCCATGACCGTGGACACGGCTATTCGAATAGTTTTACACTCTGTAGAGGTTGCACACTTTACCCACAAGATCCGGGAAGCTTTCGTGTCATCCACGATCCCGCAGTACCTCAAGTACTCGGGGGAAGCACCCGGACATTATCTTTCCTTAGACGACACTAACATGGAGTCCACTCGTTGGTACACGGCCCTCGAGTACAAACAGTAGATCACGGGACTTGCCCTAATTTCAATGTCACGCGTACCCGAAGGGACCAACGGTGTGTCCGGTGCCCTGTGAAAACAGTCATGGTCGTCTATCCAAGCACGACCCCGTCCCGGGAAAGACCTCAAGTCTTCCCGTCACTAGTAATGCGAGCACCATGCTAGTATCGACCTAAGTAATCAATAAAGCCCCGTCCCATAAGGGGTAGAGTGGTTGCACATGTTTGGTTGGGACGGTAGTCACACATAAATCTAATCCATTATTTCACCCATGCACAAGATTTACCGGCACATCACTTCTTCCTCAAGTGATGACCTAACTCAACATCACCCTCGGGCATTAGGGGCACCCGATGGGTTTTATGCAAATATTTCAACCACGAAGGTTCATATCACACATGCATCACTAAGCACCACTACTTACTATTTGCATGTCGTCTAGCATATAGCAAGATCAAGATCAAGGCATGCATCATGTGGTGGTTCAACTAGGTCACCATCGTAACGCTATCATCATGCATCGGAAACAAACGGGTTCCGAAGAACAAGTGTATCATGGTCAAAGGGCTGCTTGCCTGGATTGGCTTGGTCTTCAAAGTCTTCCAATCCTTCTCCTTCTCCTTCTTCAGCAACTTCGTCAAATACGGGATCTAATCGTCGCAAAATAACAACGGGAAAATAAGACCATAATGAAAACAGAAAAATCAAAGTGCTCAGAAAAATGTCAACTTATTTTTGTTAAATACTAGAGGGAAAACTAAGATGGAGAAAATTCTTAGTTGGAGTTTTGGAGTAACAGAATGGAATCAAGGGATTTTTTAACAGGAGTTTTAATGCTCAAATTTGAATTTAAATTTGAACAGAATAGAAAAGTTTCATGGATATGTGTGAAAGTGACACCATTAAATAGGTTGGAATATTACAAGATTTTAGGAGTTGGAATTATTTCATTTGAACTAATATTCATTTATGTAAAATTAATTGACGTTTTACCGAAAAGAAAAAGAAGAAAGGCCCTGTGCAACTGGGCCAGAGTGGCCACAGTGCACGGCCCAGGGCATCCAGCCCAGCCGCTCGGGCGCCAGCGCACGCACGTCAGGTTTTCAAACCTGACGGGCGGGGCCCGGCGGTCAGCGACTGTGAGGGGAGGGAGAGAGTGGTGAGGATGAGAGGCGGGGCCCGCCTGTCATCTTCAACCTCTCGGCCACGGCGACGGCGAGCTCACCGGCGACGATTCCGGCCACGGCGAAGCCAACGGAGGGCAGGGATAGGTTCAACGACGAGTTGCGGAGGTAGTGGTAGTGGAGCGGCTCGCCGGGGAGGTCGGGTTCGTCGGCGGCGAGGTGGGACGGCGGGGGGTCGTCGGGAAGCTGCTGGCTAGCGTGTTTCTGGCAGCTGCAGAAGGGGAAAATGGAGGGGAAAGCATCAGCGAGGTGTGGCGGTTCTAAATCGAGCAAAAGGAGGGGCGGAGGAGGCCCGTACTGCGAGATCGCCGGCTGCCCGACGCGGCGGAGCTCCGGTCGATCCCGAGCACTGAAGCTCTTCGAGGAGGAACAAGTGGTGCTGGAGTGTTGCTGGGGATGAGGAGAGGCTGTTGGTGCTGAGTGGAGGGCTCGGGGGGGGGGTCCTATTTATAGGGGAACGGCGAGGTCCCGTGGACCTGTGCGCCGGCGAGCTTCTGCTCGACGCTACAGCGCACGGGAGGCGACGGGAGTGTGTCTGTGGCGTTGCTGGACGAGCCCTACGACCATTAGAGGAGAGAGGAGGATGGGGGAGGCTTCCAGACGGTGCGCGCGTGTGAGGCCGACGAGTGGAAGCTGTGGGCGGCCAGCGCACATGTGGAGACGGCCACTGGAGGGCGTAGGAGGAGGGGGACAGCACCGGTGGAGGTTGCGGACGTCGAGGGGCGTTGGGAGGCGCGAGGGGAGAGCTCGAGGCTGTCGGCTGCGCTGGGTTGGGCGAAGCTACAGTGCGGTGGCGCACTGTAGCGCGCTCTGGAGCGCCCTTATCGCATGCCATGGCATGCCATTGGCCCTCTGGACGCGTCCACCATGTCTGGGGGGCCAGGGTGATGCAAGCACTACGGTTGAGGCTTTGGATGCTCTGGAGATGCTGTGAGAGAGAAGAGAAGCTGGTGACTTGGTAGAAAATGGCTGTCCAGCAGGGTGAACTAGGGTTTTTACCCCTCAATCATGGAGCTGGGGACGTGGGGGAGTTACTGGAGGTAGATAGTAACTTGATGAACCTGTGGTAGAAAGTTGAGGCCAAGGTAAATAGTAAAAGTGATCAAGAAGAGGGTTTTAGTAATTTGGCAGAAGGTGTTTGATCATGTTTTGATCAAGCAAATGATCTCCAGTTGCCATGATACTTAACAGGATTGAATGACATGTGAAAATAGGGTGCTTCACCAAATTAGGGCTCATTTGAAGAAACTAGCCAATGTAACTTTGGTGAACCCTAGAAATCAACAGAAATGGCTTCATCTTGTTTGAGTCAAGCTAATCATCTCCCCTTGATGCACTAGTTGGTGTAGTTTCATCATTTGGGGTGTTGATCATGCTCACAAAGTTTGAAGCTCCAGGTAAAAAGTTGGTAATGTAAAGTTGTTCAAATTTGCATTTGAACAGAAAGGGTTTTGGGGTATTCTGATCAAGTTGCTCTACTTCAAATCTTGTGCCATTTGGTCTAGATGCCTTATTAGACATTTCTAGCATGTGCACCAAGTTTGAGAGCATTTGGACAAGTTTGGCAATGTAAAGTTGCTCAAACTTCAAACATGGACATAATGGTTATGAAGGGTTTGAGGATGTTTTCTTGCTTCCCATGGCATGGGACTTGGCAAGATCATCAAATTGGTCATATATGACATGATAGAATTTCCCTGGAATTTTTGGAGAATATTTCCTTTGTAAATATTTCAAAAGCTTGAAATATCCAGAAAGGGTTTTAGAGGGATTAGCCCATTATTTTGAACATGACCAAGTGTTGAAACTCTTATATATGGACAATATATGTCCTATGAGTCTCCCTGAATTTTGGCAAATATTTTTGAAATATTTAAATAATTTTTTCCTATTAAAGACCATTTCTGGCCTTAAGAAAAAGCTTTTAAATAAAATAGGAAAATAACTTTTAAAATTATACTCTGTTGGTTTCTGGGAGTCCTATGACTACTAGGACTCAAATATACCTTTTGAAATAATTTTCTCACCCTAAATTAAGCACTTGCAGTGCAAATCTCAATTCAGGGGTTTTTGGAAAACTAAATTTATAAAATACATTTTGGCCAAACTAATTTTGTAAGAAAATACTATACTGTTATATAACACTTGGCATGATCATTGGGCAGAAGTTTTGGGTATGGAGATGAATCCTACAAGAGGTAATAGTTGACTTTATTGAGCACATGAAAAAGCACATGAAGAAAAACTCAATTCCAAATAAAAGCCAAATGATGCCAAATTTTTTTGTTGGTGCAAATTTTCATGCTTCATTGATGCAAATAACATGTTACAAAATGCAGGGTGTGATAGACCTACCCCCCTTACAAGAATCTCGTCCCCGAGATTCCTAAATTAGGTCTTAAAAGAGATCGGGAAACTCGGATCTAAGATAGTCTTCACGTTCCCAGGTTGCTTCTGCTTCCGTGTGGTTGCTCCGCTGGACCTTGAAGTACTTGATGGTGCGGCTTCGTGTCCGTCGTTCTGCTTCATCCAGAATGCGAATGGGCTTCTCGTGGTAGGTCAAATCAGGCTGCAGATCAATGGCTTGGTGAACAACATCCTTGTAGAGATTAGGCTTGTCTGGAACTTGGAGACATTTCCGGAGTTGTGACACATGGAATACATTGTGCACACCGGATAGCTCGGGTGGTAGTTCCAACTGGTAAGCCACTTCTCCTCGTCGTGCAGTGATCTCAAAGGGTCCAATGAACCTTGGTGTGAGCTTCCCCTTGACGTGGAAACGATTGGTTCCCTTCAGAGGAGTTACCCGCAGGTACACATGGTCCCCGACATGGAAACTCATGTCCCGACGGTGAGTGTCAGCATAGCTCTTTTGCCTCGACTTGGCTGCCTTCAAACGCTCTCTGACTAGTTGGACTTGCTCTTCAGCTGCGCGGAGAATATCCGGTCCAAATACTAGTCCTTCTCCAGTCTCTGACCAGTTGAGGGGTGTGCGGCATCTGCGTCCGTACAACACCTCAAATGGTGCCATCTGAAGGCTCGACTGGTAACTGTTGTTATAGGAGAACTCGGCAAAAGGGAGACAATCTTCCCACTTGGCCCCATATGCCAAGACACATGCTCGGAGCATGTCTTCAAGAATTTGGTTGACTCGTTCTGTCTAACCTCCGGTCTGTGGGTGAAAAGCCGTGCTGAAAGATAACTTGGTTCCCAAGGCTTCTTGGAACTTCTTCCAGAACCTTGAGGTGAACTGGGTTCCTCGATCCGACACAATCTTCTTGGGAACGCCGTGAAGACTTACGATTCTGTCGATGTAGAGAGCTGCCAGCCGGTTGCCATCATAAGTGGTCTTGACAGGAATGAAATGGGCCACCTTGGTCAAATGATCGACTATGACCCAGATAGAGTCATGTCCTCTATCCGACCTTGGTAATCCAGTGATGAAGTCCATTCTGACTTTATCCCACTTCCACTCAGGAACCTTGAGCGGCTGAAGCAATCCAGCAGGTCGCTGATATTCAGCCTTGACCCTTTGGCACACATCACACTTTGCAACATAGGTTGCAATCTCTCTTTTCATCCCGTGCCACCAGAATTGTGCCTTCAAGTCTTGATACATCTTGGTTCCTCTGGGGTGGATGGAATACGGGGTGTCGTGGGCTTCTTGCAGGATCAGGTTCTTCAGCTCTGTGTTGTTTGGTACACAGATGCGGCCCTTGTGCCAAACAATCCCGTGCTCGTCTTCAGAGAATCCTGGAGCCTTGCCTAGCTTCATCTTCTTCTTGATGCCTTCAATGCTTGCGTGTCCATCTTGCGCCTTCTTGACTTCGTCCATCAGGGTCGGTCTGACTTCCAAATGATCCAGAAATCCAGGGGTGACCAATTCCAAACTGAATTGCTCGAGTTCCTTAAACAAGGCTGGCTGCCTTTCTTGAATAATGGCATTCAAAGAGCAAGCCTTCTTGCTTAAGGCATCGGCCACCACGTTAGCCTTCCCGGGGTGATATTGAACACTGAGGTCATAATCTTTGATGAGTTCCAACCATCTCCGCTGCCTCATGTTCAATTCCTTTTGGGTGAAAATGTACTTCAGACTCTTGTGGTCTGTGTATATCTCACACCGTTTCCCTAGGAGGTAATGCCGCCATGTCTTCAAGGCATGAACTACTGCCGCTAGCTCAAGATCGTGAGTAGCGTAGTTCTCCTCATGAGGTCGTAGCTGCCTGGAGAGGTATGCTATGACTCGGCCTTCTTGCATCAGAATGCTTCCCAATCCGGTTCGAGAGGCATCACAATATATCACGAACTCCTTGTGAATATCCGGGGTTGCCAGAACTGGGGCGGTGGTCAATCTCTTCTTGAGCTCTTGGAAGCTCTCTTCGCATTTTGGCGTCCACTCGAACTTCTTGTCCTTCTTGAGGAGCTGAGTCATTGGCCGTGCAATGCTAGAGAATCCTTCCACGAATTTGCGGTAATAGCCCGCAAGTCCGAGGAAGCTTCTGACTTCCTTGACGGTCGTTGGAGATTGCCATTGGGTCACAGCTTCGATCTTTGCGGGATCAACTGACAATCCTTCTTCGGTCAAGACATGACCTAAGAATCCAACTTTATGCAGCCAGAACTCGCACTTGCTGAATTTGGCATACAGTTGGTGCTCCCGAAGCTTATCTAGGACCATCCTCAAATGTTGATCGTGCTCTTCCTCCGACTTCGAGAAGACAAGAATGTCATCGATGAAGACAACAACAAACTTGTCCAAATATTCCATGAAGACTTTATTCATGAGGTACATGAAGTAAGCTGGAGCATTGGTTAACCCAAAGGACATGACCGTGCACTCGTACAGGCCATATCTGGTTACAAATGCCGTCTTCGGAATATCTTGGGGTCTGATCGTCAGCTGGTAGTACCCAGATCTGAGGTCGATCTTGGAGAACACCTTGGCTCCGCTGAGCTGATCAAACAGATCTTCAATCTTGGGGAGTGGATATTTGTTCTTGATTGTAACTTCATTGAGGGAACGATAGTCAATGCATAAGCGGATGGTACCGTCCCTCTTTGCCACAAACAGAACAGGAGATCCCCAAGGGGAGGCACTCGTGCAGATAAATCCCTTCCTCGGCTGCTCTTCCAGTTGCTTCTTCAACTCGGCTAATTCTTCCGTCCCCATTCTATAAGGCTTCTTATAGATGGGTCCTGCCTCGGGCTCGAGCTCGATAATGAACTCAATGTCACGGTCAGGGGGAATTCCTGGTAGTTCATCCGGAAAGACACCAGGATACTCACATACCACCGGTACTTGCTCTAGCCCAACTTCAGACAGACAGTTGACTTGAGCGGCTTGAGCGGAAGAGGAGTTGGGAGCAAACTTGACTTCAACTGCTTGGTCATTGGTCACAGTGACTGTCCGATTGGCACAGTCTAACAAGCCTTGGTGCTTACTGAGCCAATCCATCCCTAAGATCACATCCAAGCCTTGCGATCTTAGGATGATGAGGTCTGCTAGGAAATCTACACCGTTAATGGTAATACTGACTCCTTTATAGCCTATCTTGGCTCTCATCTCTGCTCCGGGGGTTTGTACCAGCATAGGGCTATTCAGGGGTGTAGGGGTCATGCCACTTTTTAATGCAAATCTTTGAGTGACAAATGAATGCGTTGCTCCAGAATCAAACAAGACAGTTGCAGGTGCTGAGTTGACAAGGAACGTACCCAACATGACGTCCGGGTCTTCCTGGGCTTCTTCAGTAGTGACGTGATTCACACGCCCCTTCCCATGGTTAGGTGGATTGCGAGGAGCTGGGTTCCTTGGTGGCATCCCGCGGCCTTGTCCTTGGTTCTGCGCATTGGGGCGCGGGGCATCTGGCTTCTTGTTGGGGCATACCCTTGAGATGTGTCCGGACTGACCACATCCAAAGCAAGTGACTTGGTTTGGATTGTTGATCTTGTTGCCACCACTGGTATTGGGGTTGAAAGCTGGCCTTGGGTTGGCATACTGCCGAGGCTGATAGTTGGTGCGAGGTGCAGGAGCTCTTGGTTGCTGATAGGTTGGCTTGGCCGGGGCTGACTGCCACGGACGAGGCTTCTGGTTGCTGGAACTTCCCTTGCTGACCATCTTGCGCTTGCGAGTGTCTTCCAAAGCATGCCGCTTGTCTTCAAGCATAAGTGCTTTGTTCACCAGGTCAGGGAAGGTTGGGCAGTCGCACACGACAAGCGAGTATTGCAGAGTCTGATTGAGGCCTTCCATGAAGCGCTCCCTTTTTGCAGCATCAGTGCTGACATCCTTAGTGGCATACCTTGACAGAACACTGAACTTCTGCATGTACTCCTTGACAGTGCTACTTCCTTGCTTCAGGGCTCGGAACTCACGCTTTTTGATAGCCATGATTCCGGAAGGAATGTGGGCTTTGCGGTATTCTGCCTTGAAGTTGACCCAAGTGATGTCTTGTTCAGCATGCATGACCTTGAATCCATCCCACCAAGCTCTAGCAGTCCCCCCGAGGCAGTGGGCTGCATAAGCCACCTTCTCGCGGTCTTCGGTGCATCCGACTAGTTCCAATATGTCCTCAATGGAGTGGACCCAGTCGTCTGCATCCAGGGGTTCAGCAGTCTCGACGAAAGTTGGTGGTGCATGCTTCTTGAACTCTGCCAACGTGGAACGTCCATTGCCATTCCCCGCCGGCTGGCGGTTGTTGGTGACAGCTTGAGCAATCAGCTGAAGGGCTGCAGTGTTGGCTTGGCGTTCCTCTCGGAAGGCTTGGAGAAGCTGAGCCATGTCCATGTTCGGAGGAGGTGGTGGTGGTGGAGCTTGGTCGTTGGTTTGGTCGTGGCCTGCCTCTGACTGAGCGGATGCTCTGGCTTCAGTCTGCTGGGTAGAGGTACCAGTACGAGTTACAACAGGCATCCTGTTGGAGCGGTAAAAGGTCTCATGACTTGGAAGGAAGAAATCAAGATAGATGGGTGCCTAGTAAGGGGGTGGGTGTGACACTAATCAAATCATGCAAGGGCCGTAAGGCCAAAACACATTCATTAAAATGCAAATGGGTGATGCAGTCGTTTACACATTCCCGAAGGAAGAATACGACATACATCCAGACACAACAAAAGCAAACACTAGATGGTTTCATATGAACCATACAAGGACTCGACTGCGCATAGGGGTTACACGACCTATCCTACCGTAGAGGTCGCAACTGGCATATCCGAGTAGCGAATAATGCCTAAGCGGCGGAATGCTCGGTCGCGTATTCCGGCTCTTCTGGGTCTTCCTCCTTGTCTTCATCTGTCTGGGCCTCCCTGTCACTTGAGGGCGAGGGGGAGTGGAGGAGTTGGATACGACGGTGCTTCGTCGGTGGTGCAAGGAAAAGCTTGCGATATTCCCTTGCCGTCATCCGGCGTCGCCGAGGTGGTTCTTCATTCTTGGAAGATACATTCTCGGAGGGCCTTCCGCCTCGGTATGCGATAGCGGACTGTCCAGAAGGTGCTCCTTCCTTCTTGATCCTATTTGTCTCTTCTTGAGCTCGTCGAAGAAGTGCCTTGGTCTTGTGAAGTTCTTCTCGAAGCTTCATTGATTCCGAGGCCAAGTATTGTGCCAAGCTGTCGACACATAGACTGAAGTAGGTCTGGAATCGAATCTAGAGTCCTTCCTTCAGTGGAGGGGTTAGTGCGCTGCTTTCTTCTTCACCTTCCTTCCGGTAAGGTAAGAAGCGAGTTGTCATCTTGGCTGCCATCTCCGGAAGAAGCTCGCGGAGACGGGTTAGTGCCTTGAGTGCAGCAGCCTCGACAGCAAGAGGTAGTGTTGTCATCTGGGGTCCCTCGAAGAACCAACTTGTGGGAGGATCGTTTGCCTTCACGATCACTTCCATATGGTACTCCACCTCAGTGTCGCTAACCCAATGCTCAAGATAGGTGAGGATGGGTGCTCGGTGGAACTGACACTCCTGGAGGCTATCCTCGAGAAGCAAGGGAAACCCAGTGGTCAGGTGCTCTTCGGGTACAGCGGCCATCTACAAAGGTGGAATAGGAGGGGTTAATAAGCTGATGAAATCTCAGGTTTAGAAAAGAAGAGAGGCTCAAAAGGTTTTTGAAAAAGGGTCTCATCTAACTAACGCCCATGCTAACTAAGGCTTCCTACAGTCAGGATGGCTCTGATACCAGCCCTGCCGGGACCCCGACTTAGAAGCCGAGATCACCGAGTGCACGTGTACAGTGATCCCAGAGATCAATGCTCACTGAACACACAGAAGCTGAATAACAAGAGTCTTACATCCATACATATCGTCTTACACAAATTAAGGCCATTATGGCCAAGTCTTACATAGATAAAGCCTCACGGGCTGAATAGCAAATAACTCAAATAGCGGAAGTTTTTGATGATAGGTAGAACCCATGCCATCTGCCTTAACCCTACAGGCATTCTGACTGGGATAGCGTCCTAGTTCGCATGTTCGTCTCCAAAGAACTCTTCCTCAAATTCATGTTCCTCCATGCCTGGCCAATTAAATAACCAGTGGCAAGCCAATGAGTACTTTGAATGTACTCGCAAGCAACCCATGATGTGGTTCAAAATAACAAT
The DNA here is from genome assembly GCA_902687465.1 of Secale cereale. NCBI lineage: Eukaryota > Viridiplantae > Streptophyta > Magnoliopsida > Poales > Poaceae > Secale > Secale cereale. Next base: position 226,973,358 of record LR738713.1, on the reverse strand, counting down.
GCAAACTGAACAATAATGAGCAATCTAGCAATGGGCTAGAATAAATATTCTACCATCAAGTGTATGCATCGACGAGTTCACGTAACCTTGAAAACAGGTTACCGATATCAACATGAATATGATTCAGCTCATCGAGTCAAGTCACCACCTTGACTCATCACACACACACTTTCACAGATGAAGTAAAATTCTGGACATAGTTTAAGTAGCACCACCCAACTGTCCATGACCGTGGACACGGCTATTCGAATAGTTTTACACTCTGTAGAGGTTGCACACTTTACCCACAAGATCTAGGAAGCTTTCGTGTCATCCACGATCCCGCAGTACCTCAAGTACTCGGGGGAAGCACCCGGACATTATCTTTCCTTAGACGACACTAACATGGAGTCCACTCGTTGGTACACGACCCTCGAGTACAAATAGTAGATCACGGGACTTGCCCTAATTTCAATGTCACGCGTACCCGAAGGGACCAACGGTGTGTCCGGTGCCCTGTGAAAACAGTCATGGTCGTCTATCCAAGCACGACCCCGTCCCGGGAAAGACCTCAAGTCTTCCCGTCACTAGTAATGCGGGCACCATGCTAGTATCGACCTAAGTAATCAATAAAGCCCCGTCCCATAAGGGGTAGAGTGGTTGCACATGTTTGGTTGGGACGGTAGTCACACATAAATCTAATCCATTATTTCACCCATGCACAAGATTTACCGGCACATCACTTCTTCCTCAAGTGATGACCTAACTCAACATCACCCTCGGGCATTAGGGGCACCCGATGGGTTTTATGCAAATATTTCAACCACGAAGGTTCATATCACACATGCATCACTAAGCACCACTACTTACTATTTGCATGTCGTCTAGCATATAGCAAGATCAAGATCAAGGCATGCATCATGTGGTGGTTCAACTAGGTCACCATCGTAACGCTATCATCATGCATCGGAAACAAACGGGTTCCAAAGAACAAGTGTATCATGGTCAAAGGGCTGCTTGCCTGGATTGGCTTGGTCTTCAAAGTCTTCCAATCCTTCTCCTTCTCCTTCTTCAGCAACTTCGTCAAATACGGGATCTAATCGTCGCAAAATAACAACGGGAAAATAAGACCATAATGAAAACAGAAAAATCAAAGTGCTCAGAAAAATGTCAACTTATTTTTATTAAATACTAGAGGGAAAACTAAGATGGAGAAAATTCTTAGTTGGAGTTTTGGAGTAACAGAATGGAATCTAGGGATTTTTGAACAGGAGTTTTACTGCTCAAATTTGAATTTAAATTTGAACAGAACAGAAAAGTTTCATGGATATGTGTGAAAGTGACACCATTAAATAGGTTGGAATATTGCAAGATTTTAGGAGTTGGAATTATTTCATTTGGACTAATATTCATTTATGTAAAATTAATTGAAGTTTTACAGAAAAGAAAAAGAAGAAAGGCCCTGTGCAACTGGGCCAGAGTGGCCACAGTGGACGGCCCAGGGCATCCAGCCCAGCCGCTCGGGCGCTAGCGCGCGCACGTCAGGTTTCCAAACCTGAGGGGTGGGGCCCGGCGGTCAGCGACTGTGAGGGGAGGGAGAGAGTGGTGAGGATGACAGGCGGGGCCTGTTGGGGAACGTAGTATTTTTAAAATTTTCCTACGATCACGCAAGATCTATCTAACAGATGCATAGCAACGAGAGGGGAGAGTGAGTCTACGTACCCTCGAAGACCGAAAGCGGAAGCGTTAGAACAACGCGGTTGATGTAGTCATACGTCTTCACGGCCCGACCGATCAAGCACCGAAACTACGACACCTCCGAGTTCTAGCACACGTTCAGCTCGATGACGTCCCTCGAACTCCGATCCAGCCGAGTGTCGAGGGAGAGTTCCGTCAGCACGACGGCATGGTGACGATCTTGATGTTCTACCGTCGCAGGGCTTCGCCTAAGCACCGCTACAATATTTATCGAGGAGAACTATGGTGGAGGGGGGCACCGCACACGGCTAAGAGATCAAGAGATCAATTGTCGTCTCTAGAGGTGCCCCCCTGCCCCCGTATATAAAGGAGGGAGGGAGAGGCCGGCCCTAGAGGGGGCGCACCAAGTGTGGGGAGTCCTACTAGGACTCCCAAGTTCTAGTAGGATTCCCCTTTCCTTTCCGGAGTAGGAGAGAAGGAAAGAGGGGGAGAGGGAGAAGGAAAAGGGGGCTGCACCCCTTGTCCAATTCGGACCAGAAGGGGGGTGCACACCTCCTTCCTTTTGGCCTCTCTCCTCTATTCCCGTAACTCCCCGGTACTCCGAAAATACCCGAATCACTCGGAACCTTTCCGATGTACGAATATAGTCGTCCAATATATCGATTTTTACGTCTCGACCATTTTGAGACTCCTCGTCATGTCCCCGATCACATCCGGGGCTCCGAACTCCTTCGGTACATCAAAACTCATAAACTCATAATAAAACTATCATCGAAACCTTAAGCGTGCGGACCCTACGGGTTCGAGAACTATGTAGACATGACCGAGACACGTCTCCGGTCAATAACCAATAGCGAAACCTGGATGCTCATATTGTCTCCCACATATTCTACGAAGATCTTTATCGGTCAAACCGCATAACAACATACATTGTTCCCTTTGTCATCGGTATGTTACATGCCCGAGATTCGATCGTCGGTATCTCAATACCTAGTTCAATCTCGTTACCAACAAGTCTCTTTACTCGTTCCGTAATACATCATCCCGCAACTAACTCATTAGCTGCAATGCTTGCAAGGCTTATAGTGATGTGCATTACCGAGTGGGCCCAGAGATACCTCTCCGACAATCGGAGTGACAAATCCTAATCTCGAAATACGCCAACCCAACAAGTACCTTCGGAGACACCTGTAGAGTACCTTTATAATCACCCAGTTACGTTGTGACGTTTGGTAGCACACAAAGTGTTCCTCCGGTATTCGGGAGTTGCATAATCTCATAGTCATAGGAACATGTATAAGTCATGAAGAAAGCAATAGCAGTAAAACTTAAACGATCATAGTGCTAAGCTAACGGATGGGTCTTGTCCATCAGATCATTCTCCTAATGATGTGATCCCGTTGATCAAATGACAACTCATGTCTATGGCTAGGAAACATAACCATCTTTGATCAATGAGCTAGTCTAGTAGAGGCATACTAGGGACACTATGTTTTGTCTATGTATTCACACATGTATTAAGTTTTCGGTTAATACAATTCTAGCATGAATAATAAACATTTATCATGATATAAGGAAATAAATAATAACTTTATTATTGCCTCTAGGGCATATTTCCTTCAGTCTCCCACTTGCACTAGAGTCAATAATCTAGTCCACATCGCCATGTGATTTAACACCGATAGTTCACATCGTCATGTGATTAACACCCAAAGGGTTTACTAGAGTCGATAATCTAGTTCACATCGCTATGTGATTAACACCCAAAGAGTACTAAGGTGTGATCATGTTTTGCTTCGTGAGAGAAGTTTAGTCAACGGGTCTGTCACATTCAGATCCGTATGTATTTCGCAAATGTCTATGTGTCTACAATGCTCTGCATGGAGCTACTCTAGCTAATTGCTCCCACTTTCAATACGCATCCAGATTGATACTTAGAGTCAGCTGGATTTAGTGTCAAAGCTTGCATCGGGTAACCCTTTACGATGAACTCTTTATCACCTCCATAATCGAGAAACATTTCCTTAGTCATCCAGTTACTAAGGATAATTTTGACCGCTGTACAGTGATCTACTCCTGGATCACTATTGTACCCTCTTGACAAACTCATGGCAAGGTACACAACATGTTTGGTACACAGCATGGCATACTTTATAGAACCTATGGCTGAGGCATAGGGAATGACTTTCATTCTCTCTATATTTTTCTGCCGTGGTCTGGCTTTGAATCTTACTCAACTTCACACCTTACAAGTCTGGTAAGAACTCCTTCTTTGACTGATCCATTTTGAACTACTTCAAAATCATATCAAGGTATGTACTCATCGAAAGTCTTATCAAGCGTCTTGATCTATCTCTATAGATCTTGATGCCCAATATGTAAGCAACTTCACCAAGGTCTTTCTTTGAAAAACTCCTTTCAAATACTCCTTTATGCTTTCCAGAAAATTCTACATCATTTCCGATCGACAATATGTCATTCACATATACTTATCAGAAAGGTTGTAGTGCTCCCACTCACTTCTTGTAAATACAGGCTTCACCGCAAGTCTGTATAAATCTATATGCTTTGATCAACTTATCAAAGCGTATATTCCAACTCCGAGAAGCTTGCACCAGTCCATAGATGGATCGCTGGAGCTTGCACATTTTGTTAGCACCTTTAGGATTGACAAAACCTTCTGGTTGCATCATATACAAGTCTTCTTTAATAAATCCATTAAAGAATGCAGTTTTGTTATCCATTTGCCAGATTTCATAAAATGCGACAATTGCTAACATGATTCGGACAGACTTAAGCATCGCTACGGGTGAGAAAGTCTCATCGTAGTCAACTCCTTGAACTTGTTGAAAAACTTTCGCAACAAGTCGAGCTTTGTAAACAGTAACATTACTGTCAGCGTCAGTCTTCCTCTTGAAGATCCATTTATTTTCGATGGCTTGCCGACCATCGGGCAAGTCAACCAAAGTCCACACTTTGTTCTCATACATGGATCCCATCTCAGATTTCATGGTCTCAAGCCATTTTGTGGAATCTGGGCTCATCATCGCTTCCTCATAGTTCGTAGGTTCATCATGGTCCAGTAACATGACTTCCAGAACCGGGTTGCCGTACCACTCTGGTGCGGAACGTACTCTGGTTGATCTACGAATTTCATCAGTAACTTGATCCGAAGTTTCATGATCATCATCATTAGCTTCCTCACTAATTGGTGTAGGAATCACTGGAACCAGTTTCTGTGATGAACTACTATCCAATTCGGGAGAAGGTACAATTACCTCATCAAGTTGCACTTTCCTCCCACTCACTTCTTTCGAGAGAAACTCCTTCTCTAGAAAAGATCCACTCTTAGCAACAAAGACCTTGCCTTCGGATCTGTGATAGAAGGTGTACCCAACAGTTTCTTTTGGGTATCCTATGAAGATTTACTTCTCCGATTTGGGTTCGAGCTTATCATGTTGAAACTTTTTCACATAAGCATCGCAGTCCCAAACTTAAAGAAATGACAGCTTAGGTTTCTCGTCAAACCACAGTTCATACGGTGTCATCTCCACGGATTTAGATGGTGCCCTATTTAACGTGAATGTATCTGTCTCTAATGCATAACCCCAAAAGCGATAGTGGTAGATCGGTAAGAGACATCATCAATCGCACCATATCTAATAAAGTACGGTTATGACGTTCGGACACACCATTACACTATGGTGTTCCAGGTGGCGTGAGTAGTGAAACTATTTCACATTGTTTTTACTGAAGGCCAAACTCGCTAACTCAAATATTTTACCTCTACGATCATATCGTAGAAACTCTTATTTTCTTGTTACGATGATTCTCCACTTCACTCTGAAATTCTTTGAACTTTTCAAATGTTTTAGACTTGTGCTTCATTAAGTAGATATACCCATATCTGCTCAAATCATCAGTGAAGGTCAGAAAATAACGATACCCGCCGCGAGCTTCAACACTCATTGGTCCACATACATCTATATGTATGATCTCCAACAAATCTGTTGCTCGCTCCATTGTTCCGGAGAACGGAGTTTTAGTCATCTTGCCCATGAGGTATGGTTCGCAAGCACCAAGTGATTCATAATCAAGTGATTCCAAAAGTCCATCACTATGGAGTTTCTTCATGCGCTTTACACCATTATGACCTAAATAGCAGTGCCACAAATAAGTTGCACTATCATTATTAACCTTGCATCTTTTGGCTTCAATATTATGAATATGTGTATCACCACGATCGAGATCCAACAAACTATTTTCATTGGGTGTATGACCATCGAAGGTTTTATTCATGTAAACAGAATAACAATTATTCTATGACTTTAAATGAATAACCGTATTGCAACAAATATGATCAAATCATATTCATGCTCAACGCAAATGCCAAATAACATTTATTTAGGTTTTACACTAATCCCGAAAGTATAGGGAGTGTGCGATGATGATCATATCAATCTTGGAACCACTTCCAACACACATCGTCACTTCACCTTTAACTAGTCTCTGTTCATTCTGCAATTCTCGTTTCGAGTTACTAATTTTAGCAACTGAACCGGTATCAAATACCTTGGGGTTGCTATGAACACTAGTAAAGTACACATCAATAATCTGTATATCAAAATATACCTTTGTTCACTTTGCCATCCTTCTTATCCGCCAAGTATCTAGGGCAGTTCCACTTCCAGTGACCATTTCCTTTGCAGTAGAAGCACTTAGTTTCAGGCTTGAGTTTTAGCTTTGGGTTTCTTCACGGGAGTGACAACTTGCTTGTCATTCTTCTTGAAGTTCCCCTTCTATCCCTTTGCCCTTTACTTGAAACAAGTGGTCTTGTTAACCATCAACACTTGATGCTTTTTCATGATTTCTACCTTCGCCGACTTCAGCATTGCGAAGAGCTCGGGAATTCCTTTCGTCATCCCTTGCATATTATAGTTCATCACGAAGTTCTACTAACTTGGTGATAGTGACTAGAGAACTTTGTCAATTACTATCTTATTTGGATGATGAACTCCCACTTGATTCAAGTAATTGTAGTACCCAGACAATCTGAGCACATGCTCACTGGTTGAGCTATTCTCCTCCATCTTGTAGTCAAAGTACTGTCAGAAGTCTTATACCTCTCGACACGGGCATGGGTATGAAATACTAATTTCAACTCTTGGAACATCTTATATGCTCCGTGGCGTTCAAAATGTTTTTGAAGTCCCGGTTCTAAGCCATAAAGCATGGTGCACTTAAACTATCAAGTAGTCATCATACCGAGCTTTTGTCAAAACGTTCATAACGTCTACATCTGCTCCTGCAATAGGTATGTCACCTAGCGGTGCATCAAGCACATAATTCTCTGTGCAGCAATGAGGATAATCCTCAGATCACGGAACAATTCCGCATCATTGCTACTAACATCTTTCAACTTAGTTTTCTCTAGGAACATATAAAAAATAAATGGGGAGCAACATCGCGAGCTATTGATCTACAACATAGATATGCTAATACTACGAGGACTAAGTTCATGATAAATTAAAGTTCAATTTAATCATATTACTTAAGTACTCTCACTTAGATAGACATCCCTCTAGTCATCTAAATGATCACGTGATCCAAATCAACTAAACCATGTCCGATCATCACGTGAGATGGAGTAGTTTCAATGGTGAACATCTTATGTTGATCATATCTACTATATGATTCACGCTCGACCTTTCGGTCTCTAGTGTTCCGAGGCCATATCTGCATATGCTAGGCTCGTCAAGTTTAACCCGAGTATTCTGCGTGTGCAAAACTGGCTTACACCCGTTGTATTTGAACGTAGAGTTTATCACACCCGATCATCACGTGGTGTCTCGGCACGACGAACTTTCACAACGGTGCATACTCAGGGAGAACACTTATACCTTGAAATTTAGTAAGGGGTCATCTTATAATTCTACCGTCGAACTAAGCAAAATAAGAAGCATAATAAGATAAACATCACATGCAATCAAAATATGTGACATGATATGGCCATCATCATCTTGTGCTTTTGATCTCCATCTCCAAAGCACCGTCATGATCACCTTCGTCACCGGCGCGACACCTTGATCTCCATCGTAGCATCGTTGTCGTCTCGCCAACTATTGCTTCTACGACTATCGCCACCGCTTTGTGATAAAGTAAAGCAATTACATGGTGATTGCATTTCATACAATAAAGCGACAACCATATGGCTCCTGCCAGTTGCCGATAACTTTACAAAACATGATCATTTCATACAAAACCGTATAACTCATCATGTCTTGACCATATCACATCACAACATGCCCTGCAAAAACAAGTTAGACGTCCTCTACTTTGTTGTTGCAAGTTTTACGTGGCTGCTACGGGCTTAGCAAGAACCGTTCTTACCTACGCATACAAAACCACAACGATATTTGGTCAAGTATGTGCTGTTTTAACCTTCACAAGGACCGGGCGTAGCCACACTTGATTCAACTAAAGTTGGAGAAACTGACACCCGCCAGCCACCTGTGTGCGAAGCACGTCGGTAGAACCAGTCTCGCGTAAGCGTACGCGTAATGTCGGTCCGGGCCGCTTCATCCAACAATACCGCCGAATCAAAGTATGACATGCTGGTAAGCAGTATGACTAGTATCGTCCACAACTCACTTGTGTTCTACTCGTGCATATCATCTACGCATAGACCTGGCTCATGATGCCACTGTTGGGGAACGTAGTATTTTTAAAATTTTCCTACGATCACGCAAGATCTATCTACCAGATGCATAGCAACGAGAGGGGAGAGTGAGTCTACGTACCCTCGTAGACCGAAAGCGGAAGCGTTAGAACAACGCGGTTGATGTAGTCGTACGTCTTCACGGCCCGACCGATCAAGCACCGAAACTACGGCACCTCCGAGTTCTAGCACACGTTCAACTCGATAACGTCCCTCGAACTCCGATCCAGTCGAGTGTCGAGGGAGAGTTCCGTCAGCACGACGGCGTGGTGACGATCTTGATGTTCTACCATCGCAGGGCTTCGCCTAAGCACCGCTACAATATTTATCGAGGAGAACTATGGTGGAGGGGGGCACCGCACACGGCTAAGAGATCAAGAGATCAATTGTCGTCTCTAGAGGTGCCCCCCTGCCCCCGTATATAAAGGAGGGAGGGAGAGGCCGGCCCTAGAGGGGGCGCACCAAGTGTGGGGAGTCCTACTAGGACTCCCAAGTCCTAGTAGGATTCCCCTTTCCTTTCCGGAGTAGGAGAGAAGGAAAGAGGGGGAGAGGGAGAAGGAAAAGGGGGCTGCACCCCTTGTCCAATTCGGACCAGAAGGGGGGGTGCACACCTCCTTCCTTTTGGCCTCTCTCCTCTATTCCCGTAACTCCCCGGTACTCCGAAAATACCCGAATCACTCGGAACCTTTCCGATGTCCGAATATAGTCGTCCAATATATCGATTTTTACGTCTCGACCATTTTGAGACTCCTCGTCATGTCCCCGATCACATCCGGGACTCCGAACTCCTTCGGTACATCAAAACTCATAAACTCATAATAAAACTATCATCGAAACCTTAAGCGTGCGGACCCTACGGGTTAGAGAACTATGTAGACATGACCGAGACACGTCTCCGGTCAATAACCAATAGCAGAACCTGGATGCTCATATTGGCTCCCACATATTCTACGAAGATCTTTATCGGTCAAACCGCATAACAACATACATTGTTCCCTTTGTCATCGGTATGTTACATGCCCGAGATTCGATCGTCGGTATCTGAATACCTAGTTCAATCTCGTTACCAACAAGTCTCTTTACTCGTTCCGTAATACATCATCCCGCAACTAACTCATTAGCTGCAATGCTTGCAAGGCTTATAGTGATGTGCATTACCGAGTGGGCCCAGAGATACCTCTCCGACAATCGGAGTGACAAATCCTAATCTCGAAATACGCCAACCCAACAAGTACCTTCGGAGACACCTGTAGAGTACCTTTATAATCACCCAGTTACGTTGTGACGTTTGGTAGCACACAAAGTGTTCCTCCGGTATTCGGGAGTTGCATAATCTCATAGTCATAGGAACATGTATAAGTCATGAAGAAAGCAATAGCAGTAAAACTTAAACGATCATAGTGCTAAGCTAACGGATGAGTCTTGTCCATCAGATCATTCTCCTAATGATGTGATCCCGTTGATCAAATGACAACTCATGTCTATGGCTAGGAAACATAACCATCTTTGATCAATGAGCTAGTCTAGTAGAGGCATACTAGGGACACTCTGTTTTGTCTATGTATTCACACATGTATTAAGTTTTCGGTTAATACAATTCTAGCATGAATAATAAACATTTATCATGATATAAGGAAATAAATAATAACTATATTATTGCCTCTAGGGCATATTTCCTTCAGGGCCCGCCTGTCATCTTCAACCTCTCGGCCACGGCCACGGCGAGCTCACCGGCGACGATTCCGGCCACGGCGAAGCCAACGGAGGGCAGGGATGGGTTCAGCGACGAGTTGCGGAGGTAGTGGTAGTGGAGCGGCTCACCGGGGAGGTCGGGTTCGTCGGCGGCGAGGTGGGACGGCGGAGGGTCGTCGGGAAGCTGCTGGCTAGCGTGTTTCTGGCAGCTCAGAAGGGGAAAATGGAGGGGAAAGCATCAGCGAGGTGTGGCGGTTGTAAATCGAGCAAAAGGAGGGGCGGAGGAGGCCCGTACTGCGAGATCACCGGCTGCCCGACGCGGTGGAGCTCCGGTCGATCCCGAGCACTGAAGCTCTTCGAGGAGGAACAAGTGGTGCTGGAGTGTTGCTGGGGATGAGGAGAGGCTGTTGGTGTTGAGTGGAGGGCTCGGGGGGGTCCTATTTATAGGGGAACGGCGAGGTCCCGTGGACCTGTGCGCCGGCGAGCTTCTGCTCGACGCTACAGCGCACGGGAGGCGACGGGAGTGTGTCTGTGGCGTTGCCGGACGAGCCCTACGCCCATTAGAGGAGAGAGGAGGAGCGGGGAGGCTTCCAGACGGTGCGCGCGTGTGAGGCCGACGAGTGGAAGCTGCGGGCGGCCAGCGCATATGTGGAGATGGCCACTGGAGGGCGTAGGAAGAGGGGGACAGCACCGGTGGAGGTTGCAGACGTCGAGGGGCGTTGGGAGGCGCGAGGGGAGAGCTCGAGGCTGTCAGCTGCGCTGGATTGGGCGAAGCTACAGTGCGGTGGCGCACTGTAGCGCCCTTATCGCATGCCATGGCATGCCATTGGCCCTCTGGACGCGTCCACCGTGTCTGGGGGGTCCAGCGTGATGCAAGCACTACGGTTGAGGCTTTGGATGCTCTGGAGATGCTGTGAGAGAGAAGAGAAGCTGGTGACTTGGTAGAAAATGGCTGTCCAGCAGGGTGAACTAGGGTTTGTACCCCTGAATCATGGAGCTGGGGACGTGGGGGAGTTACTGGAGGTAGATAGTAACTTGATGAACCTGTGGTAGAAAGTTGAGGCCAAGGTAAATAGTAAAAGTGATCAAGAAGAGGGTTTTAGTAATTTGGCAGAAGGTGTTTGATCATGTTTTGATCAAGCAAATGATCTCCACTTGCCATGATACTTAACCGGATTGAATGACATGTGAAAATAGGGTGCTTCACCAAATTAGGGCTCATTTGAAGAAACTAGCCAATGTAACTTTGGTGAACCCTAGAAATCAACAGAAATGGCTTCATCTTGTTTGAGTCAAGCTAATCATCTCCCCTTGATGCACCACTTGGTGTAGTTTCATCATTTGGGGTGTTGATCATGCTCACAAAGTTTGAAGCTCCAGGTAAAAAGTTGGTAATGTAAAGTTGTTCAAATTTGCATTTGAACAGAAAGGGTTTTGGGGAATTCTGATCAAGTTGCTCTACTTCAAATCTTGTGCCATTTGGTCTAGATGCCTTATTAGGCATTTCTAGCATGTGCACCAAGTTTGAGAGCATTTGGACAAGTTTGGCAATGTAAAGTTGCTCAAACTTCAAATATGGACATAATGGTTATGAATGGTTTGATGATGTTTTCTTGCTTCCTATGGCATGGGACTTGGCAAGATCATCAAATATGTCATATATGACATGATAGAATTTCCCTGGAATTTTTGCAGAATATTTCCTTTGTAAATATTTCAAAAGCTTGAAATATCCAGAAAGGGTTTTAGAGGGATTAGCCCATTATTTTGAACATGACCAAGTGTTGAAACTCTTATATATGGACAATATATGTCCTATGAGTCTCCCTGAATTTTGTCAAATATTTTTGAAATATTTAAATAATTTTTTCCTATTAAAGACCATTTCTGGCCTTAAGAAAAAGCTTTTAAATAAAATAGGAAAATAACTTTTAAAACTATACTCTTGTGGTTTCTGGGAGTCCTATGACTACTAGGTCTCAAATATACCTTTTGAAATAATTTTCTCACCCTAAATTAAGCACTTGCAGTGCAAATCTCAATTCAGGGGTTTTTGGAAAACTAAATTTATAAAATACATTTTGGCCAAATTAATTTTGTAAGAAAATACTATACTGTTATATAACACTTGGAATGATCATTGGGCAGAAGTTTTGGGTATGGAGATGAATTCTACAAGAGGTAATAGTTGACTTTATTGAGCACATGAAAAAGCACATGAAGAAAAACTCAATTCCAAATAAAAGCCAAATGATGCCAAAAAATTTTGTTGGTACAAATTTTCATGCTTCATTGATGCAAATAACATGTTACAAAATGCAGGGTGTGACAGTATGTGGACCGATGAGTGTTGAAGCTCGCGGCTGGTATCGTTATTTTCTGACCTTCACTAATGATTTGAGCAGATATGGGTATATCTACTTGATGAAACACAAGTCTGAAACATTTGAAAAAGTTCAAAGAATTTCAGAGTGAAGTAGAGAATCATCGTAACAAGAAAATAAAGTTTCTACGATATGATCGTGGAGGTGAATATTTGAGTTATGAATTTGGTATTCATTTAAATCAATGTGGAATAGTTTCATAGCTCATGCCACCCGGAACACCACAGCGTAATGGTGTGTCCGAACATTGTAACCATACTTTATTAGATATAGTGCGATCTATGATGTCTCTTACCGATTTACCACTATCGTTTTGGGTTATGCATTAGAGACAACTGCATTCACGTTTAATAAGGGCACCATCTAAATCCGTTGAGACGACGCCTTATGAACCGTGGTTTGGCAAGAAAACAAAGTTGTCATTTCTTGAAGTTTGGGGCTGCGATGTTTATGTGAAAAAGCTTCAACCTGATAAGCTCGAACCCAAGTCAGAGAAATGTGTCTTCATAGGATACCCAAAGGAGACTGTTGGGTACACCTTCTATCGCAGATCCGAAGGCAAGATATTCGTTGCTAAGAATGGATACTTTCTAGAGAAGGAGTTTCACTCGAAAGAAGTGAGTGGGAGGAAAGTGGAACTTGATGAGGTAATTGTACCTTCTCCCGAATTGGAAAGTAGTTCATCACAGAAACTAGTTCCAGTGATTCCTACACCAATTAGTGAGGAAGCTAATGATGATGATCATGAAACTTCGGATAAAGTTACCACTAAACTTCATAGATTAACCAGAGTACGTTCTGCGCCAGAGTGGTACGGCAACCCGGTTCTGGAAGTCATGTTACTAGACCATGATGAACCTACGAACTATGAGGAAGCGATGATGAGCCCAGATTCCGCAAAATGGCTTGAGGCCATGAAATCTAAGATGGGATCCATGTATGAGAACAAAGTGTGGACTTTGGTTGACTTGCCCGATGATGGCATGCCATCGAAAATAAATGGATCTTCAAGAGGAAGATCGACGCCGACGGTAATGTTACTGTCTACAAAGCTCGACTTTTTGCGAAAGGTTTTCGACAAGTTCAAGGAGTTGACCATGATGAGACTTCCTCACCCGCAGTGATGCTTAAGTCTGTCCGAATCATGTTAGCAATTGCCGTATTTTATGATTATGAAATCTGGCAAATGGATGTCAAAACTGCATTCCTGAATGGATATCTTAAAGAAGAGTTGTATATGATGCAACAAGAAGGTTTTGTCGATCCTAAAGGTGCTTACGAAGTGTGCAAGCTCCAGCGATCCATCTATGGACTGGTGAGAGCATCTCGGAGTTGGAATATACGCTTTGATAAGGTGATCAAAGCATATGGTTTTATACAGACTTGCGGTGAAGCCTGTATTTACAAGAAAGTGAGTGGGAGCACTACAGCCTTTCTGATAAGTATATGTGAATGACATATTTTCGATCAGAAATGATGTAGAATTTTCTGGAAAGCATAAAGGAGTGTTTGAAAGGAGTTTTTCAAAGAAGACTCGATGAAGCTGCTTACATATTGAGCATCAGGATCTATAGAGATAGATCAAGACGCTTGATAAGTTTTTTCAATGAGTACATACCTTGACAAGTTTTTTGTAGTAGTTCAAAACGGATCTGTTAGAGAAGGAGTTCTTGCCTGAGTTATAAGGTATGAAGTTGAGTAAGACTCAAAAACCCGACCTCGGCAGAAGATAGAGAAAGAATGAAAGTCATTCCCTATGCCTCAGTCATAGGTTCTATAAAGTATGCCATGCTGTGTACCTAATGTTGTGTACCTTACCATGAGTTTGGCAAGGAGGTACAAAAGTGATCCAGGAGTAGATCACTGGACAACGGTCAAAATTATCCTTAGTTACTGAATGACTAAGGAAATATTTCTCGATTATGGAGGTGATAAAGAGTTGGTCGTAAAGAGTTACACCGATGCAAGCTTTACACTAATCCAGATGACTCTAAGTATCAATTTGGATGCATATTGGAAGTGGGAGCAATTAGCTAGAGTAGCTCCATGCAGAGCATTGTAGACATAGAAATTTGTGAAATACATACGGATCTGAATGTGATAGACCCATTGACTAAACTTCTCTCACATGCAAAACATGATCACACCTTGTTACTCTTGTGTGTTAATCACATGGCGATGTGAACTAGATTGTTAACTCTAGTAAACCCTTTGGGTATTGATCACATGGTGATGAGAACTATGGGTGTTAGTCACATGGTGATGTGAACTATTGGTGTTAATCACATGGTGATGTGATCTAGATTATTGACTCTAGTGCAGCTGGGAGACTGAAGGAAATATGCCCTAGAGGCAATAATAAAATTATTATTTATTTCCTTATATCATGATAAATGTTTATTATTCATGCTAGAATTGTATTAACCGGAAACTTAGTACATGTGTGAATACATAGACAAAACAGAGTGTCCCTAGTATGCCTCTACTAGACTAGCTCATTGATCAAAGATGGTTATGTTTCCTAGCCATAGACATGAGTTGTCATTTGATCAACGGGATCACATCATTAGGAGAATGATGATGGACTAGACCCATCCGTTAGTTTAGCACTATGATCGTTTAGTTTTAGTGCTATTGCTTTCTTCATGGCTTATACATGTTCCTATGACTATGAGATTATGAAACTCCCGAATACCGGAGGAACACCTTGTGTACTATCAAACGTCACAACGTAACTGGGTGATTATAAAGATGCTCTACAGGTGTATCCGAAGGTGTTCATGGTGTTGGCATAGATCAAGAATAGGATTTGTCATTCCGAGTGTCGGAGAGGTATCTCTAGGCCCTCTTGGTAATACACATCATAATAAGCCTTGCAAGCAAATGACTAATGAGTTAGTCACGAGATGATGTATTATGGAACGAGTAAAGAGACTTGTCGGTAACGATATTAACTAGGTATGGTGATACCGACGATCGAATCTCGGGCAAGTAACATACCGATGACAAAGGGAACAACGTATGTTGTTATGCGGTTTGACTGATAAAGATCTTCATAGAATATTGTGACGCCCCAAGACCGACACTCTAGAAGACTTCTAGCTATTCCGGGTTTCGCCGTGTGTTTTATTTGTGCTTGCTCTTTTTATTTTGCATTGCATCATGTCATCATGCCATCATGTCATAAATCTTTTGCATCCCAACTAAATAAAATTGCGTATATCGTTTGATCTATTTAAATCGAGGGAAGGATGACTTCTCTTTATGACATATCCTCCTAATAATTATGGAGCTATTATAAAATATTCCGTTTGTTTGGAATTAACCCAAACACACTTGCATATATTCCCCATGCCTTTTGTTTCTCAATTCCTTGCCTCAAACCTTGCCAACATTTCCTTTCCCTTTTATTAAGGCTCTTCCTAAATTCTCAACATTTTTTCGATTTATCAAACACCCCATTCATATTCAAATCCATTTGAATTAAATTCATATGGGTTTGAATTCGACTTCACACTCGTGCCCACTTCTATTTTTTTCCTGGATCAAGATCATTTTTATTAGTCCAAAAAATTACGTGCATGCCTAAATTCTTCCCCTAACCTTTTTATTTCCTTTCCTTTTATTTTTGTTATCTGCTTCGTTTTATTAAAAGAAGAAGACCAACCGCAACTTAGCCTTGCAGGCTAGAGGCCTCCTTAGGCCATCCATCCCGCAACCTCCTTTTGGCCCAAGGCCCAGCTACATCCCCCGCAGCCCACTAGACCCCTTCTCAACCCTAGCCCAATCCTTTGTTCTCCCGATCTCCTCCCCTGGCTCCCATCGACCGCCGCCACCCAGCGCTCGATCCCCACGCGCATCGCCTCTCTCCCTCCTCTCGATCTCCCCACTCCCTCCTACGTCGCCAGGTCCCCGCGCCCTTTCCTCTCGTCCTCGCCTCTGCACCTTCCCGTCAGCGAGCCGTTCGCCAGGAGCTCCCTTGAGCCGACCCACCTCTGGCCGTCGCCCCCTCCTCCTTCGCCTGCGCGACTCCTACCCCGCGTGCCCCGCCGCCCAACGCCGCCTGCGCGCCACCCGTCTCGGACGCGCACGCCGACCGTCGCCTCGGCGCCTTGGAGCCCGTGGTCGGCCTACTTTTGCCTCGCGCGCGAGGGCCAGCACCGTTGACGCGCCTGTCCCCGCGCCGCCTCGGCCTCGACCACCCCTGCTCCGCGTCCTCCACCACAACCACCATGGGAGGCCCGAGCTCCGCCACCATCTCCGTCAAGCTCCGGCTGCCCCATCATTGGATCGTCTGTTCCCGTCCTCCTCGCGCTAGATCCGGCGAGTTCTCGCATCGCCACACCCCCCTGCAGATCGCGGCTACCTCTGTTTCATGGAACTGCGCCAAGCCTCCACTTAGGCCACCGAGGGAAAGCTTTGTCGTGGTCGTGACCGAGACCATCGCTGCACCTGTACATCTCGTCGTTGCTCGTTGCACGCCAAGACCGCCCCGTGGATTTCGCCAAGTGCCACTACAACACGCCAAGTACCTCGACAACCGACATCCGAACGGCTACGACGACATGTACATCTACGGGTCGTGTACGACTACATGACGATACACCAAGTACCTCGACGACCGCTGTTTTCGAAGACCGCCAAGTTCCACGACGAGAGTGTACCACTATCGTCGCTAGAATCGAGACCGACAAGTCCGAAGACCCCCAAGTACCACGACACCGACCCGAACGTCTACGTGCATGATCAACTACCGCGGCAACGTGAATGACTACTTCCCTCGACGCACTCGAACCGCCCCAAAATGCACGCTCCGAAGGTATACCGCGAGACGACACCCGAGAACGTTTGCTTGCGATGTATGAGATGCATCCCTTGTTTGCACCGTGTCCGTTGTGCCCCTCTTTTGTCGCCGACCCGTGGGAATCCGGAAACCGGGAGCACCCCATTATCTTGCATGACACGCTCACGCCACCCTTCTTTTGCATCAGCATCTCAATGAGTTGTCGGAACCAGAACGATGCCGTGGCACTGTTTCCATTCTCGCCGCCATGACACCCCTTTCCTTCCGTCGTGGCGACCAAATGCTTTGTATCTTGCTCATGTCAACTTTTAACTAAAAATTGCATAGAACTTGCATTTGTCATCCGCATCATGATAGCAACCTTAAAATGTTTTAATTGTTGTTTGCTTTAAAAATTTGCTAAATATGACATGGCATTTTCCGGGATTTGTTGTTGTTATTTCCGGCCTCATTTAAATTGCATAGATAGTGTAGTTGCTCATGCTTCACCTCTTGCCATGTTGACAAACATTTAATCTTGTCATGTAAATATGCATCTCGTTGCATATTGAGCTCCGCTTAAATTGTAGTGTTGTTTGAGCACTTTGCCATGCCATGCTTATTTAAACCGGACATGCATCATACTTGGTTGTGCATAATTTGCCATGCTTAGGATTGTCTGGTTACCATGTTGTTTGCTTCTTTCCGATACGCTTCTCTCGTTAGCTTCGGTTTCGTTCCGGAGTTGTGAGGAGTTGTTCGACTACTTCATGGACTCGTTCTTCTTCCTTGCGGGATCCCAGGCAAGATGACTGTTCCCCGATATCACCTCTATCTTTGCCTTGCTAGTTGTCTTGCTCTATAGTTATGCCTCAATGCCCATTCTTGTCTTGTCAGCCTCCTATGTTGCCATGAAACACTCTAACCGCCTTCCTAGCAAACTGTTGATTGGCTAAGTACGCATTTGCTCAGCCCCTCTTATAGCGTTGTTAGTTGCAGGTGAAGTTGAAGATTGCTCCATGTTTGGACTTCTTTATTGGGATAACACAATATATATCTTATTTATTAATCCACATATATATTGGTAATGGGTGGAAGGCTTGGCCTTCTGCTTGGTGTTTTGTTCCACTCATGCCACCTTAGGACCCGATAAACCGGTGTTATGTTCCTTGATTTTGCGTTCCTAACACGGTTGGCGTTTATGGGCCCACCTTGATAATTCGCACTGCTTAAAGCTTTTCCAGCAAGGCCCAACATTGGTTTTAATTTGCAACATAATAAAAACTTAATGAATTAATTGCATAGGGGGTCATGTCCCCGGGTTCTTAATTCTACATAACAGGGGGACCAATGCTGATGGTGTTGGTCCCAAACGGGCAGACTGCGGGGTCACCACGGGGAAACTCGAGGTTTGGCTCCCGTAGGATGTCCCATTAGGTTGTGGCCAGAGACGAGATACGCGGCTACTGCTACTTCTCGAGCTTGCGTTGTATTCCCTCGAAGAGGAAAGGGAGATGCAACACAGTAGTGTAAGTATTTCCCTCAGTTTTTGAGAACCAAGGTATCAATCCAGTAGGAGACCACGCACGAGTCCCTCGCACCTGCACAAACAAATAAGAACTTCGCAGCCAACGCGATAAGGGGTTGTCAATACCTTTACGGTCACTTACGAAAGTGAGATCTAATAGAGATGATAGTTTATATTTTTGGTATTTTTTGTTTATAAGAACATAAAGTAAAAGCGGAAAAAGTAAAGTAGATGTAGATTGATATGTTGAGAATAGACCCGGGGGCCATAGTGTTCTCTAGTGGCTTCTCTCATGATAGCGATATTCTATGGCGGGTAAACTAATTACTGTCGAGCAATTGATAGAAAAGCGAATGATTATGAGACTATATAGGCATGATCATTGTATATAGGCATCACGTCCGAGACAAGTAGACCGACTCCTGCCTGCATCTACTACTATTACTCCACACATCGACCGCTATCCAGCATGCATCTAGTGTATTGAGTTCATAAGAATAGAGTAACGCCTTAAGCAAGATGACATGGTGTAGAGGGATAAACTCAAGCAATATGATATAAACCCCTTCTTTTTATCCTAGATGGCAACAATACAATACGTGCCTTGCTGCCCCTACTGTCACTGGGAAAGGACACCGCAAGATTGAACCCAAAGCCAAGCACTTCTCCCATTGCAATAACTATAGATCTAGTAGGCCAAACCAAACCAATAATTCGAAGAGACTTGCAAGGATATTATGAGCACACATAAAGAGTTCAGAAAAGAACCAAATATTTCTCATAGATAATCTTGATCATAAACTCACCATTCATCGGATCTCGACAAACACACCGCAAAAAGAGATTACATCGAATAGATCTCCTCGAAGACCGAGGAGAACTTTGTATTGAGATCCAAAGAGAGAGAAGAGGCCATCTAGATACTAGCTATGGACCCGAAGGTCTATGGTAAACTACTCACAACTCATTGTGAGGGTGATGATGATGATGTAGAAGCACTCCATGATGGATCCCCCCTCCGGCGGAGCTCCGGAACAGGCTCCAAGATGGGATCTCACGGGAACATAAGGTTACGACGGTGGAATTAGGGTTTTCTCTCTGTTGCTGATGGTTTCGGGGTACGTAGGCTTATATAGGAGGAAGGAGGACACCGGGGGACTCACGAGGGGCCACGAGGCAGGCGGGCGCGCCCCCACCCTCATGGGCACCTCGTGGCCCCTACTCCGTGGTTCTCAAGTCTCCCGTGCGTGATTTTCTCCAAAAATATCTCCCCCGTAGGTTTCATTCCGTTTGGACTCCGTTTGATATTCCTTTTCCGCAAAACCCTAAAACAGGCAAAAAACAACAATCTGGACTGGGCCTTTGGGTTCGTAGGTTAGTCCAAAAAATGATATAAAAGTGTATGACAAAGCCCATTAAACATCCAAGACATCATAAATATTAGCATGGAACAATAAAAAATTATAGATACGTTGGAGACGTATCAATCATCCCCAAGCTTAATTCATGCTCGTCCTCGAGTAGGTAAATGATAAAAACATATTTTTTTGATGTGGAATGCTAACCAACATAGTTTTTCAACGTAATTCTCTTAATTGTGGCATGAATGTTCAGATCTGACAGATTCAAGATAAATGTCCATATTGACATAAGAAATAATAATACTTCAAGTATACTAACAAAGCAATCATGTTTTCTCAAAATACTATGGCTAACGAAAGTAATCCCTACAAAATCATATTCTGGCTATGCTTCCTCTTCATCACACAAAATATTCATATCATGCAGAATCCCGATTTCAGCCAAGCACTTGTTTTCATACTCTATTCTTTCAAACCTTTCAATTTTCACGCAATACATGAGCATGAGCCATGGACATAGCACTAAGGGTGGAATAAAGAGGTGGTTGTGGAGAAGACAAAAAGGAGGGAGATAGTCTCACATCAACTAGGCGTATCAACGGGCTATGGAGATGCCCCTCAATAGATATCAATGTGAGTGAGTAGGGATTGCCATGCAACGGATGCACTAGAGCTAAAAATGTATGAAAGCTCAACAAAAGAAACTAGTGGGTGTGCATCCAACTTGCTTGCTCACAAAGACCTAGGGCATTTGAGGAAGCCCATCGTTGGAATATACAAGACAAGTTCTATGACGAAAAATTCCCACTAGTATGTAAAGTGACTAAGCATGAGACTCTCTACAATGAAGAACATGGTGTTACTTTGAAGCACAAGTGTGGAAAAAAGATAGTAGCAATTGTCCCTTTTTCTTTTTTTTCCCTCTTTTTTTGGGGCCTTTTTTTCTTTGGCCTTTTTTCCTCCTTTTTTTTGCGGAGGGGCTTTATTGATTGAGCCTTTCCTCCCATGGGACAATGCTCTAATAATGATGATCATGACACTATCATTACAACTCGATATTACAACTCGATATTACAACTCGATATTACAACTCGATACTACAACAAAGTATGACTCTATATGAATGCTTCCGGCAGTGTACCGGGTTGTGCAATGAAACAAGAGTGACAAGTATGAAAAGTTATGCATGGTGGCCTTGCCACAAATACGATGTCAACTACATGATCATGCATGGCAATATGACAATATGATGCGTGTCATATGAACGGAACGATGGAATGTTGCATGGAAATATATCTCGGAATGGCTATGGAAATGCCATGATAGGTAGGTATGGTGGCTGTTTTGAGGAATAATATGGCGGCTATTTTGAGGAAGGATATATAGTGGGTTTATGGTACCGTCGAAAGTTGCGCGGTACAAGAGAGGCTAGCAATGGTGGAAGGGTGAGAGTGCGTATAATCCATGGACTCAACATTAGTCATAAGAACTCATATACTTATTGCAAAATTTTACGAGTCATCAAAACAAAGCAATCAACGCATGCTCCTAGGGGGGAGGTTGGTAGGAGTTAACCATCGCGCGCCCCCGACCTCCACACAAAGGTTGACACTTTACAAATACCTCATGCTCTAACTTCGTCACATAGCGGTTCACCATACGTGCATGCTACGGGAATCACTAACCTTAACACAAGTATTTCTCAATTTCATAATAACTCCACTAGCATGACTCTAATATCACTATCCTCATATCTCAAAACAATTATCAAGCATCCAACATCTCATCATATTCAATGCACTTAGTGTGAAAGTTTTTACTACATTAATATTAGATGTCTATGATGTGAAGACTAGTTTTATAGCCTAAACACATGACCATGATGTTTTAATAGACTCTCAAAAGAATATAAGTGAAGCATGAGAGTTCAACAATTTCTTCAAAATATTATCACCACCGTGCTCTAAAAGATATAAGTGAAGCACTAGAGCAAAACTATTCAACTCAAAAGATATAAGTGAAGCACATAGAGTGTTCTAACAATTCCTAGGCCATATTTAACTCTCTCAAGTAGGTGTGTCCAGCAAGGATAATTTTGGCAAACTAACAAGCTAAGACTCAAATTATACAAGACGCTCCAAGCAAAACACATATCATGTGGTGAATAAAAATATAGCTCCAAGTATAGTTACCGATGGATGAAGACGAAAGAGGGGATGCCTTCCCGGGGCATCCCCAAGCTTAGGCTTTTGATTGCCCTTGAATTTTACTTGGGGTGCCATGGGCATCCCCAAGCTTAGGCATTTGCTACTCTTTGTTCCATAGTCCATCAAAGCAATACTCAAAACTTGAAAACTTCACAACACAATACTTAGACAAAATTTCTCGTGAGCTCCGTTAGCATAAGAAAGCAAACCACTACTCAAAGGTACTGCAATGAATTCATTCTTTGTTTATGTTGGTGTTAAACCTACTGTATTCCAACTTCTCTATGGTTCATACCTCCCAATATTACTCATAGATGCATTGAAATAAGCAAACAACACACGAAAAACAGAATTTGTGAAAAACAGAACAATCTGTAGTAATCTGCAGGTTTCGCATACTTCTGTAACTCCACAAAATTCAAACTAAATTGGTAAACATGAGGAATTTGTCTATTAATCGTCTGCAAAAAGAATCAACTAAATAGAACGCTCTAGTAAAATCTGATGACCATTCTAGCGAGCGTTAACGATTCTGTTTTTCACAACAAGATCATACAAACTTCACACAAGTCTTCCCAAAGGTTCTACTTGGCACAAACACTAAACAAAACATGAAACCACATCTAAAAAGAAGCTAGATGCAATATTTATTCCCTAACAGCAGCAAAAACAAAAAATAAAATATAAAATTGGGTTGCCTCCCAACAAGCTCTTTCTTTATAGCCATTAAAATAGGCTTGAGAATTCAATGATGCTCTCATGAAAGATAAGAATTGAAGCACAAAGAGAGCATCATAAAACATGTGACAAACACATCTAAGTCTAACATACTTCCTATGCATAGGCATTTTATAAGCAACAAATTATCATAGCAAGCAAGATCTAGCGTATGCAAGGAAGAAGAAAAAACAAGATCAATCTCAACATGAAGAGAGGTAATTTAGTAACATGAAGATTTCTATAAACATATTTTCCTCTCTCATAAGAATTGCATGTAGGATCATAATCAAATTCTACAATATAGCTATCACATAAAATATTCTCTTCATGATCCACATGCATGCAAAGTTGACACTCATTCAAAATAGTGGGACTAACATAGAACAAAGTCATTGCTTCTCCAAACCCACTTTCAATAGTATTGAAAACATTAGTATCAATCTCATATATATCATGGGGATTATATAAATTTTCAAGATCCTAAGAAGAATCACCCCAATCATGATCATTGCAACAAGTAGTGGACATATCAATACTAGCATCCCCAAGCTTAGGGGTTTGCATATCGTTAACACAATTGCCATTAATAGAATTTACAATAACATCATTGCAATAATGCTTTTTATTTAACAAGCTATCATGAATCATTTTTCTTTTAACAATTCCTCACAATTTTCAGATTTATAAATTTCAGGCAAAACCCCATAAAGATAATCTAGTGCACGCAGCTCACTAGCAATAGGTTCAACATAATTGGATCTCTTAAAGAGATTAGCAAGTGGATGAGGATCCATACTTTAGCAAGCGAAGATGTAAGCTAATTGAGGGCACATAGAAACACAAGCAAACAAGAAACACACGAACGATAAACACACGACAGAAGAAGGGCAAATAAAACGGCAAGGGTGAAGTGGAGAGGAAAACAAGAGGCAAAAAATGTAATGTGAAGGATAAGGGTTTGTGATAGGTACTTGGTATATGACTTTCGCGTAAGCCTCCCC